>CM077815.1:53493407-54693407 GCA_039764185.1 Tamarix austromongolica
CCTGCACAAAGTTAGAACGGGCCTTCTGCTCGTGGGAATGAACAACACCCATAAAAAGGGTGATCAGTATGCTACGTACTGAGTAAGGTAACCGAGTACTAATGTCGACATATAAACACATCAAATCATGCAGGATAATGGTCACATACAATTACAAACCCACACATATGATACATAAAAGCATAAAGTGAAATCCATAACTTATAATCAACAAGTCCACACATAAGGCCCAAAAAGGTATAGATTAATTATTTAATCATCCTTTTATCGGAATTCGATACACACCATGCCTTTTATCAAATCCATGCGAGTACATGAACACCCCACTATTATAACCGGTGGGCCGGTCACACATAGAGCATCATGCCCTAACCACTATTATTACCTGTGGATCGATCACATATAGGGTAAAACCCTAACCACTATTCCTGACCGGTGGATCAGTCTGGTTCCTGCTCGCATGGTGTTCCACTATAAGTAATTATTATCTTTTAAGAGCTTTGACAATTCTGGTTTGTGTTTATTGAGCTCGAGTCACCCCACTATTATTACCTGTGGGCCAGTCACATATAGGACCTCATGTCCTAACCACTATTATAATCGGTGGATCATGCTCAATAATCTTTCACTTTAAGAGATTAGTGTCTTAAATATTTTATTCACAAACATTTTCCCAAACATGCATGACTAACTCCAAGATACCCTAACTCCTTGCAAACCCTAACCCCACGTAAACCACACTTCCATGCAAACCCTAGCTCCCATGCAAACCCCAAATCCATGTAAACCACACTTCCATGCAAAACCTAGCTCCCATGCAAACCCTAACTCCACGTAGACATGCTTCCATACAAACCTGAATTCACATGCAAGCCCTAACTTCACGTAAACCACACCTCCATGCAAACCCTAATTCATATGCAAACCCTAGCTCCATGTATACCACACTCCCATGCAAACCCTAATTCATATGCAAACCTAGCTCCATGTGTACCACACTCCCATGCAAACCCTAATTCATATGCAAACCCTAGCACCATACCATTTCATGCAAAACCCTAACACCATGCCCTGTCATGCAAAACCCTAACACTATGCCATTTCGTGCAAAACCTTAACACCACATTGTTACACTCCCTATCATTATTTTATGACCCTAACATGCATGTCTTAAGGCCACATCATACAATAATAATAACATAAACATACACATGATTCTCATGCCACAATTTGTTCATACCAACATACTTCAACTCCACTTTATACCACATACGAAATAATTAGTAATGATAAACATAGAATACATGGCCTATGAAGCACATAATGCATATAAACACACAAATGGCCTTAGTAACACCCTTACCTAAAACGACACCGGTCTTGGAGCACGCTCCTACGCCTCCTTAGGGCTTTGACTAGTTTTACCTACTAATAAAATACTATTGTAGTTTAAATGAATGGTGGTATAAGTGTTTCTACCCTTCACCCAAAATGATATTGGTAAACATAATAATAATAATGATGATAGTATTAATAAAATAAAATATTGTTAGTAATACTAGCATTAGTAAAATAATAATAATAATAATAATAATAATAATAATAATAATAATAATAATAATAATAATAATAATAATAATAATAATAATAATAATCTTAAAATCATAAAGTGGGCTTTCGAGCCTGCCCAAATAATAAATTTACTGTTCAATGATAATAATAATAGTGTTACTAATATATATACTTATAAGAATATTAAATTAGTAAAAATAATAACCATAATAATATTAATAATAGAAAATAATGATAATAATAGTAATAAAAAGTAAGGGTGCGAGACTTAATTCAAATTTAAGGTCTCGGCCCTCATTAAATAATTATAATATCAAATAGGTCATTATACTAATAATATTAATATTAATAGTAAACATGTAATAATTTCATTAAATAACCAAAAATCGTGAATAAAAATTTATCTAACTCAAGAATACTCCCAAACCTACCAACAAAATTTATCAATTAAGTTACAGCTGATAATAAAAAAAAAAAATAATTAAAATCGAATTAACATTAAAAATTAGGATACAAGCAGAATAATTCTCAATAAATCAAAAGGAAGAGTTAAGAAGGTTTAGGGTTTCACCTTGAGTTGGCGGGGATGGGTGGCACCGACGGTGGTGCCCGGAGAAGTGATTTAAAGGGGGCGAAAATGAAGAAAAAGAGGGAAGGGGGAAGGAGAAAAAGAAAAAATGTTTATGGGTTGGTGGAAGAGAATTAGAAGGAGTTTTTGAGTGGTTTAGAGGGTGGTAGAAGCGGCAGATGTGGTGGTGGGCGGTGGTTTAAGGTTTCGGGGTAAAAATTATGGCGAGAGGAGTATGAAACTTTGCACGGTTATGGAGGCTTGTGCGAGAAGAATCGAAGGTTGCGAATGGTTTAGTTAATTAGAGGACGTTGCAAGAAATAGTTTGGGAGGAAGATGAGGCAGCGAGGTTGGCTAAAGGTGGAGAACAGTGCGTCTAAGGTTGCGGTGGCGCACAGGTTGCACTTAGGGTTTTTTGGGGAAAAGTCTCAAAATCAGTCCATACGAGGGGTATTTATAATGGTAGAGGTTAGGTTCGAGTTCTGGAGGTTACTTGGAGGTCAAAGCCGGTGAGAAATGGGGCGGTTATGGTGTTGATCGATCAGCACAATTTCAAATCATGCCCGACCTTCGTAGGGGAAAATGGGGTCAAAGTGGAAAAGAAAAGGGTAGTGGGGTAGTTCAAATTAAAGTGTGCCTCGAGGGAAAGAGAATGGGCGGGAGAAAGGACAGTCACGACACGTGTGGCCAACGGCGCCATTTTCAAGGGATGGAGGTTGTAGGTTCGACAATGGCGGGGAAAGGAGGAAGAAGAAAGGGTGAGCCGGCGGTCGGGGAAGAAAGAAGAAAGGAAAGAAGATGGACTGGGTCGGTCGGGCACGAGGAGGGGAGGGCATTTAAGTGAAACACGGTGTCCATGGTACAAAGGAGTCAAAACACAACGTGGAAAAGGTGCGGAGAACGGGACAACTGTGCGGCTGGGCGCGTCTAAATTTTTTTATGAAACGGTGCGTTTTAAGGGAACAGAGGGTGAGACACAGCGCATAACTCTGAGCCGCCGAAAGAGGAAGGAAGGAAAGATTGGGTTGCGGGGAGGCAGACCCAGTCAGGGAGGAAAAGAAAAAGAAAAAGGGAAGAAGACGAAAGAAAAAGAAAGAAAAAAGGTAGAAAGAAAGGAAAAAGGGATAAGAAAAAGCAAAGAATAATGGTTTAGATTAATTTAATTAATTGGGATATTTGGGATATTTAAAAAATAATAATAATTAAAGAAAATAATATTTAAATCCCTTTTTAGGCTAAAATAGGATTTTTAAAGGATTTTTCATAAATTTCATTTTAAGTATCAAAGCACTCTAATATTCTCAAATTAATTTATTAAAAAAATTCATATGAATTTGAAAATATTTGCTCCTTATTATTTTAAATAAAATATTTTATTTAATTAATTTATGTAATAATATCTTTAATTAGCTAAAATATCCAAATTTCTCCTAATTAAAATATTTATAAATTTCTTCTTGATTTTCCCTAATAAATTTCCTTTTATTTTAGTAAAAATAATTTATTTAAATTATTTTCCTAATAAAATCTTATTTAACTATAATTTTTAAAATTAGAAAATTTCGAGGCAATTCACATCAGGTGGGACTAAGTGTTGATCATGGGCTTGGTTCGATGATTAGGAGTGATGTGGCCAGATTCCCTCTCCATGTTATTTTATTTCCTTTTGTTACTTTACTTCTATATTAGATTTTCTAAAAGTAAACTTTATCATTTGTAGACTTATTTTCTCTTAAGAAACTCCTACTTTGTACTCTGGATTATTACTCATTGACATACACTCTGATATCTATTTTATAGTCATTTTATGCTTAATTGAAGTCTTTATTTGATTTAATTTATATTGATTACTAAACTCCTTTTAGCCTTAGCACTTGGAACCAGAATGGTTAGAGTGAACTGGTCTGGACATCCCCGAAATTCACAAGTTTTAATTTAATTGCTTTCGTTTTAAAAAAATAGTGAAATTTTGGGGTTTTAAAATTTTTTTTCTTAGAGATAATGGAGATTTTTGTAAGGATGTGTTGAATTATTTAAAACCATTATAACATATTTTTATTCCTCGAAATTATGATTAAGGTTGTTTATATGATGTTATTACATTCTACCTTAATATAAAGATTTTAGCTATTGTTATGTT
Source organism: Tamarix austromongolica (assembly GCA_039764185.1). Classification (NCBI taxonomy): domain Eukaryota; kingdom Viridiplantae; phylum Streptophyta; class Magnoliopsida; order Caryophyllales; family Tamaricaceae; genus Tamarix; species Tamarix austromongolica. Next base: position 53,497,688 of record CM077815.1, read on the forward strand.
TTTTATTTATTTATGTAAATTCTACATTTCTATATCTTACTAGGCTTTGTTATATGATCGTAATCATGATATTATATATATACAATTTTATAAGTGCATAGATAAATAGAATAAATTATTTTAAGCATTATCATGAATGAATTGGGTTGAAATTGGAAGATTTGAATGTGTTGAAGGCTTAGGAAATTTTAACACTAGATCCCTTTATGTTGATATTTTTAATATAGTCTAATTTATATATTTAAGTTGCTATTAATGTGTTGGTCTTTATGTAAAATTTTTATGAATCACCTAGACTTTTGAAATTTTATTAGTAATTGGTAAATTTGATCCTAGGGGTATGTTTTGTGACATTTTGTGAAAAAGAAATATACCATTATAATTGTTGAGGTTTTTACATAAAGTTTGATATATAAAATGGTAGTGTTTGGATGCTTTTGGCTAAGTTATTATAATAAGAACTTTTGGGATGTTTAGGTGAATTATCAGCATTTTTGTCAATATGGCATAAATCTAGAAAATTTGGATTGTATGAGTATTTTTGAGTTATAAAATATTATAATTATGATTTATGAAGAGTCTAGGTTAATTGTATGTAGCTTAAGTATAATAATGATCGAAATGGTTTAATTTTGGAAATATTAACTAAAAGGTGACATTGTTATTATATATATGATATGTGGGAGCTTAGCCTTGATTTTTGGATATGTTGATCTCGATGTTATATTAGGAAGTTGTGCTAATTTTGGTAAATTGGTGAGATTTGAGGTTGAAGTTATGGTCCATCGCGGTCTTTTTACCTTAGTTATGTTTCTTTTCATGTGTATTATTCTTCTATATGCATTATCATGATAGCTAGTGGCTCTAACATTTGGAATAAATTGACCATGGAATAAATCTAAGTGTTATAATGTAACATTATAAATTTTACCATTGAAATTTTTTGATTTACAATGGAATCATATAATCAAAATATTAGATTTCACCACCATAATTGACATAAGTATGGTTTTCCAAGCCATCATTACATCAATCACAAGGATAAAATCATTCATAGTAAAACAAGGTAATTATAAATGAGAGAAAAGCTTTTATAAATATAAATACTAATCGAGAGATTAACTACACTTTACAATAATAGATAACAAACTAGAGGATACTATATATCAAAGAGTATAAAAAGGTATCTAGGTAAAAATATCATCCAGATAACATAACTCTACCTAAATACCTAGTATAGATAAAAGTCAATCCTTCCCACTTAATGCATCAAAAGTAGTAAAATCACCCAGCCGGTCGTCAAAGATCTACATAAAAGCATCAGGATCTTCTTCTTGTGGGAATGAGAAATACCCATGAAAAGGATGGCTAATGCCCCACATACTAAGGTAAAAATACTATCAAGTTAGGGATATAGATAAAAACATGCATTCATAAAGGATGATGAGTACACATTCAATTTATGATAAGTCTCAAGGCAAATACTAATCTAGGCCTCTTTATTAGATATAAACATTTTTATTCTTTTATTTACATTGAGTTAAGGGACCCCACTAGTCTTCAACTAGTAGAATGCTCTGAAGCACCATCTCAAGGACAACACACCTGAGCCACTATTATCATCTGGTGGAACAGATATAAAACATCACATTCTTTGGGAAAAACGTTCCCAATCTACTATTACCATCCAGTGGACTGGATATAAAAACGTCACCTTAGTCTTGACTCAGGTACTCTTCCACTTTAAATTATTAGTGTCTTATCCATTAGGTTACTCAATTCATGTTCTTATTCACGATGAGAATGGACCCTACTATTCTTAATTCAGTGCAATGGACTGAAACACCTCTTAAAGACAGCACACTTGAGCCACTATTATCATTTTGTGGAACAGATATGAAAACACCATTTTCTCAGGGCAAAATGCTTCTAATCCACTATTATCATTTGGTGGAAAATGTTGGCAGTGGAGGTGCTGATGCCTCGATTAGGCTTGCTAGTGGGGGTGATCTTAGGTGGTTTTGGCGATAGATAGGAGGGAAAAAGAAAGTGAGGGAGGGGCAAGTTGTGTTTGGTGCAATATTTCGACAGAAAAAATAGAGGGAGAAGGGGGTTAATGCAGGTATTAAAAATGCCTTATATACACATACACATAGGGAAATGGAGAGGAATGGTGAGGTGATTGACTAAGAGTTTCAACCCCTGACCCTAGAAATGAGGAAGGGCAAGTTGATGGGGATAGAGGGATAGTCTTTTTAGGGAAGGCATGCACGCAAAAAAGAAGAGAAAATGAGAAAAAAAGGTGATGTGAGGTAAAGGGATGTGATTGGTAGAGGAGAATCAAAATCAAGTAAAATAAAGAAATGACAATAAAAGAAAAAGCATGCATTTAGATTTAGGTTTAGGTTAAAATAAATTAGGTTAGAGTATTAGGATAATTAAATTAAATGATTATTTAGGATTATGTTTAGGTTAGAAAAGATATTAATAACCTAAACTAAAAATTAGGGTTAGGCTAAGATTTAAGTTTAGGGAGTTAGGCTAAGATAGAAATATTAATTTTATGAGATTAGAATTAGGTTACAATATTAACTACTCGGGATTAGGGTTAGCTAAAATTCAAGGTATTACATATAATCTATAAAAAGTTTTAGAATAAATTCATGTGCCAATGGTATTTCATGAGATAGGTAATAAATATTCATCCTTATGTTAAGATAATTATAATATGTGGTGCCTTATTGGGAGAAACTTTAATGATGCATTATTATGTGCCAAGTATTGAATAAGGAAATAATAAGACATTAATAATCAAAGTGGTTTACCAAATGAGTCAGGGTTAAAGTGCATCCTCTTCTACTTTTCCTAATTGTTGTAATAATAAGAGTGACCCTAAATCTACTCTATATTATCCGTTCTATCGGCTTATAGGTAGCATGTATACTTAGGATTAGTAGTATAGACTTGTGGTTTTTAAGGTGTGTTTTACCTTGGAAGGTTTGTTATTTTTGTGCTACTAATCCACCTATTATAGAATATTGGGGGGGGGGGTCCTTGAACTCAATTGACTAAATAATTAGAAGTGTATGATCACCTAAGTATGGACTTTAATATGGTCACATCTTTAGGTCATGAGTAGAAAACTTGTTTAGTATCTTCTTTTTGTACCTTATGTGATATTAATGTCCTTTTCTTTTATGTGTTATGTTAACTTACTCAATACAAAAGTATTGATGATCTGTTTCATGGATGCTACTAATTTCCATGAACATATGATCTAGTTAGTAGTGTACAGATTCCTATTGATTACCTTGATGACTCTTATAAATTTGATGCTCTACATATGGGTGAGTGACTATTTCATAGGTTGTGGTCATAGAGTCTAGGTTATCCATTAGTTAGAGTTTTTATTCGTATACCTCATAGACTCTTTCTATGGGGTTTCCTTTTGTTATATTTTATTAGCATTATGCTTGAAGTTTTTCTCCAAACCTTTATGTTCGTTTTTTGAAATTCCTAACATTTTGTCTTTATCTTATTTAAATTTTCATAATATTTTATGTTTCACTTAGTACAAGAATGGTATGGTAAATTGGGCTTGTAATATGGTAGATGGTGACATTTAATTATTTTATTTTTATCTCATGAAAAAAAAATTTAGTAGTAAATTTTGGGGTGTTACAATTAGGGGTGTGCAAAACTGGATATCTGTTTTTGTTCGGATATCTGCTCTGTATTTTTTAGACCGAATATCCAAGATGCAGATATTTAAAAAATACTGACCGGATAAGGACTAGATTTGGATATATCTAATATCCGTATGAAAATACTATTTTATCAATTTTAATATCTTTTGCTAGAATATATTTAAAAATAAAGATTGTATATCAATTAATATTCATATCTATATTTATATAAATGTCTTATTTTATCTAAAAGAAGTTTTAAAATATTATTATAAATATTTAAAATATAAAAATAAATAAAATTTTAAAACTTAAAACTATAAAAATACAATAATATGATTTACTGTTGAAATAATCAACAAAATATCGTATATTTTTTTGAATTAGGTAATCCAGAAAAAGACCGGATATCCTTTTGGACTAAAATCGATTTGGATATCCGAAATATCAGACCGGATATTTGGATCTCAGATTTTTTGCACAGCCCTAGTTATAATACCCACTGTGAAATTACTAATGAACCCAGTGAGTGTAAAGTCTTCTTATAGAGAGAATATTATCGGATACCAACTACTTCACTGAGCCTAGATACTTGTGGCTTTAGTCTTTTCTTACTCCTTGAGAGACAAAGTCAGCCTGAAATTTCCCAAAAATTCTAATTTAAAAAATTATATTTAAATAAGATTTTATTAGATAATTAGTTAAATAAATTATTTTTATTAAAATAAAAAGGAATTAATTAGGAAAAATCAAGAAGAAATTTAAAAGTATTTTAATTAGGAGAAATTTGGGCATTTTGGATAATTAAGGATTTTATTTTGGAAATTAATTAAATTAATTATTTTATTTAAAATAAGAAGGAGAAAATAGTTCCAAATTAATATGAATTTTATAAATAATTTAATTGAAGAAAATTAGAGTGATTTGCTAATTAAAATGGAATTTATGAAAAATCTTTCAAAAACCCTAAATTAGCCTAAAAAGGGATTTAAATATTATTATTTTTAAATATCCCAAATATCCTAATTAATTTAATTAACCTAACCCTTATATTTTATTCTTCTCTTTTTCCTTTTTCATTTTCTTTCTTCCTTTTTCATTCCTTTTTCTTCCTTTTCTTCCTTCTCTTCCTTTTTCCTTTTCTTTTTCTTTACTTTCTGACTTGGGCATGGCCGTGGCCCATTATTCTTTTTTTTTAATTTCCTCCTACTGCGACCTGTTTCTTTCTTTTCTTCCTTCAATGTGGACCAATCGAAACACCGCTCCTCCTCCTTTATTTCCCCAAAACTCGTTGTGTGATTCAAAAATTTTAGCCCTCGCACCTGATCGATTTTCTTTCTTTCCTTTTCTTCCTTTTTTCTCGACCTATCGGTCCGCCCCCACCTTATCTTCCTTCTTTCTTCTTCCCCTTCCTTTCGTCGACCACCTACAACTCCATTGACCTGCACTGCTGCCCAACTCCTTGGTTTTTTGCTGCCAACCTCGCTGTTTGACCAACCATTCTCCCTTTATCATCTCCCACTGAACCATGACCTTTTCACCCAATAAAATCTCCCCTATTCTCGTACGTTTCCCCTTCTCCCAGCCAGCCATACCCTGCCACGTTTGACCTAGATTTTCACCGGCCAGACACTGCTGGTGAACCCTAACCCAACTTGCCAAATTACCTCGTCGTCCCACAGACCTTACCCTATCATTTAAACCCTATAAATACCCCTAGATTGAGCTTTATATCGAGGTTTGGTTTCTTTCCCAGAAAACCTACCTTGTGTGCCGCCGCCACTTCAGATGCTTCTACTGCCATCGTCGGCCAACTTTGCTGCCTTCTCTACCTACCTAAGTCTTCCCTGCACCACCCTCTAACTAACTACGCTTCCCATATCCCTTGATTCTTCGTGCACAAGCCACCCTGGCTGTGTGAAGTAGCCCCTTCGACCAACCCATTCTCTACCTCTGCCACCCTTCATGCTGCCATTCGCCACCACTACCACCGCTTCCACTGTCTCGTTCACCTCCCAAACTGTACTGCAGACCCTCCCCTATCTCCGCCTACCTTTCTTTTCCTCTTCCTCCCTCTCTTCCTATCTTTCTCTTCTTTTTCCCCATTCGGCCACCACTGCCGCAGCCGTGCGCCGCCACCGTCATTCTATTCCTCTCCTTCTAGGCAAATCTAAACGCCCCAACTCCCACCTCCATTCTACCTCTACTTTTTCCCAGCATTCAACCTTTCCCCTTTTCTTCTCTTTTTCTGGCCATCGTCGCTGCTGCCGTGCACCACCGCCAGTGCCGCCTATCACCACTAGCCTAAGGTTGAACCCTAGACCCTCTAAACCCTTTTACCCTATTTTTACAATCCTTAATCTATTTTATTTCATTTATTCAAAATATATTATTATTATTTATATTATTAATGTTATTATTATTATTATTATTATTTTAATTAAGAATGTTTTCATTATGATTTCTATTGAGGGCCGAAGCCCTATTATATTTTTTATTTTGATTTTATTATTATTATTATTATTATTATTATTATTATTATTATTATTGCTATTATTTTTATTATTAATATTAATATGAATATGTTGTTATTATTATTATTACTATTTTGAAATGATTATTATTATTTCATTATTATTATTACAACTATTTCACTAATAGTGTTGCTATTATTATTATTATTGTTATGCGATTATTACTATTACTATTACTAGTATTATTATTATTATTATTTTCATTGTTAGTATTATTCTATATAGGGCTGAAACCCTATTGTGCCTATTTTGAGTTGTAGTAGTAGTATTATAAATATCATGTCTTATTATTATTAAGGTTATTAGTATTTTTTATTATCATTAGTATTCATTATCATTAGTGTTATTATTATTATTTATTGTGTTATTATTATTCAATGTAGGGTCGAAACCCTACTTCACTTTATTTTTGATTATTATTATTACTATTATTACCATTATGATTATAATCATTTTTGCAATATTATTATGGTTTTTATCATTATTTTTATTACTATTTCATTATTATTATTATTATTATTACTAAATTTATTTATTTATTATACTAATATTATTATCAGTATTATTTTGGTAAAGGAGCCGAAGCCCTTATTTCACTTTGTTTTTGAATAATTCCCTTATTATTATTATTATTATTATTATTGTTACTATTATTATTATTCTTATTAATATTATCATTGTTATTATTATTTTTAATATCGTTGCTATTATTATTTTAGTATTATTATTATTATTATTAGGGTAAAGTCTTTAACCTTACATTATAAATTTTTTTAATGTTACGAATATTTCTTATATCTTTAGTAAAGTTAGTAATTAGTTAATTTCCTTTTATTAATATGTTATTATTTTATCAAAAACCTAGTCTTAGAGTAAGTTAGTATGAATAGTATTTTTAGTAAGAGAGAGTCTAATTTTTAGTTTTTCCCTCAAATAAGTGAAACCAGTCAAAGCCCTAAGGAGGCGTAGGAGCATGCTCTAAGACCGGTGTCGTTTTAGGTAAGGGGGTTACTAAGGCCTTATGTGTGTTGATGTGCATTATATGCTTTGTATGTTATGCATCCTATATTTATCATTATATTGATTTCATGTGTGGTATGGCATGGTGTTGAAGTGTGTTTATGTGTTGCTATATGGCATGTGTATTGTGCATATGTGATGAAATATTGTGGTATGTAATGATTGGTTTGTGACCCTTTAGACATGCATGTGAGGATGTATAAAAGTGGTATTGTGTGGGAAAAAGGTTGAAAATGGAAAATGGGAAATGTGTTGACCAAAGGGGAGTAAGTTGACTAAAGGGAAAATGAGTTCACCTAATTATTTTAATGATCCATGAGTGGAGGAATAAAATGGAAAATTTAGGGTTTCATGTGGGAGAATCTAATTTATGGTTTTATATAGGAGAATCTAATTTATGGTTTTGTATGGGAGAATTTAATTTATGGTTTTGTATGGGAGAATCTAATTTATGGTTTTATATGGGAGTATATAATTTGTAGTTTTGTATGGGATAATTTAATTTATGGTGTAACATAGGATAATCTAATCTATAGTGTAATATAGGATAATCTAATCTCTGGTTTGTATAGATTGAATTTAGGGTTTTGTATGGAGAAACCTTGGGTTTTATGTGGATTGAATTTAGAGTTTTGTATGAAGGAATCTTAGGTTTTGCATGAAAGAATTTAGGGTTTTTTATGGATGGACTTAGGATTTTGCATGGCAGATTTTATGGTGTTGCACGGGAGAATCTAAACAAGGGTTTGGTATGGATGAATCTTGGGTTATGCATGGAGGAATCTAGGGTTTTACGTGGAGGAATCTAGGGTTTTGCATGGAGTAATTTAGGGTTTTGTATGGATGAATCTAGGGTTTGCATGGGTGATTCTAAGGTTTTTACATGGGAGTTTTAGGGTTTGAATGAAAAAGTTCTAAGGTTTTTATGGGGAGGTTAGCATCTGCATGGGAGTAAAGGTTACGTATGAAAAGTTGATTTGGGGTGTGAGGAAGGTAACGTAAGTGTTGTTTGGGCGTTTAAACACTTTGGATGAAAAATAGTACATGGAATAATATAAGGGTACGTATGAGACCGAGCTGGGGTTTGTGTGGACAATTAGGGTTTGGTGTGGATGCTTAGGGTTTTTATGGTATCATGTGTATTTGGTGATTAAAGTGTAATTATGAGGATGGTATTTATGAGTTGTGGTGTGTGGAGTGTTAAAATGATTTGGGTTGTGTGAGGTGGAGTAGAACGGGCCACTTAGGCCTAAATTAGGGTTTTGGGATAAAACCCTAGAGTGAAATGTGGAGTGGGCTTGGAAGTGTAAGGTAGTGGGCCATGACCCATATATTTCGGTGTTGGAGTTCTAGTATGAGTTTGAGTGTAGAGGAAAGGTTGTTGGGCAAGTTAGGAGGTGTAGGGTTATTATGATGTAGTACGGGTCGGTTGGAGGATAAGTGTAAAGGGAGTGATTCATGCATGTCTAGGGTAAAAGTTTTCCGAATAAGATACCATAATACATTAATCATTTAAAGTGGAAGAATATTGAGTCGGATCCAAACCAATCCACAAGCGAACAATAGTGGTTAGGGCATGATGTCCTATATGTGACCAGTCCACCAGCAATAATAATGGTCAGGCTTTGTATCTGTGCATTTTCGGTCCACCAGCTATAATAGTGGGGGATTCTATGCTCAACAAAACCGAACATATTTGTGCCAAGACATGCGAATGACACTAAGTACTTACGGTGGAACACCGTGCGAGAAGGGGCCAAACCGGTCCACTGGCAAATAATAGTGGTCAGGAGCTTTTTGCCCTGTGTGTTTCCAGTCCATCGACTATAATAGTGGTCAGGAGCTTTATGCCTTGTGTGCTTCCGGTCCACCAGCTATAATAGTGGGGTTCTTGTGCTCGCATGGATTTGATAAAAAGCATGGTGTGAATTGATTTCTGATCAGAGATTAATTAAGTAATTAATCCGAACTATGAATGGGCCTTTATGTATCTCACGCAAATGATTGTACGATAGTATGTTATTATGATGGTCTCTATGCTTCTGTTATTTCTTTTGCATGGTTTATGTGATTTTTGTGTTGGCCTTAGTGCACGGTGACCTTACTCAGTACGTAGTATACTGATCACCCTTTTCATGGGTGCTGCTCATTCCCATGAGTAGTAGATCCTTCTGACTTTGTATAGGTGGACGAGACATTAGGCGGAGCTAAGTGTTGAGCATATTTTTTTTTGCTCTAAGTTTGAGAGTAGTGTGGCTGGATTGACTCTTCTTGTTATTTTATGTCCGTGGGTTATTTCTTTTGTATCGGATTTACCCTTTTGATTCATTACTTGTATTGAGTATTTTAAATAAACCTTTTATCGATTATGTATTTTAAATAAACCTTTTATCAATTGTAAGCTTATTTCTCTTTTGGAAATGAATTATAATTCTTTACGCGTACTCTGATTTATATGCTATGATCTTTTAATTCTTTTTATGAACTTTTGTTTTAAGTTTGAAAGTAATCATTTTAGCCTTAGCACTTGGTACTAAAAAGGTCGGAGAGAACCGGTTTGGTACTAAGTGTGGCGGTAACATCCGCAGAGTTCACGGGTTTTAATTTAAGTGCTTCTATTTTTTTTAAAGTAGTGAATTTTTGGGTGTTACACAACCTTCCTCCTTCAAGTGTATTCAACGTTTAGGCAAAAGATGCCTTTGAGAGAACAACTCCAAACACTTCATAAGAGAAATCAATAGAAAACTTATAGAGAGAGTAAGAAGTTGTTGTTATAGAGATATAGGCTCTGAACACAACTTTTGTTGGATGATTTCTAAAATACCTCTACCCTCTCTTTTTATAAGTGAATCTCCACCCCCTCCACCTCTAGGAAGATTCTAGAGACAAGCTTAATGGATCCCTCTAGAGCGGCCTAATAAGCCTTCTAAGGTTTTTAGAATAGTTAATTAGGTTTCTAGGGTTCTCCTTTAGGGTCTTTAGAATACTCTATAATTATCTATACAAGTATAGATAGATCTAGAGAAACCCTCCTTTAGAATAATTTAGAATCATCTAGGAGAGTATACAATCCTATACATCTCTCTACAACGATCTATACTATACTAAGACATTCTAGATTATTCCATGACCCATGTAACCTCATTACAAGTCTCTCAATGCAGACAATGACATCCTCCCCCATCTTCATCCTCGACCATGACAAAAAACAAGTAGCTCTGCATAACCTCCTTAATTGGCCACAAATCTTCTATTTTTTTCCCAGTTGTTTTGACTCTTGGGCAGTCCCTTCCACCTGACGAGGTACTTCTCATAATTTGGCATCCCCTACTCTTGATTACCCATCAACCAAAATCTATTCAACTTCATGGTTGAAAGATGTCACATTCCTAATTGGTGTACACTTGATTTCTCCTCCTGCTGGGTCGTCCTTCTCTTTATGATAAGGCTTGAGAAAACTCACATGGAAGACCGGATAAATGTTCAACTTTGGTTGCAGCTCTACCCAGTAGGAGACCTTCCCTACTTTCTTCAAAATTGGGTGTGCCCTTTCATATCTTTTCACTAAGACTTTATGCAATTGGAGATAATACTTAAATACTTGAGGAAATAAATTAACCATGACCAAGTCCCCTTCATTGAACTCCAAAGGTCTTCAGTTTTCATCTATCCATTTCTTCATCTTCTTCAAAGCTATAGGGCTACTCCTTTTATAGCCCTATTATACTGTGTGTGGAGTGAGGGGCTATTATCCTATGAAAAGCTCAAAAGCACTTTGCCTTGTGCCTTTACTTCATTTCAAGTTGTATGAAAATTGAGCCACATCCATCAACTTATCCCAGTCTCTCTGATTTGCACATAAAAAGTGCCTCAAATATATCTCCACCAAAGCATTCACCCTTTCTTTTTATCCATCTGTCTATGGGTGAAAGCAAGTAGAGAAGTGCAATTCAGACCTCATCAGCCAAAATAGTTCCCTCCAAAATTTAGAAGTAAAGTGGGGATCTCTACCACTGATAATTCTCTTAAGTAATATGCAATACTTCACTACATTCTTGAACAACAATTGAGCACACTGATTTGCTACACATTCTCTTGGGGGTAGGGATGAACATCCCATACTTGCTCACCTTGTCCACCACCAGTATGATCGAACCTTTTCCTTCAGATGTTGGAAGTGCTAAGATAAATTCCATAAAGACACTCTCCTAAGGTATTTCAGGAATTGACAATGGTTCCAACAAACCTACAAGACTCTTTTGCTCATTCTTGTCTTATTGCTATACAAGATAAGTGCTCACATATCCTTCAACATCATCCCGAATATGTGGTATATAGTAATAATCTTCAATAAGAGCAAGGGTACGTCTCATACCTAGGTGTCTGACCCATTTGAAATCATAGTACCTCTTCATTATGTTCCTCTATAAGTTCCCCCATCTTGGTATGTAAAGATAGTTCCCCATGGTGTAGAGTACTCCCTCTTGTTCTAAGAATCTTTGAGTCTTCCCTTCATGCCATCTCCATCAAGCTCTTAGCAAAGGTGTCATGTATTATTCCTTCTTTGACTCATTATAGTAAATCTACCATTGGATCACTCATGATAGAAAGAATTACCTCATGACTTAGTGCATCAGCCACCATGTTAGCGGTCCCAGGCTTGTACTCCATCATGTAATCAAACTTGTCTAGGAAATCTTACCAACAGGCTAGTTTGGGACTCAAATTCTTCTGGTTTTGGAAGTAGCTTGTTGCCATATTATCTTTCTTGATTACAAACCTACTTCTAAGAAGATAGTGTCTCCATACTAGCAAGCAGTGGGCAATGGCTATCATCTCCTTATCATGTATATGATACCACCTCTCTGTATCATTAAGCTTTCAACTCTTGAAAGTGATGGGGTGCCTCTCTTGTATAAGTACTCCTCCAATGGTATTATTAGATGGATCCAAGTGAACTTCCAACTTTTTTGAGTAGTTAGGTAAGCATAGAACTAACTCATCCATCATGACCTTCTTCAAATCTTCAAATCCCTTGACACACTCCTCATCCCACCTCCATGTGACCTTCTTCTTCAATCTCTTTGTGAGGGGTGTGGATCTTCTTGAGTACCCTTGAATAAATCTCTGATATTAATTCACTAGGACAAGGAAACTTCAATGTTTAAACACATTCTTTGGAGCTTCTCATCCTTAAATAGCATGAATCTTAATCGTATCCATCCTAATATTTCCATCATTGATATAGTGGCTTAGAAACTTTACTTTAGAGAGAGAAAATGAGTGCTTTTCCTTCTTCACATAATGCTCATTCTACCTTAGGAGTTGGAAGACCTTCATCAAATGCTCAACTTGGTCTCTTAATGTTTCATTGTAGACCACTACATCATATAGATATACCACTACAAAACTATCTAAGTAGGTATGGAATATCTTATTCATCAAAAAGTTGGGGGTATTAGTAAGGGCGACGGGCATAACAAGGAATTTATAAGACCCATACATTATTACACAAGTGATCTTAGATTCATCTCCTTTTGTAATTCTCACTTGCTAATACCTTGATCTCATATCTATCTTAGTGAAATATCTCACCCTCCTAAGCTGATCAAACAAATCATCTATCAAAGGAAATCGATACTTGTTTTTCAACTTGATCTTGTTAAGTGCTAGGTAGTCCACACACATTCAAAGAGAGCCATCTTACTTTTTATAGAATAACAATGGGGCACCATAAGTAGCTTTTGAGGGACGATCAAATCCAATATCTAGTAGATCTTTTAACTACTTCCTCAAATCCTCCAACTCTAGTAAGCTCATTCAATAAGGACTCCTTAAGGGCGACTTAGCTCCCACCTCCATTTCAATAGCATGATCTACCTCCCTTATAGGTGGAAGCTTCTTGGGTAGCTGTACAAGCATCATATCCTTGAACTTATGAAGGATATGTTGTTTCTCTTTAGGCACCTCCATGGATTGTGGGGACTCCTCCTCAATTATTGAAGCTAAGTAGTAGACTTCACCCTTTTTGAATCCCTTTGAGAATTGCATAGCTGAAAATGAATGGGGCTCAACCTTTTCTTGTGCTATGGGAATAACATGACAATATTTTCCCTTCCCCCGAATGCATGGTGATATCTCCTAAAAAGGTGAGTAGAGTTGCCACATCCATGAACTACACACCAATCACTATGTTGTAGTCATCTATTCAAGTCACTGTGAAATTCATCCTTCCTAACCATGAGCCAAGGGTGATCAGGACTCCATAAGATACCTCAAGGAAGGGCCTAGCATTAGAGTTGATCTCTTTCATTCTTCCTACCTCTTTGGTGACTCTCAATTCCATCCTTTGGGCTTCCTTAGGACTGATGAAATTATGAGAGGCACTGGTGTCCACTAATGTCTTGCCGAGGATACCCTTGACCTAGAACTCAACATAAACCAAGCCCATATCTTGGAATTGATGAAGTTTAGCAGAGTTAGGGAACACATTTGGGCTTCATTTGTGCCCTCTTTCTCAGCTTGGCCCATCATCATAGCACTCAAAGCCTTCTTCTAGGAACAATCTTAAAGGAAATGATAGTAGCCACACATGAAGCATTCCCACTTGAACTTTGAGAAGTCTTTGTCATCATGCTCTTTCTCTTTTATCTTACCTTCATGATACATTTGGTTGGGCTTCTAGGGATTTCCTCCCCTATATTTGTTGGAGCTATCATTCCAACTCATGTCCTTATTTTTAGATCTGTACTATATCAATAATTCAATCTCTCAATATGTAGTAGGGAGATCTTGGACATTTCTCCTTCAAAGTTCTTATTCTACCCAAGAATGTATCCCATCAAGAAAGTACAACAATATTTCCTCTTTTGGTATATTAGAAATCTCAAGAATAAGGGAACTATAAGCCTTGATTTACTCCTTCACAATTATAGTATGCTTTAGATTCCTTAGTATTCTCATTCCATCTAACTTAGAATTTGTAGGGTAGAATTGTCTCTTCAACTCTACTTTGAATTCTTCCCATGTGTTCATTACACAAGTCCCCCATTCTATCTCTCGATGATAGGCACACCACCATAACATGGAATCTTCCTCTAGACACAACATGGCATGCTTATTATGAAGATTATCATCAAGTAAATAAGTGGCCGCAAAATACGTCTCTATACCATATAGGAAGTTGTCAATCTCCTTCACATTTTGAGCTCCTTTGAATTTATGTGGTTGGGGTGTGTCCAACATTAGCATGAGATCTATTTAACTTCCAACTATGAGTGATATCATTTCCATACATCGAGCATAATCGGACTCAACAATGGCAAGTTGATCCTTGAGGACAATGTTCTCTGCCATCAACTGGTCCATTCGAGCCATTACATGCTCCTTGATCTTGTGATGGGCTTCCATCATCTCTTAGCAGATTTGGGTAGCTAGGGCATTGACTAAACCTCCTCTTAGCTATTTGAGGCTTCCATATCCTTCTCCAAGCTATCCACCTTCCCCTCTATGGCAAAAACATCCTTTGAGCACATGACCTTGGAGTGATCCATCCTTTCAAGAACTTCCTCCAAACTCAGTGCATGAGAATTGGAGGTATATTTTTATGTCTTGCAACATCACCTCCTTAAGAGATTTGCGATGCTTCGAGATTTTATGTCATCGTGAATCAAGCTCTGATACCAACTATCACACCGAATTCTTTACTGAGCCTAAATACATACGGACTTTGTCATTTCTCACTCCTTAAGAGACTAATAACACCTTCCTCCTTTAAGTGTAGTCAACACTTAGGCAAAACATGCCTTCAAGAACACAAATTCAAATACTTCACAAGAGAACTCAAGATATAACTTTTAGAGAGAGAAAGAAGTTTGTATTATAGAGAGACAAAATATCTTAATACAACTCTTATTAGATGATTTCTCAAATGCCTCTATACCCCTCTAATTATAAGTGAAACTCCATCCCTCCCCCTCTAGAAAGATTCTAGAGATGGACCTAATGGATCCCTCTAGAGATGACTAATAAGCCTTATAGGGTTTCTAAAATAGTTTATTAGGGTTTCTAGAGTACTCATATAGGCTTTCTAGAATACTCTATACTTATCTACACAAGTGTAGAAGAATCTAGAGACATCCCCCTCTGGAGCCATCTAGAATCATCTAGGAGAGTGTATAATCATATACATCCCTTTACACTTATCTAGACCATACTAGGGTATTTTAGATTATTTTGGGACCTGTGAAACTTCATCACTAGTATCTCGATGTGGGTCGTGACATCATCCCCCACTGAAGCCATTGGCTTACTTAGCGATATCACAAGACAAGTGACTCTGGATAGCATCTTTAAATACCCCACAACCCATGCACAATCTCACAAAACACACCCCAACTCCCTCATTCAAACTCACCAATCCTTCACCACCTCCTTTGACCAAAAGCACCGGTCCCCTTCCCTTAGCTTTAGCCGCTTCTAGCACACCTCCACTCCTTCTTGCATCCTCCATCAACAAGCCCTGTAACCTCTCCAAAATCACCCCAATCTTTTCCCAAAAACACTGAACATCACCCTCCTCCTTTACCTAAAACTATCATAGCTCCTCTCGCGATCGTACTTTTCAGTACCATAACTCCCTACCTTATTACACCTACTTCCACCAAATCTCTCAGCCCTACACTATCCACTTTTGAAGTAGCAACCCTGTAGGACCAGCTAAGTCTGCCACTGATCCTTCTTCTCCTTCTTTGTAACATCAACCGATTCCTCCTCCTTTGTTGCCTGAGTTTTTTTTGGCTTCCTTACTGCTTTGCTTCGATCAGTTAGTTATCCTTGATTTGTTTTAGTAATTTTGGTTATTTTTATATTATATTTGATCCTAATACATGTTTTATTGGGTGTTAATTTCCTAGTTAATCCTTGAGGATCTTGGAGAAAAAAGTTTTATACTTATTTGTGTGAGATTGGATTTAGGTAAATATAATCACTCATAAGATGGTAGGATTTTTGTGCTATCATGTTAGGATTGTTTAGACCTAGAATCATGTTATGATTCTATATTTTTCAAGTAATATGATATGCATTATAGAATGATAACATGTTAAATAAATGATATGTACTATTGTTATGAGATAAGTTATATGCATGAGTAATACGTTATATGATTCACAAACACATGAATAAGGTTTTGTTAAGATTTTCATTCTTGTCAAGATATGAGTTGAATGCCATGATAAATATCACATATTTACTAATGCATTATAGTTAGGGTTATTATAATTCTCATGATTCGGGTTTGCTTATGTTGATTTCTATTCGCATGACCTAGGGTTAGAGATATTTTTCTACATGTGTAGTGATGAAAATTACCCTATTTAAATGTTTTATTATGGTTTAAATATGTATGTACATGATGTATAGAATATGTGATACATGAGAGTTTTCTGATTAGGGTTTTGTGGCTGCAACCCACTAAATGCATGAAAAGTGAAAAATACAGTCAATCACCCTATCGCAAAGATTACCTATGTGCTAAAATAATGTAAAACATTGCATTTTAGCATTTGCATGAAAACTCTCATCATAATGTTTGGTATGAAGTTGAATAAAATGATGAAATTTGGGTTTCAATGATATTTTTTTAAAATTTCTAATGTGTATTTTATGAATAATTAGACATTAGGATGGGATTAAGATTTTGATAGGTTAACCTTAGAGTTGACTTGTCCTAGTATAAACCAATAAGGTTAGGGTTTACCTTAATAACTTAAAATAAAAGGTTAAATGGTTATGTATAGTAATGTGAATTGTTCTATAGTATGTGATATTTGTGATCACCTTATAAAATATTAACACTTAGTGCTCATTTAGTTAAGGGGTAATAGAGGTGGAAAAATTAACTCCATATTTTTTATATATTATATAATTTAGTTTAAATTATTTATTCTTATTCTAATAAATACCCATTTTAGATCTTAATTTGATTTAAAATAGGTATTTTATTAAAAGTATATTTATTATTATTAAATACTTAATATAAAAGACATAAAATAGGGAAAAGTTTTTCCACCCCTATTACTCCCATAACAAACAAACCCTTAAAGTAAAATGCCTTGAGTTGGGAATGGTTTCTCTTTAGGATGAGCTACCGTAGAGACAAGGTGTTATCCCTCATTTGATTTGGTTTGCTGGTGTGTTGATGTGCCCCTAATAAGGCTTTATTCTACTTTATAGGTGACCTATGAGCCCTATAGAGTATATCAATACTCAAGGATTAAGTAATTGATGTTGGAGGATATTGTGTTGCCATTATGTGCTGGCCTGACCATGTATACCATTGTGTCCCTAGATTCGAGAGTAAGGGTATTGTATCACCATTGGGTGCCACAATGACAGGATGTACCTTAGTGTCCATGGATTGATTATATCCCCCTCAAGTAAGTAAAAAAAATGAAGTAACTATTATGAAAGAAAATGAAAAGAATTAATTTGGATTTGTTTATTTGCTAGTTGGTTCGATGATCTACCTTGGTTTTAGAAATATTTGGATGTGTTGATTCAGTAGTCACCTCAATGCCCTATCTTGGTAGTTGGAATTTATTTTGATATATTGATTTGGTAGTCACCTTAGTACCTTACTTTGGTATTTGAAATTTATCTAGATGTGGTGATTATATATCATCCTTAATGCCCTACCTTAGTATTGGGAATTTAATTGATTAATTGGACATGCCTATTATACCTTGAGATGATCTGAAGTGAACTAATATGTTTTACATTTGAGATAGAGATTTAATGTTATATATATGCTATTCCATAATTATTGCATATGGTTATAATACATGCTTGTGCTCAAGTTTTCTTTTCAAAATTTCTGTGACTATGTACAATGTGGGTATGCTACCTCTTGTAAGGTATTGTGATTTGCTCAGTACGTGGAAGTCGTACTGATACTACCTTTGCAAATGACTATGTGAAGGGTATGGAGTGAATCTAGGGGTATTATAGTGACAAGGAAGAGAGCCCTTGGAAAGAGATCCCATTTCTGAAGTGTGATTTTAGGTCTAAGAGTTAAGACAAACTGGTGTTATACCTTCAGGTACCTATTTTTGATGTATTTGTTTTTTTTTGGAATCTTATGTCCCTTGGAATTTTTTGATTTCCATTGTTATACGGATTACAATATCCAAAAATCATCATAAACATACCTAATATCAAGTTGGTATCATTATATTTATGTAATAAGAAATATATCATCCAAGTTTGTGGTGAAATTGAAAACCCAAAGACAAAAACCTAAACCCCTTAAAAATTTAATAACACATAAACCATATACAACATACCTAAATAAAAAACATATTATATATGAAATTATCCTTATATATGCTAAGAAATAACATTGATTCATTAGAATTCAACACAAATGATTCTAACACCAAAATAAGTCATAAAGCCGAGCTTCCTCAAAAACACACACAAATCATGCTAAATAATAGTGTCTAACATAAATCAATTCCATTTACTTAGAGTTTATGAGGTTTACCTTTACTCCCAAGATTTAAGGCAGAAAAAATATCAAAGATACAACCTATAAAACTATAGAAAATATTAGAGAAATATAATCCTTAAAACCAAATAAAAGAGGAAGAACTAAAATAAGAACTTATCCTCAAGTTTTGGATGGATTAAAGCCTTCTATGATGGTGGAGATTGGTCATGAAGGCCAAAAAACTTACATGATAAGAAGTGAGGAGTATAGAATAGAGGAGGAGGATAAAGGAGACTAACAATGACTCATAAGGATAAAGGGCAGAAGTATTAAGAGGTAAGATAAGTAACAAAAACTTTGGGCTTAAGTTTTCATAAGATATTTTTGTAAATTACCTAAGATTACAAGGAAAGGAGGAAGCTAAGGAATTTGGCAGCACAGAAGGATCTCAAACTTTTTTAAATGATAGGAAAAAAACTAGAGGAGAATAAGATAGAATTTAGGAAACTTCATATAGTATATAATGGGTAAAATGGTGTTTAAGGAGAAAAAAAACCAAATTTACCATAAGAAGTAGAGGTGGCACCAACCCTAGGGCTCTAAATGTGTGTCTTACATCCATACTTATTAACAATAAATAGCTAGAAATCATTCTCATCAAAAGTAAGCATGAATAAAAAAAGAAAAATTAAATTTGATGACTTATACTTGCCTAATAATATTTAAAATTCTCCAAAAATGGTAAGAATGATAATTGAATACTTTTGAATAATATTTAGCTCAAGAATGCTAAAACAAGATGATCTCCAAAGTTTAATAAAAATTAATAACCAAAAAGTTCTTAATAGGGCTCAAAATACACGATTAAGGTCCAAAGGAGTGATAATAACTTGGATAAGCATTTTGAAAAAGCCCTAGAGACTAAAAAATTATGAGAATCTCAAATATCCCCACTCAAGAATAATATGAAAATAATTTAGAGGAAAAATAGGCTTATAAGCATTATAAAACATAAAATCATAAGAAAGGATAATGAGACTTGAACGAAACATTTTGAAAATGTGACCAAGGATTCAAAACTTTAAAAAAATGAGATAAATCACCATCTATGGAAATTTAATATTCAACAATACCAATTCTCAATAAATCAGGTTACCCAAAACATTGAAATATTACACCTTTACCCCTGTAAAGAGACTTCATCCCTATTGTCTAACCAAAAAGACAAAACTAACCAAGAAAATCACATATAACACATGTCATTATCTTACTCTTATCATCAATAACTATTCCTCCACAATAATCTCATCAATCTCAAAATAATTGTCATAGGTTTGAACCACCATACTAATTATAGCATTTGAACATTCCATACTCATATTTTCTCTTCTCAAACATAATTTTCAAAACTAGTATCAACCAAATCTTCCACCCAACATTAATGTTACATTAAGCTCAAATCATCCATATACCATTTCCATTCATAAAGATAATCTCATTAACTCGTCAATCAATATCGAACACCGAAACTACTTGAAAAACACCTCCACAATGCAATGCAATCAAAGCAAAGCAAAGTTATTGGGTACTACCTCCTTAAGAACTATCTATGGCTTTCCCCCAAAACAATGATCATACAAGATCGAA
The DNA here is from genome assembly GCA_039764185.1 of Tamarix austromongolica. Taxonomy (NCBI): domain Eukaryota; kingdom Viridiplantae; phylum Streptophyta; class Magnoliopsida; order Caryophyllales; family Tamaricaceae; genus Tamarix; species Tamarix austromongolica. Next base: position 53,518,066 of record CM077815.1, read on the forward strand.
CCAAACCTCAAACGCCAATATCAACCAACATACTCAACACCATTTAACATCAAAGCTCTTAATACACTGATCATAAGCCTAAATATTAGGCTAAAAAATTTTTGACTCATAATCCTCATAAGGCTAATATGAGTTTTTCTCTCCCTCAAATTTAGAGAGAATACTTTTAAACACTTATGACCATGCAAATTAAATCTCAAAAAAAAGAAAAAATTCAAAAACCAAACGCTTAACTTTAAATAAAAGCATTTAACAAAAATCAGTTATATTTACCAAGGGTTTAGAAGATTTACCCTTAATCCCAAGCTTTAATACTGAGAAAATATCATACATACAACTTATCACAACCTTAGAAAAGATTAAGGAAAAATAATCCTTAAAAACAAATGAAAGAAGAAGAATTGAAGGAGAATGGATTTTAATATACAACTTGTTCGCTAAATATCATGTTTAGAGCCTTTTAAAAAATGTTAAAGTTGTTAAAGCTTTAGACATTTCCTGTTGACTCTCTATAGTATTGTGTGTGAAAAGTATTATTTGGAAAAGTTTTCATTTAGCCTGTTTTGGCATTTGAGTTGTTCTATGCTATTAGTTTGGTCACTTATGGCTTCAAATTTGATTCTTTGTGACTTGAAGTAGTTTTGGAATTTTGGATTAAAATGGTTTTACACATTTAAGCATTAATCTGATCTTATTTGGCCTCTAAGCCTCCCAAACTTTAACTAAAATTAAAGCATCCTAAATATGGCTAAATCAAACATACATAAGAAAGTTATCTTAATTACGCTCACCAATTACATGGTATCATTAGATTTAAATAATAAAAACAACATAACCTAACTTCATGGTAAAATCAAGACACCCAAGAAAAAAATGTAAAGCACTCAAAACATTAATCACAAATGAACCGTATGAAATATAGCCAAATCTAAACATATTTTATTTGAAATTCAACCTTAATATGCTAATAAATAACATGGATTCATTAGAATTTAACAAAAAAATATATATTCTAACACCAAACTCTACAAGAAAATTAAATTTTAGCACTAGAATATGTCGTTGCTTTGGCAAGGGAAAACCTAGTTGTGTATTAATGCGTAACTAAAGAGTTTTAAAACTACTTTTATTTTTGAAAAAAAAAACTTGTTTTGCAACAAAATATTTATGGCTAAAAAATGTTTTTCTTGTTATATATGGTTGTCATATATTTCAGAGCATACTTATTTTTTACAAGTTTTCTATTGCCAATAATGTTCTAAATTTTACAAGAACATTTTTTGTACCTAATAATGTACAATATTTTACACCTATATTTTTGTAGGTAATAATGTTTAATTTTTTGCAATGATTTTACTATTTTTAATAATTTTCTACATTTTTTCAATGACTTTCCTTTTACCAATAATGTGTTATTTATTACAATGTATTTCCTCTTTCCATTTATGTTTATATATTATTTTTTGCAATTACTATTTTTTCCCAATTATTTTTTTCTATTTTTTCTTTGGCAACAATGTCTTTATTACCAATAATGAGACATCTCCACAATATTAGTATTTTAACTGTCACTTTATAACCTATCACATTTGGAATACCCTATGTACACAAACATCTCATACACATATTAATCAAATATAATGTTAATAACAAATTTATCTAATTATCAATATAAGATTTATATTTCATTAATTGTATAGTTGTTCAATACAATATCAACAAGATTAAAGATTGTTTGAAATGTCAAAAAAGGCCTTGCCATCATTGAAAGCTTCCTTGTCAAAACACTTATGTCAAGTGTTATTGTTCAAAGGATATTCAAAAAGACTTAAAAAACAAAGAACACCATCTTCATGTTGGAAAATCAACTAATTATAAAAATATATGCCTAAAAATAAAAAAAATTATCACCATCAATATCATCATGGAAGCACCACCACCATTCGAATAAATAATAAGATTAGTACAAATCTATTACACACACACACGTGCACGCGCGCACACACACACACAGAGAAACACACATACAAAACCCATTCATTTGAGTTTATTATATGCCTCGCCTATTTTTTATTTATATGCCATTTTTGGAGGATTTTCCTAGTCCTTAATCCTATGAGGATTTTCAACCTTTTTTTTTTTCTCTCCGCCTATAATGAATCCAATATTGATTTCCCTCTTTTTTTTTTCTTTCCTTTTCTTAGTTTATGGTTCCACAAGTTGGATACATTATCATCTATAATTTATGTGTAAAAGATAATCAAGTTTTTTCAATTTTTTTTCCTAGATAAATTCTCACATGAAATCATCATGTGCAATTGGTAACTACAATGGAATATTTTCATCAAAATCTACCCTTATCTAGATCAATAAATCCACTAGTAAAAAATTTTGGGCTTATCTCTTGATGAATATGCCTTTAAGTTCCACTAAACTCAGGCTAACTGGCTATAATTCCTTTATATATGTTTTCATTGCAAGCAAAGAAAAATAGGGGAAACATCACTATCATATGCTAGAAAAATAGAGTTATACAAGGGATAATGCAACACCTTATATGTTTTATAAGATTTATAAACTAGAAAATTATTGGGTTTAATAAAATTTGATAGTGTTGATCTTGATTTGGAATTATATTTTATGTTTGAGGTGATAAGGAATTTCAAAAAACTTTGGAAAATTAAATGAAATAGGTTTTGTAAGTGAATTGATTGATTGGTTTGTCATTTCAGCAAATGTGATGTGTGTAGGAGGATAGGATTCTCAAATTGATGAGAATAAGGCTTGGTTATATTGATAATAATTAGAAGAAGCTTCAACAAGGAGGTATGGATGAGAAGACACTCAAATTTGGTGATTTAAGGTTGAATATATGTTGAACCAAAGTAGTGATGATTCAGTGATGGTGGATGAGAGATGATGATGGTTTGAATGGTGTGAACCACTTATGGTATGTATTCGACTATAATTTATAGATAGTGATGAGCTTTGAGTGTTAGGGTTTTGATAGAGGATGAAGTCATGGTTTAGGGTTAGGGTTAGGGTTTAATTTGAATAGAAGGGTTAAGGTGATATTTGGTTTGGATGTAAGGTGGAAGGGTGTTGAATGGTGGTTTAGGGTTTCTAACGTGTAAACCAAATTAGGGATTTATTTAGCTTCAATATAGAGTGAGGTTTGGATGATAATTATGGCTGGAAAAATATGTATTATGGATAGTAGAAAAGATATGAATTAATGTAACACCCCCATTTTTACTGCTAAAAATTTTTCATTTTGCGGAAGCGATAATTACAAAACCAAAGGGTGTTACCGCCACACTCGGTATAAGTCTGGCATCCTCTACCGTTCTTATACTGAGTGCTAAGGCTAAAATATTACTTTACTTAAATAACATTAAAACAAAGGCAAGATAGAATTTCATTACAACTACGTTGTCCCGAATAAATACAAAAAGATCAGGCAAGAGTTGTAATGTAACAAAAGAGAAATAGCAGGGGACTTAAGAGTCCAAGGAATATCCGGACCAAAAGAAGTCGAGGAGAACACCGGATAGTCCTAACTCTCAGCCCTCTATTTGAAGTCGTCAGACCCTACCCTCAAAGTGATCCTGCAAGGTATAGACTGCCCGTGGAATAGGCAGGGGACCATGAAACGGAACCCGTCAGTACTACGGTACTGAATAACCCTTTATACCAAACTAATATGAGAAACTAGCATGGAACACATGAAAGGCATACGATTAACAGGTACAAGACATTTAAGTATTCATACGAGGATTGATATACAATAATCATTTAGGCAATCAAATTCTATTAAAGCCACATGCTACTCATTTTCATTTGTCTAAAACAACCGACAACTTACCAAACTAACATGCCAAAGGTATTCTCAGAAGTAATGATTAGAACCTAAACTCCAGCATAACAATTATAACATCAGTAGCATGACTCATATCTCAGCATAACTCCCAACCAAATTAATAACATCACAAGTGTATTCACAGGTAAGCTATAACATAATCCACAACATCAAAAGTATACTTACAGGTAGAATATGATAAAATACATAACATCACTTGGGTACTTACAGACACAGAATAATAATATCCGTAATCCCACAGGTACACTTACTGGTACAGTAAATTAAAATACAAAACATCAACGGTATATTTAAAGATATAGTATAATAATATACATAACATCACAGGCATACTTATAGACATAATACCCACACAGGTAGGCTCGCAGGCTACTACTTAAACCATAGGTAGGCACAGCGGCCACTACCAAAACAATCCAATATCCAATAATAATCCTTCAAATCAAAACACATTATTTCTATTTTTATTTACTCGAGGGGGATACAATAATAACCCGGAGACATAACAGTACACCGGTCATATCGGCGCACAAGGCAACACGATACCCTCCAACCATCCAACCCAGAGGCATAACAGCACTCTGGTCATACTGATGCACAAGGCACACAATACCCTCCTCACCTCAGACACCTAATCCTTAAGTATCGATACCCCCTATAGGGCCCGTAGGTCACCTATAGAGTAGACTAGGGCCTTACTGGGGCACAACCAGCACACCAGAAACCCAAACAAATCGAGGACTCCTACCTCGTCTCTAGGATAGCTACCCCTAGAGAGAAACCATTCCCAAACTCGAGGTCTTTCACTTTACGTATTAGTATTTTTATAAAGTGATCACAAATAACACACATTCCACATTTATTCTCATTTCCATACTTATTCATTTTCCCTTTATTTCCAATTATCCAAGTCAACCCTACGGTCAACGGTATAAAGAAAAGTCAAAATCAATACTAAGGTCAACCTACCCAAAAGTTTGAGGCCATCCTATATCCAATTATTCACATTTGGGCGTTAGGCCGAAAATGACTAAATTGCCCTTGAAGCTAATAATTATCAGTTTAGTATCCATTTAAATACTAAGTCTATCTTATTTATTAATCTATCATGAAAAGGCTAAAATGAATAATCTAATTATTTATTATATAATTTAAATCATCAATCATGTCAAAAGACCATTTTGCCCCTACATAGATTTCGGCATATGAAACTCTATCATAAAATTTTGAAACGTAAAAAACACATGATCATAAAATCAACAACAGATAATACATGTTAGACATGATTTTCAGGATAAATATCATATTACATAAAAATGACTAAATTGCCCTTAGGGCACACATTCCTAATAATTATTCCACAATTATATCTAAACATGCTAAACTAATAATTATATACATAATTATCATACCAAACATTCTCCCGTCATTAGAATTATTTTTAAGACATACTTTTATACCCGAAATATTTTATATCAGATAACATGCCTGTTTTTATCCTTTTTCATAATAATAATAATTAACACATAATTATATTGAAATAAATCATGATAAACATATTTCATACACCAAAAGCCCTAATGTATTATCACGCAATTTTTATCATTTTAGTAGAGTATAACGGTTCCCTGAAATCCAGCAAAAACGTAAAATTAGCGGTATCCACTAAAATGTATTAGGTCCTGCAATTTAAACTTTCGTACCTAAAAATAATACCACAAATACAGAATTAATATCTATCAAATAAAATAATAATTATAGTATAAAAATATTTATTTTTCTAAAATGACCAAAATACCCTTACAATTAATATTGGTACCAAAATTTATTAAAAATGCATGCAGCGTGAGTCACGCACGAGGGGAAGGGAGACACGGCTGACTGGGCGAGAGGGTCGGCTAGGCAAGGCAGGGGAAGGGAGAGGATGGCAGTGGTGGTGGAGGCCGGCGGTTGCTTGTGGCTGCTGGGCGGCTAGGCGATGGGGAAAAAGGGTGCAGGCTGGTTGGGTGGTGTTGCGGCTGTTGGGGCTGTTGGACGACGAGCTGCGACTAGGGCTGTTGACGAACCGAATGAAGCCAAACCTTCTCTGGCTCGATTCGGCTCGTTAAATTTTTTATAAGGCTCGAGTTCGGCTCGAGCTCGAATCGAGTCAAGTATATGAGGCTTGAGTTCGGCTCAAAAAAAGCTCGCGAGCTATTCGACTTTGTTTTGTTTAATGAAAACGAACCAAATCGGCTCGGTTCGTTAGGCTTGGCTCGTGGCTCGATTTGTAGCTCGGTTTGGCTCGGTTCATTTTAATTTTAAACAAGCCAAACCAGCTCGATTTGGTCGGCTCGATTCGAGCTTGGTTTGGTCGGCTCGATTTGTTTGGCTTGTTTATTAGAAAATTTAGCCGATTAAACCTGTAACTTTCAATAAAAATTAAATATTAAATAAAGACCTGTTTGGCATCTATTTGCAGATCCATAAAATTTAATACATACATCAAACTACATGCCAACCACCAATACCATTGCAGATTCAGAATCAGAAATGAATAAAGCAAAGATTTATTCAACAAATTTAATAATAAACATCAATAATAAAGCATAGGTTAAGTCTGTAGTATACGGTCGGTTTTCAAGCGGGATTCGGGAATAGAGGACGGGACTCGCGACCGGAGAAGACTGCACTGTAGTGGTGCCGTGGTGGTCCTGGTGGAGGGGCGACGCCGCGAGGGAGAGGGAGAGGGAGACCCGGTGAGGAGGGCAGAGGGCTCGAGCCACTCGAGATCTGCAGATCTGGAGGGCGTCGCTAGCCTGGCTCGCTGCGCCTGCGGAAGCAGGACCTACGGCTGCGTGCTCGACTGTGCTGCTCGTGTCGGGCCTGTGCCGCTGTGCCTGTGGCTGTGCGTGAGAGGTGCCGTGCGTCGTCTTCGACTCTTCGCCTGGTGGCTGGTAGTGGTCGGGAACGGGGTCGAGGGTCGAGGGGACTAGGGTATGGGGAGTCGGCGCCCGTCTGGATTCTCTGGAATTAGTAATAGTAAGTAAAAGTAAAACACACACACTACACTACACTACATACATAGATACACTGGGGGTGGGGACGGGACGGGAAGAATTCAAAACAAAAAGGTTGATTGGCTGGCTTCTCTTGCTCCCTCGGTGACTCGGTCCCTCCCTCCCTCAACCGCTCGACGAGACGAGCCCGGGCCGCCCCGCTCGGAAGCCCGGTTCCAGCAAGCCGGTTAAATTATGAAGATTATTTTTAGTAAAAAAAAAAATTTATAAGAATTATTTTTATTAAAAAAAGACTAAAATTATGAGAATTATTTATAAAAAAAATAATTAGTTATTTTTGACTTTATTTTATATTTGTATATATTCTCAAAACTTATTTGATAAATGAGCAAACAAGCCGAATTCGAGTCGGATTCGAATCAAGCCGGTTTGCGAGCTAACGAGCCGAGTCAACCTAGGCTTGAGTTTGGCTCGTTAAATAAACGAGCCTAAAATCGAGGCTTGGATTTGATTTGTTTATCTAGCGAGCCGAGCCGAGCTGGCTTGATTTGTCAACAGCCCTAGCTGCGACGGGGGTGATGGTGGAGATGTTGCGGTGGACTGGCAGGAGAGTGGTGCTGGGGTTGGGGAAGGGCGTAGGGTCTGGGCGCTGCAGGCTTGGGCGACGGGGTGGTGGGCTGCTGGGATGAAGGGAGGAGGTGGCAGGGCTGGGTTCTGCAATGGGGAGGGCTGATGATTTGAAGGTGGTTGGTTTGGGCGATGGGCTGCTGGCTGGTTTGGGCGATGGGCTGGTACACGGTGCAGGGGGCTCGGCTGAGGTGGTGGCGTTGGGATGGAGCACGCTGGGCAACGGAAATGGAGGTGCAGGGATGGACAACGGTGCATGCAGGGTCATGTGATGAGGGTGCTGTTTGGTATAGAGGAGGGCTTAAGAAATGAAGGGGGCTGTAGTGGTGTGTGTCGAGAGAAACAAATAAGAGGGAGATGGGAGGAATACTGTTGTGTGTGCGTCGTGTGTGTGCGTTGTGCGTGTGTTTTCGGCTGAAAGTGTGTGCGGGAAGTGGGGGACTATTTGGGGTAGAGTGTGCGAGGGTGTGGCGTGTATATATGTATATAATTGCATAAGGTAGAGTAAAGGTAGGAAATAAGGGAGACAGGACGGGAAAGGGATAGAAAATAGCAGAGGGAGAGAGAGAAGATAAATAATATATTATATAAATATATACATATATATTTTATATTAAATTTAGTCCGGATAAATTAAAATATCAGGTAGAAAAATAATCCGATCTAAGGTAGATTTAAATAAAACGAAAAAAGATAAACATAATCAGGAATAATTTTAGAAATTGATTTCGGGTTACGAGTCGCAGTAATTATTAAAATAATTCAGATAAGATTTACGAATAAAAACTAGGATTAAAGTAAGAAATCGGTTTCTATCAACTTTTTAGCCTGATTATTTTTATATCTAAAACGTCGTAATAATAGTAGTAGTAGTAATAATAATAATAATAATAATAATACGTTTAAAACTAAACCTCCTAAATTAATAATTATAACTAATCATACGTAATTATTAATTTTAATTAGGATTTCCTAAAAACGGGTATTACAATTAATCTCTAATTCACATAGAAAAAGAGATTAAAACTTTCAAGCTAAATTGTTCACACATATTCGATTAATTTGAATTGAACTCACATAGAATTCAACTTGTATTCAAATTCAATATTGATCTTCAACATCAATGTCCATAATTGTGCCTTCTATGACTACTTATAGCCATTCTATCACTTAGCTAAAAGTATAATTCAAAAGATTTCAAGCTAAAAGCTATTATGCTACTTTATGCTAACTTTATGTTTTATCTATTATCCAGGTATACTACTTAATTAATTAATTAATTAATTAAATTAATAATAGTGCTCGGCCAATGCTAAAAATAAACTCCCCATGTACATGTTCATCATTCTATGCATGTTATGCTTTCCATGCACATGAATGTAGATTCTTAGTTTCTTGTTTGGTACATTTCTAACAACTTAACCATCTCTTTGTCTTTAAATTTGTGGGAGATATTTTCCAAATGAATAATAATTGGTTCCATAATTATGAAAGACAACTCTTGAGAGTTTTCTCATACATCAAAAGGGTTCAGTTTGATCAAACTAATTATCTAGTTGGGGAAAACTAATTAACTAGTATGTAGAATAATCAATTATTACACCTAAATTAATTGGCTGGTTTATCAGGCTGGATACTTTCTCAAGCTCAAGTTTCTAGAAAATTTCTTACATCAAAATGAAACTTTGATAATCTAACTCCAAGTTCTTCTTAATTTTTTTTATCATTTATTTAGCTTTTGTTGCTACCTCGAATTAATTGAAGGGCAATATTTTCGTAGTTGAGGGAGAGGAAGACCTCACTCTTATCTTCTTCTTCCTCTCTCCTATGTACACCTCTAGACGTATGCTTCAATTTCCAGACTGTCATTGCATGGTTAGGATATTCCCTTCATATGTCAGTCTTGCATTTCCCTTCCTGTGTTTGATATTTTCTAGATGAGCTCTACTTGGATTCTCTAGAAAATTACCACTTGAGCCATGGAATGGAAGTTAACCTATCCTTGATAAATCTGCCTATTTAGCTCATATTTAAATTATTAAATTAGGGTTTTCAATGTGTTGCATAACATCACTCATTCTGTAGCGAATTCATTGGCTATAAATAACCCTAATTACCCTTTCTTCCTACCGTTCTTTCAGCCTCAAAAATATCTAAATCCTTAAGAGCCTGTGTTAATTTTCTCTCCACTTCAAGCTTACTTTTAAATTCCTTTCATTCTTCAGATCCTTATTTTATCCTTAAGGAAGAAAAAGTTAGATTTAGGAGAAACTTGAGTTACTTCCAGCTGAATAATTTTCTACTTTTCTCTTGAGAGTGGTAAGTTTGCTTTTTTCCTTAATATATGTTATTAATATTTGAAATTTATTCAATGATTTATGAGTTCTAATTTATTTTTTTAATGGTTTTAGATGCTAAAATCCTCTAGCTTTAGTTTTTCCTCTTTACTGGGAAACCTTACCAAGCATTAAGTAAGTTAATTTTACATTTGAAATGTGGCCTGAATAAGCACGTGATGTGATGTATTCTATAAAATGTTAATTTTATACACTTGCATGAGAGTTTGAATTCTAATTGATGTATGTTTTATTAATTAATAATTCTAAGAAAATTCTTGATTTTATAGAAAATAGAGTCTATTTGTTGGAGAATAAAGCATGATTAAATTTTGGGGGTCATCAAATGATGGCATTTTACTATGACATGTTATGGTTTAGTTGTGGTAAGATTCTATAGTGTGTCACATGTAAATTTTTTGATATGTGTTGTCTAGGAGCAAACTAATTGATTGGTTAAGCTAAACCAATTGACCGGTCCTTAGAACATTTAACTAATTGGCCCAAATCGATCGATCGGTAGGTATATGGTAACTATGATTGGTTTCTACTTAAACCCAATGACTAATTTGTTAGAACTAATCGATTGCTCTTAGAAAAGTTAACTAGTATGAACAAACCCATTCATTGGTCTGAGGGAACTCTAGGATTTGGTTAAGCCAAATCAATCGATACGTTAGCCCAAACCGATTAACTAGTTCAACTAGAGCATGTTGTTTTGTTCTTTATAGACTTGTTATGCTTTGAGAATTGATATATTGCTATAATAAGATCCTTTAATGATAAGAATACACATGTTATCATGAGTTAACTACCTATTAGATGGATTAAAGATATTAAAATTAATGCTATTTTATTTAGTGCCTTTAGAAGACGTTAATGAGTAAAATTAGAATGAGTATGCTATGAAGCTACTTTTGAATGAGATAATCTATATTTTGGCATAAATGGATTTCCTTAATGGGTTGATTTAAACTTTTTTAAGCACTAATGGAAATCCCACCACATGGTTGGAGGGTAATAAATGTTATGGTGGAATGGGTATATGGATGAATTACTTGAATGTTTTTTTTTGGAGAATGCAGGTCAAATTCATCCAAAAAATATCAAACACAAGAATTGTAACACCCCAAAATTCACTACTAAATTTTTTCATTTTAGTTAAGATTTAGCGGAAGCAATTAAATGAAAACCTGTGAATTTCTAGGATGTTACCGCCGTGATCAGTACATGCCCGGCCTCCGGCCGTTCTTGTACTAACCACAAGGCAAAAAGAAATTTAACAATCATCATGGTTCACACTCAAAGCAAGGCTCTAGTAAAACACTAAAATAGTTATAGATAGAAATCAGAGTGTGTGAGTAAGAAATACATTCGAGAGTACCTAGTTAAAGTTCCTCAAAAGGAATAAGGTCTACAAATGATAAAATTTAAGTGTAGGAAAACCAATACAAAATGGAAGAACATAAAGAAATAGAAGAATATAAAGAGGAAATCCGGCCACACCATTGTCGATCTCCGAGCCAAGTCCATGCTCAATACTCAACCCCGCCTGATGCCTTGTAAGCATCGAAGGCATAAAAAATGGTGTCACCAACCTGTAAAAAGTTAGAGGGGCTTTCTACTCGTGGGAATGAGCAGCCTCCATGAAACAGGTGGTCAGTACGCTACGTACTGAGCAGAGTAACCATGCACTAAGGCGAACACACAAAGGCACATAATTCAAGCATGATAGCATAACATCATACAATCATTTTAGATAAATAAAGGCCAAATTGTAGTCCAGTTAGATTAATTATTTAATCTCTAATCGGTACTCATTTCACATGACATTTTTTTATCAAATCCATGCAAGTATGGGAATCCCACTATTATAGCCGGTGGATCGGCCACTTGTAGGGCAAAACACACCTGGCCACTATTATAGGTCGATGGATCAGTCTATAGGCCAAAATGTTTGTGGACACTATTATTTGCTGGTGGATCGGTCTGGCTCCGACTCTCATAGTGTTCCACTGTAAGTATTTAGTGTATTTTATATGTCTTATCAAACTTAGGGTTTGGTTTATTGAGCTCAGGATCCCCACTATTATAGCTAGTGGAGTGGTCACTTATAGGGCGGAACACACCTAACCACTATTATATGCCGGTGGATCGGTCTCCAAGGCACCCTGGCACTTGACCACTATTATGTAGGTGGATCGGTCTGGGCTTGCTCAATAATCTTCCATTTTACATGATTAATGTTTTACCGTGTCTTATTGAAAAGTTTCACCCTAGACATGTATGACTAACTCCATCTACACTTATCTTCCAAGAGGGTCCATATCATATCTTGAGACTCCTACACCTCCTAAATTGCTCCAACATCCTTTCCTCCTTTCCCTAACTCACACTAGAAGCCCAAATCTTAAGTGTGTGCGTCAAGGCCCACTACCTTACACCTGAAAGTCCACGCACTGTCTTACCCTAGGGTTTTCTCTAGAAACCCTAATTTGGGCCTATGTGTCCCATCCTTCTCTACCTCACACAACCCAAACTATTTTAACACCCCACACATCACAACTCTTAGATTCAACCCTAACCATCTCACTTTACTCCCCAAGTACAAGTGTGCCCACGAAACCCTAGGTGGCCACACCAAACCCTAATTGGCCACGCTAAACTCTAGCATCCTCCTTTCCATATCACCCCTCCACTTATCACCTTTTACTCTTATTTTCTTATGATGCCCATGTTCATCCCTCACTTTGTATTGCTCCATCCTCAACTCCTACTCCACTTACCCTCATTTATTTTTTCCTTTTCCACCTTCTCAAATTAGGGTTTTCTCCCAAACCCTAGCTCGATCTCCTAAGCACCCTTATACTATCCCACGAACTATTTTTCACCCAAAGCCTCTAATCATCCAAGTAACTCTTCCATTACCTTCCTCACACCCCAATGCAACTTTTCACACATAAATTTCACCCCCATGCAAACTCTATCCATCCCATGTAAACCCTTGAAGTTTTTCATGCAAAACCCTAAAACTCCTATGGAAAATCCTAAATTCTCCTATGGAAACCTCTAGATTCTCCTATGCAACCGTAGATTCTCTCATATAAAGTTTATCCACTTTATTTTTCTTTAAGTACCCTTTTATTCTTCCTCTTATGGACCATGGGATGTTAGGTCAATCCCACATCCCTTGGTTAACTTATTTCACTTTGGCTAACTTACTTCCCCATTTTCCTTTCTCATCCTTTCACCCTGTATCGGCACATTACATATCCTAGCATGGATATCCTAATAGGCCACATCACATCACATCACAATCACAACATATACATATTATACATGTGCCATAAGATAATACATGAGCATACCTCAAATCCATGCTACGGTACACATAAAATAGTTATAACGATAAGCATAAGATACATAACATATCATGATACATGGCATACAAGGCATATAAGACACATAGTTCAGATAAGGCCATAGGTACACCCTTACTTAGCACGTCAGCGATCTTGGAGCATGCTCCTACACCTCCTTAGGGTTTTGACTTGTTTAACCTATAAGAGGGAAAACCTCAGGATTAGTTTTCTTCTTAGCAAAAATATTATTATTTCCTATTTTACTCTAAGATTAGGGTTACTATTCTTAAAGGAAATTTTATAAGCGAAAATAGGGGTTTTAATAAGATTTATAACTATATTTATATTATTAAATCTAATAGCTTTATTTCTTCTACTAATAGTACTAACACTATTATAGCAAAAATAGCGATAATAATAATAATAATAATAATAATAATAATAATAATAATAACAATAATAATAATAATAATAATAATAGTAATAGAAACCCTAGTATTTTTAAGGCTAAGGTTAATAATAGGGTTATGGATAAAATAATAACATAATAAAATTAATATTAACAAAATAATATTATTGTGAAGGGTAATGATAATAATAGTAATATTTTAAATAATGATAATATAAGGGTTTGGATATTTACCATAATAATAATAATAATAATAATGATGATGATGATGATGATGATGATGATATGATGATGATGATGATGATGATGATGATGATGATGATGATGATGATGATGATGATGATGATGATGATGATGAAGACGATGATGATGATGATGATGATGATGATGATGATGATGATGATAATGATGATGATGATGATGATGATGATGATGATGATGATGATGATTAAAGTAATGGTAAAATAGGGTTTTAACCCTTCATAGTAATAATAATAATAATAATAATAATAATAATATACAATTAAAATGAATAAGGCTTGCATAATTAGGGTTTAAGGGTTGAGAGGATTTAGGGTACCACCTAGGGTTGGTGGTGACTGGCAGCACCGGCGGCGGCACACTTCGTCGGGGAAAGAGGGAGAAAAGGAGGATAGTTGAGTGTTGGGAATGGGAGAGGGGGAATGATGGTGGAAGTTGGGGTGATTGAGGTTGCCCAAGTTGACGGGGTTGGAATGAGGGTGGTGGTGTGACCAAAGGCAGTGGTGCAGGCTGTAGTGTTGTGGTGGCCGAGAGTGGTGGAAAGGGATAAATGGAGGAGGAGAGGGAGGAAAGGGAAAAGGATGGCAGGGGAGGTAGAGGAAGGTGTGTAGGGAATTTTGGGAGGTGTAAGAGGTGGTGGTTGTGGTGTGAGTGGTGGAAAATAATGGTGCAAAGGGCGATGGGGGTGGAAGTGTGGTTGCTCGGGAAGGAAACTTTGCATGGCCGAGGTGGCTCGTGAAAGGCAAATTGAGGGTAGAGGGTGACATATTTTGGTAGAGGGTGATGTAAGGAGAGGTACTATGGGTGGCTCGAGTGGCGGCACTGGGCGATAGTGAAGGCATTTAATCAGGTGGTGGCGTAAGGGACAAGATATTCTAGGTGCAGAATAGAGTTCGAGTCGGGGTTGGTTGTGGGGTATTTATAAGGCCAAAGGAGGGGGATAAAGTCAGAGGGAAATGGGAAAATAGAGGGTAGATAGGATAGGGCACACCGACCGCCTATGGTAGGTCGGTGTAGGTTTACCATGGCAGGCTGTGATTGGCTAGGGAGAAGAGAGGATGCTTGGTTGGGTCAAAAAGGTAGGCGGATTGGCGGGGAAGAGAGGGAAGAGATGGTCGGTTAATAGGCGTGGTCAATGACGAGAATCACGGTGCAGGTTGGGGGAAGTTGCAGGTCGCGACGGGGGAGGAACAAGAAGGAAGAAGAGGGAGGGGAGTGGACTAGGTGCTCGAGCAAAAGAAAAGAAAGAAAAGAAAGGGGGAAGTGGCCGACTAGGGGAAAAAGAAGAGGGCACGAGCCTGGCCACGCGGGATGGGAAAAAAAAGAAAAATTGGGCTGCAAGTTGGGCTGGCCCAATTTGAGGAAGAGAGAAAGGAGAGAAAGAAAGAAAAAGGGGAAAGAAAGAGAAAAAGAAAAGAAAATAAAAAGAAAAAGGAAAAATAGGTTAGTTAGGGTATTTGGAATATTTTGGTATTTTGGGATATTTAAAAATAAGAATATTTTAATAAAATAATATTTAATTCCCTTTTTAGGCTAATTTAAGATTTTTGAAAGATTTTTCCTAAATTCCATTTTAATTAGCAAAACTCCCTATTTTTTCCTAATTAAAATATTTATTATTTTCTTCTTGATTTGCATTAATTAATTCTCTACTATTTTAAAAAATATAATTTATTTAATTAATTTTCCTAATAAATTGTTAATTAGCTATAGTTCTTAAAATTAGGTTTTTTGGGGTATTTCAAGAATGGTAAGGGAAGATCAGCATGGAAGGAATCTCCTATATTAGCAGAGATAGTTTAGAAATCAAAGCAATGATTCTAAAGTTGTGTAGAGGAGTGAGTTGAAAAACCACAAGGTTGAGGCTATTCTCTCCTTCAATTGTCGAAATCAAACCCGTGAATCAATTTAAGGTAGTATCTAGAGTCAATTACATGATATTTAGGGTTAAGAATCTTTAAGAATGGCTTGAAGTGAAATTATCAAGGTTTCATTTTGGTATAAAAATTTTTTCCAAAAAATTAAGCTTAAAAAATATACTTAGCTCGACCAATTAGTTAATCAGTTTTGCCTACCAGACAATTGTTCTATCAACTAGTTGATCAATTCCACAAACAGTCGATTGGTTCTGTCAAACAAAACCCTACACCTAAAATTACAAACAAGTCAATCATTTCATAAAACCAGTTGATTAGTCCACCATAAAACCTATTTTATTTAATTTCCCAAGATTTAGTTAAATCCATCTTTATCACAAACCCAATATAGCTCCAAATCAAAACCAAATATTATCAAATTTGAAGAAACACTATAACTTTTCATTCAATAAATATTACAAAAATATAGGGTATCACAAATTATATGATTTCTCCAACAATAGGAATGATAATTACTTAATTCAAGCATCACCATTTTTTTAATCCATTGTCTAGAGATATCAGGGTTGATAAGTGATAATAAGACTATATAGCTCTAGATGGTGTGTTATTACATATTTCCATTGTACACACAATGGGTAATTGAAAATTTTAAAGAAGTAGTTAATTGAATTTAATAATTAGATAGATGTGGATTTGAACTCCTTAGTAGCCTTTATTAATTGAATCAATATTCGTTAGATTTTATTTATGTTCAGTTTATATTTTTTATTATCTAAAATTCAATATCCTAGGTCCAATTAGATTGAATAGACATTTTATTTAGTCTTTGAGGAAACAATAATCTGATACTCTTAATGCTTTGTATTAATTATGATCAGTATACTTGTCGATAAATATATTTGGCCAATATGAAGTTTTGGGTGGTGTTGACAGGGACTAATTTAATTATCCTACACTTAAAAATGTAAATCTTGATCTAGAAAGTTTTTAAATTATTATTTGATTTTCTTTATATTTTATAATTTACTCAATTTTACAGGATTTTCATATTTTTGTATCTGTTTAAGTCACTAGTATAATAAATAAGAAATTTTGGTGAATTAGCAGTATTGGACCTAGAGATTGAGATAATTTTTCTAAACTAAGGTTGCTTTTAAAATTTGTTATACCTAGGAAGAAATGAAATCAACAAATGGATAGAGGGGAGCTTAGCTTGTGACACACAAGCTTATATGATGCGTGCACGGTTAGAGTTTCGGACTTAGATGGATTTTATAGGGAGTATTCGATGAGGATGGAGTATGGAAGTTGATGATGGGGATTAGAAGGGGTTGATGACGATGGAACACGAGGTAGAAGGATAAATTAATCTTTAAACCATAGAGAAATAAAGATTAAGGTTTTGAGAACAAAACCGTTCACACAGATTTGGTCTTGTTTTGAGACGAATCCACACAGAATTCGGGTTTAATCAGTGCTTAAGGTAGTTCTTCTTATTCAAGTTGTGTGTTTCTACTCGGTTTCCTATGGTTTATATAGCCAAGGAACCGAGCATCTTCTCAAAAGATTACAAGTATATTCCCTCCCAAAAGCATTAATTCCCTCAAGACTAGGTAGTTAATAGTCAGTTACTAACTAGCTAAAAGTAAATAACAATAACTAGTACTTAAAAATAAACGTTACGCTAGCTAACAAACGTTGCATGAAGCTATGTGTAATACCCCAAATTGAGCGGAGTGTTATAAGGATTGATTTGGCTACTTATATAAACATGGTATACCATCCTTTTGGTGATTCCGTCCTAAGAACTCCACAGTTAAGCGTGCTGGCCGTGGAGTAATTTTAGGATGGGTGACCTCCTGGGAAGTTTCGGAAATTTTCTGAAAATTTCTCGGGAAGTGCTTGAGTGAGGACAAAGCGTGCTAAAAGGACTCGTGTTGATCTGTGGGGCCAGCCGATCAATCCGAAAGCACTTCAAGGTAGCCTCCGTGTGGTCATGTTGACTCGGGGTGTTACAAATGGTATCAAAGCGAAACCGCGACCGTGAACTGAACTTGGATGAGCCAGTCAGTCACCTAGCGGGACGATTCTTGGGATGAACTGTATTGAGACAGTCATTGGTTGAGGTGCAACGAGGACGTTGCGTTCTTTGAGTGGGGGTGAATGTAATACCCCAAATTGAGCGGAGTGTTATAAGGATTGATTTGGCTACTTATATAAACATGGTATACCATCCTTTTGGTGATTCTGTCCTAAGAACTCCACAGTTAAGCGTGCTGGCCGTGGAGTAATTTTAGGATGGGTGACACCCTGGGATGTTTCGGAAATTTTCTGAAAATTTCTCGGGAAGTGCGTGAGTGAGGACAAAGCGTGCTAAAAGGACTCATGTTGATCTGTGGGGCCAGCCGATCAATCCAAAAGCGCTCCAAGGTAGCCCCTGTATGGTCATGTCAACTCGGGGTGTTACACTATGCATACCCCATATTCATGCACCTGCTCTGAATAGCGTAACCACCTTCCTTGGTGTTATGTTCTGTGACTCTGCTCCTGCATCATTCTCGCTGGGTTGGTTTGAATTTGTCCTCAAATTCAAGTCGTGATGATAGGGGCTGATGTCTCCAATGTTGAATGTTCTCGATACTCCTCCGTAGGAGTCAAGTAGCTCTAGCTCGTAGGCACTCTCTCCAAATCTACGAAGGACCTTGAAGGGACCGTCCGCTCGAGTCATGAGCTTGGTTTTCCTTAATTTGGGAAACCTTTCCTTCCAAAGGTGTAACCATACGAGGTCTCCTGGCTAGAAATTTGGTTGAGTGCAGTGTTTGTCTACCTTGGCCTTATATCTCTCGTTGGACTTTTTGATATTGCCCTTAACCTGGTGGTGTAGCTTCTAGAAGAATTCTACCCTTTCTTCCGCATCATAGTTCTGCATTTCCCTTTTCTTCAATGCTACCATGTCGATGGGAATATATGGGTTGATGCCATATACGATCTCAAAAGGAATACACTTTGTGGTTGTAGAAGGACACCTATTGTAAGAAAATTCAGCATGGGCAAGCTTGACATCCCAGTCCTTGGTACTTTTACTAACTAGCCCTCTCAGTAGAGTTCCCAATGTTCAGTTCGTGACTTTTGTCTGCCCATCGGTCTGGGGGTGGTTTGAAGTATTGAATAGAAGTTTTGTGCCTAGCATGTGCCACAAAATCTTCCAAAAATAACTAAGGAACTTGACGTCCCTATCCGAGACTATTGTCCTCGGGACACCATGCAGTTTCACAACCTCCTGAAAATACAGATCCACAACATAGTTTGTGTCATCGGTTTTATGACATGGTATAAAATGTGCCATATTAGAGAACCGATCTAAGACTACCATGATAGAATCTTTACCGCGTTGGGTTTGGGGCAGCCCTAGTATAAAATCCATACTAACTCCTTCCCATGGTTGGGTAGGTATGGGTAGTGGCACATAGACTCCCTTGTGAAAGAAACTTTTGCTCTTTTGACACATGGAACATCTGGTGATCATGTCTAGGACTCCCTTTTTCATCCTTGGCCAGTAGAATTGTTCCTGCAGTAGTTCCAGAGTCTTGTTGATCCTAAAATGTCCGGCTATCCCCCCTTCATGTACCTCCTTGATGAGTAATTCCCGAACTGATGTTCTGGGGACACACAATTTATTGTTCTTGAAAAAGAACCCATCTTGAAGAGCATAGGCCCCGTGAACCCCCTATTTCTCACACTCCTCGACTATCATGGAGAAATCCTTATCTGCGGAGTAGTGCCCTTTGAGCATCTCGAACCTTAGTTGCTTAGCTTCGATCATGGTGAGCACCATAATCCACCAGGATAGGGCATCTGTTACCACATTCTCTTTTCCATCCACATGATGGGTAGAGAAGACGAAAGTCTATAGTAGGCTAGTCCACTTGGCACGCCTCACGCTTATCTTCTTCTGGCCATGCAAATACTTCAAACTCTCATGATTAGAGTGAAGTACGAAAGGTTTTGGTCTCAGATAGTGGCTCCATGTCTCCAAGCTTCGCACAATAGCATAGAACTCCTTGTCGTACGTCGAGTAATTGAGTCTGGCCCCATATAACTTCTCACTAAAGAATGCTACTGGCCTCTTCTCCTAAGAAAGCACTCCCCCGATACCCACACCACTTGCATCACAAGTTACTTCAAACAAATTGTCGAAACACGGTAGGGTTAGCACCGGTGCATTGGAGAGCCTCTTCTTCAACTCTTCAAATGCCTTGGTTGCCCGGTCATCCCAGTGGAATTCCCCCTTTTTCATTAGTTGTGTCATGGGTGCCGCAATAGTGGAGAAATCCTTGATGAAACTCCGGTAGAAGGACGCTAGTCCGTGAAAACTTCCAACTTCATGCACATTAGTAGGGGTTGGCCATGTCGGGATTGATTCCACCTTGGATGGATCTACTCAGATACAGTCTCTGCTTACTATGTAACCGAGAAAGATTACACTTGCTATCATGAAGTCACATTTTTCCCTTTTGCCATAGAGCGTCACCTCTATGAGCTTATCGAACAATTGCCTTAGATGCTATCGGTGTTCGACCTCCATCTTGCTATACACCAGGATATCATCCAGATATATAACAACAAAGAGTCTAAGAAAGGGTCGTAGCACCTCGGTCATCAACCACATAAAAGAGCTCGGTGCGTTGCATAATTCGAAGGGCATTACCAACCACTTGTATAGCCCATACTTGGTCTTAAAAGTGGTCTTCCACTCATCTCGCTCTCAAATCCTCATCTGATGATAGCCACTTCTGAGATCGAGCTTCGAGAAGACTTTAGCTCCATGCAACTCATCTAGCATGTCATCCAACCTCGGCATTGGAAATCTCTACTTGATCGTGATGTTGTTGACGGCTCTGGAGTCGATGCACATCCTCCATGTTCCATCTTTCTTTGGCACTAATAAGGCTGGAACCTCGCATGGACTCATGCTCTCTTGTATAAAACCCTGATCCAGTAACTCTTGTACCTATCTTTGCAACTCCTTAGCTTCTTCTAGGTTGCATCTATAAGCTGGGCGGTTCGGCAGTGGGGCTCCTGGCATGAGATCTATAGCATGCTCAATTCCTCTCAAAGGAGGCAACCCGGTTGGTAGCTCATCTGGGAACACATCTGCATATTCTTTCAATATTTGTTGCAGCTTTGGATCTTGGTTGATGGCCTCCTTTTTTGAGATCTCCCTTGCTACTAGGGCGTATCACCTTTCTTCCCCCTTTAGAGCTTCCAACATTTCATGCTCTTTCAAAATCAACAATTCTTTACCCTTCCGGCTCGAATTCTCCTCTTTCTCTCTAACCAAGCTCTCCTCATCCTCGTTTTCTTTTAATTTGTACTTCTTCTGATCCTTACACACGATGTATTCGTTGAGGACCCTATCATGTGTAACCTTTCTATCATACTGCCACGGTCTCCCCAACAGGATATGACAAGCATCCATAGGCAGGACATCACATAGAATAGTATCTACGTAATTCCCAACTTTGAACGAGATTGTTTTGTTACCCGTATGCCCTTGTCGTGATTGAGCCATTGCAGTGAGTATGGCCTGGGGTGACTCATTGTTTCCAATTCGAGCTTGTTGACCATGTTCTCACTGGCTACGTTGGTGCATGAGCCGCTATCAACAATGATCTCACATACTCGATCTCCTACTCGGCACTTGGCCTTAAAAAGTCTTTCCCGCTGAGTAGGTAGAGGTTGGGTTTGCACTTGGAGAACTTGTCTCAGTACATAACAGTCTACGGTTCCTTCTTCCAAGGTGTCCTTTGGCTCTTCGGTGTCATCCTCCTCATGGTCTTCGCTTTCCTCACATGTCTCCATGTTGGCAATTTCCTTCAGGGATAACACTCGTTGGTTTGAGCAATCCCAAGCGAAGTGACCATATACCCGGCACTTGAAGCATTGCCTGCGGACCTTCTCCTCCGCTTGCTCCTTACCTTTTTCCTCCCGAGTGAATCTTCTAACCGCATCGGTGTTAGTGGATTACACCATTGGTGGCTTGGATCCTCCTTTAAAGTTTGACCCATATAGAACACTGATGGAATTACTTGGAACCTTGCCCTGCTTCAACTATTTTTCGAACTTGATGGCTAGTTTAGCCAAATCTTCGAAAACTTCGTATGGGTACACTTCTACCTTCTCTCGGAGATTCATATTCAAACCTCCTATGAACTGTGCACATCGCTACTCTTCTCGTTCTTGCACATCACATACAAGCGTTAGCCTTTCGAATTCTCGGATGTACTCTTCAACTCCGAGTAGGCCCTGCCTCAGAGTGGTCATCTTGATGAAGTTCTATTGCTCGTATTCTCTCGGAATGAACTTCTTGCTTAGATGCTTCTTCAACTTTTCCCACGATCGGATTCTCGTTTTCCCTTCTCTTTCTCTTCTTTGTTTCAGATTGTTGTACCATACCCTAGCAAATTTCTTCAACTTCAAGATTGCTATACAACATCTCTTCTCATCATCGATCTCCTTATACTCAAAGATCGACTCCACATTTTGTAACCATTCAAGGAACGACTCCGGGTTGAGATTACCCTCAAAGTCGGGTAAGTCAAAACGGATCCTCTTTTCTACGTCCTCATATGTCCTTCTAGAGTACTCATATGCCCTTCCATAGTCTCCTATGCTTTCTTCTTCCCCTTCTAACCGATGCGGTGTTCTACTCATATGCTCTACTTCGATTGGCTCTCTTCGGTAGGGTCGTTGCACATGTGACCCTTGTGCTTAGGAAGCTTCGATTCTTCCTATACGGATCTTGACATCCTTAAAATCTTCCACCAGGGCTTTGAGAATATCTCTCAACTCTTCTTCTTGACTTTCCATGGTTGGTCTTGAAGAATTTGTTCACTCTAACCACAACCTTGGCTTTGATACCAAATTGATGCGTGTATGGTTAGAGTTTTGGACTTGGATGGAGTTTATAGGGAGTATTCGATGAGGATGGAGTATGGAGGTTGATGATGGGGATTCGAAGGGGTTGATGGCGATGGAACATGAGGTAGACGGATAAATTGATCTTTAAACCACACGGTTTCGAGAACAAAACCGTTCACACAGATTCCGTTTTGTTTCGAGACGAATCCACATAGAATTCGGGTTGAAGCAATGCTTATGGTTGTTCTTATTATTCAAGTTGTGTGTTTCTACTCAGTTTCCTATGGTTTATATAGCCAAGGAACCGAGCATCTTCTCAAAAGATTACAAGTATATTCCTTCCCAAAAGCATTAATTCCCTTAAGACTAGCTAGTTAATAGTCAGTTACTAACTGACTAACAGTAAATAACAATAACTAGTACTTAAAAATAAACGTTACGCTAGCTAACAAACGTTGAATTAAATTAAATAACAATAACTAGTACTTAAAAATAAACGTTACGCTAGCTAACAAACGTTCACTAAAAGTAAATAACAATAACTAGTTCTTAAAAATAAACGTTACACTAGCTAACAAATGTTGACTAAAAATAAATAACAATAACTAGTACTTAAAAATAAACTTTATGCTAGCTAACAAACGTTGCATGAAGCCATGCATACCCCATATTCATGCACCCGCTCTGAGTAGCGTAACCGTCTTCCTCAGTGTTATGTTCTATGACTCTACTCCCGCATCATTATAGATCCTTAAGAGACTACACTACTCCTAATATAGCGGATTCTGCATCAAGCTTTAGAAGACCAACTATTAAATCACATAATTTTGATATCAACCTCACTATCATTTAGAGGATATAAACTTTTGTCCAATTCAAAGGTGCACCTAATGATGACCTTTATACTTATATTGCCAATTTTTTTGAAATGTGCGAAACTTTCAAATTGAATGGAATTTCTACTGATGTTATTAGGCATAGATTGTTTATGTTTTTATTATGTGATAAGGCTAAGAGTTGGTTGAACTCTCTGGAACTGGGTTCGATTTTAACCTGGGATGATTTGATGAATTGAATTATTTTGATAACAATTCTAGTTGGCAAAATAATCCATACTTGAAGGTATTTAATCTACATTATAGTAACCATCCAAACATCAATTGGATATTTATATTTCCACCATATAGACATATGACACCTGCTCTACTACCACCTCAATAGCCACATAAATCATTATTGGACAATATGATAAGAAAATTCATGACC
The DNA here is from genome assembly GCA_039764185.1 of Tamarix austromongolica. Classification (NCBI taxonomy): domain Eukaryota; kingdom Viridiplantae; phylum Streptophyta; class Magnoliopsida; order Caryophyllales; family Tamaricaceae; genus Tamarix; species Tamarix austromongolica. The sequence goes on from CM077815.1 coordinate 53,542,007, forward strand.
ATTTCTTAAATGTGTTTTTAGAATCAAGAGTTCTCAATTATGAGCTTAGAAGCACAAATTGGAAAATTGGGCAATATAACTTTTATAAGGGAACCTAACACACTACCAAGTGACACGGTCACAAATCCTTAGGATAACTTTATGGAATGGTAAGAAGCTACTTGAACCACAAACTTAACGGGGTAATGAAAGAAGAGAAGAAATTCCAAAATAAGTATTTCATTCATAATAAGACGTAACTAAGAATCCAACAAAAAAGGTAAAATCTTATGCCCCTCCTCCATTTCATTCAAAAGTAAGCTAGATGTACAATTTGCTAAGATTTTTAATATTTTGGAAATGGTTCATATTAATTTTCCATTCATTAATATTGTGATACAAATGCCAATATATGTTGAATTTTTTAAAAACATTGCCACTCATAAAAATAAATGGGATGATTGTGATACCATTAGTTTAAATGAGGAATGTTTTGATATTTTAAGAAACAAGCTACATATTAAGTTAAAAGATTTAATAAATTATACTCTTTGATGTGTGATAGAGAATTTAAAATTTATTAAGGTTTTATGTGACTTAGGTACTAGCACAAATGTGATTTCTTTATCTACCTTTAAAAAATTGGGTTTTGGAGAGCCAAAATCCTCTACTATCATCCTCCAATTAGCTAATAAATTTATACAATATCCCAGCAGCATAAAAAAGGATTATTCAGTAAAATTGGATAAGTTTATATTTTTTGTTGACTTTGGTTTTCTTGATATGGAAGATAATCATAGAGTTCCTCTTATTCTTGGTATACCATTTTTAGCTATAGGAAAGAATTCGATTGATGTCCCTAAAGGAAAATTAATCCTTTCTTTTTAGGTTAGGATGTTACATTTAATGTTTTTAAAGACATGAAATATGCTTATGAGGATGACACTTGCTATAGCATTGATATTTTAGATGAAGTGATTAATGATTATTCTCAAGTAAGTTTAGTGTCATACCCCGTTGAGAGATTCTTGGTGTAATCCCATAAAAATAAAGATGTAGAAGGATTCAAAGACTTTGTTCAATACCTTAGTGCTTATCTACCTTGTGAGAGAAACAAATTAGTCCCTTTAGAAGGACTAAAGAGGGAGTAAGTTCCAAAGTTAAAACCATCAGTTAAGGAGCCTCTGAATTTAAAGGTCAAGAAACTTTCCAAACATTAAAATTATGTTTTTATTAATCCCAATTTTACTCTTATTATTACTATTTCTTCATCTTTGATTAAGTTACAGGAAGAGAAGCTTATGAAAGTGATTAGGGAGTGAAAGAAGGAATTTTAATAAATCATGGATGATATCAAAGGGATTAGCATTTCCATGTGCATGCATAAAATTCTCATGAAGGAGAACTACTAGAAGGAGATCTAATGCCAAATGCAACTGATCCCAACAATGTAAAAGGAAGTGAAGAAAGAGGTAGTTAATCTATTAGATGCTAGTATGATATATCCTTTATCTGATAAATTTTGGCTTACACATCTACTATATCCTTTATCTGATCCTAAAAAGGTAAGATCACTATGGTTAAGAATAAAAATAATAATTGAGTGCCTACTATAAATATTACTAGATGATTTGCTTGTATTGATTTTAGAAATTTAAATAAATGCACAAACAAATGTCATTTCCCCCTTCCCTTTATGGACCAAACATATGTGAAATTAACAGGACATGATTTTATTACTTCCTAAATGGTTATTCTAGATATATGAAAATTCTTATTTCCCTTTGGGATCAAGAAAATAGTACTTTTGCTTAACCTTATGGCAATTTCACACATAGAGAGATGCGCGTGTGATGGCCATTTTTTATAACAAGGTTAAAAAGTTTATATATATTTTTGTGGATGATTTTTCTATGGTTGACTCATCTTTTGATTCATGTTTTGATGACCTTGATCTTATTCTAAAACATGATGAGGACACTAATCTTATCTTAAATTTGAAAAAGTTTCACCTAATGGTTTAGGACGCATATTTTCTCATAAAGAGACAAATATAGATAAAGAAAAAAATGAAACTAATTAAAAATTTCCTCCTTTTACATTAGTTAAGGACATTCACAAATTTCTTGGTCATGTTGATTTCTATAGAAGGCTTTTAAACACTTTTTAGAAATTTCAAAACTTATACATGACCTATTAGCTAAAGATGTGGCTTTTGAATTTTCTAATGTTGGTCTAAAAGCTTTCAATACTTTTAAAGAAAAAACTTATGAATACTCTTATTATTGTTGCTCTATACCGGTTTAAAATCATGTATGATGCTAGTGATGTGGCTACAGGAGGTATTTTATAACAATGCAGGGATAATATTTTAAATACTATTTACTATGCTGACAAAACTTTGAATTTGGCACAACAAAATTATGCTCCAAATGAAAAGGAATTACTAGTTGTGATATTTACTTTTTATAAGTTTTGTCCCTACTTGTTGCTTACTAAAGTCATAGTTTATACTAACCATGCTTCTTTGAGGTATCTTTTTATTAATCAAGATACTAAGCACAAAATTATTTAGTGGATCCTACTCTTTCAAGAATTATACTTGGAAATAATGGATAAGAAGGGATGAGAAAAAACATAGCAAATCAATTCTTCCATCTACCATCATCATATGAGGTAAGTATGGAGGGCCAGATTATTTGTGACACATTTCACAATGAAACACTCTACACAGTTACAAACCATCCCTAGTATGTTGATATTGGAAATTACCTTGTAAATGGAATCTTACACAGTGGCATGTTATGCCATATAAGGAATAAATTCATACATAGATATTATTTTTGGAATAATAATTATCTTTATAGAACTTGTATAATAAAATAATTGATCATGGGTTTCATTATTTTTTATCTCATTATCATAGTAGATAATGTGGTGATTGTTTTAGGCCCAATAAAATGGTAGTAAAGTTCTAAAAAGGAGATTTTATTACGTTGCAGTATTTAATGATGCTTATGCTTTTATTAAGGTTTATGATAGATACTAAAGATTTGGTAATTTTTCTCAAAAACAAGAAAAACCTCTCATAAATATTTTAGTTGTTGAAGTATTTAATGTGTAGGGTATTGACTTTATGGGACCTTTTTCTAAGTCTATAAATAATGAGTATATCCTTATTGCAATAAATTATGTGCCTAAGTGGGTAGAGGGTAGTGAAACTTCTATTAATGATGCAAAATACACCACCAAATTTTTAAAAAAGAATAAATTTACAAGATTAGGAATGCCAAGGACTATTATAGTGAACAGGGGTACTCATTTTTACAATAAATCATTTGATGCTCTTCTGAGTGTTAATGGAGTCATACATAGGATTAAAATTGTGTATCATCTGAAGGTAAGGGGTAAAGTAGAAGTTTTAAATAATAAATTAAAAGAGTATTGGAGAAAATGATTAGTTAATCTTGAAAAGGTTGGATTTATTTTAGGCTCATAAGATCACTTATAAAAACCCTATAAGAATATCTCCCCTAAAAAGCTATTTTTTTTAAACAATATATTGCTATCTCCCTATAAAAATTGAGCATAAAGCTTTTTGAGACACCTTTTTTTTTAACATATATATGTTGGCTGAAGGTGAAAAATGACTCCTATAATTAAATGAGCTTAAAGAGTTTTGCTTAACAATAATGAAAATGCTCAAATCTATAAGGAGCACAAGAGGATAATGCATGATCAAATGATCATGAAATAAGAGTTTGAAAAAGGGTAGCAAGTACACATTTTTTTATTCTTGCTTGCAATTGTTTATTAGTAAATTATGGTCATATTTGTCATACTTATTTACACTTATGCAAGTTTTCTCCTCAAGAGTGATAGAGATTAGTAGTCTATGAAGGTGAAGAGGTTAAGAGGTTAAGAGATCAAATTTATCATGTAGTTCAAGCATCCAAAGTGAATGAAGTCGGTTTCAAGATAATGACTATTAAAAAATGCTTATTAGGAGGTAAATTAAGCTTGTGTGTTAATTTTTTTTAGTTTTCTTTTAGTTTTTGTTTTAATTTTCAAGGTAGGTTGGTTTTTCATTTGTTATTGCATATAAATTTAACATGTTTACAAATGAATTGTAGGGTATATGGACTTATAAAATTTTAAGGCTTGTATCTATGAAGAGATGAAGATGGGATAAGCAACATACATAAATCTTTCAAGCTAAATATAGAACTTGTGAGGTAACACATAGATGGGGCATGTATCTTAGTGTAATTTGAGTTGGCATAGAGGTATAAGCTTATCCCTCAATATTTATATAGTGTTCTCATCACCTCTTTGTTACTTTATGTATGCTCTCACCTATACCAACATGTCATTGGTCCACTCCCGTCTATAATTATTTTCATCATTAGTAATATGCTACTCATTTTTCTTCCCATCACTTCTTTTTTATATGCATTTATTTATCTATTGAGGGAAATATCTATAATAAGTGTGAGGGAGTATTACTTCATTCTTCTTCTTTTTTTATTAATTTGCTATGTGTTTATACTTTTTATTTATTTATTTATTTCCTTTACTTATTTTGTGTGTATTACATGATGTGAGTTTAGTTGTGTATTTTTTATTTTTCTTGAGTCTTGGGAGACCTTAAATATTCAATTTTGACTAAGTAAAGTATAGCCATATCTTTGAAATCATACTAAAAGAGGATCAAAAATCCAAAATGAGGTTGAATGAAGATTTTTTTTCATTTGTGTTTATTTTGATGTGGAGAATACATATCTATGTGATTAGATGTGAATATACCAAGAACGTGTGTGACTTTATAACCATTGATATGGCATGATGAGATTCACCATGACCTGTAGTGAGTTTTTGGTCTATAGATGCCTTTTTTTAATAGTGTTCCATATAAAATAATCTATATTTTATTATCTTCATTTTTCTTTGCAAGCCTTATGTACACTAAGTTGTTTTGATCAAATTACTTGTCATAGATCTTGTAATGAACTATAGAGATTAACAAAGCTTTTAAGTCATAAATTCATTGATTGAGAAAGTGGTAAAGATGCGCTAGATTTACCACCACACATCCCATCTTTTGTAAACAAGATGTGCACCCCTTAGTTAACCCCTTTGAGCCTTCAACATTGACCCTTATGTCTTTCATCTCCTACCTTATTTCTATCCCTAAACCTAAAACACATATTAACCCTTGTTCTATAAGCTAGTTGAAATATTTATAAGACATATACATATGATTAAAGGTTTCAAGTGAATGCAATATTAAAGGACATAAAAAATAATAACTTTACAAAAGGGACGTAATAAAAATTAATTGAGTTACAGATGTGGAAACCAATGGGTGGATCAATCAACCACTATTTCCTTGTGTTGGGTAGATGGAGAATAAAATGTACTTGCCTAGTTGAAGCATAACTCAAGTGAAAACAAAATGAAAAAGGGAAAAAATTAGCTTGTCTCTTTTCAAATGTTTTGAACAAAAAAAACCAAAATGATATGAAGGCCTAATATGAAAGTACTTTGTAGCACCCTAAAATGTTCTAGTTAAAACTTTTGTTTAGAAGAAGCAATTATCCAAAAATATATAGTGTTATGCCACAACCAACACCGAGAGAGGTGTGAAGAATACCTAACATGTGCTGGTTGTAAGGTTAAAATAACTTAGATATAAAGATGAGGTGTGGTTAACACTTAATGTAATACTGGGGTAAACACCAATAATGAAATAGAAGCAGAGAATAGATGGATTTCAAATATAATGAGAAAGGGTTTTACAATACTTGATGTTTCAAAAGAGGTAACAAGAACAAAACAAATGTAACTAAAATAAGAGACATAGGACTAACCCTAAACATATGACTTGAACCCAAGATGGAACTAAAACCTATAACAACCTAAACATGATCTTATCAATACAACTTTCTCATTATGATTAAATCACATAACCTCCTAAGAGGTAACATAGGCACATTGCACAAAAACATAAAATAATAAAAAATATGTTGAGAGCAAACAAGTACATACGATAACAACAACTAAGGATAAAAATGATTCCACAATTCAAAATAGGATATCAACTAATAACATTTCTTATCTTCAAGGGTTCTAAAAGTAAATCAAATAAGTACTCCAAAGAGATTCCACAAATCAACCTAATATTTATTGATTAAACCAAATATTCCAGATTTGATCATCCAAGGGGCATTATGACTATTTTCTAATCCTTTTCAATGAACTAATAAAAAAAACTTAAGGAATATGATTATATAATCCAAAATAAAGATCGCTATGGACAACTAAAAATAAGAAAATAAACCACTAAATTCTTAAAATCACACTAAAGAGGTTACGCACCATCAAGTCCTATATCATAACCCCTAAGTTATTAACATTATGTCACATAAGTCACAAGACCAAAGCCATGTATACATAACCTTAACACAGAAGTGATTGAGTACATGTACCCCTATAGGTTTTATGACTCCCTATAAGTAAAAATGAGCCTTTGATCGAAAGTTACACTACACACTTGGTGGCCTAATGATGCATAAGATACCTTTTCAAAACATAAGTATTTGAGTTTGAATAATTTGTATTTTCTTTCTATCAACATGATTATTCCTTAAAGGACACTAAGGTCTAATGGAAAAAGCTAATCATCCAATGACCTCAAGGGTTGGTACAATAAATCAACATCAATTTGACCCAAAGGACTACAAGGATCATCAAAACTTAAAGCCATGTAGGCCTAAGGCTAGGCATCATGCTATAGCTCAATCAATTATCCATTTCCAGTCAACTCAATCCTTTTTAACCAAATATTACTAATTATCCAAAAGCCAACACTAAGCTCAACTATTAAGAGAGAAAGTTAAGGGTTAACTCTAAAGTCAACTAAAAACCAATTAAGGCCAACCTAATCTAATTATTCAACCTTTTGGCACATTTTAGCCACAAACAACGAAAATGCCCTTAAACTCTAATTACCATAATTTTATTCCATTTAATAATAAATCAATTATTATTCCAAATTTATCATGAATTGATTAAAAGGCATTTAGAATACCTCTATACATGAAGTAAATTTATTTTGAAGCTACTAGAAAAAGAAAAAAAATATTATTTTGCCTTTACATATTAAATAACACATTTAATGCAAAGAAGCTCTGCACATGTGTATCTAACATATCGTACATTTCATGGTTAATATACATAACATGACATGTCATGTATTTAGACTTTGTGATGAAATCAAGAATGACATTTGTAAATGGACAATTATACTACTAGAGGATATAAATATTAATTCATGCAAAACTAACCTTAAACTTACTCAAACACTATCATGTTATATATCAAAATTTAACTAAAATAAAAAAAGGGTAATGATGGAATACTTAACATAGATTGGAAATGTCTTGGAAGAATAAAAATGGATTTTCCATGACCGCATAATATTAAACATATGAACTACCATGCTTTCACCTAATCTCACATGTACAAAATCATACATTTAAATACAAATAATTATATGCATGATAATCAAAAATCAACATGCAAACATATAATATATTAGAAATCATAAATTTTGCATAAAATATCATATTATATCCGCTTTCATAGTATAACATAAAGTCATATATCATGCAATTTTTAAAACCTAGCATGATACTAAGCATAAAAAGCCTATTGTGCTCACACCCAAATGCTCTACCATATTAAGAGTTCGTTGGATTTACCTAGAATCTAAGCTTGAGGAAGGAGGAAAATTAGATCTCAAAAATAAAACCGTCCAATACTAAACTTCAACATTATAAAGATTATAAGAAAAACATATGACTATAACAACACATAGCATAATAAAAAAATAGAATTTTGAAAGGAAAAAATATTTCATACATTTAGAAAAAGGAAGGCACAATAGGATTGACAAAATATGGTATTTTTACAATTTAAACAAAAATATATCATTATTTACTTATTTAAAAATTAATAAATGATAGATGGAAGGAAATATATAAGTGAAAAGAGAGAAAAAAGGGTGAGGAGAGGATGGGTATAAATTATATGTTCAACAAAGCTGAGAAAACACTTATAAGAAATCAGAGTGAAGAGAGATGTGGGAGAAACCAAGAAGAGTAAAGGAGAAAAATACTAAATGAAAACAATGAAAGATAAATGAGGGGTATAAATAGGGGAGGGAGGCTTGACAATTAGAAACCCAAGGGGTAGGTGATTGAGTGTGTAAGAAAATCTATGGTGGGTGTGGAAGAGTTATGACAAATAGAAAATTAAGCCAAAGGGGTACGGGGGTGTAGGTTTTTTAATAGGTAAGGAGGGTATGTTTTGTAAGGTAAGGTATGGGTAAGAGATGGCATGTCTAGATACATTTAATTATTTTACTTAAATATTTTCTCAAGTTCATTAAGTGGTATCACAGTTGAATTACAATTTTCTACTACTTGTCACCTTAAAAATTGATGAGCATCGAAAATAGTGAATATAAGTCTGGGGAAAAAGTTGAGGGTTGTGCTAGAGAAGAATATGAAATAGCGAGAGACAATCTTACCTCAAGTTCAATTTACATATATTAGGTATGTTCAATTGACAAACAAAAGTTACCTTGTGAAATTAAGTAGCGATTAAACTCTTTGTCTCCACTAGATCGAATTCCTTTTCCTATTTATCATTTTCAAAATGTTGATGTTGAAAATCAGGATGCCCATATTAAATCATTTCATGTAACTAATAGCAAACAAATTAGCCACAAGGTATAACAAATGGATGATCACACTAATAAAAAAAGGAACATGTATTTTAGCCTAATGATTTAGTATGGGTTCATCTTAGGAAATACCATTTTCTAAACCTTCATTAAATAAATTTAGATCCCTGTGGAGATGGACCATTCATTGCTTTGGAAGGCATAAATGATAGGACATATAAATCAAATTTACCCACCAAGTTTGGAAATGTTATTAATTCTTTTAATATTTCTGATCTCTATCTTTTTGTGGGTATATTTAAGGTTTTTGGGATGAAGCCTCTCTAAGAAGAGGGTAACGGTACATGTTTGCACATATTTAATTATTACAAAAATATTTTCTCTACTAATATTGATAATGTCATAGTGTATAACAACTTCTCTTATGATAGTGAATAGGTTAGGAGCTAGCTTGTAAATGATTTTAGTTTATTGATGTTAATTGTTGTTAATGTTCATATTACTACACAAAGAAATTAGATGATGCATCATGGAAATCTAACATAATTCGGTATATGGTTAGGTAATGACAAGCTTTTAGTTGAGTTTCAACTAGATGGATGCGCTTATAGCTGCCCACCTAATCATTCTAATAAGATCAATAATCATCAACTACTAGATTGATATTAAAAACATGTAATATATTGATTAAATGGGTGATTTATATTAATTTTAATAATCAGGCCATGCCCCATATTTAGGTCTTATGGTGCTTCCATGTTGTACGAGGTAGGTCTTAGAGAGAGTTGTATAAAAGTTCGTTTATGAGTTGTTGACATAATACTATTTTTATAATAGAAAGAATATACTTAATTTTTTTCTTTCCCTATCTCTTGAGATCATTCTCTAAAAATTTATACTCTTCTTTAGATCACTAGTTTTAGCACTAAATTTTTAGATCTTCCCATAATAGCTTGCCATTGGCTAGTCTAGATTGTTTTATCTATTACATATGTTTCTTTTGTTTCCAATGTTCATGTGTGACTTTGTTGTATTCTCTGTAAACTCTTATATGGATTTCATCAATAAAGAGAGAGAAAATTGATTGAGTTCATGAAAGGTAAAAAGGACACATGGTGGTGTAATTACAATATGAATAAAATCAAGAAAAGGGTAAAAACAACAAAAGTTATGAAGAAAGTCGATATATGATGAAGGATAATTAAGAAGTAATTTTTATGGAATCCATGCATTTATAGAATTAATGGTTTTTTTAGTCATGATAATATTTAGCTAAACCTAATCTTGATTCATTAACTTGGTAACCAAATCCTAATCCGTAGAAATTCATATTTCCATCTTACCTTAATTCTTGAACCCCATAATTTTAACTTAGTTTAAATTTATTGATAATTAAACTATCATAATATCCTAAGCTAAATTATATTAATCTTATCCTAATAAAAATCATAAAAATTATTTCTCTCCTTTTCTTTTCCTTCCTTTCCATCTTGTCTTCTTTCTCTTTCCCTCATTCGGTTGATCTTCTCCCTTTCCTCTTCCTTTTTTTCTCCCTTCTTTTGTGAAAATTTTTCCAAATATAATGCCTTCTGTGCCCTCATCAACTTCCTGTCACATTGCAAGCCACTCCTTACCCATCAACCTATCAAGTCCCAGCCCCTACGATTGTGGGTTGGGGTTGAATTTTTAGCTGATTACCACTCTTTAGCTACGTGCATGTATGTCTATATAAGTAAAATTTTATGCACCCCAACCATCTATTCTCTCACATATTTTTCTACAAAAAATCCACCACATCACCATAGGCTTACTCTTTACGTTTCCCTCCACCTTATCATTGCCAAAACACCCATAAAGATCACCACTAGCAACCCTCATCGAAGCACCCTCACCCTCTTTAGTCACCTTTTCCTTTCCTACCGCTAACCAATGTCCAATTCCACTAGTTCCTTATCCCGAATTTCAAAAATACACCCTAAATCCAACTTCCCTCCATTTCCTTCCGTATTTGCAGCCACATCAACCACAACCCATACCTCTACCCTTGGTAATTTTCACCGCAGCTTCCCCTTTTTCTTTCCTTCCTTGGTTGAAATAGCTTCCATCGGTGCACCCTGTCTCCATCTTTGGCAACTTCCTCTGATGCACCCCTCCCACTTTCGGTATCCTTCACTAAACTACACCATCACCACTTGGCACTAATAACCGAACATCACATCCCTTAATTTGGCCAAACTAACCTGTGATTACCGCTCTTTTTGATCTTACCCGCCATTACCCATAGCAATTGAAAATTAATCCATTTCCACCCCCTTTACTCAGTATAACCTTGTTGTTCCTCCTCTTTAGTTGCAAAAGTTTTTCACGAATCACTTATTTCGTTTGATTTAGTTTTTCACCCTTCTTTCACCCATCTTTCACCCATCCACTTCCTTAGCATTTGCTTAATTATGTCATTTAATCATAATGGTGTTTTATTATGCTTTTTTTGGAGACATTCCTAAGGTTTTAGAAGAGGTTGGATAGGATAAACATGTATAAAGACCGAAGTCAGTTCTGTAAGGATACTTGTCGTAGTCTAGGATTTTTGGTTGCTAAAGTTTTATGCATGGTCTTTTTATTATACCATGTTATTGTTGTTATGTGATTTAATGTATGATTTTTATACTATGATATGCATGTTCATATTATATGATACAAAATAAGTAAGTGAAGATTATCCGATATCGTTATTTTATATGGAAAAGCCCTTAACAGGATATATGCTTATAACATGACATTACTAATTAAGGTATGATGAGTGTAATAAATTATATGGAGATGAATGGAGAATTTGAGGATAAAGTTAGCAAACATATAAGATTTTCATGAAATAAAGATTTTGTTGATGATAAGGGCATTTTGGTAAACATGGGTTAAATATGAGAATCATGACATTTTAAGGTGTTATTTCATCTAAAAATGCTAAGGAATTTATATGAAGTGATTAGGGTAGTTGTGAATGACCTAAGTTTAATAAGGTATGAAAAGGGTTTGATTTAGGAATAGTAATCCTAAATCTATGAGGCTATTATCACATGTTAAACAGTAGAGTTAGACCACAAAATTTGAATATGTTATTAAAAATAGCGTATTTGGGATGTATATTTAATATAGTATTTATTTGAGCCTTATAGGAAAAGTTATGACAGATTTGTGAAATTAGGGTTTATAAACTTCGAGAATAGTAATTTTTGATATAGGGTTATGATCGTATGTGAAAGACCTTAGAGTTGTACCTTGAAATTTGAGTATGTTGATAATAATAAAATTTAACGAAGAGGTAATATATTTGGTGGTTAAAAGAGGGAGTTGCGATAAAAGTGTGAAAATAGGATTTTGGGAAAATATAAGGGTCTTAACCCTATTAAATAACCTTATGATCTTGTGATGTACATTACCTCCTTTGAAAATGTTTTGTAATTATCAAATAAATCATTAATAATCCATTAATCACTTAAACTAAAAGATCATGTGAGTCCATTCAAGGTATTTATGGGTTTGTTCCATCGAACGAAAGTAGTGGCTTATATGTGTTATCCCTGAGTGGTGTTTCAGACTATTCCACCAGTTTAAGAATAGTGGCTCATGAAAATTTTACCTAAGAGGTGTTAGGCACATTCTACCTGATGATAATAGTGGTTCAAGAACATTTTTACCTGAGAGGTGCATTAGTCTGTTTCACTATATTAATAATAGTGGGCCCCTAACTCAACATGAACGATAATATGATTTTAGATTGTAACATAATGGATATGATATTATTTACTTAAAGTGGAAGATTATGAATGAAATGGTTGGTCCATTTCATGGGATAATAATAGTGGCTTAGGTGTGTTATCCTTAAGGAGTGATTCAAATCGTTCTACTAGATTAAAACTAGTGGGTTAAGAGCATTTTACCTTAAGAGGTCTTAGGTCTATTTTACTATATTATCATAGTGGCTCATGCGTGTTGTCCATAAGAGATGCTTCAAACTATTCCACCGGCTTAAGTATAGTGGGATCCTTGAGCTGAATGTAAATAAATGAATGAAATGGTTATATCTAATAAAGAGGCTTGGATTAATACTTACCTTGTGATATTTTATGTGTTTGCATAGGTTCTTATTCTCTATTGTGAATTAATGTATTTAATTGTAACCCTAAATTGAAAATATAGTCACCTTGCTTAGTATGTAGATTATTGACCATCCGTTTTATAGGTTCTACTCATTCTCACGAGCAAATGACCCTAATGCTTCTGTGAAGGCCTTTGAGGATTAAAAGGATTATTTTTCTGTATATGATGTATTATATATGGAGGAGTGATTTTTTTATTACTAGATGTTCGGACAATGAGTCTTTGTAACCAAGTAAAAACTAGGATATGATCTCTAGATTTAATTAATGGCAATATTAACTATTAGGGGGTAGCTAAATAGAACTAAAATTATAGGCTAGTTGAAGTATGTAATTTTAAAGACTAATAAACATATATTAAATCAATAGCCTATATGCCACATATAGATATGTATGTTAACAATTATGGATTAACTATACTATCTTAGCATCCTATTAATAATCAAATTACCTAGTTGGTTAAATTTAGATAATAAATTCCTAATCTTGGATCGTTGATCATTAAACTCAGTTTATTAATCTAACAAAAAATATAGATAACAATTAAGTCCAACTCACATCTTACAATTAATTATTCCGTAACCTTCAATTATCTTCCCACCTTATACTCATCTAGGATAGCATATTAATAAAAAAATAAAATGCAGAATCTAGATAAAAGAATCATAACTTTAATAAACATACAAAAAAATAATAAATATTAAATGAAACTACAAAAAATCACAAACTCAACTAAATAAACAAATAATAGATATTGCATTAGACATAATAAGAAGTATAAAATGAATAACGGAAAGAAAGAACTTAGGAGATTGTAGAAGATAATCTTCAATCCTTCAATTACATATTTAACTAAATAAATCAAAAATAATAATCCTAATGGTTTAGAAATAATGAAAATAGAAGATGAAGTTCTGACAATGGTGCTCTTCGATATTCTATTCGACCTAATATATGTTGTATATATAGAAAGAAGGTTATATGAATTAGATCAAAAATATGTCAAAACTATGGTTAGTATTCATAAATATAGGCCACCTGTATTTTTTCACTAACACTATGCACATGGTAGTAATTGATGGAGCACATCGGAGGTGAACCATGGAAATACAAGCCATATTTACATAAATATAGGGCACTTGTATTTCCTATCTATTGATTATCTTGACTTGATTTTCCTTCATATGAATTCTCTTTTAGGGTCTTGCATGATTGTATATCTAATTTTCCATGACTCCAAGCTTCTTCTCCTAGCATGCTTCTTTTCCTTAGTTATCAACCTAAATTACCTTAATTTTATCTGTTTTGAAAAACTATGATAATAGAGAAAACTTGAGGAAAATTATTAAATTATCATAACAAATATAGAAGTTTGGGCCATGATATATCAAATAATTCCATATAATATGCACCTATCAATTATCACATTTTGTTTTCAAATTTTAGTTTTCAAGCAATCCTTTATCTGATTTTGTCCATTTATTTGTGAAAACTTGATTCTTCAAAAACCTAGATTAATTTGTGAGGAATCGAGAATGGTTAGCTTAGGTGGCATGTAACTGTGTTTGTGTGTATTGTGTGTTAGTAAGATGTGAATATTTTTCCAAACATAATTCCAATTTTGTAGTGAAATTGGCATGGCACTTAATGATCTCATTGGTCATTTAGAGGAGACCTTCAAGGTGTTTGTCAAGTTCATCTAACGTCCAATTTAACCTTAATTACCACCACTACAACCATTTTACCCATAAGAAGGTATCATAGAGGACATACTTCAGATGGATACGGGGCATCACCCCTAACCAATTTTAGTGAGGACGTCTACATCACTTGAGGGCCCACCTACTCGAAAGGCAAGCATTACAACTTTCTTCTTACAAGGTGTTGTCAATACCTACTGGGCAAGTCATTGTAATCTAGGAGGACCGCCGATGTTCGAGGAGAACCTCAAGGAAACTATTCGTACTAAGTTTTACCCCAAGAGCCTTAAGAGAAATAAGAAGAAGAAGTTCATGTAGTTGACATAGGGAAGCATAACTATGAGGTTTTACAATGCCCAGTTGTAATACCCCACATTTTTCAAAAATGTTGGAGATCTTGGTAAGCCTAAAGAGACCTTGATCTTTCTCTCTACTTAAACCCATCAAATGGTAGGGTAAAACCAATAAGCTGGTTTGTGAACAGTGGACTGCTTTGCCCAAACTAATAGACCAGTTTGAGGAAAAGTAGGGTTTGATTTAGTTAAATAGATCACATAGTAGACCTAAACTGATCAGCTAGTTGGTGTAGCCGAGTGATTGGATGGGCTAAATAGAATGACTATATTAGCTGGTTTGTGTGATTTGGTTCCT
The DNA here is from genome assembly GCA_039764185.1 of Tamarix austromongolica. Lineage (NCBI taxonomy): Eukaryota > Viridiplantae > Streptophyta > Magnoliopsida > Caryophyllales > Tamaricaceae > Tamarix > Tamarix austromongolica. Next base: position 53,557,246 of record CM077815.1, read on the forward strand.
TGTGGTTTATTTATGGTTTGCATTTCCATATGGGATTATCTTATGATTATTAAAGGGAAAAAATACAGATTCTATCATAGATTAATGACCTAATGGATGGATCAAACGGATCATAATTTAAATAATCAATGAGTATTTTAAAGGCTTAATGGGTGTACATCATATGAAATTTGATGGTATTTGAGAGAAGAGTAATGAAACACAACATGTGCTTGAATAAATTAATATGATGGTCATGAGTAATTTTGGACAAGCATAAATGGAAACCCTGTACATGGTTGGGAAATAAAAAGGATTAATATGGAAGCATTTTTGTGAATGCCTTTCTTTTCCTTGTATGGGTCTTGTGTGGTCCCTTATCTTAGTAAATAATGTACTAATCATGTAATGCGAAAGACAAGTGAGTTGTGTATAGGTCTGGGTTACCTGATACTTGATTAGCTACTAGGGTTCATCTACCTTCGGGCTTTTATTGGTGCCTTCGGGTGGGGTCCTAGAAATCTCAATTCCTCACCTACTCTAGACATTGATGATGTACTAGGAGGTATCAATACTAAAGGGTCTAGTTACCTAGGTATTTGGCTTTAGCCAGGACTTATATCCATATTAGTTGGCTTTCTTATGGAATTATGTCTATTCTAGTGATTGACATTAGCCTGGACTTAGGTCAACTTTGGTGATTACTTTGGCCTAGAATTTGTGTCCCTTAGTTTGGATAGGCTCCCATGGTATGTGAGACCATGAGGTGGTGTACAGTCCATCACTTGATGATAAAATCTAAATGATGAAATTGTGGATGATAAGTAATTGGATGATGAAATTTGGATGACGAATAAGTGAATAATAAATGATTGGATATTGATGGAAACAATAGATAGTATGATATAAAGGGTAAAAGTTAAAGAGAACACTTGGATAACGGCTTAAATAACCATCTAGCTAATAATTGGAATGATTGACTATATGTTGACCTATATCAATTTAAGGATAAGGATATGGTATAATCTAATCGATTGAGAAAGTGGGAAAATAAAACCCAGTAGTTGCCTCAATTAATCTGTCTAGTACATATGTGAGCACCTATATGATTATAATATGAAGACGAGCATTATATATTATGTGTTACCTAACTTATGCATGATACTATAATCTGATGCATTATTACCTTTATGTATATGTCATTAGCATGACACATGTTAAACATGATATCTATGTTATGATAGATTTTACATACTTGTGTTTATGTTAAGGAAGAAACTTGGCTTATTCAATATGTAGCGTATAAATGTGTCTAATTGTTTGGTCACATACTCATTCCCACGAGTAAAGGGCTATTTGTAGGTTTTTGTGAATGACTAGAAGTGGGCCAGCCTAAGTATTTGTTTAGGGCTTTAGAGTGTGGAATTCCATAGGATTTTACGCGGTAAGTCATGGACCATGGTTTTAGGGTCACACCCTAGTCTTGTTTTCTATCTAATGTACCCCCATAATCTTAACCTATCATTTCCTCATATTTTACTTGGTTGGGGAGCATTGGGGTTCTTAATGTAAACAATCTTCCAAATGTTTATGTAATTTAATTCTACACACACTATTTTAAATTGGTTGGTTGGTTTAGCTTTGTATCTAATATGGGGTAGGAGACCCTATGTTAGGTACTACTATATCACCCTATTTTTCTTAAGTATATTTTCAGCTTCAACATTGTTTTAAATGAATTTTTTTTTGTAGTAAAAAACTAGGGGTGTTTTATTAGTTCATTGAGTTATTGATGTTCATGCCGTGGATAGCATCAAACAAGTTGAGGGCGATCTATCAACTTGAATAAGGGATCTACTTCAACATATAAAGGATAGTGGGTGATGTGGATTTCTAGGACTTGTCCATGTTATACAAGGGGATATGTGTTACTGCTATGTTAGTACAAGGGCATGCTTCCATTTTGAGAAAAATGAAGGTGGTGACATAGGGTTCTAGAGGATGAATCCATTTTGGGGGGGGGGGAAGCCTCTAGGGTTTCGGCAGTAGGGTCACATCCAGCTTCAAAGAGGTCAACTGTGATAAAACAAAAGTCAAATGGGCACTCAGGGAAGATTTTTGGGCTAACCAACATACTTCATGTGTTGAATATATGGTTAGGATCATCCAAGGTAAGACTATCAAGCACTTCTATTCAGTGCAAGACGTGTAGCTAGTGGGGATACTAGTCATTTGTGTACCAATATAAGCAGGGTTAGTACCAATAGCATGGACCACTTAGACTGCAGTAATAGGTCTACCAGCAGTAGACTTACCTACCACAACAACCATAGAGGGCACCTACCCCAACCATTAGTCAGCCTAAAGAGGCTAAGGGGTGACTTTAAGGAGGAGATAGACCCAGGGTTCTGGAGGATATAGTGTAGGATACTAGGGAAGAGAGTTAAGTAGGCACCAAAATGTTATCAGCCAGGCAAAGGCCGACAAACAATTATATGTGGTTACTAGTACGTTCTCTATCTTTTTATTACTAGTTTATGTATTGTTTGATTTGGGAGCATCTTTGTCCTTGGTATCTTTTATGTTTAGTGCTAAAGATGCTTTACCTCCATCTTCTACTATATTTATTTCTATGATGTCTCCTTTTGGGGATAGATTGAATTTTAATAGGCTCTAATCAGATATGTCCTTAGAGAGAGGCGGGGTGGACTTCCTAGTAGAACTAGGAGATCCTATGTATATCATTGGTACATGAGATAGAATTCACTATTGAGTTAGTACTAGGATTCAAGCTTACCTTGAAGTTGCCTTAACTAATGCAACTGGTAAAGTTGAGGGAGTTGAAGGGTCAATTGGAAGACTTATTGGCTCATGGATACATTCTCCCTGGAGTGTCTCCATGGGGAACACCAGTTTTCTTGGTAAAGAAAAGAATAAGGTGCATATATTATTAGGGCCTAAACTTATTAACAGTGAATAACTGCTATCCACTTAAAAGGATCGACAACTTATTTGGCCAACTTTAGGGCCCTTCGATCTTCTCAAGATTTACATAAGGCCAGGATGTCATTAGTTGCAAATTACCAAGAAAAACATCATGAAAATGGATTTTAGGACATGGTACAGGCATTACGAGTTCAGGATGATGCCTTTTGGGCTCAGCACCGAGCTTGTCATGTTTATGGATTTGATGAAGAGGTTCGTTCATCCTTTCCTTGATCAGTTTGTGGTGGTTTTTATATTTGATATCTTGGTTCACTATTAGAGTAGTGAGGAGCATGAGTAACACCCATGTATGAAATTTTCCTTCATTAGAGAGCTTGTATGCTGAACTCTCTAAGTGTGAGTTTTGGCTTTGGGTGGATACATTTTTAGGTCATGTATTGTGAGTAGGAGGAGTTATCTGAGATTTGGAAAAGATTTTGGCTCGTCCTTTCACAAACCTCCTGAAGAAGACAACCAGATTTGTGTGGGATAATGCATGTGAGGGATCATTTCAAGAGTTGTAGCAACGTTTGACTACAACACCAATTTTGACTCTACCATAGGGATGAGATGAGTCTAAGGTCTACAGTGATGTGTCTTGTATATTGATGGAGCATGGTAAGGTAGTGGTGTGCGCTTCATATTAGTTTAAGTAGCATGAACATAGCTATTTGATGCATTATTTGGATTTGGTAGCAGTCGTCTCCAAGCTAAAAATTTTAGGGCATTACTTGTATAGAACTCAATGAAGATTCTTCACCAACCATAAGAACCTTAAGTATTTATTCACTCAAATGGAGTTGAATAGGGGTAAACGATGGTTAGATTTTATGATAGACTATAATATTGAGTTGACCTACCAAAGTTTAAGGCCAATGTTATTACAGATGCCTTGAGTAGAAAGAAGTCACACTCATTGCTTGCTTTTTTAGTGACTAACTAGTTGTTGGGGGAGCTTGGTCAAAATGGGGATATAGGTAATCTAACATGGTGACCTTGAGGTCTGGATATATACCTTGGCATTATGTCGATGTTTTTTATGAGATCCAAGTGGGATGGACTAGGGATGTTAAGCTCGAGGGGATTTTATAGAACAATTAAGATGTCCCAACTGAGAGCTTTTATATACATAAGGACTATAGCATTTAATTTAGAGGTCATTGGCATGTACCTTAGAGTTGTGCTGAAATAAAGCACCAAATTTTAGAGGAGGTTCACTAAACCCCATATTCCATCAATCTATGATGGGTTAAGTTATACAAGGACCTCAAGATGATCTACCTGTGGCCTTGCATGAAGCAAGAGGTTATAGAGATTGTGTCGAGATATCTAACGTTCCAGAAGTTCAAGATTGAGAAAAAGATACCTATGGGGTTAGTTCATCCCTTAAAAGTTCCAAGATGGAACTAGGACTCCATCTCAATGGATTTTGTGAGTGGGTTATCAAGGACTCAAACCAGGTGCGACATGATCTGAGTGGTCATCAACAGATTAACCAAATTAGTAGCATTTGTGCAGATAAAGTCAACATGAAGTATGGATCAGTTGGCCAATAATTATACAAGGTTTGTGGTAAGTAGGGATGATACACCTACCAACATTATCCAGTTGGGATTTGAGATTCCTTTCACATTTCCAGGGTAAGTTGTAGGATGAATTAAGCATGAGATTGAGGATGATTACCACCTTCTATTTAGCTATGGATGGAAAAAATGAGAGGATTATTAAAATACTCAAGGATATACTACAAGCTTGTATTTTGAACTTTTAAAGTAATTAGGAGGAGCGTCTACACTTGGTTAAGTTCTCATACAATAACAGTTATCACACTATTATATGGATGGCACCCCTTTAGGCATTGTATGGACGTAAGTGCCATACACTCTTATACTATAGTGACATTAGTGACACAGTGGTACTTGGACTAGAGATGAATGAGGAGATGACTCAGTAGGTTTAGTTGATCTAAGATAAGATGAGAGTAGCTTAGACTCAAAAAAAGAGTTATGTAAATCAAAGGAGTCATACCGATGAATTTGAGCTAGATGATAGAGTTTTGTTGAGGGTTTCACTCACAAAAGGGGTGTAGAGGTTTGGTAGGAACAGTAAGGTGAGCCCTAGGTATATTGGTCCTTACAAGATTCTTGATAGGGTTGGTGAGGTTTTATATCACCTATCACTTCTAATAGAGTTGTCTTGAGTTCATAACATCTTCTACATCTCCCAATTGAGGAATTACATCGTAGTTTTGGCCTACGTGATCATACTAGATGAGGTTGACCTTGATCATTCTTTATCCTACAATGGGAGGCCTTTGTGGATTCTTAACACCAAGATTCGACAAACTTGGAGGAGTTCAGTTCTGCTTGTGACGATTCTTTAGAGCCATTATGGAGTGGATGGAGCAGAGGAGGCATCCATAAGACCGAGAAGGATATGCGCGAGTTACACCCTAAGATCTTTGGCTCAAGTGAGTTAAGTTGTGGTTACTCGATCTTTTAGGGGGGTAGACCCTAGTAGTGTAGCAGCAACTTTGGTAGAGTTGACCACCAAGATCACCTTCCTTACATCATTTTTCTCTTCTTCCCCACTTTTGAATTTTGACTTCGGGCATGAAGACTCTTTTAAGGGGGTAGCAATGTAATACCCTAAATTTTAGCTAAACCTAATCCCGAGTAATTTGCATTATAACCTAATCCTATTCTCGAGAAATAAATATTTTAACCTTACCCTTATTCTCTAACCCTAGAATTTTATTCTAATCTAGATTTATAAATAATTAAACTATCCTAATATCCTAACCTAAATTATATTAGTCTTATCCTAATTAAAAACCAAACATATTATTTCTCTCTCTTTTTTTCCTTATTTTCTTTCTTCTCTTACTTCTCTTTTCTTCCTTCTGTTGACTTTCTCCCTTTCCAATTCCTTTTCTTTCCCCTCTCTTCATGTGTGAAATATTATCCTTAGATAAAGCTTCCAACACCCCCATCAGCTCCCTATCACCTTCAAAGCCACTCCTTATCCTATCAAGCTATCAATTCACAACCCCTATGATAGAGGAATATAGTTGTATTTTTAGCTAAACACCCCACTTTTCCTACGTGCATGTATGTGTATAAAAAGAAAATTTAATGCACCTCAACCATAATTTTTCTCCCTTCAATTTATGGAGAAACTATACCACAACACCTCAGGCTTACTCCTTACCTTTCCCTCCGCCTTGCCATCGCTAGGACAACCACAAAACTCACCACTAGCAGCCCTCACTAAAGCACCCTCACCCTCTTTGAACATTTTTTTTCTTTTCCAATCCCCAACTAACAGCCAATTTCATCATCTCTTATCCCAACTTTTTGAGGTTTTGAAAGAGGTGGGATATGATAAGCATGTGTAGAGGCCAAAGTCATTTTTGAAAGGATACATGTTGTAATCTAAGATTTTTGGTTGCTAAAGTGTTATGAGTGCTCGAGTGTTATACCACGTTATTATTATTATGTTATTTAATGTATTATTATTAATGTTATGATGTGGTAGCTGATATTATATGATAGAAAATGAGTAAGTGAAGATTATGTGGTGTGGCTATTTTGTGTAGAAAAACCCTTAGTGTGATATATGGTTGTAACTTAGGTTTATTAATTAAGGTATGATGAGTAAAATAAAGTATATGGAGATGAATGGAGTATATGGGGATAACATTACCAAACATATAAGATTTGCATTAAATAAGGGCTTGGTTGTCAATAAGGACATTTTGATCAACATAGGTTAAATATAAGAATCATGGTATTTTAAGGTGTTATTACATCTGAAATATGATTAGGAATTTATATGAAGTGCTTAGATTAGTTGTGAATGGCCTAAGTTCAATGAGGTTTGAAAAGGGTATGATTTGGGAATAGTAAATCTAAAATGAGGAGGCTATTATTACATGTGTGAAATAATAGAGTTAAACCATGAAATTTGATTATATTTTTAACCGTAGGATTGTAGGGATGTGTATTGAATCTAGAATTTGTTTGAGCCCTACTGGAAAAGTTATGATGAAGTTGTAAAATTAAAGTTTATTATCTTATGCGAAAGATCCTAGATTTAGGCCTTTAAATTTGATTATGTTGATAATAATAATAATAGGTGAGGAATAGGTACTAATTTTGGTGGTTAAAGTAGAGATTTACGATAAATGTGTGAAATTAGGGTTTTGGGAAAATATAAGGGTCTTAACAATAAAAAAATCATCTTATGATCTCGTGATGTACCGTACCTCCTTTGAAAATGTCATGTACTTATAAAATCAATCATGAATAAGAAATTAATCACTTAAACTAAAAGATCACATAAGTCAGGTTATATGTTCTATGGGTATCTTCCACTGGACAATAATAGTGGCTCCAATGTGTTGTCTCTAATTAGTGTTTTATATTGTTCTACAAGTTTAAGAATAGTTGTTTAGGAGCATTTTTCCCTAAGAGGTGTTAAGTTTGTTCCACCAGACGATAATGGGGGCTCAGGAGCATTTTAGCCTAAGAGGTTCATTGTCCACTACATTAATTTAAGAATAATGGGGCCCTAACTCAACATGAAAGATAATATGATCTAAGATAATTAACTTAATGGATAAGATATTAATTAATTAAATTGCAAGAGTACGAGAGTCAAAACTGAGGTGTTGGGTCTGTTCCACCTAACAATAATAGTGGCTTAGGCGTGTTATCCCTAAGAAGTGCTTTAGACCGTTCCACTGGTTTAAGAATAGTGTCTCAGAAGTATTTTACCCTCAGAGGTGTTGGATCTATTCCATCGGACGATAATAGTAGCTTTGATATGTTTCCCTTAAGAGTGCTTTAGACCTTTCCACCATTTTAAAAAGAGTAGAGTCCCTAAGTTCAACGTAAATGAAAGAATGAAATGGTTATATCTAATAAAGAGGTCTATATTAGTACTTACCTTGTGATATTTTATGTGTTTACATGTGTAATTATTCTTTACTATGAATGAATATATTTAACTCTATCCCTAACTCCATGGTATTATCACCTTTCACAGTACGTAGAACACTAACCATCCTTTTCGTTGGTGCTGCTCATTCCAACGAGAAAACAACCCTGATGCTTTTGTGTAGGTCTTTAAGGACCAATTGGAATAGTTTACTACACATGATGTGTTGTATGGGGAGGATTTATTTTTCCTATACTAGTTGTTTGAGAAAACAACCCGAATACTTTTTAGACTCTTCGATCCATGGCATTCCTTTGTTGCATTTTATTATTATACTTTGGAGTTAATATCCAAACTCATATTTACATTAGTAAATCTTCTCTCATTTCTATTTACCTTATTTTACTTGTAATGGTTTTAGTCTTGTGATTGATGCAAGAATGTTAAGGTAAAGTAGATTTACTTTAATTACGGCAGTAACACCCAGTATTTTCATTATAAGCTTCCACTATAAAACTAAAATTTTTAGTTGTAAAATTTTAGGTGTTACAATTTCATTTTTTTTAGAATAACAATTTTGAAGAAAGCATAAGAAATAGGAAGTGTAACAGACATACCTAACAAAAGATAGATGTCCCTCATCTATTTCGTAATAGGCATAAGGCTAAAAACCAATCCAACAAAACCTAAAATAAAAAGTAACCAAAAACCTTACTGAATCATCACTAATAAATCACTAAAAAACCTATGTTTAGAATCTCAATCAAACAACAAAAATAGAGATATCCTTTTACAAGATAAAATAAAATTACAATTCTAGGAATTCATAACCAAAACCTAAAGTCAAAATATAAAAATCCTTGAAGGATAAAAACTCTAGTTTGCTTATCTCTTAGCCCCAAACAAGTAATCACAACTGAATTAACCAAAATAAATCCATGCAAAAATCTATACAAGTGTAGTATCAATACTATAGTATACTAAGTAAACAATGTTTCATAAGTAGTGATATCATGCCCGCATATATTCACATATATGGAATAACCAATAAAACATGAATGATATGCTCTCATATAATATGGTAGAAAATAGAAGAGATTACTAAAGAAGAGATCATGACCATACATCAGCGCAAGACCCGTATAAAACCTATACATTCAAGTAAGCGTGAATTCACAGAAGAACATATTATTGTTGTAGAAATATGCCATGATGGAAAAAATGCTATGAAACTTAATGAAATTCATGACTTATAGTTTACTTTGCAATACAAATTCACATAAATTAAATATAACAAACCAAATAAAATAAAGTTAAAGGTTTAAACCCATAAATCAACATTTATATTTAGAGAAGTTAGGTTTTTGAGAACTGAGGTATTACATTACTTCACCTGTAAAAGGAACTTCATCCTAAATTTCAATAAGGAGAATAAAAGAAACAAAAAGTTGATCTCAAAAAAGAAATCATGGTTTAACTAAATGGATTCAAGAAAAATAAAACCGAACAAGTTATACTATAGGAATTAAATGGTGAATAGATTGTCAAGAGGAAAGAAAAGGAAGGAGTAACGAAAAACACAACAAATAATAGGTCATAAATTACACATAAAAATTCAAATAACAAAATCCTCGCAACATACCACTATGTACAATAGTGAAGCTAACAAAAGACCTAAACATATAAAACTATAATATATATATATATATATATATATATATATCAGAGTTGACATAGATATATCAATGAGATTACTACAACCCAAAACACATAACTAGGATTAACTATAGTTCCATCTTCAATACTCTTATTCACCTAAAATTTTAATTCCCATGGTAACAACCACAATCTAACTCTCTAATTTCACTCATTGAGTTTACTATTCATATAAAATTCTCTACTATCTTAATTCTAAAAAAAAATATGGAATCATTTGCCTTATCAGAATCGTAAGGTAAAAGGAATATACACTCCATAAGATCTTATATCAAAACACTTATTTATCATCTATCACTATCAACTCTATGACTATCTGATCATGTATCTTGTAAATCATCCCAATAAAGGGTCTAAACATCAAATTCAAATCTAACACTAGCCCCTACAAATAGCTCAATCTGAAACAAGGTGTACCTCAAGTAGTATGATATAAACATACACAAATATAATACAAACCTTCATCATAATGTGATCTAGCTTATCATACAACTGGCTTATATTTATATTTATCCTAATATTCTTATCAGACGACATCCAAATTTAGAACAAAAGGTATGGCAAAAGTGTCATCTAACCATGAACACAAAATCAAAACTACACAAACTACATTTTCAAAAATAGACTTTAAGCCACTTTAAGCTCCAAAAAACATGTAAATCTTCAAACCAAGATAGTCCAATACACTTCATGTAATTCTCTACAAACAAGGTACATCTTAAATATATTCTAACAAAAAAAAAGTTATACGAGCTAGAAGCAAGCTAGTGGGATAACTCCCCCTTACAAGGAAGCAACCTAGGGAAACTAATAGCACATTTGCACATAATGCAAATCAAAACAAGTTACGCATGAAAAGAAAAACAAACAAACCACAAAAAAAAAAACTTAATATAAAACAAAGAATCATAGATCCACTTACAATACCGGAAGCACAATCCCCACAAAGCTAATATGGGTTTCTAAAATAGACTTCAAACAAAAACCATTGAAAATAAAACTAGGAAGACACTAGAATTAAAATTAGAACATAAAGTTAAAACACAAAATACTTAGTATTTTCAAAATCAAAGCTTTGATACCAAATTTATAACATCCTAATTCTTTACTCTTGTAAAATATTATTTTAAAAATATACAAAAGCAAACATAAGATTCAAGGAGTGTTACCACCAACCTTTACATACAATAGATGTTCCTCATCTATCTCATAATAGATGTGAAGCTAAAAATATGTCTTAAAAAAACAGAAAACAAAATCTAAACATAAACAACACTTATGAAATCAGCATAATATCCTATAAAATTATCATTAGTAAATTACCTGAAAACCTATGTTTCAAAATCTTAATCAAACATTAGAAATATAAATAACCTCTTAAAAAATCAAATAAAGTTATAGTTCTAGGAACTCTTAACTAAAATCTAAAATAAAAATACAAAAATTCTTGAGGGATAAAAAATCTAATTAGTTTATCTCTTAGCCCCAAACCAATAATCATAGCTAAATTAAGCTATGTAAACACCTAAAAAAGTTTGGTATCTCTACGATGGCGTATTAGGCAAATAAGAGTCAAAAAATATTGATCACATGCCCATGAAAATTCACATATATGGTATAAGTAATGAAACATGTGTTCCATGCTATTATATAAGATAATGGAAAATAAAAGAGTTTACTAAATACGAGAGCATGGTCATAGATCAGTGCATAACCTATAGGAAACCAATAGTCCCAACTAAGTATGAATTCATAGAATAACATGTTTTTGTAGTAGAAATATGCCATCTTGGAAAATTTTCATGGAAGATAATAAAATTCATGAATTATAGTTAAATTTGTATTACACACCCATGCATATTCCCGTGGCATGATATAACTAATAAATCATTAATAGAAGGAACTACCCAAAAACATGATAAGACATAAGAACATGGAATGTCACAAAAGAATACAGAAACACCAATTCTATAAATTAATATTGTCATGATAAAAGTTGATGAATAGAAGAAACATTGTGCACATACATCATGGTTAATTTTTGTTTAAAATAAATATTCACTCTATATATAATTATTCATAATAGTTTTAACTATTTGTGAAAAACACTTTGAATCATATGAAGCACATAGAATGTGATACTAAATATAGAAATGAGAGAATCCACACAATCCACATTTTATCTTAAAGGGAAACTTGAAAAGGTTGAATCTCTACAATTGTCACAACAATCTAAAGTACTACCACTAAGGAAGCACCCCAACACCACTTATGAAAACTCTAAGTACGCACACTCCCTATAGAACCCATAGGTTACCTATAGATTATAAAAAGGCATCACTAACAAATTATGAAGATATCACAACCATATAATAACAAGGAGTGCATCCACAATAAACCCCACATTAAAGGCTAATTATAGGTATGATTTATGTTGGTCAATTGGAGTTTAATAAAAATATTTAACACAATTATGTAATGAATTTTTACATACTTGATTCCAACTTTCTTGTTTCTTCTCTTGATTATATTTTATAGGTATTTAGAGAGATTAGGATAAAAAGAAGCTAATACATAATAATTGAAACAAATAAGAAGTAAGAATGAGAACTTAAAGTGTGCAAGGATGGAAATAAAGACATATTCAATCACAATTCTATCTAAATTTTGAAATATGCTAAAACTAAAAGTTGTATATATTTTTGTTATCTTTCCAATGCATCAAAAACCAGCTCAATTAGAGTTCAAAAAGAGAAGTTATCATAACTATATGGTATAGTGTTAAAGTTGTTTCATAAGTCTAGAGCTGACACAATCCACCCATATTTTTTGATAAGGCTATGTCAGCCTTAGGAGAAAAATGTTGAAGTGGGGCATGACAAGCGGTGTCCATGTCATGCTTAAAAAAAATCAAAATTTTGGTTGTTTCTCTAATATAATTGAAGGTTTTGTTATAAGATAAATTAGGGGTATAAAAAAGAATATTTTAGGGCTTTATGAGAATGCTTTTGGAGACTAAATTTGAGTGCCTCTATTGATCTTCAATGAGAGAAGAAGAAAATCAATACAAAAGTTTTTTATCTTTGTAATTCTGATTTGAAGATACTTGATCAGAACTAGTAATTTTAAGGTTTATTTATCTATCAATCCATATATTTCTATTTATGCATCTACTGAATATGAATAATATCTTTGATTTATCAATAATGTATTTATAATTTTCTTGTGATAAGGTAAAAGGAGAATTCTCTAGTCCTTATGTATTCAATTTTCTACATATATCTTGGCATGAGTTTTTCATTATGTGAGTTGTGTTGTGTTTGAATGCCCTATTTAAAATATTGATCAACATTTGATATTGAGAACCTACATTAATATTGAAAGATGAAATGGTTAGTAGATCTACATATCGCAATAGATATTAGAAGTTAACATGTCAAGACATGTTAATATAATTTTTATAATAATAAGGGGGAATAATTGAATTTATTACCTTGAACATTATATAAATTTAAGCTAGAGATAGTTGAATATATCATAGGAAAAAAGGTGTTGTAGATTGAGAAAATGTTGTGATAATTATCCTTGTTGACACACTAAGTATAAAGTTTAGGTTAGGATCTACAGGATTTTTTAGCATATCATAAATTGAAGAATTTAACAAGAATCTTAGACATCATCTTTTATAGTTTAATTTTGATTTTCCAAATTTCTATGTTTGTGAGTGTTTATGTTTTATCATAATTTTTATATATTTAGAATAATTTCATTGATAAGTTTTTCGATGGTTTAAACATATAGATTTCTGATCACCATTTTTATGCTCACTTTGTAATCCTTGTGGGATTGACCTTAAGTACTAACTCAAAACTATACACTTCTGATTAGAGTATAATAAGTTTTTAGCATCATTATCAGGGAATATGAAATGAGTGACATCGGAATACAAAGGATTTTTCTATGATTTATACATTTACATTTTTCACATTTTTAATTCATATAATCTTGCTTCTAGTGTTTTGTAGTTACTCTTTATAAAGGAATAAGAAGCAATAAGCATGAATTTTTATGCTCAGATAGAGGCTTTTTGTTATAATACTGATAATTTGAGAATTTCTAACATGCAAGGTCAGACTATAACTTCTTCCTTTTTATGTGGAGGACAAAATGATAGTACTGATTGTCAAGTAGGTAATCCATTAAATCGATCATATGAACAAGCTATTTTTTTGAGTGATTTGAGTTGGCAATCTAATCCCTACTTAGACATCAACAACTCAGGATGGTGCACTTAACCTAAATTTTTATGGTGGGATAATAATCCCATTAAAAATTAGTTTCAAGTGAGCCAACGAACCCCATGGTACCAAGTTTTTGGTCCTCAACTATAGTTTATGTTGGATAAGATGGATGAATTTTTAATCATGGACATCAATGTAAATGATGCCATTATTCAAAATCATGAGGCATGGATGAAGAATTAATAGGATACTATAAGGAAATTGGAGGTTCAAATGGGATAGTTACTCTAAATAATAACTAAGTGACCTTAAGAGACCTTGCCTAGTGACACCATGAAAATTCTAAAAGAAGGACCAATGACAATAGCTATGTGTAGTGCTAAGGAAATTTTGGATTTACCATTTAATAGCTTAGAGAATAATAACAAGGATAAGGTGAGTGATAAACAACCCAATATAGGAATCGAGCCTCGTGAGGAGATAAGTATGGAACCTACACCAGATGAGAGTTCTAAGGTAAAAGCCTAATAGCCCTGTATTTTATTTCCTTAACATTTAAAATAATAAAATTTAGATAATCACTACTTGAGGGTCGAGTTTAATTTACCAATTTCTTGTAAATATCCTCTTCTTGAGAATCCATGTTATAGGATTGATGATGTAGCTCACTTAGTGAAGGAAGAGCCTCTACTATGTTATCTAATAAAACCATAAGGAGCAAGAATATTCTCACCTCAACCTCTAAAAGGAGAGAAGTAGGTATTGAGATCCCTCTGTTTAGGGAATAAAAGTTTTACCACATAGAACTTAATACTCCTTCTTCAATCCTCAAATTTGAATTTTACGTTTTTAACATGACATATCTTATGATTCTAGGTGTTAATCTCGGTAAATTTGGTAAATATACATATGAGAAGAATGTACAATACACAGGGCATCCCCTGGAGTTACAAGGTAGCGTGAATGGGTTCTTTTAGAAGAAATCAGACTCACTATCATACAAAAGTAATGGGGGATCAAGTTGAACAAAAAAAAGGGGGAGTTCTACTACAACAGCTGAGCCTACATACATAGAGCTCTGTAAACGTATTTCTGAACTGGTACAATGATACTCTTAGGATCAAAAGTTTTACATTCAAAAACTATGCCATTTCTGCTTTTCCATATAAGGTATACTAGTGATGCCATCACAAGAGCTCGAGCCTTCCAAGCTTGATGTCTTCTATTGTGGTTCCTGTAGATGATTATTATAGCACTGAATAGGTTAGAAGCATGTCTTCTAGGTGTTAATCTGATAGGTAATATAATGGGTAAATTACTTAGAGAATTTATATTACATAGTATACATAGTTTATGCAATTTTTTATGAAATCAATGAGTTGAGGTAGCATACCTAAAAAAATTTCTAAGGCCTCTAAAAATAAAATTAAATTTTGGAATAAGATTCATGTTTGCATGCAAAAGTGTTATGTGGGATATATTATGTATATTTTACATTCTTGTTTGACGCATTTTTAGGTGATTATTCAATGATTGTAGTGGCATGATGACAGTGGTGTTCCAAAGCTTAAGATTATTATCCCTCTAATTGGTATTAGCTAGTGAGGCTAGAGTCAAGCTAATGAATTTAAATAAGTGTTTCTTGGGATGTAACCTAAGTTTTTAATTTTTTTTCATTTTTTGTTACAGATTTTTTTCCTTGCTATTTTTAATATCTCATGGACCTATATGCAATCTTATGGATATAAGTGGTGTAGTTAAATCAAGAATGGCAAAAATTTATACAATGATAAATGATACCAATAACTTTTTTCGCTAGTGATACTTAGTATGAATGGATATTCTTAATGTTACAACATAAGGAATCTTGGAAAATTGGCCACCCTTACCTTTCATTTCCACCATCCACCGAGTAATCATGGTCAGTGAGATCCTCTCATCCCTTTTACCTTACTAGTATAATAGGTACAATGTGAATTATAAGCATGGGGAGATATTTTAAGGTTATATTTTTCTTTAATCCTTTTCCTACATTATTTTTTTATTTATTCATTTTTTTAAAAAGGGAAAATGTTAAAAAAATATTGGTAAATGACCTATCACTGATGATAATAGAAGATTGTTTAGCATGAGGTTGTATTGAGTTGACTTGACATGTTAATACCCCTTAAAAGTTTTCCTAAAAATGATTTTGAATTTTGAGTTTAAATATTCTGGTTGCACCCTTATGAAGGAAGTATAATTATTGTGGTGAAATAGAGGGTAATATATGCGTTGAGACTTTTGTATTCATCATTGTAGTGTAATAATGTACTAACTTGTTTTATGATTTAAAGGATTAGAACCGTCGTTTTTGGGTTGACCTTGTGAGATTTTAGGCCTAAAAGACTTATTCATCAAATTAGGTCATATTTTCTTTCTTGTGTGTGATGTCCTACGATAACTTATAAAGATGATAGATGAAAATTTTCTTTTCTTGTAAAACTTACATTAGAAAAAAAGCCCAACTTTAACATTTTTATCTATTTCTATCCGCCTTTGAGCATTTGACTTATATTGTTGAACTAACCATACTTTAAACCTATATCCATGGATCTATACCTTTGTTTATATCTACTACGGTGATGAGTCAAATAAGAAAAAAGGTATGAGTATGGCATATCTTAAGCATGGAGGTGGTGTTAAAAGGTGAATGATTATGTACGATGAAGAAAAAAAGAAAAAAAGAAGAAGAATAAGAAGCTTGGGATTGTTTCTCATGATTAATGGTGTTAGGGATATTAAAAAAAGGGAAATGAAAGAGGAAAAAAGAAGAAAAAAAAAGAATGAATAAGAAGGAATAGTCTTGTATAATTTTTATTCACTACACTCTATTGGTACTATAATTTTAGCTTCACATACAAACAAATTTCATGCTAACATTCTAACCTTTTACCCCACTACAACCTTGAATAATACCACTTAATTTTTATGTTTGTTATGTCTTTATAGTGATGGAGAATAGAGAAGCATTACAAGCATATGAGTAATAATATTCATGGGTGCAAGTACGTGAGCAAAAATTTGAAATTGATTTGTATTTATATACACTAAAGAGGAATTTCCCGGAACAAAAAATGAGGTTGTCTGTTTGAAACTTGAATCTTGAATTAGTTTATCTCATGGTTGCCTACGACCCATGCAAAATGTTATCCTTAAATTTTCCTCTTTATATGAATTTGACTTTATAATTCAACAATACATTTATACTTCTCTCCTAAGTATGTAACTTGAAAATATTTTCGAGAACTGTGTTTTCTATTTTGATGAGTTTAGGGGTCTTAATGAGTTGATTTGATTTTGTGTAATGTGAGTTCTTAACATTATTTCCACAGAAAGGGATCCCCATTTTTCTTATCACTTCTTCCATGTGCTCATATTTGTGTTGGTTGCCTAAGGACAAGAAATATTTCAAGCATGGGGAAGTTGATAGGTATAATTTATGTTGGTCAATTGTAGCTCTATTGAAAACATTTAATGTAATTATATGATGACTTTTTTCATACCTAAGTCCAATTGTTATTGTTTACTACTATTAATCATATTTTTTTATGTATTTAAAGAGATTGTGATCAAATGGAGCTAAAACAAAACAATTGGAACAAATGAGAAGCAAGAATGAGAACTCAAAGGGTACAATGATTGAAAGATGGACATAATCAACCACGATTCAATCTAAATTTGGACATATCTTTTTATTATCTTTCCAACTCATCAAAAATCATCTTAATCAAAGGTCGAGAGCTGATAGGACCCATGTTCTCTGACACAGACGTGTTAGCTATACGAGAAAAATGCTAAAGAGTGGCATGACAAGGGGTGCCCACGTCTTCTAACATGGGTATGTCGTCTTTAACATCTTCAAAATTTTGGCCATTTCTCTTATGTAATTGAAAGGTTTTGTTATGCAATATTTTAGAAAAATAAAAGGGAATATTTTAGGATTTTATAAGAAATCTTTTAGGGACTAATTCTAAGGGCCTCCATTGATCTTAAGTGAGATGAAAGGAAAATCAATCAAGAGGTTGTCTATCTTGGTATATCTGAATTGGATATTGTCCATCAAAATCGGCATCTTTAAGGTTAATTTATCAATTTATGTGTTTACCTTGATGGATTTATTGAATATGATTAATATCTATGAGATTGTATTAATGTGTTTCTAATTTTTTCATGCTAAGGTGAAAGGAGAATTCTCGATCCCAATATGTTGAATTTTCTTCATATGTATTTCGCTGAGTTTGTAATTGTGTAAATTGTGTTGTGTTTGAATATCATAGTTAAAATATTATTAAACTTTTGATATTGAGAACATATATTGAGATCGAGAGATGAAATAGTTAGTAGATCTACATAATATGATTAGAAATTAGAAATTAAGATGCCAAGAGAGGTTAATCTAATTTTTGCAAAAATAAGGGGGAATAATTGAATTTATTGCTTTAACAATTATATAAATCCAAGCTAAAGATATTTTGACTTATAATTAGCAAAAGGTTTTTGTTTCTCAAGAAATAGTAGTGATAATTATACTTGTTGACAAACTAAACAAAGATTTTGGGTTAGAATCTGTAGGATTACTTAGCACATCATAAATTAGGGGATTTAATTAAAACCTTAGTGGTTGTCTTTTAAAGTTTAATTTTTATCATTTAAATTTTTGTGTTTGTGCTTGTTTCCGTTTTCTCACTATTTTATATTTTTAGACTAACTTTATTGATAAGTTTTTCGAATGTCTTAACATAGAGAAGTCCAATCACAATTTTGGTGCTCACTCTCTAGTCTTTGTGGCATCGACCTTGAGTGCTACCCCAAAATTATGCACTTGTAGATAGATTATATCAGCCATATGGAGGCTACCTGCCTAAATCCCACTCTTTTGTCTAATGCTTGAATCATTATTAAATTCTAAAATATTTATTTATATCACTTACATAATCTCATAACATCAACACTAGATAATACATAACAACTACCGTTTAAACTTGTCATAAAGGTTATCAATCACTTAGAAAGATTTCACATATATCATACTCATTACAACTCACTACAGCAAACACAATAAAGGCTCAACACATATTTTAGCTTGATTATTATGATTGTATTTTGAAACTAACATAGATCTATCTATTATTGAAAACGAGGAAACAATTCTGCAAACACATAATTTTCTATCTACCAAATGTTTAACTGAGTTTACCTATTATCCAAAGCTTAAGAATATAAGGGAAATATGGGTGGTTAAAAAACTTCCGAGAACCATGAATATCATTCTAGATCATTGAGGGAAAATAAAAATAATAGGTTAAAAAAGAATCAGGCGCAAGAAATTAAATAGAAATAAAGTTTTATGATTAACAACTTAAACTAATAGGGTTTACAATTCAAAACATCAAACCAATAAATTTTTAGAATTGATCTAAAATGATTAGTAAAAAACATAATTTAATCAATTTTAAATCAAAATGAATAATCAACTAAGTAGGAAAGAAACAGACAACATAACTTCTAAAAACTAATTATAAGAATTAGGGTTTTTATCCCAAAATACAAATTTTGACAATTTAAATCAATTAACCAACCTTAGAGGGTTTAAATGCAATTAAGATCATTTAAAATCATTCTATAAAATCAATTTCAGAAGAAATAACTATACAAATGACTAGTTTCATAATTTTATTTTAAAAGTTAGGATTTTAGGCCCAAAAATACAATTTTAACAACTTTTATTAATTTATTTAAACTAAATATAATAAATATAATTAGACATATTCTATAACATAATTAGAGTTTTTAAGCTCAAAATGCAGATTCAGTGAAATATTACCAAAATATTTAAATTGATGATTTAGAAATAAAAATAAACATACTCTAGTGTAAGTTATATAATCAATTTAATAAATAACTCATGGATAAATCCAATTTCAATTTACAAGATTATTAACCTAACAAACCACCTCAGATTGGTTTCTCTCAAAATTCTCAAATTGACACTTTTAAAATAAAATTAAATACATTTCAAAGTATATTGTGCACCTAATTTATAGAGAAGAATTCAATTGGATAAGTTCTAGAAATTCATACATTATTGGGTTAAAAAACCAAATTTTAGAAATTAGGTATATATAATATAATTAAACCATTTAAATAAATCATATAACGTATACATATTTATCTAAACAACTCATTAAGCTTAATTAAACAAAATATATACAAAATCAATTGAATTTTGAAGTTAGGTTTTGATAATAAAAATATATAGCAAACAAAAAATGTCATTACATGCTAAATGGAGCTCATCGATGGCAAGGGGAGACTTGTCTAGTGCTTGCTAGTACTCACATTCCGCCATCTATGGTTGTTGAGCTTATGTTGGTTGTTGCCACTACTCCTGCGTTATCTGCTACTTGAACCTACTTTTCCTTGTTGTTGCCGGAAACTATTGTGTTGGAGGATGGCAACAATAAGAGTTGAGGGAGTGATGGTGTGGTACAACAATGATGAGTGTAAAGCCTCAAAATTTACTAGTGAAAATTTGTCATTTTAGCATGAGAGTAATATCACTATAGTCAGGTGTTACCACTATAATAAACATATGAATGGATTACTATATCATCCTTATATCGAATACAAGGAAAAAATTTAGAACTTAAAATAAAATAAGTAGAGAATGAGAGAAATTTATATAAACTTAGATAAGAGTTAGACATTAAACTCTGAGTAAATAATATATATATATATATATATATATATATAACATGAATTCTATATCCAAACCCCAATAGATAAAAATCACTCATCTGGATGTAGTGTATCATAAGTAGTGAAATCATCAAGAGAGTCCTCATTGACCTATCCAACAAAACTTAGGTCATCTACTTGTGGGAATGAGCAACACCTAGGAAAAGGATGATCAATACTTGCTTATTAACTAAGGTAACATATATAGTCATAGGAAAGGGGCAAAAAATGCACAAATGGCCACATACAAGGATTAAACATATACAATAATAACATGATATGGATTGATAGATGAACTAAAATAGAGCTCTATATTAGGTATACTAATAATTCATTTTCTTTATTACGTTGAGTTTAGTAACCTCACTATTTTTCTCTAGTGGAACAGAGAGGTACAACTCCTATGATAGAATGCACTTGGCCACTATTCTCATCTAGGTTAATTGACTAATGAAAATACTAGCATACCACTCTTAGTTACTATTCTTATTCGATGGAATTGATAGATAAGACCCAACCCTAACACACCTAATATTTCACTTTAAATATTAATGAATTATTACATTGTTGGGTATATTTATATTATCATGAAATATTATCATAAATGTGCAAGGAAATAAAACACAACCAAAAGATATTTAGGTCATTCCTTAAGATGAAGGACCATAACTCTCCTACAAAACTTTAATTTCACTATTTTAATAAGGATCATCTAGACACAAATTGAGTATGGCCTCCTAATATATCATTACTGGCAACATATCTAAAATTTAAGATCTGACACTAACATCTCACATATGTGATAATGAGCATGCCTCTTGGGTTACTATTTCTAATTTATGTCACTTTCTCATTTTATCAAAATTATGTTATTCATAATTACCCTAAGTATTTCACATACCATACTTAGCATTGTCTAATCCAATGTCACTTTAAAAATTATAAATTTCAACCAAATTAACCAAAATACCGATATGTTACTTAAATGCCTCAAAGTCTCTTTTTAGATAACTTATGCCCTACTCAACCTAAAATGTCCCAAAATCCTAACTTCAAGATTTATAGTTAATTAAGGATTTTATTATGAAAATTGATTAAATAAATTATTTTTATTAAAATAAATGGGAATTATTTGGGTGTTTTGCTAATTAAAAAGGAATTTAGGAAAAATCTTTCAAAAATCTCAAAATATCCTAAAAAGAAAATTAATTATTATTTTATAAAAATATTATTCTTTTTAAATATTCCAAAAAACCAAAATATTCTAAATATCTCAACCCACCTATTTTTCATTTTCCCTTTTTCCTTTTTCTTTTTTTCTTTTCTTTTCTTTTTCTTCCTTTTTCCTTCTTCTTCTTTTCTTTTTCTTCCCCATTTCCCCCGGCCTAGGCCAGCCTAGCGGCCTGTTTCCCTTTTCCCTTCCTTCTCCTTCAGCGGCTTAAGATCCAATATGCCGCATTTCAATTTTTTTCCCATCTGCGCCAACCAATTCCTTTCCCTTTCTTTCTTTTCTCTTTTCCTCCTGGACTGCTCGGTCCAGTCCCCCTTCTTCGTCCTTCCTTCTTCTTTCCTCCATCGATCTGCAACTCTGCCCCAACTCCCAGAGATTTTTTCTACCGGCCATGCCTAGTTGATCGGCCATTTCTCCTCTCTCCTTCCCCTTAACTCGCCTACCATTTCAACCCAACCAACCTCCCTCCTTCTCGTGCGATTTTCCCTCCTCCTTGGCTAATCACCCCTTGCCACGAGCTGACCTCTGTCGGAGTGCCGCCGCCAGCCGGAGCATTCCCACCTACCTACCCCTATTTATCCATCCTCTTTTTACCTTATCCTCTCTCTATTGGCCAATAAAAACCCCCTAACCAGCCATAGAGTTGAATTTTTCCCAAAACCCAAAAATTTCTTTTTTTGCACCACCGCCCAATCAGACACCAGTCCCGTCACGATCAACTAACACTGCCTCCGAAGCTACCCACCTAAGTACTCCCTACATCACCCTCTACCCAACTACACCTACCTCCTCCCTCTATTTGCCCTACACGAGCCACCCTGGCATTGCAAAGTAACCTCCCCAATTAGCCATTCCCTCGTCCCTGCCACCCTTTACACCATCGTCCACCACCACTCCCACCACAACCACCGGCCCTTACACCTCCAAAAAATACCTACAGACCTTCCTCTACCTCCCGTACCCTTCTCTTTCCTTTCCTCCGTTCTCCTCCTTCCACCACTCTCGGCCACCAGAACACCGCAGCCTACGCAACGACCACTATTCCAACCCTCCTCACTTGGGTATCCACCACCATCCCAACTTACACCCTCTTTCTCCCTCTCTTTTTCCTAGCACTTAACTATCTCTCTTTTCTCCCCTTTTTCCGGCCATTGTCGCTGCCGTCGTGCACTACCACCGGTGCCACTAGTCACAATCAATCCAAGGTGGTACCCTAAACCCTCTCAACCCTTGAACCCTCTCAACCGCCGAAGCCCTATTTTATTTTTATTTTGATTATTATTAATATTAGTATTATTATTATTATTATTATTATTATTAACATTATTAGTATTATTATTATTAACATTATTATTATTATTATTATTATTATTATTATTATTATTATTATTATTATTATTATTATTATTTGAGTGAAGGGTCGAAGCCCTTATTTCACAATTATTTTGAATTATACCATTATTGTTGTTGTTGTTGTTGTTGTTGTTGTTAATAGTATCATTATTATTATTAGGATAAAGTCTTCAAATATTATATTATCATCTTCTCCAATATTACTATTATTACTTTTATCCTTGGCCAAATTAGTATTTAGTTAGTGTTACTACTATTATATTATTATTTTATCTATAACCCTAATCATAGAATAAAATAGGAAATAATAGTATTTTTGGTAAGAAGGAATCTAATCCTTAGTTTTTCCTTCGTATAGGTGAGACCAGTCAAAACTTTAAGGAGGAGTAGGAGCGTGCTCCAAGACCAGTGTTGTATTAGGTAAGAGTGTAGCTAAGGTCTTATATGATTTATGTGCCTTATATTCTTTGTATGCCATGTATCATGATGTGCTATATAACTCACATAAGGAGGAGTAGGAGCGTGCTCCAAGACCAGTGTTGTATTAGGTAAGAGTGTAGCTAAGGTCTAATGTGAGTTATGTGCCTTATATTCTTTGTATGCCATGTATCATGATGTGCTATATATCTTATACTTATCGCTATAACTATTTTATGTATAGCGTAGCATAGAGTTGAAGTATGCCTTTTTTATTATTTTATGGCATGTGTATAATATGTATAAGCTGTGATTATGATGTGATGTGTTGTGGCCCTTCAGGACATGCATGCTAGGATAAGTAATGTGATGATATAGGTTGAAAGGATGAAAAAGGAAAATGGGAAAGTTAGTTAACGAAGGGATGTGAGTTTGACCTAAATATCTTATGACCCATAAGTGGAAGAATCTAGGGTTTTGCATGGGAGAATCGATGGATGTGCATGGGAGAATCTAGGGTTTACATGGAAGAATCTAGGGTTTTGCATAGGAGAACCTATGGATGTGCATGGGAGAATCTAGGGTTTGCATGGGAGCTTTAGGGTTTTGTATGAAAAAGTTCAAAGGGTTGCATGGGATGTATAAAGTCTGCATAGGGGTGAATTTTACATAAGGAAAGTTGATTTGGGGTGTGAGGAAGGTAATAGAAGAGTTGTTTCGGTGATTGGAGGCTTTAGGTGAAAAATAGTACATGGGATAATATAAGGGTGCATAGGAGACCAAGATAGGGTTTGGGAGGAAACCCTAATCTGAGAGGGCGGTAAAAAGGAGAAATAAATGAGGGTGAGTGGAGTATGAGATGAGGATGGAAATTATCATGTGAGGGATGAGCATGATTAGCATGGAAAAATAAGAAGTGAAAGGTAAGAAATGGAGGGGTGACATGTGGAAATGAGGAAGCAAGGGTTTGTTGTGGTCAGTTAGGGTTTGATGTGGTTACCTATAGTTTCATGATCACACGTGTACTTGGAAAGTAAAGTGTAATGATGAGGCTTGAATCTAAAGGCTAAGATGAGTATGGTATTAAAATAATTTTCGCTTGTGAAGTGGAGTAGGATAGACCACATAGGCCTAAATTAGGATTTCTGGATAAAACCCTAGAGTGAGGTAGTGAGTGGACTTGGAGGTGTAAGGTAGTGGACCTTGACCCACATACTTAGGAGTTGGACTTCTAGTGTAAGTTAAGGTAAGAAGGAAAGGATGATGGGGAAAGTTAGGAGGTGCAAGAGTCTCATGATATGGGACGGGTCCTTTTGGAGGATAAGTGTAAAAGGAGTTATTCATGCATGTCTAAGGCAAAATGTTTTGGAATAAGACACGATAAACCATTAATTATGTAAAGTGGAAGATTGTTGAGCCAGGCTTAGACTGGTCCCCTGACATATAATAGTGGTCAAGGCATTTTGCCCTATAAGTGACCGATCCACTAACGAATAATAATGGCCAAGTGTATTGTGCCCTATACATTTCTAGTCCACTAGCTATAATAGTAGGGGATTCCGTGCTAAAAAAAACCAAACATAATTGTGCTAAGACATTGGAAAGACACTAAGTACTTACAGTAAAACACCATGAGAGTCGGGGCTAGACCAATCTACCGGCAATAATAGTGGTCAAGAGCTTTATGCCCTATATGTTTCTAGTCCACTGGCAATAATAGTAGTCAAGATATTTATGCCATGTATGTTTCCGGTCCACCGGTTGAAATAGTGGGGTTCTAGTCTGTTTATGAACTCATGATTTAAGTATTAACTTAAGTTAACAATAATCCTTTTAGCCTTAGCACTTAGTACTAGAACAGTCGGAGTGAACTGGTCTAATACTAAGTATGGTGGTAACATTCCTGAAATTCACAGGTTTTAATTTAATTACTTTCGTTTTTAAAAAAATAGTGAATTGTGGGTTGTTACACAACCTACACCTAATCATATTACACATGAAATAAATTATAATACCCTCAATGATTACTAAGCCATAATCATTTCTCATAGTTTCATGAAATGTCACACATACTGTTAAGATAACCTAAACACTAAACTTTCATGAAATCCTATAAGTCCCAACAATATTGACTTTCGACCTACAACATATATTATCATGATAATACTTAATCATATGTACAAGTCATTCATTGTAACAAAAATGAGATAGTGAATCATGCCAACATCCTAGAGTTACAAGACAAAGCTAAATAAAGCAACCATGTAAACACATGTTTCTACATAATTTTCATATTTCCATAACACAATATAAAAATATCATAATATTACATCACAATCTAATTTAAAAAAATATAAAAATACTTAGCATGAGATTACCCACAATTTACACATATCATCAATGCCTTATCCCAAGACATGTATCCTTACCAAAACATTACAATTCTCTAAGAAAGAATAACCTTAAGTCTCTTCCTCCAAGACCATTGGAAAAATATCTATAAACTAAGAAACACCCATGATTAGAATGTAGGAAAACAAATAAGAAAAAGGTAAGTCAAATCAGGATAGAAAGGAATAATAACCAAAGAAAAAAAAGAGGGTTGAGTGCTACGTGAGGGAGTTATATTTATTAGGTTGATTTGCGTGAATTTCTCACAAAGGTAGGGGTGAGAAATGTGAGAAACTAAATCTGGTTAAAGGCTAGAAATATGAGGTTTGGTTAGTTTTGGAGATGTTGTAGTGTGAAAGTAGCAAAGATGAGATCTATAATGGGTTCATTGTATGAACTTCTCACATTGTGAAAGAGGTGTACCATCAGGTATTGATGTAAGGAATGGTGGTGCATCATAAGATGTGTTGAGTTAGGCTAATCTTATTGTAAAAAAATGGTAAAAGTTCAATGGGGATGGTGTAGAATAGAGTCGGGAACATATAGAGGGAGTAAAAGATAGATTGGGTGGAGCATTAAATGAATAAATGAGAGAGGGAAAAGGGTATTTATGGTTGGAAGTGGTGTGCAAATGGATGTGATAAAGGAGATATTGATGTAGGAGAAAACACTCAATAATTTTCTTACATAATTATGGAACTAATTATTCTTTATTTGGAAAGTATCTCCTATAAATTTAAAGACAAACAGATGGTTACATTGCTAGAAACGTACCAAACAAGCTACTAAGTGTCTACGTGCATGTGCATGGCATGTATGAAATGCACGGCCACGTGCATGGGGAGATTCTACGCAGCTTGGTAGAGCATTATTAATACTTTAGTTAATTAGTTAATTAAGTAGTAGAGTTAGATATTAGATAAAGCATAAAATTAGCATAAAGTAGCATAATATCTTTTAACTTAGAATCTTTTGAATTATGTTTTTTAGCTAAGTGGTAGTATGGCTATATACAGCCATGAAGGTCACAATTATGGTCAAGAAGTTGACGATCAATATTGAAATAGAATGCAAGTTGAATTATGTGTGAGTTCAATTCAAGTTAATCAAATATATGTGAACGAATAATCTTAAAAGTCTTAATCTCTTTATCTATGTGAATTAGAGATTAATTTATAAATTTTATTCTCTTTATAATCCCTACTTTTCCAGCCATAATTATCATCCAAAAATCACTCTAATTCGAGGCTAAGTGAAGCCCTAATTCGGTTTCCACATTCCAAACCCTAAACCATCATTCGAAACCCTAATTACTTCCATCCAAACCAAACAAAACCTTAACCCCTTATTCAAAGCTAAACCCTAACCCTAAACCATGACATCAACCTTCATACAAACCCTAACATTCAAATCTCATCATCATCAACATACCATTATCGAATGCATATCCTAATTATCACAACTCATTCAAACCATCACCATTAGATAACCATCACCATCAAATCATACTTATTTTTTTGAAATCATCACCACCACCTTTCCATCCTATTCGAATACTTTAAACCCTAATACACCATTACCATATCATCTTCTAATTAATACCAACACCACCAAGCCATAATCTCATTAATTTGAGAATCCCATCCTCCCACACGCATCAGAGATGTTAGGCGTAGATTAGTCATGGGTAAAATGTAGAGAATGGGGGATCTTAGGGAAATTTTTGGTGTAAAAAATCCCTATAATGGATGGATATGATTATGATGATGATGATGTAGGAGTGAAGAATTAGCAATATTTGTGGAAATTTGGTTAGAATAAGAAAACTGGACATAACTTAGTTAGCAAGGGAAAATGTCAAGCAACAAGAAGAAGGAATAGGGGAAAGAGGAAGAAAAAGAAAAGGGCGAAGGGAAAAGGTTAAAGGGAAAAAGGAAAAATAGAAGAAAGAAGTTTTAGATTAGGGTTAAAGTCAAGTTTAAATTTAGCATTACACAATTTGATCTTGGTTAAAAATACTAATTACCTAGTATTAGAGTTAGGTTAAATTTGGGGCATTAGAATATGGTGGTGGGGATGGAAGGAATAGGTAGGTCAAGGTTTAGGTTCTATGTGGGTAAACAAAATGAGAAGATAAAAGAAGGAAAAGAAAGAAGAAAAGGGAGGTCAGTTGGGTTTTTCATTGTGTGAAAATATCTAGATATTAAAGGGTTCTAATATAGATCATTTTTTAAGATAATATTTAAAATAAATTGGAAAAAATTATACAATTTTGAGTAACTAATAATAATTTAATAGATTTTTGAAAATGTTCTCTAGAAAACAAAATGGAAAACATGAAATAAAATTAATTTTGGAAAAAAAATCTTAAATAAGTTGCGGACACAATTTTTATTTTTTATTTTTCAATGATCTTATCAACCTTGTAGAAAAAATTATATTCAAAGACTAAAACATTTTCTATGGATAAAACATTATTGAAATGAATTAAATAATTTAAAGGGATTTTATTGTTTATAGTAATATATTTTCATTAATGATATATAACTCCAAAATTATATCATAACCATTTTAAAACATTATAATTGGAAACAAATTTAAAATATTCAAATTAGAACATGTGACAAAAATAGAAATCCATTTTAAACAAAAATCAAATCATGTGAATTTAATAAAATCATAGACATGAAGAATAATAAATAATTAAAACAATAAATTTGAAATGAGTGGTTAATAAAGCAATAAAAATAAATCAAAATTTTAACAAATATGTACGAGAAGAACAATTTAATTAAAATAAACCAAATAAAATTAAATTAAAAGTTTAATCTCATAAATGAAATTTCCATTTATAAAAACTAGGTTTTTGAGAAGGCATTAAATTTGAAGTATGATATTATTACATGGTTTATTATATATCTATATAGGCATTTTATACAAATTCATATGATATGTTTTATATATATTTTCTCTTTAATTTATATTTTCTTGTCCAAGTGTTGTAAATTTTATTATTTTGATGTCAAATGGATAAACTAAAGCAAAAAAAAAAGAGGATTTTAGAATCCCAATAGAATAAAGAAGCCAATTTGGGCAACAAGTACTCATTTGGGATCAATCAGATAAAAAAAAAAGCTAAAATGATGCACTGTAGAAAGAAATATAAGCAATAATGGATCAAAATGAATGGTTTGCCATAAATATGAATTTAAAGTTAAGAAGAATAAAATTTTCAAGCATAATTTATTCATAATTTGGAAAATTTGAAGGGATAAAAGTTATATATCTCTTCATTATATTTCCAACACATTTTAAATCATCTCATTCAGAGCTCAAACAAATAAGTCATTGTCAAAATACCAAAAATTTTCAAAGTGGATGAGAAATGCTAAAATAGAGCCAAGCATGACTAGGCCATGTCAACCCCAAAATCTTCTTTTTTTTTTCAAAGAAACTAATCTACTCATTTTATTCATCCACATTGGGGTAAGATAGATTTGTATAATTGTATGCTTTGGCATGCACACTCACCCCCTATACAAAACAAAATAAGCTCTCAAACTCCAAACCCAAAGAGAAAGATAAGGAAAATCGAAACTAAGTCAATAGCATTGCATGTATGTTGTCTTGGTTTTTTGTACAAGTATGAAGTAATCTACTACCAGTATTGAACTAAATAGAATGGACAATTTTCTTAATAGAGAGGGCTTTACCTGCAAAAATTCTAAGATTTCTCTCAGTCCATATCTCATACACAGTAGCACAAATAGAGGATCTGTACCACTTCTTTCTCCATTGAGCCCCCTATTGTACTTGTGCATCCATCTTCGTTCTTTGTTGAAACATGTGCCTCTCCTCATAACACGCATCCATTTTGGGATAAGTTACCAGACTTCAGCAGAAAAGGTGCATTCAAAGAATAGATGAGTATGTGTTTCACCTTTGCATTTACAAAGTTAACATCTATTAGCAATAGAGATGCCTCTGGTAGATAGTTTGCCAATAGTTGAGAGGCATTTCTAAAAAGAAAGCCATGATGTGATTTGATGTTTGGGGATAACACTTCTATCCCAGATTTTTTTTGCAAAATAAGTCCCCTATTGATCACCTTTAGTCTAGTCATAGGTGAGTCTAGCTTTCATTTTTCCACTAGCAATACATTCCTTGAGAACAAGTTTAGCATTGTTTACCCCACTTGCTTTGCTTATAAACCAATCTCTAATAGCATGAGTTGTTTCCAGCCCCAAGAGTCACATTGTTTTTTGGGAACATCCCAAATTTCCATCCCCTTCAGATAATAATAATTCACCCAATCAGCCCAGAGAGAAGGTTGTTTGGTTTCCAGCCTCTAAATCCACTTGAGACAGAGAGATTTATTCCAACTAAGAGCTTCCTTGATATCCAAACCACTGCATTTCTTATTTTTGCAAATAGTATCCCAGCTCACAAAGGTCATCTTTCTTTGGCCTTCAGAAAGTCCCCCAAAGAATCTTCTACATAACTTATCCATCTCCTTCAAGACTTCCTTAGGTAAAAGAAAATTTGAGCCCCAGAAGGTAGATATGCCCTACAAGACAGAGTTGATGAGTTGCTTTCTCCCTGCATAGGGGAGAAAGCAATTGGCCTAGTGATGCAGCTTGTTCTTGAATTTTTCCACAAGGACAACATAGATGGCTATGCTCAGTTTACATCCATGAAGAGGTAGTCCCAAATATCTAAAGGGGAACTTGTCTTCTTTACAATTTATAGCTTTTAAAATCTCTTTTTGGCATCATTAGCCATGCCTCCAAAGTAAATTGAAGTCTTGGTAGGGTTGGCTTCAAGGCCTGAGTAGAGAAAAAATTTTTGAAGATAGTTTTTGAGGGCTAGGATTGACTTTAAGTCTCCTCTAGAGAAAAGAAGGAGATCATCCGCAAACATCAAGTGAGAAATATTATTGCCTGCATATTTTGGATGCCTCATATAGTCAATGCCTGAGGTTAGGTTCTTCGGCATTCTTGACAGGAACTCCATAGCTAGGATAAAAAGGTAGGGAGAGATAGGGACCCTAAAATCTTCTTGACACCTAAAATCTTTGATTTAAATCTTTCCAGCCTAATATCTAATCAAATAACCAACCTATTATAATATTTTAGACCAAGATTAAACCATCTCCATTATATATACAAACATCATAAACTCAAGAATCTTAAGACATACAAAATTAGCTTTCATCTTTCTAGCTTAGATTTTTTATTTATTGCATTTAAAGATTCAAGCTTTTGCTTCAAGATTTTTAATTCACGTAATATTCAAACTTTCTATTAAAAATGAGTATGTTTTCTTTAATTTTTATTCTATTCTAATTTTATTTTACCAAAGATATAGTCAAACTCTATACTTTAAAATATTTAAATAATTAATTTCTTACTTTATAAATTACTTTATGTGTTTTATGCTACTATTCTTATGCTACTATTCTTAATTAAGTATAATTGATAGACTAGCTATCTTTAATTAATTTTTCACAATCCATTTAAAAGTGAGAGTTAATTCTCTACTTCAAGTCGAATAACATAAATAAAAATTAAATGGTTTATGAAAGTAATTAAATTATTTATATAATAATAGGAAAGTATAAGTAATTAATCTAACATAAAGTATTGTTCTTTATTTAACCCATTTATCTAGAGATAGTGGGACTAGTGTAACTTTAGAGAGTGTGTTAGTGATATATTTCCATTAGCACATAGTTGATCATTGAAAAATGTAAGTAATTAGTTAGTTGAATTTCATAATTGGATAGAGGTGCATTCAACTCCTTATTAGTTTTTATAAGCCGAATTGATCGTAACTAGATTTTATTTATTTTTAGTTGATAAAGTTTTATCTGAAATCCTTAGTTTAGATTAATAATTATTTTTATATTTAAATTTTGATTGCCTAAGCTTTATTACAGTAATTATAGTCTTTGAGTTACATTTATTCTCTATAAGAACTATAATTCAACACTCTTAGTGCTATGTATTACTTGTGACTGGTATATTTGGTCGATATCATTATTTTTGGTAATATGGTTTTAAATTTTTTTTAACATAAATAGTCAATCATCTTCCAATTACCAAAAATTATATCATCAATAATAAGGTTTTGTTATCTTTTTTAATAAAATCACCACTAATAAGTTTTTTTTAATTCAAATTTCTAAAGTCATCATTGGTAATAAGAGTATCAAATTTAACTATTCAAATAACTAAAATCTTAAGATCTTTAATAATAAATTTAATCCTAAAGAAAATATCATTAGTGATACATCTTATTACTAATGATTAATAAATTATTTTAAATAAGCTTATTACTAACCCACTTGCAGCTATGATTTAATATTAACAAAACATCATTAACAATTGTAATTACTAACAAATATTTCCTTATTACTAATTATTTTTATCACCTCTATTTTTATCTTATTCTTATATTGTATCTAGAACACTCAACTAGAGCTTTAGCCTAGATCTTCTCACTAGGTCTAGACAACAAGTCTAATATCCCAAATTATATAACCATAATTTTCTAGATTATATTCCTATGGAGAGGAATCAATCTTACACTTATGTGTTTGGTTGGGGTTTAGGTAAATTTACAAGTTCCTATGTAAATCTTGGTCTCATAAAAGTACCAATCAACTGGTTCTGGTTCACTAATAAACTAGCTACCACTAATTATTTTTGGATCTTTAGTGAGACCAACCAACTAGTCTATAAAACAAGTTAATTGCTTTATATGGTGATTGGTCTTGATAAACTAGTCGACTAGTTCCTCAGGGTTATATTTTCACAATTATATATTTTTCTTCCAAACTATGCCCAACCATTTCTAAATCTTTTAATATAGTTCCAACCTTGTTGATAATCTCTTTGAAATTTTCACCTTGTTCTTCCCTCTTTTTCCCCTATTGATTTTTGAAGGGTGGCATCTCTTTTATCTCTTTGAAATTTCTATTCTACAATTATTTATTATTGTTAGTATGCTTTTTACACTTTTATCCTTAGAAGATTTGATGTTAACCTAGGAGCATTTTAAGGTTTTCTTAGAAAGGCAGTTGTGTGTATTTATAATTAGCTTGGGATGTAGGTAAATCCACCTCAACTAATTAGTGATTTATGTATGAATATGTACTTATCGTTTGGGTGATATTATGGTTTGGTTAGGGTTATTTAAGGGCTTTGATTGTTTGAATATGATGATGATGATGATTTGACAAAGAATAAAAATGATGATGATTCTCGAATGATAAAGGCTTTGGAATGCTTTGGTTTGTGGGCTAGGATTAGAGTTTACAAATCAAATTTAATGGTATTATGTATATAATGGTGATGAACGAGTGAAAATATGAGTATTTGATGATTCTATTTTGAATTTAAGATGTTGAGTATGATTTTGTGATAACAATAATATCATAATCTTAAGTTTGGAAAAAGATAAAATCAAGTATAAAAAATAGGTTAAAGATGAGTGTTGAAGATGATGATGGTGGTGATTGTATATGGCATTTAAGGTGGGGTTGGCGTGGGGTTTTGTAGAGAGCTTTAAGGATATATCTTAGTCTCTAAATCACATGGGAAAAGAGATTAAGTATTTCAATAATAATCACCCACACAAAATTGATTAAAATTGAGAAGAATTCACATAGAATTCAATTAAGCAAAAACTTATAAATTTCATTCAATTTTGTCTCTCCTTTGTGTCGTGTACTTATATGGTTTCTATAGCCATTGCACTTACGTAAAATTTTTATATAATCCTCCTAAAAATATTATAATAATTGACACATACAGCAATGGCTTGCTCCCTACTAAAATCACAACCCAAAAGATAGAATAAGATAACCCTAAAAAATAGAATTAAGATACTTTTTAACTAATTAAACTTTCCTATCTTTTTAACTAATATGAATGTGATATTAATCAATATCCCATGTCTAAAGTGTCGGATAAAGTCTCCTCATGCACATACAACGTTCATTCCTACCATGCAACACATTTTTGCCCACCATGCATGCCATGCACACGTCTTTATTACTAGTGACTTATTTTGTAAGTTTCGTCCATAACTAGCAATTTAGTCATCCATTTGTCTTCAAATTTGTAGAGCATCCTCTATATATAAGGGATAATAGGTTCCATAATAATAAATTCTAAGTCTTAACCATTTTCTCCTACATCATTCTCCCCTTGTTGATTTGAATTTGTCTGAAAATTTGCATCTCCATAGTAAGGAATGATATCACTAGCATTGAATATTCTAGACACCCAACTATATGAATTTGGAAAATCTAGTTCATAAGAAATTTCCAAAAATCTTCTAAGTACTTTAAAAGGACCATCTGCCATTGGCATAAGCTTATTATTTCTTAGATTAGGAAATCTCTCCTTCCTTAAGTGCAACCATACCAAATCCCCCGATCGAAATACGTGTCAACTCCTATACTTGTTTGCTCTTGTCTTGTATACTTCATTTACCTTCTCAATGTTGTGATTGATTTGTTGATGAAGTTTCTAAAAGAACTACAATCTCTCTTGTGCATCATAACTCTTTACTTCTCCCTTCTTCAATGGTACCATATCAATCGGTATATATGGATTAACACCATATACTATCTCGAAGGGACTAGAGCTTATTATAGTTGAAGGACTCTGATTGTATGCAAACTTTGCATGTGCTTTTTACTTAACATCCTAATCCTTAGTGTTTTTAATCACGAATTCCCTTAGAAAAGTATCTAAAGTTCTATTAATAACTTTAGTTTAACCATCCTTTTAAGGTTGATGTGATGTATTAAATAGAAGCTTCATTCCTCGCATATGCCATAATGTCTTCCAAAAATAACTTAAGAACTTCACATCTCTATCCGAAACTATACTCCTTAGAATCCCGTGCAATCTCACGATCTCCTTGAAATATAAATTCTCAATATAAGTAGCATCATCGGTCTTGTTACGTGGAAGAAAATGAGCCACCTTGGAAAATCGATCCACCACCACCATGATAGAATCTTTGCCACTTTGTGTCTTAGGCAATCCCAAAATAAAATCCATACTTACACCTTCCCATGGTTGAGTAGGCATGAGTAAAGGCACATAAAACCCTTTGTGCAAGAAACTATTGCATCTTTGACATGTAGCACACCTTACAACCATATTTTGCACTCCTTTTTGCATTCTTGGCCAATAAAAATGTTCTTGCAATAGTTCTAAAGTCTTATGAACTCCAAAGTATCCTTAAATACCACCTTCATATACCTCTTTGATTATAAAATCTTGAATTGAGGTATTTAGCATGAAAAATGTGTTTTTATTGAATAAGAATCCATCTTGAAGAGCATAAGCTCCTTCACTTCCTTGTTTCTTAAAATCTTCAAAAATAAAAGAAAAATCATCATCAATGGCATATTAACTTTTCAATATCTCGAACCCCAAAATATTTGCATCTATCATTGTAAGTATCATATTCCTTCAAGATAATGCATCCGCAAAAACACTCTCCTTTCCATCCTTCCTAGGCACCAATAAAGCCAGAACACTACAAGGACTCATACATTTTTTAATATAGCCTCGATCTAACAACTCTTTCACTTATCTATACCACTTTAGACTTCTTCATATTGCATCAACAAGCTAGCTTGTTTGGTAATAAAACTCCTGGCATAAAATCAATAGCATGCTCGATACCTCTCAAAGGAGGTAATTCAATTGGCAACTCATCCAAAAAAACATCTGCATACTCTCTCAACACATGTTGTAATTTTGGATTCGTGTTAGCACGCTCCCCTTGTTGAACTTATTTCACCACCAAGTCATAGCATACTCTCTCACTCTTGACAGCTCCAATCATCTGTAATTCCTTAAGGATCAACAACTCCATACTACTCTACTTTCTTTGTCCTTTACCTTCAACATCTTCTTTCTTTTTTTCTTCTTCACATTCATATTCAACTCTCTTTTGATCTCCATCTTTTTTAATTCCAACCTTCGGCATCTTCCTGCCTTTCTCTCCTTAGAACTGAACTCTCCCCATCTATATTAGGCTTGAGTCTAAACTTATTTTTGCCTTTGCTCACCACATATTCACTAAGGACTCCATCAAGTGTAACCTATCTATGAAACTACCAAGGTCTCCCTTACACAATATGACAAGCATCCATAGGTTGAATATCACATACACATCATTAAAATAATTTTCAATTTTCAAAGAGATAATAGCTTGTTTGGTTACCCTCACACCCTTGTCCTTGTTAAGCCATTAAAGTGAATATGACCTTGGATGATCTATGGTATCCAATCCAAGATTACTTACTATTCTTTCACTAGTAACATTGGTGCAAGATCTACTATCAATGATGACTTCACAAACTTTATCTCCAACTTTATCTCCAACTCTACACTTAGCTTTAAAAATCTTCTCCCTTTGAGTAAGTTGAGATTATAGTTGCACTTGAAGCACTTGCTACAACATATAGCAATATACTTGACCATCTACTAAATCATCTTTTGGATTTTTTCTACCTTCTTCAAGGTCTTCATTATGATGTTCATCTCTCTCATCACAAGTTTCCATACTCACTATCACCTTCAAAGTCATTGCCCTTAGATTTTAACAATCCCAAGCAAAATGACCATAGCCTCTACACACTGAAGCATTGCTTTTTCACCTTATCAACCATCTTGTCCTTGCCCTTTCCTTCACCTAGTGTTATCTTGAATTTTTACTTAAGAGGATGATAGTTTTGACACCCCCTTAAAGTTTAAACCATATGGTGTATTGGTTGTTTTTTTTTGGCTTGGTTCTCTTTAATTGCTTCTCAAATTTAATTGCTAACTTTGCCAAGTCTTCAAATAACATATAAAGGTACAACTCCACCTTCTCTATAATATTCATATTAGACCTCCAATAAATCTAGCATATCCTTGTTCTTCCCTTCCTTTAACATCACAAACAAGAGTAAATCTAGCAACCCTTGCCTCAAAGTAGTCATTTTAATAAAATTCTCTTGCTCATATTCTCTAGGCATGAATTTTCTTTGTAAGTGCTTTTTCAATTTCTCCCATGATCTTATTTTTGTTTTTCCTTCTTTTTCCCTTCTCCTCTTCAAATTTTCATACCATACTTTAGCAAACTTCTGAAATTTTAATATAGCAATTTAACATCTCTTCTCATCATCAAGCTCTTTATATTCAAAAATAGATTCAAAAATTTGCAACCATTCAAGGAAAAATTATGGATCGAGATTACCTTTAAAATTAGGTAGTTTAAATATAATCCCCTTTTCCACATCATCATATGATTTCCTTGAAGTGTCATGAGCTCATACATAATTCCATACACTTTCTTCCCCTCCTTCCTCAATTCAGTCATGTGCTTCCTTTACTTGATCTCTTTGGATTTGATGTTGGATGTGTAATCCTCAGGGTTGTGAGGCTTCCATCCACCTATATGCAGCTTAACTTCCATGATCTTTTCACCAATACCTTGAGAACGTCTCTCAATTCTTCTTCTTGGCTCTCCATGTCTTCTTTACCCCCATGAATTTGTGATTCAAAAAATTCCTTCTCAAGTTAACCAAATTTTAAATTTTGTCACCTCTTTGATGAGTTCCTACACTAATCTTGAATTGAGAACTCATTTTTGAAAGAAAATTGTAGGAAATATTGGATCTTAATCGTGTATGTCACATTACACCAAAACCTAAGCTTTGATATAAAAAGCTGATGTGTGTAGAAATCTGTACTTATAGTTTGGGTGTGGTATTATGGTTTGGTTAGAGTTATTGAAGGTTTATGATGGTTTGAATATGATAAAGAGATGATTATGATGATTTGACAAAGAATAAATAATGATGATGATGCTTTAATGATAAAGGCTTTGGAACGGTTTGGTTCGTGGGCTAGGGTTAGGGTTTATGAATAGGGTTTAATGGTATTATGAATATTATGATGATGAATGAGTGAAAAGATGTTGATTTGATGATTGGATTTTGAATTTAATATGTTGAATATGATCATATGATAATAATAATATTATAATCATAAGTTTGGAAATAGATAAAATCACAAAAAATAGGCTAAAGATGAGTATTAAAGATGATAATGATGGCGATTGTATATAACGTTTAGGATTAGGTTGGCATGGGTTTTTGAGGGAGGTTTAAAGGATAGATCTTAATCTCAAATTCACACAAAAAAAAGATATTAAGGATTTTAATAATAATCACTCACATAGAATTAATTAAAATGGAGAAGAATTCACACAGAATTCAATTAAGTAAAAACTTACAAATTTCATTCAATTTCATCTCTCCTTTGCATCATGTACTTCTATGGTCTTTATAGCCATTTTACCTCCCTAATATTACAAGATAATCCTCTTCAAATTATAAGAAGAATCAACACATAAAGAAGTGCCTTGCTCCCTACTCTAATCACTACTCAAAAGATAGAATAAGATAACCCTAAAAGATATAATTAAGCTACTTTTTGACTAATTCAACTTTCTTATCTTTTTAACTAATATCAAAATGATAATAATCAATATCACACATCCAAAGTGTCACTTAAAGTCTCCTCATGTAGATACCACATTCATTCCTTCCATGCAACACATTTTTTCCCTCCATGCATACCATGCACACGTCTTTATCGTTAGTGACTTATTTTGCAAGTTTTATCCATAACTAGTAATGTAGTCATCCGTTTATCTTCAAATTTGTAGGGGATGCTCTCTAAATAATAGGTTCAATAATAATAAATGCTAAGTCTTGACCATTTACTCCTACATCATTTAGCTAGTAGAATCTATGTGTGAGCATGTTAGTTTATTAAGCTTAGTAATCATGCTAGGTTTAATTATGGTAACATCATGTTTTTTTTTTTTTTTGATTCTGCTCAAGAACATGAAAATGTGTATAAATGAATTGTTTTGAATTTTAGGTTTATATAAGAGAATGTTTCATGTGTATTTAAAAATTCCTCATTTAGTTATGATTGAATGTGTGAGTTAAGCATCAACTTTAGTGTTATTCATGATATCTTATATTTTGACATCATATTGTCTCATTTGGGCCATTTTATATTTTTCCTTTTTATTTTGTAAATCTTGATTCATTATGGTCGATTTGAACTCCTAGCATGATTTGATTTAATTAACATGTTAGCACAAATTGTATAGGAAATTTTATGGATTAGGAGCATTCTTAGATTGTGTGGATATTTTAGGATTTACTTTTGTATAACTCAAATGTGGTTTAAGTGTTTTGCCTAGATATCCAGTCAACTAGGTAACCTATAATTTTTATGTATTGGTTTTAACCTGCATCAGCTAATTGGTTAAGGGAAGAATCAATCCATTAGTTCGCCAGTGGACTAGTACCCATGGATAGTTGTTTTATCTAATGAGTTTGTTGTTGTTCTTCCTAGGCATGCTGGTTGGTTTGTGGGACTATTTCACTAATCCCTGTGGAAAATGTTATCGAATCTCATATGGTTGACTCTATGGATTGACTAAGGTTTGATCCCGGCTTATGTTTTTGACTAGTTATGTTGTCTTTCTCAATTAGCATTTTTGTTAACGTTAGTTGGACCTTTGTTTTTACTTGGTAGTTAACTTAGTGTTTCCCCTGAATACTTTGAAATAAGAAGGTTGGAAATGATTAAATTGAGATAACTTGGTTAATTGTTTGGGCTATGGGTTGTTATCGAATCCCAAGCCTAGATGGCTTTGAGTTGTAGTGGCCCTTAGGGTGCTATAATTTAAATAGGTTGTTTGTTTTTTGATGACCCTTGGTGGTAAAAGAGGTTTAGTTTTGGTTGACTAATTTGTTGAGATAGACGATAGTATCCTTTGAGGAATAATAATAATAATAATAATAATAATAATAATAATAATTATTATAATACTAATAATAATAATAATAATAATAATAGCATGTGAATATTACATTAATCATTTGAAATGATAGTCTTGAGTTTAAAAAAGAATCTCATGCTTTAGTAGACCTCTGAATGCATAATAAGACCTTTATGTCAAAGGGCTCATTTCTTCTCATATGAATTCACAAATCCTATGAAAAATTTTCATAATTAAGGACTTCAGTGTCAAGGTGTGAATACACAACTTAGGCTCTGTGACTTCTTTGACGTGATGTGAGGAAGTTAGTGGTTTTATTTTTATATATAGCTTCATGTTGTGTGACTTCTTTGACATGTTACCAGGAATTTAGTGGCTTTATATGATTGATTTATCATTAGCAATATTTACTTTGGATCATGGAAGTATATTAATCTCAAAAGGAATGACTGGATTGAAATTAAATGGATTAGAGGAATCACCATGTTACCTCTTGAATAATCTTAATTAGGAGGTGGCTAAGTAAGTATCGATTTATATTATAATCTTGTAGTG
The DNA here is from genome assembly GCA_039764185.1 of Tamarix austromongolica. Lineage (NCBI taxonomy): Eukaryota > Viridiplantae > Streptophyta > Magnoliopsida > Caryophyllales > Tamaricaceae > Tamarix > Tamarix austromongolica. The sequence goes on from CM077815.1 coordinate 53,597,716, forward strand.
ATTTGGTACCTTGTTTGGGTATGGTTCGTACTTATGGCATGTTGAGCTCTGAGATCACGTGTTTTGTGGTTATTATTGCCACATGTAAGTGTAAGAAAATTTCATGATTTCACTATTATATGGTTAATTCCAATGCGAGCATGCTCCCTCTTTAGAGGTGTTGTGACTTACTCAGTACAAGGAAGTAATACTAATATTATCAATTTTTAGATGAGTATTTGTGCACCATTTAGTAGATGAAGGACTTTGAAGTGGTATCTTGAGTGACCCTTGTAGTTTAGATATTTGATATAAAAAATAGGAGAAACTTCTTTTGTTACTATTTTTCTTTAGACTTTTATATGCCCAGTTGATTTTGATTAATGTTATGGTACAAAGGTTGTATTATATGTAAATATTTATTTAAATTATTTTCACTCTCTTTTTGATATTCTATTTGTTTGTAGAATTATGTTAGCTTTAGCACTTGGTGTAAGAAAAGTAAGGAGACCATACTTCCATTAAGTGTGGCGGTAACGCTTATTATTTTGTGAGCACACTTCCACTTCAAAATAAAATTTTTTAAGTAGTAAAAATAAGGATATTACAAGTTGATGTCAAAGGTTTAGGATTTAAAATCCTTCATTGTATTTCTGAAACTTTAATTCTTAAGAGTTTTCAAACTCAATTTCATCTTATAAGGATGTGAGGTTAGGTCAGAGTTGTAGCTTTTGTGGAGAGGTGTTTGATTGTTTACCTTTTTTGTGATTTATGATTAGCATTCTATACGTGACTTTTGTTATGTTGGATTGTTAGGTTTGTAACCTTATTCCTCTTCTAGTTCATTTTTGTAACACTGTGTCATAGAGTCCCACTACTAAAAAAATTTAAAATAGATAACACATATACAGTTGTTATACTTAAGACAATTGTATATAATTTCCTATAAAAAAAGGGTGGGGGACTTTATTTTTATCAATTTAGATGACGAATACAATATTATAGTTGACATCTAAAGCTTAAAGATTTTTTTTTTGACTTTTCATGATGGTTATAATCTAAAATTGCTATCCACTATAAAATAAGATGTTTTTCTTTTCAATTTTAGAGGTATAGATGACAAATTTAACACTATATATACCTCTATAAAAGAGAATTTACTTTTACATTTTAGCTTATAACCTAAAGGGCTTCCTATTAACTGTATCATTTACACAAAATCTTAAAGAATTTTTGCACCATGACCTAGTTTTTTTTTTCTTTTGTATTATGCCATTGTTGATTCCTTCACCTCTTCCTTCTTCCTCTCCACCAGTTACCTCAATAGCCTCCACCACCATTCTTCTTTTTTCTTATTCTCTTGTCATTATTATCATTCTTTCCTTAGAGATTTATATTTTTTGTTTTCTCTCTTCTTTGTGCATTGAAATGATATGTGTTACCTAATTTTACCATACTTAGTCTAATTAAGATGTCATTGTGTTTCTTCATTTTTGTTATGTCATATGTTTTATATATTTATAGATGAGTATTTTTTATATCATTTTAGTAGTATTTTTTGTTATCAGTGTTATTGTATGAGAAACCCTAACATTGTTACACACACACACACTAACCCGTGTATGCTTTATTATATACATTTGGGATGTAAATCACTGTTGTAGTTGTTTTTAAATTATTCTACTCAATTTTTTTTTAATATTATATATAATAGATATATCATGGTAAACCTTAATAGGTTGTCTAAATAGTATATATATGGTCTAGATAACTTCCTCAAATTTTTAGTTGAATGTGTCCTGAATCCCCTATGAATATATTGCCTATGTATTGATTGGGGCAATAGTAAAAGGAAATGGGTCATAGAAATATAAGATCATCTTATTATGTGTTGATTTGATAGGGATTAAACTAATTAGATATGGCATGGAGATTCCATTGGTCTCCAAACTATTTGTCTAGAAACTGATGACTTTAAGTATGATGACTTTGATAACATGGAAGACTTGATAAATAATGTATAAGAACATTTTAGAGATGCATTCACAAAATTATTCCATGTTACACTATACAACCTCAAAGCAATATATAGATAGGGAGATAAAATATTCACTTCTCATCTTAAATTATTGATAGAGATGCATCTAGAATATAATACAAGGAAATATGAAACAAAGAAGATTCTTTTCTCTGTTAGCTTCAATAATGAAAAAACATGATTGTCCTAATGATTGAATTTTGTATCACAATGAATATGTGTCATTAGATATTTTTCATGAATGTCAAATATCATGATTCAAAAAGTCTAAGGTTCTTAACAAGGCATTGTGGTACTTTCCAATCATGCTAAGATTCTGACATATCTTTAGTAATGGAGAAAATGTGGGGAATATTATGTGGCAATGAGAGAGAGGAGTTCTAGTATCAAGCTTAAACATCTAGCCGATTCTCCTTATTAAAAGATGACTGACACAAAATTATATGAATTTGGTTGTAAATCAAGAAATTTATGTCGTACATTTTGGCATAATGGAATGAACCTTTTCAATGGGAACACAAACTTTAGTTTATAGCCGATTATCTTAGTGACATATAATCTCCCTCGATTATTGTGCATGAAGAGGAAATAGATGATGTTATATTTGCTTATATTGGGTCCAAATCAACCTAGTAATGATGTTGATATTTATCTAGATCTCTTTATTGAGGATGTAAAGTACATGTTGGATCATAGAGTTTAAGTGTTTGATGCACATGTCCAAGAGTAATTTAACACGATAACCATATTATTTTCTATAATAAATGATTTTTTTTGTCATATGTTAATCATTCAAGTTATAGAGTGCATAAATGCTATGCATGTCCTATTTGTGAAGATAACACACACTTTATCCTAGACATTGTAAGTTCTTACCTATTAATCATTATAAGAATTAAGTGCACCAAATTTGCTCATACGACTCCACATATTTGAAAAAGGAGGGTATCTTTTGGAACAATTAACAAGAATTTAGTTTCAATAGGTTCATGGAAGAATAGGTCAATATTCATTAACCTTCCATATTAGAAAAACATTATATGCACAACATTGTCTTTATGTATTGCACATTCAAAAAACATGTGCCTAATAGTATAATTTCTACAGTCAAAGAAGACCAAGGATGGCATCAATGCTATGTTAAACCTTGTTGAGATGGGTATAAGAATAAAATTACATCCAAAAAAAGTGGGGAATATAATTTTTTAACCTCCACATGTTGTACTCTTTCTAAAAAGAAGAGAAGTTTTCATTGTGTGAGCTTTTGAATGGAGTGAAAGTTCTAGAAGGATATTCATCAAACATCAAGAATGTTGTTTCAATGTCAAATTTGGAGTTAGTGGTCATAAAACTATTTAATTATCATGTTTTCATTCAAGATTTATTATTGGTGGTTATACCCTCCATTTTTCCAATCATTTTCATAAGGCCATCACTTTTTTTTCATTTAGAAAGAAATTTATACTAATGTCATTGACCTTCGGAGGTTGGAAATATTGTAGAAAGAGATTGTATTATGTTGTGTTAGCTCAAGATGTACTTTCCTTCATCTCTCTTTGTAATCATGATGTATTTAACTATACATTTGTTTAGGGAGTTTAAATTATGTAGGTCATTTCATTTTTATTTGATTATCCATTTGATAGGTTCATGAAGTACTTAAAAGAATTTGTGAGGAACTCAAACATGTAGGAATGATACATTACTATGGCTAATGGTGACTAAACTTTTTTTTTGAGTTCTTACTAGGTGTTAATACTATAGGTTTTCATAACCATGACATCTTAGATATATTAGATGAAAGGAAAAGGGGTAAAGGATTTTATGTGCTCAAGATTGATGATTCTAATACATTGAGATAATCTCACTTGTATATGCTTCATACTATAAATGATTTCCAACCATTTATGCAACAACACATGAATATGATTAGGGAATGGAATCCATCTAAAAGTGAGAAATGGTTATTAGAGAAACAAAATAATTCATTTTTAGAGTTGGAATCACATGTTTTTGATCCTATATTGATTTGTGCTGGTTATCACACCCTCTCGTCATGAAGTATTATGATGCAACTCATGTGTGATTGATGGTATTACTTTCTACACAAAATAATAGATGATAATAGTACCATGAAAAATATTGGTGTGAGTATAGTATATATATCTTTGCATGTAGCAAGTGTTAGAGATAAAAAATTTATTTATGTATCCATGAAATATTATAAGGTGAATTGACATATATGGGTATTGGATTACTCATCATTTAGGATTCCTTTATTCAATTGTAAATAGGTTTACAATCAAAATAGTATTTCTAATAAGGAAGTAGGGTTTACAAGGGTGAATTTTATAAACTTAGTGATACAAATGACCTATTTATATTAGCCTCACAAACTCAACATGTGTTCTATGTTACTAATCAACTAGATAAAGAATGGTGCATTGTGTTGTCGTCAAAAAATGTGATGATAATATAGAATGGGAAAATGTGTTGAGTATGGACCTATCTTCCTTGTCTAATATTGATGATGTTACTTATGACATTTATGTGTGGGATGATCACAAATAAGGATTTTATGTACTTAGATTTGAATTTGGGGAAGGTAGGCGCCACAATGTAAAGAATTACAGATGAATGATGTATGTAGATATAATATAAAGAATTTTAATGTTGTGAATTTTAGAAGAGGGAGAGGTGGCTCGGGTAGGATTTGGGGCATTAAATGTTATAAACAAGTAAGGGAGGGAGAGAGAAGAGAATAGGATATGTATATATGTGTGTCGTGTGTGAAACAAGGAAGGTAGGGGAATGAGGGTGAAGGTGATGATCATGGCAGCAATAGAAAAAGAGGGATGATCATCATGGTAGGGTGATGATGGTAGGGCAGCAGAGGCATGAGGGAGAGATGGTGGGAGGTGATGGTTGTGTAGTGCAGGTGATGAGAAAAGCACATGCAAGACAGTAGGAGAAGTCATGGAATTCAACATAAAGAGGCAAGAAAAAAGAGAAAGGAAAAAAGGGAAAGAAAAGGGAAAAAGGAAAATCCTTAAAGGTTAGTATTAGATTAAATTTTGATTACCTAAAATAAGTAAGATTAAAGATATATATCTACTGAAATTAAGGTTAGGTTAAGAAGTATAACTTAGATTTGGATTATGTTAAGATTTTGGAATTAAAAAATTTAGGTAAGGCTAAAGTAAAATTTTCTTGAGATTATAATTGGATTAAGGTACTAATTACACACAATTAGGTTTAAAAACATTTTAGGTTATTACAAGAAACCTCCATAGCATCAAGCAGCATCTTGCCGGCTATCGAGAATATCACTCCCTTTTTCCTATCAAACCATGTTTCCCTTGTTAGATAAACTTAGTTAAAATATGTTATTATACTTTCCTAATCTGTAGTTTATATTTTCTAAGAATTATCATAGGTTTTAATGGTAGTCATCATGTGATGGGTGGCTAGGTAATGTCAAAAATAATCAGCACTAGTTGATTATAATGTTCAAACCTTATTTATCTTATATTAGTACCAATTATAGTTTATGGTGTAACCAAATCTACTCCTTATGGGTTAGATTTGTTTTGAATCTCCCAAAGGTTGGCTAACACTCATATATAGAGTCGAAGGGGCTACAGGGAGGTTTAGATTTTGAATTCAAAAACACATCCCTAGTTTTTGAACCATATTATTCTCAAGATTAAGTGTGGTCTTGTGAATATTCCAAAAATCTTACACCATTTAGACTAAGAGTTGAAACCTTAATTGGTTGATGTAAGTATTTGATCTTGAAGGTTTCAAAATTAAGTTTCCTCTCAAATTTTCTTCCTTCTTCGACATTTATTTTTAGTTTTGTTGAAATTACCCATTTCTAATACCAACACTTAACATAGTTCCATTTTTTTAGATATATGCATCATTATTCCAAATTTTTTTGTCTCTAGTCACATTAGTTAGCTTGATTTGAGTCATGATGGTGGATATTGATTTTGAGCATGATTTGATGTAATCACCATATTAGCATAAATTTTATAGAAGTCTGCATGGTTTAGGGGCATGTTAGGATTGTTTAGATATGTTAGGATTTACTTTCGTATGACTTACATATGGTTTAAGTGTTTTGCCAAGGTAAACCAATATACTAGTTATGGGCAAAACCAATATACTAGTTCATTAGTCAACTATTTTTGAGCCACTAGTCAAATGGGTAAGGTGAGTTTTGTAAGTGTTGGTTTTGACTTGCACTAGCCAAATTGTTAGGGGAGGAATTGGTCCACAACTTCACCATCCAACTTATTCAGTTAATTTGTCTAATTTATTTATCGTTGTTATTCTTAGGTCATTTAATTGGTTTATGGGACCAACAAATAGGCCCCCTAGGATTATTGTTTTCATTTATGGTTGACTCTATAGGTTGACTAAGGTCTGCCCTTAGATAAGTTTTTGATCACTTATGCTTATCTTTTTAAATTGGCATTTTTTTAACATTAGTTAGGCCTTTGTTTTGACCTAATAGTTCACTTAGTGCTGGTCCCTAAATAATTAAAAATAAGAATGTTGAAAAATATTAAATTGAGATAACATGGTTAAGTATTTGAGCTATCCCGTGATGCCTAACCCTAAGCCATGATGGATTTTAGTTGTAGTAGTTGTTGGGGTCCTTTGATTTGAGTGGGTGGTTGGTTTGTTGATGACGCTTAGTGGTTAAAGAGGTTTAGTTTTGGTCAATTAGCTTATTTTTTTAGATCTTAGTATCCTTTGTGGAATAATAATACTAGCATAAGAATATAAGATTAATTATTTAAAGTGAAATACTTGAGTTTAGAAAGGAATCTCGTACTTTGGTAGACCTCCAAGTACATAATTGGACCTTTATGTCAAAGGGCTCATTTCTTCTCATAAGGATTCACAAATCCTAAACAAATTTTGCTTAATTAATGACTTGAGTTACAACTTAGGTTTCAGACTTCTTTAGTGTGATGTTAGAAAGTTGGTGGTTTGATTTGTATACACATCTTGATGTTGTGTGACTTCTTTGACATAATGTTGGAATGTTAATGGTTTGATTTGATTAATGTATCCCTAACAATCTCTATTTTAGATTATGGGTTTATATTCCACTCAAGAAATAATAATTGTATTTAATTAAAGTGATTAGATGAATAACCATGTTCCATCCTTAATAATTTGAATTATGGTTTGTCTTGATAATTGTTAATTTATATTTGAGTCTTGTTGTGATTTGACCCACTTTTGGGTATGGTTGGTTAATATTGCATGTTGTGCTCTAAAATCCTATGTATCATTGGTTGTGGTTATCACATGTTAACTTATACCCTTTGAATGATTTCACTACATTATAGAGGATTGTAGTGTGAGAAAGTGTAATCCCCTGAAATTTTAAAAGCCTACAATTTAATAAATAAATTTTATTTAGGATAAATTAGCCTTTAAATCTATTTAGTTTAATTATTTATGGATTCTTGAGTATATGAAATTGGATATAAATATTTAATAAATTAAAATAAATATTTTGTTATTTTATCATAACCTTTTTATTTAAATAATTTTCCAAACCATTATTTTACTAAAATTATCCTTTTTAAACCCTTACATTTTAATTATATTAAATTACATTATTAAATAAATTTATTACCCAAAAATATTATATTTTATTATTTTATAAATTAAATTACTTTATATAATACCATTTTCCTTTTCTTTTTCCTTTTTTCCCTTTTTCCTTCTCATTTCTCTTCCTTTTCTCTTTTCCTTCTCCTTCCTTTTTTCCTTGGGCCGCCAGCCGCCTGCTTCTTCCCCCACCCCCTGCGCTTGGGCCGCTAGCCCGTCACCCCTCTCCTCCCTCTCCTTTTCCCTGGCACCTAGGCCGTTGGCCCATTTTTCTTTTCCTCCTCTACGCGAGCCGGCCTACCGCCCTCCTTCTTTTCTTCTTTTCTCCCCAACCCGGTTGGCCCTTTTCCTTTTTCCTTCGGCCGCCCGTCGCGCACTAGTCCCTCCCCTTCTTCTTCTTTTTTTCTTTCTTCTTCCTCTTTCCCTGGCAAGAATCCCGACCCCCTCCATCTTTGCCATCCTACCTACAACTCCCTCTCCCCCATTGCTTCCCCCTATCTCTCTCTCTCCCTCTCGTCGTTTTCTCTGCCCCATCCCGGTCCAACCATCCCTTGTCTCCCTTGCCCTATGCCCGGCCATACCTCCTTTCTCCCTCTCCTTGCCACCACCATTCCTCTACCATCCTACCGCCGCCCTCGAGCCTACCTATCCCCTCCTCTCTCTTCGCCTTATTTTTCTTCTTCCTCCCCGCCTCATTCTGGCATTTTTGTCGAGCTTTCCATGACTTGCCCAAGCCTCTTTTCTCTCCCTTTCTCCTCCTTCCCTCACCCTCCCTGTTTTGCTTCACTGCCGCCCCTCAACATCAAGTTGCACCACCCCTGCCACCCTCTACCTCACCCCCGATCAATCACAACACCCATTGAGGCACCTCGCAGCCTCCTTCTTCCTCCTCTCTTCTTTTTCTCTTCTTTGCCCCTTCTCGTCAACCACCCTATGCAGCCCCGATCCGCCGCCGTCCCGCCTCTTCTACCACCACTTGAGCCACCACAGTAATCCCTGCAACCCCCTCTACCACCCCCAATCATCCTTTGCACGAAACCGCCACTCAAAAGCCTTCATTTTCCCTCTCCCTTTTCCTTCCTTCTCAACCCCCCATCTCGACTCCCTCCTCGGACGCAACTTTCGCAGCCTCATTGCCGCCGTCTCCGCCACCCTTAACCACCTTCAACCCATCCCCGACCACCACTTACACCCCCTCTCCACCTTTGCATCCTTCCCTTGCCTTAAATCCTCCCCCACATGCCCTTTTTCTTAGCCCCAAAACCCCAACCTGAAAATAGCCTATTTTCCCTCCTTTCACCCACTTTTGAGCCTCTCCCCCCCCCCCCAATTTCTTTGCATGCAGCCCATGCTTCATGAGCAGCATGAGCTGCTGTCTCTCTTGATTTAGTTAGGTAATGATTTTTAAGCTATAATTATATTTTAATTCAAGTATTTAATTAATTAAGCATTATAAAGTTTTATACTTTGATTTTTATTATTTCTAATGTAATAAATCTTGATATTATTTTTAGGTATTGGTTTTGATAATCAAATCTTGAACCTTAAATCGGAATACCGGTAAGGTTCTTTTTTGCAAGAATCAAGGTAACCGTTAAATCCCACTTAAACGTATGGATTAACGTATGTTAGCACATTAGGATTTTTAATATGTTATTATATGTTGTTTAATGTCATATGCATATTTTCTTGTCATGTTGGATGAAAAGAAGCATGTTAGGTTCGTATGGAAATATTGTTTAAGGTAAGGGTTTGGTTGTTAATGAAAATGTTAAGTATTATCCATGTGGTATTATGATATTGTGATCTTTAATGCATGGTTAATATTTTGTGAGCCTTAGGGGTATTTGAGTAATGTATCTTGTATAATAATATGGCCTAATATATAGATATATGGGTGCTAACAATATTATATTAATTATAACAGTTGTGGATGAGGTGTTTATATTAATATTTTATGTAGTAATAATAATAATTTAATATAAGTGGTGTACTAAGGGGAAAAATGGTAACTTTGAATTAAAAAGAGTATTATGGTAATTTTGAAGGCAAGGGAAAAGTGGTAAATTGTAAGTAAAAAGGGGTAAATTATGTAACTAAGGGATAATATGGTAATTTTAGAAGTTAATGGGTAAAATCATAATTTTATGATTAAAGGGTGAAAGGTTAATTTTGGAATTAATGGAAAAAATGTTAAATTTTAGAGGTAAAGGTAAAATGGTAAATCTGTAAGTAGAAGGGTAAATTGGTAATTTTGGAAGTAATGGGGTAAATTGGTAATTTTTTAATTAAAGGGGCAAAATGGTAATTTTTTGAATAAAGGGTAAAATAATAATTAAAGGGTAAATAGTAATTTTGTGATTAAAGGGAAAAATGGTAATTTTGTAATTAAAGGGGAAAATGGTAATTTTGTGATTAAAAGGCAAAAAGGTAATTTGGAAATTAAAAGAGGTAAAATGGTAATTTCATAATTAAGGATAAAATGGTAATTTTATAAGTGAAAGGGTGTTATGGTAATTTTTGGAAGTTAAGGGGTAAAATGGTAAATTTGAAAGTAAAGGGGTAAAATGGTAATTTTGTAAATTAAAGGGGTAAAGTGAAAATTGAAAATGAGTAACTCGGTAATTACAATAATTGAGAAGGGTAAAATGATAATTTAATAAAAGAGAAGGGTAAAATGATGATTTAATAATGGAGAAGGGTAAAATGGTAAATATGATAAATGTGCTGGGCGATTTGGTAATTTAACCAACTAAAGGGGTAATTTGGTAATTTGACTAACCAAAGGAAAATTTGTTAATTATAATAAAGGAAATGGGTAAATTGATAAGCTAACCAACCAAATGGAAAATATATATTAAGTGTAACAATTACAAAGCGTGATTAGTGGCCTAATAAGGGTAAGAGATACCTCAGTAACCTAAACCAAGGGTGTAGCTAAGATTTAATGTGTACTATATGTCCTACATGCCTTGGATGCCCTATATAATTTTTATGTCGTGTTCTATATGCTATTATCTTAATTGTTTCATGTGTGGCGTAGCTTGGAACCGAGATGTGTTCATATGCCCTCTTTTGGTATGTGATAATACGGATATGCCATAAGTTATGATGTGATGTGATGTGGCCCTTTAGAACATGCATGCTAGGATAATTAATATGGTAATGTGGGATCAGTGGCGGAGCCAGGGCTTCCGCATGGTGTCCCGGGACACCACGGAGCCCTGGCTGGAGTATAAAAATTTTACTGGATTTTTAGTTATTAGGCATATAAAATACTTGTGGGACACCATAGCAAATAACAAAAATGGATGAATGGTTAGGTAGATGGGTTCCCATGTAATTAAAGCCCGCAGGTCACAGGATCAAATCCCGTCCCGTGGTCGTTTTGTTTTGAAATTTTTTCACATCATCAAAACGACGTCGTTTTGATGATTTCCACCCCCCCCCCAAACCCTTACCTCCTCTTCGACTTCGACCGTTGCTGCTCCTGCTCGACCTGCTTCTTCGACCCTCTACCTCTAGTCTCCGCCTCTCGATTCTCTCTTTCTCTCGTCTCTCGTCTCGACATCCAGTGTTGAAGAGTGAAGATGCACCATGCACGCCGCTTAGAGACAACACACATTGCCGGAGGCCCGGAGCACGTTGTCGCTGCCTGTGCCGCCTGTCTGCGCCAGTGAGCTGTGCGCCTGAGTACTTGCTCCGCAGTCCGCACCGCGCCTCCGCCATTGCACCTACTGCTACTTGCCGCCGTTGTTTGCCTGTCTGGCCATCTTCCATCTCGACCGCACTGACCGGAGCCGAGAAGGAAGAGCAGAAGCTGCCAATTCTACTCTACCACCGTCCACCGCCGGCTGTCTGCCTCTTCAATATTCAAATCTTCAACTTCAACCGAGCCAGCCAATAGCCACAAGCCCACAGCCCACACAAACACAACTAAGGTAAAATTTAGTTTGTTAAATTACTTATCAAGTTATCATAAATTATTTATGTTAAATTAGAATGCAATTAATTTGTTTATATTTATTGTATTAATTGATTATATTTTTTAGTTTATAGAAATTCTAATTTATCTTATTAATGTAGAAAATATAAATTGGCTTATTAATTAGGTAGAAATTAAAATTAGTTTGTAGAAATCAAATTTTTTAGATTTATAGATCGATGTGTTTAATTTATTAGTTACTTTTTGAATTAGTTTGTTCTTAAATAATTTATCATAAATTTATAAATTTATGAAATTAGAATGTAGTTAATTTGTTTATATTTATTGTATTAATTGATTATATTTTTTTGTTTATAGAAATTCTAATTTATCTTATTAATGTAGAAAATAGAAATTGGCTTATTAATTAGGTAGAAATTAAAATTAGTTTGTAGAAATCAAATTTTTTAGATTTATAGATTGAAATGTTTAATTAATTAGTTAGTTTTTTAATTAGTTTGTTATAAAATTATATTATCAATTAAGTTTTAGTGAATCCCTTTGTTAATTCATTAAATTATTTAATGACTTAATTAAGGATGCAATGATACTTTTTAAGGCGATTTAAAAATAGTTACTACTAATATAATTCTATTAATCAAGTTGTATTACCAAATTTTTAAAATTTTGAACGAATTCATTTAAACACCTAAAAATATTATTTTATTTTAATATCTATTTTAGTATACTATTTACTGAACGAATATATTAGGGACACCATGGATCCCAAACTCTGGCTGCGCCACTGTGTGGGATGGAGGCATGAAAAAGAGAAATGGGAGAGAAAGATAACCAAGGGGAAGTAAGTTGGCTAATGTAGGTATGGGAGGAACTAGGGTTTACATGGGATGGTTAGAGTCTGTATGGGGGAAAACTTTACGTATGGAAAGTTGCCTTAGGGCGTGACGAAGGTAATAGAAGGGTCATTTGGGTGTCTGGGGGCTTCGGCCGAAAAATAGTACGTGGGAGACTAATCTAGGGTTGGGAGGAAACCTTAATGTGAGAAGGTGGAAAAGAAAAAGAAAATAATAAAAATAAATGAGAATGAGTGGGGCAGAAAGTAAGGGTTTGATCTAAGGGTCGAGATGTGTACGGCAGAGAAGGATGAGCTACATAGGCCCAAGTTAGGGTTTTTGGAGAAAACCGAGTTACAAGATATAAAAGTCTCAAGATATGGGACGGGCCCTCTTGGGAGGATAAGTGTAGATATAGTTACCATGCATGTCAAGGGTGAAATACTTTCAAATAAGATACGTTTAAGATACTAATCACTTAAAGAGGAAGATGTTGAGTCGGATCCAGACCGGTCCACTAGCTAATAATAATGGCTAGGGCAGGGGTGCCCTACATGACCGGTCCACCGGCGAATAATAGTGGCCAGGTGCATTTTGCCCTGCATGACCGTTCCACCGACTATAATAGTGGGGGATTCCATGCTCAACAAAAAAAAACGTAAAAACAATAAGACATAGGGAAGATACTAATTACTTATAGTGGAACACCTTTTGAGTCCGAGCCAGACTGGTCCACCGGCGAATAATAGTGGCCAGGAGCATTTTGCCTTGCATGGCAGTTCCACTGGCTATAATAGTTGGGGTCCCGTACTCACATGGACATCTATAATCCAAGATGATTGATTAATGATGGACTAATGGCCTTAAGGCCCTAAAAGTATCGATTGTTCATTATGACCTATTAATATTTGGTTGACTTGTCAAGTATACGAATGAACGAAAGTGAATGTTACGTATACAATATTAATATCCGATTGACTCGTTGAATATGCGAATGTATGGACCTGAATGTTATGTTTATACTTGTCGTTATGTATGGATATAGTAGTACATCATGTGTTACATTGTGTGCCTACCTTTAAGTGTGTTTTTAAAGGGTTACTCAGTACCGTAGTATTGAAGGGTTCCATTCGTGGGGCACCTGCCTATTCAATAGGCAGTACACCTTACAGGTCATATTCGGTATTACTCAAGTGGGCCATCGGGAAAGAGCGTAAGGAACTATCCGGAACTATTAGGGTTTTACTCCATCTCCTTTAAATTCATAGTTTCTATATATTGTTGTCTTGAACCACCATTGGTTGATTATATTCTTATACAATGTTTACTTGCGCTACTCTAATTTAAATATGTTTGAATTTCTCATAAATTGTGTTTTACTCTTTTAGCCTTAGCACTTGGTACTAGAACGGTAGGAGTGAACCAGTCTGGTACTAAGTGAGGCGGTAATATCCCCAAAGTTCACAGTTTATTAATTTTATTCCGCTAATTTTCTTTTAATTAAACTAAAATTTTTCAATAGTGAATTTTGGGGGTGTTACAGCAAGCTACCTCTATAAGGCTATTTTAATTTACACGATACAAGAAAGTTATTCCGATACAATCACTTTTTAGTTGATTAATTGCTTACCATGTAAAGGCTGAAGGACTTTAAAGAGTGATGCTAGACATGACCCTTGTAGTTTGGACCTTTGAGGTTGAGAGTTAGGATAAACTAAGGTTGTGTCATTGGGTGTTATTTTGTTTTAGTTTTTCTTTGAACTCTTATGTCCCTAGTTGTATTTTAATTAGTATTGTTGTATGGAAGTGATATTATCATAACTCTTTATTTATTTTATTGCCTCTCTCTCTCTCTCTCTCTCTCTCTCTTATTGAGCACTTGGCATAAGAAAGATAAGAAGATTGAATTTATACGTATGATTGTAATACCTTCTATTTTGTGAGTTTGATTTCAATTCAAATAAAAAATGAATAGTAAAAATAGGATTGTTACTACAAGAGTTTACTCTCTCTATCCATTGTTACTACTACATGCATTAGATAGGCTATCATAATGTCTTAGAACTAACAAAGATAAGCTACAACAAAAAAATATAAAGTATAAACCTAACTCATACTTGGAATGGTACTAACACAAAAAATAACAATAACATGACTATGCTAACTAACATAGGTTACCCAATGTCTATCAACATGGTTGCATTATATAACAAGGCCAAACCATGTTTGCCTCTATTTTCTCCGTTGTTTAGTGTCCTTGATTCTCTTTGATAAGAATGCAATCTGTGACGCTCCTATACCATGCACGCAGCCCACAAAGACATCTCTTCTTTTTCATTGTCTACCATTCTAGATCTTCTTTAATCTATGAGCATGAGGGTTGATTCCAACACTCTAAATAGTTTTAAAATTTTCAAATTAATAATAATAATTATGTCAAATAAAATATTAATGCTGTGTATCCATATATTTTAGAATAATATAAGCTTCTGAAACGAACCCCAAATGGAGTTTGATAAAAATTACACAATAATCGCAAGAGCAACCGAACAGGGATAAGGATAGGGTGATCGGGACTGCCCGATCTAAATCCGCAAAGCAGAGAATAACAGGGTTGCCGGAAACCGACAATAAACGATGCAAAATCGTAAGAATTAAGCAGATAGCTTTATTTCATATACTGAAATCGAGTCGAGCAAGTTCCCTTTTCACATCAAGATAGAAGATTTATATAGGGCAGCAACTAGCCAAGGTAAAGGAATCCGAACGTTGGACAACAGTCGAGAGAGGAGCAAGTAGAGTGGATTAATGGTGGGTAATCTTCATTGATGGTGAGCGACGAAGAAGGCGGAGTTAGAGGAAGGAACAATCGCAGGCGGAAGGGTTCGGTCGAGTTGAAGGAGCGGCCTTGATGCCGCGTTTGGTTTGACCTTCGACGCTGAAGGATTGGGTTTGAAGGCTGATGAGACGGGGAGTGTGTGAGCGGTTTGGAATTTGGGCCTTTTTAAGTCGATACGAAAAGTGGGCTTAGAGTGTGGTTTGATTAAGGCTAATGTGGGGGGAAATGAAGGTAGTTTAATGATGGTTTAGGCAAGTCCCAACTTGACTAGATGCTTAAAACCCTTATTACAAGATAAAAAGAAAAAAAATACTAATAATAGAATTTTGCTAATTAACGATAATGCCATTATTTTTGCTAATATTCTTAAAACTCAAATATTTCTTCTGAGCAACAGAATCCTGTTTTGGATAGCACCGTCTTGAATCCTTTTCTCCGCTTGCTTGGCTAGATTTTCAATTTTCTTGATTATCCTGCAAGACAATGATACAAATATAATTAATTATTTTTAAAGGATAATTGGTGCTTTTCTTAGTAAGGGTACTAAGAGTATTTGGGCTTTCATCATCCTCCCCTTCTTGAAAAGGTTTCGTCACCGAAACCGAAACTGCATCATAAAAGGGGGATAGGTCAGAAACATTAAAAGTATCACTGATACTGCCATATTTTCCTGGAAGATCGATCTTGTAAGCATTATCATTAATGCGTTCCAAGATGGTAAAGGGACCGTCGCCTCTTTGTGCGAGTTTGGATTTCCTTTGGGTAGGAAACCTTTCTTTTCGTAAATGGACCCACACAAGATCCCCTGGAGCAAATATAATCTTCTTGCGGTGTTTGTTTGATGCGTTTGCTATCTGATGATTGCGTTGGTTTATTTGTTTCTCCACTGATTCATGTAATGATTTTATGGATTGCGCCCTTCTTTCTGCATCAAAGTTAGTATAATCGGTTATGGGTAAAGGAATAAGATCAAGTGGTGAAAGAGGGTTAAACCCGTAGACAATTTCAAAGGGAGTCCTCTTGGTGGTGGAGTGGATGGTCCGATTGTATGCGAACTCCACATGTGGTAGGTGGGATTCCCAATGCTTAATATTATTATCCAAAATAGCTCGAAGCATGTTACCAAGAGTGTGATTTACTACTTCAGTTTGACCGTCAGTCTGGGGATGGCATGTCGTAGAAAATAGTAATTTTGTCCCCAATTTTCCCCATAAAACCCGCCAGAAGTGGCTGAGAAATTTGACATCCATGTCTGATACAATGGTACGTGGCACACCATGTAAGCGCACAATATTTTGGAAGAAATAATCAGCTATTGCGGTAGCATCATTGGTACGGTGGCAAGCAATAAAATGTGCCATTTTGGAGAATCGGTCGACAACTACCATGATGCTATCTTTCCCTCTGTTAGACCTGGGTAGTCCAAGTACAAAATCCATGGAAATGTCAACCCATGGTTTTTTGGGAACGGGAAGAGGTGTGTATAATCCATGTGGCTTAGAAGTGGATTTAGCATGTTTACAGGTCACGCACTGATCACAAAATCGTTGCACATCTCGTTTGATGTGGGGCCAATAGAAATGCTCTTTGATGATACTTAAAGTTTTGAGATGGCCGAAGTGGCCCATCAGACCTCCACTATGGGCTTCTTGTACAAGCAATTCACGCATAGAGCATCTAGGTATGCATAATCTATTGTCACGAAAAAGTAAGCCTTCATGACAATAGTATTTTACGACGGTGGTATTTTCGCATGCTTTGAACAATTCAGAAAAGTCATCGTCAGTTGCATATAGATTCTTAATATAGGTAAACCCTAATAAATGAGCATCCAAGGTAGCAACCAATGTATATCTCCTGCTTAGGGCATCAACAACAATATTATCACCACCTTTTTTGTATTTAACCATATATGGGAAGGATTCAAGGAATTCAATCCACTTGGCTTGTCTCCGATTTAGCTTATGCTGAGATTTTAGGTATTTGAGTGCTTGGTGGTCGGAATGGATGATGAATTCTTTGGACCATAGGTAGTGTTGCCAAGTTTCCAAAGCCCTAATTAGGGCAAATAATTCTTTTTCGTAGGTGGAGTAATTAAGGGTAGCACCGCTTAATTTTTCACTGAAGTAGGCAATAGGTTTTCCTTCTTGAGATAAGACAGCTCCAATACCTATTCCTGATGCGTCACAGTCAATTTCAAAAGCCTTATCGAAATCAGGTAGCGATAATATGGGGGCATTAGTTAGATTTTCTTTTAATAAGTCAAAGGCATTCTGCTGTTCTTTCTCCCATTTAAACCCGACTTCCTTTTTTATAACAGAGGTGAGGGGAGCGGCTATAGTGCTGAAATTACGCACAAATCTCCGGTAGAAGCTACATAAGCCATGGAAGCTTCTTACTTCCGTAATAGACTGGGGTACGGGCCAGTCTCGTATGGCCTTCACCTTTTCATCGTCAACGGATATTCCATCCTTACCTATCACAAATCCAAGAAACACAACACTTTCTAAACAGAAGCTGCTCTTGGAGAGGTTGGCATATAAATGCTTGATTTTGAACACTTCAAGAACATATCGTAGATGATCATGGTGTTCCTCATAAGACTTGCTATATATAAGGATGTCATGAAAGTATACGACGACGAATTTTCCAATTAAGTGTATGAGCACGTAATTCATTAGTCGCATGAAAGTACTAGGTGTATTAGACAGGCCGAAGGGCATCACCAGCCACTCATAGAGTCCAAAGTTGGTTTTAAAGGCCGTTTTCCATTCATCTCCAGCCTTCATGCGAATCTGATGGTACCCGCTTTTTAAGTCAATTTTTGAAAATATAATAGACCCATGCAGTTGGTCAAGCATTTCATCTAACCGAGGGATGGGGTATCGGTATTTGACGGTAATTTTATTAACAGCCCTACTATCAATACACATGCGCCAACTTCCGTCCTTTTTTGGAACTAGTAACACAGGAACAACACAAGGAATCATGGACTCTCAAATGTGCCCCTTTTCAAGTAGCTCAGTTATCTGCTTCTTTAGTTCTTTTACTTCCTCAGGGTTAGCTCGATATGCAGGTCTATTGGGAATGGAGGCTTCTGGTACGAAATCAATCTGATGTTCGATTCCTCTAGTTAGAGGTAACCCTTGTGGAATTTCTTCAGGAAAGAGCTCAGAGTATTCATTGAGTAAGGTGCCTATGTTATCAGAAACAGAATCAAGTAGAGTGAAATCACTATGATAACATTCTTTACGCATGAGCATATAGATGGGTAACTTGGCAGAGAAGGCATAAGAGATGTCCCTTTTTCGGGCGAAAAAATTACGTAGTGGTTTATTCTGGCCTTCCATGTTGGGTTTCGAGGTGTTATTTATTTCCTCCCTCATGCTTTTGAATTCGGCTTGAAGCTTGAGTTGATCATCATGGACTTGCTTGGGTGATAGCGGCATTAGAGTGATCTTTTTATCATCCTTGATAAGGGAGTAGCTATTTTTATACCCGTCATTTGTTACTTTCCTGTCAAACTACCATGGCCTCCCAAGTAGAAAGTGACTAGCGTGCATGGGAATGACATCACATAATACCTCATCCGTATATTTCCCAATTTGGATTGAAAGTAATACTTGTTTGTAGACCTTGACCTCACCCGTGTCATTGAGCCATTATAGTTTGTAGGGTCGAGGGTGTTTCGCGGCTGTCAACCCTAATTTGGTAATTAGGCTAGCACTTGCGGCGTTGACACAGCTACCGCTATCAATGATCAAACTAAATAACTTGTCGCTGATTCGACATCTGGTATGAAAGATATTTTCACGTTGTATTCGCTCGTCATCAATTTTCGCATGCACGTTCAGGGCACGTCGTACGACGAGTAGTTCTCCCTCGGACGCATATACCTCATCATGGCCAGGGTTACTATCATAGGGGTCAGTATGAGTAGGGGAGTGGTCAACAAACTCATCATCCTCGGACTCAACCTCTCCTGTGGGCCGAACCACCATCACCTTCCTATTAGGACATTCGGACACGATATGACCATGCCCCAAGCATTTGAAGCATTTGATGTTTCTTGAACGTCTATTTCTAGAATTACCACTTGTATGTTCCTTACCCTTTTCTTTAAGAGGGATTGCCTTATTGTCGAATTGAACTCTCGGTCTTTCTTCACTTCTAGGAGGCTGCTTCCAGTTATGATTTTTTGAATGGCCGGATTGGAAGTTGGGTTGGGGTTTAAAGGTCCTGACCTTTTCGATCTGTTTTTCAATTTTGATGGCTAAGTTAACCATTTCCTCGATATCCACATAGTGTTGGAGTTCAAGTTTATCGGCTATTTCTTTGTTAAGTCCACTAAGGAATCTAGCCATGGTCGCCTCTCTATCTTCGATTATGTTGGCCCGAATCATTGCGATTTCCATTTCCTTATAATATTCATCAACGCTTCTAGGGCCTTGGACGAGGTTTTGTAGTTTTTGGTAGAGTTCTCGATGGTAATAGCTAGGTACAAACCTGCGTCGTAATAGTCCTTTGAACTCGTTCCAATCTTTTACCGGTCTCTCGTGGTTTCGGCGCCGGTTAGTAATAAGGTGATCCCACCAATTGATGGCATAATCGATGAACTCAACAATAGCGAGTTTAATCTTTTTTTCATCTGAGTAATTGTAGCAGTCAAAGACCAAATCTATTTTTCTTTCCCAGTCCAAGTATGCGTCAGGATCATTTTTTCCACTGAATGCTGGGATCGTTAATTTGATATTATTTAGGTTCCGGTCTTCCCGATCGTACCATCTTGGATGTCGACGAGGTCGATGTCCCATTCTAGCATGTTCTTGGGTTGATGAGCCGTCGGATGAGAAAATATCTGGCTTGGGGTGGAAGTTCCTTGGATGTTGGTTTGGCTGGGTGACTGGATAGGTTTCGGAGAATTGTTAATTGTCTGTTCGATCCGATCTAGTCTTTCTATTAGGGTACGTAGTTGTGCGGAAATAGGGTTTGGATTACTATCGGCTCCTTCCGACATGTGTCCTGATAATACATGTCCGGTTCGTGAATTCATTTTAATCCGTTTATCTATATTAAATTGTCACACGATCGATTGGTACTACTTACGTAGTAGGTGATTAGAATGTTGGGCTTTTAGCCCGTGACTGTTCGATAGGGCGATTTTCCGAGCTGGTGGCTTAAACAATATGGAATATCGAATCGTCGCCTAATACCCGATATCCTGCCCCATTTCTGGATACCAAATTAATTTTGGTATCAAGTTCGGATCACTAGGGGAAAGGTATTCCAGAAGAAAGAAAAAAAAGAAAAAATTAGATTTTTTTTTAAAAATTCAGACGACCAAAAAAAAAATTAACACGGCAAAATTATGAAAATACATAACACAGTCGACACCAAACAATCCAAACAGGGTGCTGTTTGGACAGAAGAAAGAAAAAAATTGAAAATAAAACCACCAATCTTTCGAGATTAACACGGCAGGAAAATCAAACACATACAATTGATACTAGAAATGCACGATTAATTCGTTCGACTCAAAACAGGAATAGAGTTCAAATACAGAAAAAAAATGGCTACTGGAAATCAAGACAGAAATCAAAAAAAATACGACATCGACACTGGGAATTAAAGACAGGAGTTTAACACGAGATCGACACTAACACATCCCCAGATCCGAACGGGTTTCGAGAAAAAAAAAACAAAAGAAAAACATTAATTCAGAGATGAGCGAAGCAGATTGACGCTCTGATACCAGCTGAAACGAACCCCAAATGGAGTTTGATAAAAATTACACAATAATCACAAGAGCAACCGAACAGGGATAGGGATAGGGTGATCGGGACTGCCCGATCTAAATCCGCAAAGCAGAGAATAACAAGGTTGCCGGAAACCGACAATAAACGATGCAAAATCGTAAGAATTAAGCAGATAGCTTTATTTCATATACTGAAATCGAGTCGAGCAAGTTCCCTTTTCACATTAAGATAGAAGCTTTATATAGGGCAGCAACTAGCCAAGGTAAAGGAATCCGAACGTTGGACAACGGTCGAGAGAGGAGCAGGCAGAGTGGATTAATGGTGGGTAATCTTCATTGATGGTGAGCGATGAAGAAGGAAAAGTTAGAGGAAGGAACAATCGCAGGCGGAAGGGTTCGGTCGAGCTGAAGGAGCGGCCTTGATGCCGCGTTTGGTTTGACCTTCGACGCTGAAGGATTGGGTTTGAAGGCTGATGAGACGGGGAGTGTGTGAGCGGTTTGGAATTTGGGCCTTTTTAAGTCGATACGAAAAGTGGGCTTAGAGTGTGGTTTGATTAAGGCTAATGTGGGGGGGGGGGAATGAAGGTAGTTTAATGATGGTTTAGGCAAGTCCCAACTTGACTAGATGCTTAAAACCCTTATTACAAGATAAAAAGAAAAAAAAATACTAATAATAGAATTTTGCTAATTGGCGATAATGCCATTATTTTTGCTAATATTCTTAAAACTCAAATATTTCTTCTGAGCAACAGAATCCTGTTTTGGATAGCACCGTCTTGAATCCTTTTCCCCGCTTGCTTGGCTAGATTGTCAATTTTCTTGATTATCCTGCAAGACAATGATACAAATATAATTAATTATTTTTAAAGGATAATTGGTGCTTTTCTTAGTAAGGGTACTAAGAGTATTTGGGCTTTCATCAGCTTCTTAAAGAGTTGAACACAATTGCTAATATACCTTTGTTAGCAATTCCAATAAAAATATTTTATCAATATCTAGTTGAGGAAGATGAAGATAAATTAGGAAATTTTGCTAAAAATTTATGTTATTGTAATATTTCAAAATTCACTACTAAAATTTTTTATTTTACAGCGGAATTTTATAACCAATATACTGGGTGTTACCGTTGTAATTGATGTAAGTATGGCTTACTATACCATCCTCACATCAATCACAAGGTTGAAAATGTTACAAGTAAAATAGAGTAAGCAAAATTAAGAGAAATGTTATAATGTAAATATGAGTTTGGATATTATCTCTGAGCACAATATCCAAAATACTGACAAAAGAGATATCATAGATCAAGGAGTCTAAAACAGGTATCCGAGTAAAATAACATCCGGATAACATGACTCTTTACCTAAAAAACTAGTACAGATAGACATTACTCTTCCCCACAATGTATTAAAGGCAGCGAAATCATCAATCGGGTCCTCAAAGACCTGCACAAAACCATCAAGACCTTATGCTTATGGGAATGAGTAACACCCATACAAAGAATGATCAATAGGTTATGTACTGAGTAAGGTAACAATACAGTCGAAAATAGGGAACACATAATTACATGCATTCATAATAGAAAGTAGTATATATGCAAGGTACAAGAATCAATATGAGGTGATTATTAGTCTGTATTTGTATTATGAGAATATAACATGATCCATTTTTTTTTATTTACGTTTAGTTCAGGAATCCTACTATTCTTAAACCGGTAGAACGGTCTAAAGTACCTTTTAAGGACAATATACTTGAGCCACTATTATCATCCGGTAGAACAGACCTAACACATCTTAGGGCAAAATGCTTCTGAGCTACTATTCTTAACCAGAGGAACACTTTAAATCACCTCTTAGAGACAACACACCTAATCTATTATTATCATCTGGTGGAACGGACCCTAAACCTAGTCCTGACTCACGTAATCTTCCTCTTTAAATAATTAGTGTATTATTCATTACTTAATTCATATCATATTCTTATTTACATTGAGTATAGGGCCCTACTATTCTTAATCCAGTGGAATGGATTGAAGCACCTCTCAGGGATAGGATACTTGAGCCACTATTATCGTCTAGTGGAATTGACCCATAAACACCTCAGCCCAACTTACGTGATCTTTCACTTTAAATGATTTGTATTTTATTCATGACTAGTTTATGTGTACAAACATAATTAAGGCAAGTAAGACATCAACACACAGATAACAAGACTGTTATCAAGGGTGAAGATGTTTATTTTTCCTAAAAATCCTCAATTCACAATTTAGGCATAAATCCTCCCATAATGATCATTTATCCACCAAATTTAGTATATTTTCCTCAAATGTGATTATCATTAGCATTCCCAAAATACGAGGACTAACTCCCACGTCTTACAAATACAATAATAGTCCTACTCCAGAAGTCACTATTCACAAGGCTCCCAAAACTCTAATTTTAAAGGTAAGTCATAATTTTTCCCAAAAGGCTCATATAATTACCAAATTTAATATATAACCCCGAAATACCAATATTAACAACATATCCAAAATTTGTGGCCTAACTATAACATTGTACACATGTGATAATGACATTATTGTTTTAAGGTTACTATTTCCAAATTAGACTATTCTCCTATTCGAAGAACTTATGACGTTTATAATCATGAGCAAACACTTCACTTGATATTATTAGCATACTATAATCTATCTAACACATCAAAATACCAAATTTTTCATATTAACCCATATTGACTAAAATGCACTTAAAGATAGCCGATAGCCCTTATTTTATGAAAATATTATATTTTCTATATCATTATTTTTCCACTTATCATGCTTTATTAGGCCCATATTATTCTCCCACAAATTATACTTCTCCACAAAAATTTCGGTATAGCATAACAACATCATATTAGCACAGCTTTTGTCATTCTTACTCTTTTTCTAGCATATAATCCAAATTATCATAACAGATCATTAACAACATGCATTTAACAATATCATAATTAGAACATGATAATACATATAGCCATTCAAATATTTAACATAAATCCCTCAACATTGACTAGTATCTTTACAGAAAAGGCTCTAGTCTCTAACCATGCTTATCCTATTTTGGCCCTGCTAGTACTCTCGGTAATTCACTTAAGAATAATTATCAAAACCATAATTACCAAATTAATATTTGATAGATAAAATAATAATAATAATAATAATAATAATAATAATAATAATAATTGAATATTTATTTTTGAAATTACCAAAATGCCCTTATATATATAATATACTATACTTACTTAAGGCTAGCACAAACTCATGTCGCGTATGCAGCGTGAGCCATGCATACGTGAAAAGCGGGACAAAGGGTTGGTTAGCTAGGTGAGGCAAGGGAAGAAGGTGGTGGCGGAGATTGGTGGTGGCTAGAAGGGTGGTAGCAGTGTGTTTGGTTCTGGGGGTCTGTTGTGGTGGAGGGCCAGAGTTGTGGTGGTGGTGATGGGGTGGCTGTAGAATGATGGAGTAGGTGTTGCTTGGCCGGTAAGGAGGATAGAAAAGGGTGGGCTAGGGTGTGTTGCGATGGATGGCTATCAAAACCAAATGAAGCCGAGAAGGACAGGGGGAAAGGAGCAAGAATGTGGAGGGCTACAGTAATAGAATGGAGGAGGGGTAGCAAGGGTTGGTCAGGCTTGGGGCTGGTAATCGCGGTTGAAGAAAATAGAGGTAGGGAAGGAAAGGGGGATTGGGGAGAAGAAGATGGTTGGGACAATTGGTTTAGAGGTGGGCTATGGTTAGCGATGGCAACGACGCGCAAAGGTCACGGTGGTGGTGTGGTTGGAGGCTGCGAAGGCAGGAGATGGTAGGGGAAGAGTGTATGCAAGGGATGCAAAAGCCAAAGGGGGAAGTAAAGGGGTAGGGAGCATTTATTACTGCGGGGGAAGTAGAAAAGAAAAAAAAAATGCAAGCAGGGGAGGGGTTGTGACCGGGTGAGGGAAAGAGAAAAGAAAAAGGAAAGAAAATAAAATAAAATCAATCCTCAACCCACAATATCAAGGGCTAGGACAAGATGGGTACGGATAGGTAGAGAAAATTAAAACATGCACGCAAGGGTAAGGGAAGGAAAGAAGAGAAAAAAAAAGGAAAAGGAAAAGGAAAGATAGTAGGTTTAGATTAAAATAATCTAGGTTAAGGTATTATGGTAAATTAATTAAATAATTATTTGGAAAAAATAATTCGAACAAAGATTTAATAGAACGGAAAAATCAAAATAATCTGAGATAAATTTTAGGGGTTTATTTCGGGTTACGAATAAAGGTTATAAACAAAATAATTAGGCTGAGGTTTGAGATTAGAGTCTTAGAATAAAATAAAAAATATTTTTTTTTTCATATGTTAGAATTTAGTTATGATATTAATTATTCAAAATTAAGGTTAGCTAACATTCTGAATATTACAGTAATGGACGTATTAAATAACAAATAAATTAAAATAATCATTTTCTAAGATAACATACTACTATGCGTCAAATAAAAAGTATTTGTGAGAGTAATTTTTGTATGATAAAGGAAGGTATTTTTGAAAAAGTTAAAATATATTTTTTTATTCCTTTTCTTTCTTTCATTTTGTGTGGGTGTGGGTGTGGGTGTGGGTGTGGGTGTGTTGGACGTAAGGGAGTAATCTAGCGATCCAACGATTTTCGAGCTCATGTTCTCGAGAGAGCCAGAGTACACGCATGGCGAGGTGAGTTAAGATATTGAAAAACGTTTAATTATGGGTGCCAATAATTTTCCGGGTCTATTTCGTCACTCTTATTTATGCAAAACTATTATAAAAAAAAAATACGCCAAGGTATGCATCATGCCCTAGACAGCTAGAAGGCTAGACCCTAACCTACGTATATAAAATTCTTAATCCTGATTTAACTGTCTGCGCTTTAACAGTTTGGCGAGCAATAGTTTAATACGTGGTCCTTTTCCTTTTCATAGTTAGTAGCAAATGAAGTACTTGGGATCTTAGTCCACTACTCTTTAATTAATTTGTGTCAATTTCAACTTTTGAGTAATTTCCCCACAAACTATTCGCTAATCTTTTGTTATCGAGACATGGGTCCATCGTATTTGGTCGGCAATTAGGCTTTTCCAAACAAAATAAAAAATAAAAAAAATTATGCCTTTATGAATGCTTATATATAATAATAATAAGTTTCTGTAGTGTCAACATTGCTAGCAGAGCAGAGATTATTCTGTGAATTTAATGCACCCAAAACGAGATGTTTTATAGAGATATAATAAAATATATTAAAATTATACTATAATTATATTAAATATATAACCGGCATATCTAATTTTAAATGCATCCCGTTTAGATAATAACTTTTGGTATTAAAGGCCTAATGCACCATGTCTCTTGCATGTTCAGTTCGGCTACCTAGGCTTTTCGTGAAGAAGATCATTGTTTATCTTTGTCGGCATACGTATCGGGACCTTTTCGTAAGAGCACAATCGACAGAGAATTATAAGACATGCACGAGAATGGGAATTTGATGCGCCTTTTTAATCGTTTTCTCGTCGGGCGGGCGCATAATTACCAATGCTTTATGGTCATTTTTTGTCATTGTTGCATGTAAAAGGGCACGCTTGTGCTATTGAAAGTGGCTCTTTATGAGATTATATTGTTGCTTGGTAATGACGAAGGGATGGGTTGTTTCTTGTATATGCAAGTGTCGTTCGTATAATAGTGGTCGCCTTCTTAGTGGAGTTGGTATATATTATGATAGATTTAAATTCGTTTGCTAGGTCCAATATTTGAATTCCCTTTGTACGTTGCTCTATTTGTATGGAAAATAATTATTCTAATAATTTGTATGTCCTTTAACGTAGTAATAAAAATAATCTTAAAATTATACTTATATATTTTATTAAAAAAATAAAATATTTAATACATATATAATTAAAAAATTAAGGATAAAAGTAAAAGTATGCTTTGATTTTTCTAAAATAACTATTTTTTATGTAAAAATTTAATGATAGAACAACTTTTTTGTTTACACTAATAGAATATATATAATATTATATTAACTTATGTAAAGTATTGGATTTATGGGCTTCTCTGGTCTGGAAATATTTTGGTATGCCTCGTTGTTCTTTTATAACTTGGTTTGCCTGCCATAAGAGCCTCCCAATCAGAGATAGATTGAGTAAATGGAGTTCATAGGTCCCTACTGAATGTGGCATATGTGCTAAGTCTACAGAATCATTGGACCATCTGTTTGTGCAATGTGAGTTTGCTTTAAAAATTTGGAGGATGATTAGCTCTTGGATGGGAATGGATTTTCATATTTCAAATTGGGATTCCTAGATTCATCACCTATTTCAGATCACAAAAGGGAAGGATGTCAGGGCTAAGAGTATAAAGGTGATAGTTGGAGATGTTATCTAAAGGATTTGGCACTGCAGAAACTCCACAATGTTCAAGGGTACCTCATACCACCCAACACACATGGTGAAGGACATTATTAAGAGGTTCTACATTAGGCTTCGTCTATTTAATACTAGAAAGGGGTGTATTAATATGCAAAACTAGGATAGATTCCCCTACGTTGTGTTCTTTAGATACTTTTGTTGTACTTTCTCCTCTTTGGTCTTAATAATATTCATTATTAATTACCAAAAAAAAGTATTGGATTTATACGTTTAATTTTTTTTGATAAGTAAGATAAAGATAATAACTAAGTTCTTTAAGGTTTGACCAACTCATAGGAAAGTATGAACATTATGAACCACTTCCTCAAATTTATAGGAGAAATCCCTCCAGCTAAACTTAATCCAAGAGCCTATTCTAACTTTAATGAGCAAAATCAACCATCTACCACACATTTGGTAATTCTCAAACACAACTTTATTCCTGAACTCCTAAATAGCTCCTGTAATCGCAAAAAAAAGGTTGTATGCCAAAATTTTCCCCTCAAGTCGATTCTTCTAATCCTAATCAAGTAGAAGTATGCTCCTCAATAGAACTTAACATCATCCAAGAATAGTCCAGCCAATCTCTAATCTCATACCAAATTCTCCCCATCACAGTGCAATGAAGGAACACATGTGATATATATCTCCAAAATTTGTACTTAAATAATTCTATTAATTGTTATAAATTATGTTGCATATATAATTACTTTTCTTATTGTGTGATTGCTTAGGAAATTAAATCAGGATATAGGAGATGGATCAAGATGATTTGTTGTGTAGCTGTTGTTGGGTGCTGTTGGTTACAAAAAATTTGTTGTATTAATTTGTGATTATCCCATATGATGCATTCGTCGGCATACTTGGCTAATGGGAATTAAGTTGGCCGTGTAATCTGCCACCCGACCCATATTTATTGGGTTAACTGGAATGTGGATTACGCAACCCTTGGTAACTATGATTAGCTAGCAAATTTTAGCTTATGGGAATTAATTGTAAATCCATTAATTTGGATTATTGTACATTGTAATTTTCTTTGAAGTTAGGCTGTTTCTTTTATCCCAACTCCTCGATCCCTGATGTTGTATATTTCGGTTGATTTTGGGCTGATATGTTGTAAATTAGGCGTGAATCCCATTGTCCGTATACGATTGTATTATGTGTATTGTATACGCCATATAAAAGGCGTATACCCAGTTGTACGAATAACAATTTTGGACGCAATACATTCTGATTGAATTCTTTCTGGAACTCTCTCTCGAATTCTCTCTCTCTCTCTCTCTCGACTTCTCTCTCTCTCTTTCTCTCTCTCTCTCTCTCGCAACTATCTCATTCGCATCTTCTTCTTCTTCCTCGATCTTCTTCCATGATCTGTTTCTCGATCTCTTCTATTCTATAACTTCAGTAGCCGTTAATTCAACTGCACTCTGAGTTTTTTCTAAGCTTCCTTTGGATTAAAACCCTTAGGCTGACTGTATTGTGTGAATCGAACCCCGCACTCAATTTTTCGATCCGGCAAAAACTTGTGAAACCTATCCAGGCTTCATCATTTGGTATCAAAGCCTTGAATCTTCGAGTGCTCGTGGTCTAATTCATTTGTTGCTGAAATTTATGATTCTTTTCTTGATTCTTGAGTTTGCTAACCCGTGGTTCAAAAATGTTGATTCTAGGGTTTGGGACTGACAAAAATCGAACGATTCTTACCGTGATTAAGCTGGCGACAAAGAAAATTATTCTGCCAAAGGCGGAAATATTGGGAAACCCTAAATAATTGTTGGCACGAACTCTCAATTAGGGTTTGGTCGAGATTGTTGAATCTTGACAGTATTCGATAAATACTTCCCGATTGATAAACTCAATCATTTCTTTTACTAATTACCACAATTACTAGACATCAGCTTGATATCCTTATTACGAGTTGGTACTCTACTTACACTTGAAAGAGTGTGCAGGTATCAGTTAAGTACCGGTGAACCTTTGGTTCTAGAAAGGGGTAAGGACTCCAAGAAGAGGGGTCCTATCTCATTAATTGGCTTAATCGCGAACTTTTGCTAGCGCGGTAATCTTGTTCCTTTCTTGAAATTTTTCTACTTTGCTTGGATCAACGACTACTTAAGATTAATGTGTTGTTCTAATAGATTCTTTTAATCTTGTGATTGTGCTAAGATCCCTTTAATATAATTGTGATCAAATTATTTTCAGTTGGATTGATAGTAAAGTGTGATATTGTTTGTAAATTGATTGTTATATGTGTTCTTTTCTTGTTCTTGATAAAGTAAACATCGATAGGATTCATAATGTCTAACAACGGCCAATCTGTGAATCAATCTATATCTGTATCTAGTAATGATTTATTAGAAACTCTTAGAACTTTTCAAGAATAAATGACTGCTCAATTGGTTGTTTTATCTACTAACCTAGAACAGAGGATAGGAGAGTAAGAAATGAGAATCAATGATTTGCATAATAACATAATAGATAACCAACATGCTAGGGTATTAGGAAGGGCTCCCATTGACCCTGGAACTAGGATCCCACCCTTAAATAACTTAGAAGAGATAGAAGTTCAAATATCCAATAATAGTTATAGGAGACCCAGACATATTAATAGGTAGGAAAGAGAGTTAGATATAGTTGATAGGAAGCTAGGTAACCTTAAATTTAATATACCTTGATTCAATGGGAGGAATGACCCTAATTATTACTTTGAGTGGGAAAGAAAGATAGAATTAGTGTTTGAATGCCATAACTATTCTGATGAAAAGAAAATTAAAGTAGCAGTAGTAGATTTCAAAGACTATGCATCTTCTTAATCTTGTCTTAACTAGGCGTAGGAGTGGAGAGCCACCTATACAAACATGGGATGAATTTAAGATTTTGATGAGAAAAAGGTTTGTTCCAAGTTATTATTATAGGGAATTACATCAAAAGTTGCAGACATTAAGTTAGGGGAATAGGTCTGTAGATGAATACTTTAAGGAATTAGAGGTACTAGTGATCAAAACAGGAATTGTTGAGGATGAGGATGCCACAATGGCTAGGTTCTTAAGTGGGTTAAACTCTAAGATAGCTGATAAGGTAGAGTTATATCCTTGTGGAACCTTGAGTGAAATGGTTAATATAGATACAAAGATAGAGAGTCAAATAAGGAGAACTAGGCAGTATAAACCCCCTAGAATTGGGATTAGGAATACCCTAAAAAGGAATTTTGGAGGACCTAGTTCTGGAAACTGGAAGAATAATGGAAAGTTTGAATCTCGAGGTAAGGGTAATGAGGTTAAGGTAGGAAATAGTACTGATAAAGGAAATACTATAATAGCTAATCCTAATAGTGGTCCCAACAGATTTAGAGATATAAAATGTTTTAAGTGTGGGGGATTAGGTCACATAGCTTCTGAGTGTCCTAATAAGAGGAATATCTTGATTAGAGAATCTGGAGATATAGAGTCTGAATCTGAAGAGGAAGAATTGGAGGTTAACTTGATTAGGGATGATATTAGTGATAGATGAGATTTATAGATTATTTTCATGCTTAAAAATATCATTTATCTCTCATTAATTCTATTAGATTTAATCTTCTCGTCGAGTTTTCCTCCTTTGAATAGATTTTAAAGGAAAGAAAAAAATTGAAGAAATTCAAGGAGAAGTCAATGAAAAGAAGAAATCAAGTAAAGAACACATCAAGAAATGTTGAATCAAGGAGAGCGAAGTTGGAAAGGGAGCAAATACATCAAGAGAAGCTATGTTGAAACTTCAAAAGGAATTTAGTGGAATGATCAAAAACACGGCACCCCCGTGTTTCATAAACACGGGCCGTGTTAATTATCTCGAGCATCAATTTTAAAATTCCTGTCGGCAGAACAGTTGGAAGAAAACACGGGGGTCCTATGTTTCCAAAACACGGATCGTATTTCCATTTAAAAATTTGTAACTGTTCGCGCGACCTGTTCTGATATATTTCTATCTAAAAACAGGGTTTAGGACAGAGGGAGAACAGATATCGAAACATTTGGAATGTATTTTTCTTCCTTTATTCCTCTAGAATATACATGTAATGCACAATTCCAACTTTTTGATCTTCTTGAATTCTAGTGATCAATTGACAATCTGCGCTTTAATTGATAAGTCTTCTCTATTCCTTTATGAATTTCAACATCTTCATTTTTGTTAAATATAAGTAGATTATCTGTAATTATACTTGTGTTCATTCTATTGTCATCCAATTTTATCAATAGTAGATTTTGTGAATGTGTTGTTGTTATTAATTTTCAATGTTTATATGTAATTGTGTGATTTGTAAATATTCATATGTTTGAGTAATTTGAACAGGGTAGGATGATTTGAGGATGGAATTATATCCTAATTACCATTTCATATTTTAAATGTTTGATTCTAGATGAAGTTTAATTGAATTAATGGATCGAATTAAATGATTATGTATCATAGATTAAGATTTTTGAACTAATTAGATTGATCGCCTATTTAGTTTAGAACTTAATCTTTGCTAAGGCAATGAAATTAACTTGTATTTGTTAATTAATTTGTCTAAAGTAGCAAGAAGATTAATTATTAATCTTATCCATTAATTCGTGCAATTGCATGATCCGAGCTTATATGATTATGATTGTAGTTGGCTGCTTTCCGTTCATAATGCTACCGTTAATTGAATCTAGTGTTCGTAACCTAGGTTATTAAATGGTTAGAAAATAAATTGAGAGCATATTCAATTTATTAAGGTTGAGAGGAAACAAAGGAATTTGTTATTATGAATTTCCTAAGTCAACATTAAATCGTTTAGAATCATTCTTCTTATTTGAATGTTTGGTATTCTGATTCCATCATCAATTCATTCCTCCCCTATTTGTCAATTAGTGATTAAGATTTAGTACAATTAGATTTAGTATTAGAATCAATAAAATTTTATAAACGGGGTTATAACATCAATAGCAAAATTAGTGATTAAAACGTCATTCATTGTGGGTTCGACTCCTTCTTGTCATATACTACGTATTTGGAAGTTAGGATTTATTTAAATTTGTTGTATTCACGACGGTGCATCAATTAGTGAATCAGAAGAAGATATAGAACTTCCAATAAGTAGAGATCTTTTTGTGGTGCACAGGGCATTAAACAGTAATAAATTACCTGATACAAATGCAATCCAGAGAGAAAACATATTTCATACTCAGTGTTTGATTGATGACAAGTGTTTTAATATGGCAATAGATAGTGGTAGTTGTATCAATGCTACTAGTACTTTATTAGTATCTAAATTAGGCTTACCAACTACTAGACATCCAAAACCTTATAGATTACAGTGGTTAAATGAGTTAGGGGATGTTAAGGTTAGTCAACGGGTTCTAATAAATTTAAAGTTAGGTAAGTATGAAGATTCTGTTTTGTGTGATATTGTCCCAATGCATGCTGCTCATTTATTATTAGGAAGGCTTTGGAAATATGATAGGAGAGTAACACATGATGGGTATAAAAATAGATATATTGTACATAAGGATGATAAGAAAATTATTTTAGCACCTATGACTCCAAAAGAAATCTTTGATGACCAAATTAAAATAAATTCTGATTATAAGGAATTAACCAAACAGAGTGTAGAGGCTAGAACTAGTTCAAAGGAGGTTAAGAAGTCATCTGGGTTTTATGCTAAGAAAGGAGATGTTGAAAAGGCTATTAGACAACAAGCAAGTGTATATTTGATGGTTTATAAAGAATGTTATGAGTGTCAATTAGAGTTAAGTGAGGAAGTGCCTACTAATGTTAGGAAATTGTTAGAGGAATATAGTGAGTTGTTCCCTAAGGAGATTCCCTATGGATTACCTCCATTAAGGGGGATAAAACATCAAATAGACTTTGTACCAAGAGCTGTTATTCCAAATAGGCCTACTTATAGAGCTAACCCTGAAGAAGTTAAAGAGTTAAAGAGGCAGGTTTCTAAATTATTGAATAAGGGCTATATTAAGGAATCAATGAGTCCCTGTACTGTCCTAGTACTTTTAGTACCTAAGAAAGATGGAAGTTGGAGGATGTGCATAGATAGCAGGGCAGTAAACAAAATAACCATTAAGTATAGATATCGTATACCAAGATTAGATGAAATGTTATATCTTCTCCATGGTGCTGTGATTTTTTCAAAAATAGATTTAAAGAGTGGATATCATCAAATTAGGATGAAACCAAGAGATGAGTGGAAGACAACCTTCAAAACAAACTTTGGGTTATATGAATGGTTAGTTATGCCATTTGGGTTATCCAATGCTCCAAGTACCTTTATGAGGCTTATGAATCATGTGCTTAGAAATTTTATTGGGAAATTTGTAGTTGTTTATTTTGATGATATACTTATTTACAGTAAATCTTTAAAAGAGCATTTGATATATTTAAGAATCATTCTGGATGTGTTTAAAACAGAATAGTTGTATGCTAATTTAGCTAAGTCTAGGTTTTGTTGAGAAAGTGTAGTATTCCTAGGATTTATTGTTGGCAAGGATGGCATATTTGTTGATAAGGAAAAGATTAAAGCTATTCAGGAGTGGCCTGTACCTAAAAGTGTGACTAAAGTTAGAAGTTTCCATGGTTTGTGTTCTCTTTATCGTAGATTTGTTAGAAATTTTAATACTATAGCTGCTCCCTTAACAGCAATAACAAAAAAGGAAAATGGTTTTAAATGGGGTTTAGAACAACAAAAATCTTTTGAAACTCTTAAAACTAAGTTAACCCAAGCATCTGTATTAACTCTTCCTAACTTTGAAAAGATGTTTGAATTAGACTGTGATGCTTCAAGGTTGGGAATAGGGGTTGTACTTTCTCAAGAGGGTAGACCTATAGCTTATTTTAGTGAAAAATTAAATGGTAGTACTTTAAATTACTCTACTTATGAAAAAGAATTATTTGCATTAGTAAGAGCATTAGAGGTTTGGCAAAATTATTTATGGCCTAGAGAGTTTGTTATAAATACTGATCAAGAAACAATCAAATATCTAAAAAGTCAGTCAAAATTAAATAGAAGACAGGGTAGGTGGATTGAATTTATTGAAAGTTTTCCTTATATAAATAAGTATAAAAAAGGAGGTGATAATGTAGTGGTAGATGCCTTGTCTAGAAGACATACTTTGTTGAATACTGTAGATACTACTTTGTTGGGATTTTCTTGTATCAAACTTTTATATTTGGAGGATCATGATTTTAAAGAAATATATAAAAATTGTGAGAATGCTACACAAGGGAAATATTATATCTATGAGGGTTACTTATTTAGAGAAAATAGACTCTGTATTCCTAATTGTTCATATAGAGAATTATTAATTCAAGAAGCCCATAATGGTGGATTAATGGCACATTTAGGATTTCAAAAGACTTTGGACATATTAATTGATCATTTTTATTTGCCTCATATGAAGAAAAATGTGTTAAAATATTGTGTTATTTGTATAACTTGTAGACAGGCTAAGTCCACATCAAAACCTTTTGGGTTGTATACTCCATTGCTTGTTCCTAATCAGCCCTGGACTGATGTTTCCTTGGATTTTGTTTTAGAATTGCCTAGGACTAATAGAGCCAAAGATTCAATCATGGTTGTAGTAGATAGGTTTAGTAAGATGGCCCATTTTGTACCTTGCAATAAAACAAATGATGTTGTGACTGTAGTTAAATTATTCTTTTCTCATATAGTTAAATTGCATGGAATACCTAAAACAATAGTATCTGATAGGGATGTTAAATTTATGAGTCATTTTTGGAAGGTTTATAGGGTAAATTTGGAACTAAACTGTTATTTTCAACCACATGTCACCCTCAAACAGAGGTAGTAAATAGAACCTTAGGTAATATGTTAAGAGTTGTCCTTAGAAAAAATCTTAAACAATGGGAAACTGTATTACCACAGGTAGAATTTGCTTATAATAGAACAGTATGCTCTACAACTAAAAAGACACCTTTTGAGATTGTGTATGGCTTTAATCCTTTGACTCCCTTGATTTGAGCCCTTTGCCTAATTCTGAGTTGCATAATTTTGATGCTGAATCTCGTACTGCAAATATGAAGAAATTACATGAATTTGTGAGTCAACAAATTGCTAAGAGGGTTCAACAAATGGCTAAAAGTGCTAATAAAAAGAGAAAGAAAATGGTTTTTCAACCAGGAGATTTAGTTTGGGTATA
Organism: Tamarix austromongolica; assembly: GCA_039764185.1. Lineage (NCBI taxonomy): Eukaryota > Viridiplantae > Streptophyta > Magnoliopsida > Caryophyllales > Tamaricaceae > Tamarix > Tamarix austromongolica. Next base: position 53,633,352 of record CM077815.1, read on the forward strand.
CCTTAGGAAAGAATGTTTTCCAAATCTTAGAAAATCAAAATTGGATCCTAGGAGAGATGGACCTTTTACTATATTAGAAAGAAATAATGATAATGCTTATAAAATTGATTTGCCTGTTAAATTTGGTAATGTTAACGATTCTTTTAATGTTTCTAATCTCAGTCCTTTTGTGGGTATTAATCAGGTTTCAGAGACAAAACCTCACCAAGAAGAGGGGAATGATATATATCTCCAAAATTTGTACTTAAATAATTCTATTAATTGTTATAAATTATGTTGCACATATAATTACTTTTCTTATTGTGTGATTGCTTAGGAAATTAAATCAGGATATGGGAGATGATTTGCTGTGTAGCTGTTGTTGGGTGTTGTTGGTTACAGAAAATTTATTGTATTAATATGTGAATATCCAATGTAATGCATTCGCCAACATACTTGGCTAATGGGAATTAAGTTGGTCGTGTAATCTGCCACCCGACCCATATTTATTGGGTTAGCTGGAATGTGGATTACGCAACCCTTGGTAACCATGATTAGCTAGCAAATTTTAGCTGATGGGAATTAATTGTAAATCCATTAATTTGGATTATTGTACATTGTATTTTTTTTTTTAAGTTGGGCTGTTTCTTTTGCCCCAACTCCTCGATCCCTAATGTTGTATATTTCGGCTGATTTTGGGCTGATATGTTGTAAATTAGGCGTGAAGCCCATCGTCCGTATACGATTGTATTATGTGTATTGTATACGCCATATAAAAGGCGTATACCCAGTTGTACGAATAACAATTTTGGACGCAATACATTCTAATTGAATTCTTTCTGGAACTCTCTCTCGACTTCTCTCTCTCTCTCTCTCGCGACTGTCTCATTCGCATCTTCTTCTTCTTCCTCGATCTTCTTCCTTGATCTGTTTCTCGATCTCTTCTGTTCTACAATTTCAGTAGCCGTTAATTCAACTGCGCTCTGAGTTTTTTCTAAGCTTCCTTTGGATTAAAACCCTTAGGTTGATTGTATTGTGCGAATCGAATCCCACGCTCGATTTTTCGATCCAGCGAAAACTTGTGAAACCTATCCAGGCTTCATCAACATGATTCACCAATTCTTACTCCACCTTATAAAAATGGCACTCTGTTTCCCTTAGATCTACAAATTTTTCCTCAATAGGTTTATACGTTTATTATAATATCCTTGATTAACAATAGCAAAAACGTAATGCGATGCACTAACAAACTTCCACATTAGTTGAGCATGAGTAGATATTTGCTCATGATAACGTTTTCAATTACTTATACCATTTGGTTAATCTCTTAATGGAGATATGATCATAATGATATAATCATAATGTCTAACAATTGGTACAGATCTTATCCAGCTGGTGTTTAGTCACTATAGAACCTTTATATGAATGGAAAAACTTAATCCTAGCCAACGGTTTCTAGTTGTATATAAACAACTGTTTTTTCACCAAAGAAGAAAAGGTAGTTTGCGTTAACCCTACCATTATTGGTTTTGTGGTAAAATAAGTACGGGAGTTTCCGGGTTGAACCAAAGTTTCTGTATTCCACCAAAGCTCTAACAATTGGTCGGGGGAAGTATGGAGACTACCCATGACACGTGAGTCTATCTTGGACCCTACAAAACGTATTTAAGACAAGGAAAACACAAGAAGTTACTACGGGAATTTTAGATGCACGACGTATATATTCTAAATAATTATAGTATATTTTTAATAATTTTTTTATCAAAATATACTAAAAATACAGGACCGGTACACCAGGTTAATAATTTAGGGAGAGAACTCTTCCTAGTATTTTCGGAAATGCACAACTGAGCGGAATATTCTAGTAAGTCCGTGCATGAGGTTAGCAGTACGAGGGACCCGATGGTTGAGACGTGGATAGTTGTGAGGTACAATGTGGCGGCACTGAAGCGCAATTTGTCAACTCAAGGAAACTTGTCACTTTGACAACATGAATCATCATGATGCCGACCATGAGCCTACTTTTATTTTGTGTGATCAAGACGAAAATTAAAGGCATCTGTTTACGGCGTGGCCGAAGGCCGGCCAAATTTGGGGATTTTTTTTTTTTTTTTTCTGTTTTAGATGGATCCAACTTATTATAAATTTAAGTTTTTAAAAACATAGAGATTGCTTCTAAGATATATTAATAAATTTAACTTCAATAAAAGAACTTATTGTGGAACGATTTTTTGAAAAATAATCTCAAATTTTGGGTAGTTATTTAACGATATTTGCATTGTTCGAATCGTCTCAGACGGTGGGAGGAAAAATGAAAGATAGGCTGCTAAGGTTGCGCTCAAAAAGCTGACTGTGTGTGAGGTAGTGATGACTTTGGACTCTATAGAGTGAGACGAAACTGTGTTAGAAGTACCTGGAATATTCAATTTGATTGACAAATATTAGAGAAAGTTAGTATACTCTAAGATTTTTTTAAATGTATCTTATGAAATTTAAAAAATTTCTAAATATATATGAAATAATTTGGAATATTATAAAATATTGTAGTGAAAGGGAAAGGAAATTGAATGATCTAGGGTACTCTTATATATAAGATATATTTTATAAAAATATCATAGAATTCTAAGTATAAAAATATAATAGAATAGTCTAGAATTAAAATATTTAAATTTATCTTATATTATATGAAAATTTTAAAATTTTAAGAGCAATCAAGTTGCATCACATTAGCTCATACTATTCAATAACTCTCAACTACTGTAAACTTCCTATCTTCCCATATATTCTGTTGTAATATAAAACTTCAGTTTTGACAATTATCATATCCTTCATACTAGCACTTTTTTTTTTTCATATAATTTGGATAAGATTGATTTGACTTAACCTTCCACAGAAATTGTCACTAACCAAGTGTCACACGAGATTCTACTAAAAGAATCCGGTCGCGACGGCACGCCTACTTAGTAAAAAGTCTGATGTTGAGTACAATTAATAAATTATATGAACTTCGTAATGCTAAATTATCTAGGGATTCGAATATGGATCGGAAGTGTCTTCCTTAAAAGGCAGTCAACAACGCAGCTCCGAGATGCCGATTTAATCCTACGGAAAGAAAGTTTAGGAGAGTCATGCGCACAGCAGGTTATGTAAATGGGACAAATTTAGAACGTGTATAATATACTCGTATCTGTATCCGATAAAAAAATTTATATTCGAATCTGTATCCGTATCCGAATGAGTATCCGCTAACATATCTATATCTATATCCGTTAGATATCTATTACCCGACAGATTATTCGTCTATTTATTAATGAATATTATCTAATGGATAAATCCATTATCCGATGAATAAACTCATTTATAGTTAAGCCAAATGATAATTTTAACTTAATTTATACTATATTTATTTTAAAATTAAGGGTAAAAGAGTAATTATATATCGGATAAACGGATACGGATATAGATACGGGTATGGTTACGGGTACAGGTATGGATATCCTATACCCATTTTCGTACCAGAACTCGACGTGTATTTTAATTTATCCTCCATATCCGTATTTATATCCGTTTATCTATATCCATTTAAGTTTTCGTCGGATAAAATCCGTTGAGTTTCGGGTAAAACCTACCCCGTTTACATTCCTATAGCAGATGCTTTAGTGTCGCATAATCTCTAATAATTTTTTTTGAAAAAATTGGCTGCTAATTTGAATCAAACTATTTGAAATTAAATAATCTGTTTAAAATTTAGTTTTTTTTAGTATCCAATATACATATTCATATAGAGAATATTATCTATATATTTGTACATAATTAGTTGTACATATTAGTATAATTATATGTATATAATATTTTGTACTTAGAACTAGATACTTTAAGATCATTTTAATTTTTATCTTATTAGTTCCACTGAAATAGATTGTAAACTAATTTTTCCATTTCTTTTTCATAATTAATACAAGCTTTATTGTTTCAAAAATATAAAAAATGGTATCTCATTTGAGAGGCATGGACGCATGCAGACGGAGATATGAATTCGTTCTAAGGGGTTGTTTAGGTATTCGAACAGAACTTCGTTTTGGTTAAATATGGGTTAGTGTTAGGTTTACAATAGTTTCTACTAGGAACAAAGTGAGGATTATAATTTTATGGGGCTCTATTAGGCTTCTTTAGATATATATATAAACTATAGGTATTCAAAATAATTACAATTAATAACAAAGGAAGATAATGTAAATATGTATCGTATATTATTAAATAAATACTAATTTAAAACTTATTAAAATACTTATACATATACCTAAGGAATATAATTAACAAAACTATGTATTTGTCATTATGCATAATAATAATAATAATAATAATAATAATAATAATAATAATAATAATAATAATAATAATAATAATAATATATACAACTATCTCTAGTAAAATTTATTTATTTATTTTTAAAATAGCAATAATAGTCACATCAGTAATCAAAACAAATTAAATTATAGTCTCATTATACTAATTAATGTGTGTATATAAATTACAAGAAAAAAAAGACTAAAATGTATGACATATCCTTAATATATGATAATAAAATAATTAAAAAAATGAAAATGTGTATGGTGTACTAAAAAAATATAAAGAACAAGTTTGTAATATATATTTATAAGCCTCGTACCGATAATCCTGTAATACATATTAAACAAAAAAATAAAGAAGAAAAGATATTGTATAATATAATAATTAAATTAAAAAAGAATATAAGGTTTCAAACCTATAGATTTTTAAATGAAAAAAAATTAAATGGGTGGGAGTCCAACATGGATCAAAATGACTAGACAAAAAAAATTTCCAATAAGTTACATGAAATTAGAGATTTATAATATATATATATATATATATATATATATATATATATATATTTATTTATTTATTTATTTATTTATATATATATATAATAAAGTATAGATTATTAAACTTACATGGGGTCAAGTAACCCCATGTGTTCCACACTACCTTCTTCCATGGTTTCTATAATAGTTTTAAAAATCAGATAGGTTATCGAACTAGTATCATAATTGATTAAGTGGTCAAACTCGTAATTTAGACTGATCATACTAATGGCACATATTATATTAAAAAAATATATTATGTGGTCAACTTCCAACCGATTTTTTTTACAGATTCCGACCGACTATTATTTCACTGGTTCTTGAGCAATTTCAAACTCCTAAGGACAAGTACATGAAATATGATCGATGACCTAATCAATCTATCAATTTATTGGACAGACCTATCAATTCGGTCCAATTTTTAAAACTATTGTTTTGACTACTCTAATTGTGTCAACCATTTGTGATAGAACCTCACAGGCGTACAAAATATGGTAAAATAATTAACCAAATCGTATTGAACTATAACTTTATGGTTTTAGTTTGATCAATGGTTGAAAAATTTATTGTTTGGTTAAAGAATTTTTAAAATGATTTGGTTAATAACTAAGGGATTAAATTTTTGATTACTTTCCTATTAACCATTTAATCATATTATACTTTTAATAGGTATATATACTTGCTATCAACTAATCAACAGTGTTAGCCCAAGCTTCAGCATGGTTTCTTAAGATACCATTTCTTAAGGTGATTTATTTCTTTAGGTTCTATAATTTCATTTTGGATGATATAAACTTATAATATTGTAATCTTTATTTTTAGTAGTAGTTTTATCTTATTTATAATTTTCTTTAAATAATCCTTAACTAGACCAAACTGAACTACAAAATTATAGTTTGATTTGGTTAAATAAATTTTAAAATGTGGTTTGGCTTGGTTAAGAAAAAAATTATAAAAATATTAATTTTGCTAAATTAAGGGGATTAATCTCTAATAAAAAACTGTTATACACCTTTACTGAGGTTCCCACAAAATGTTATAATAATAATAATAAGGTCTTCCTTATGAATTTTTCTCATATTACATTTCCCACAAATTTTTAGAAAGAGACTATTACTAGCCACAAGCCAGTGGAGGTTAGATTGTTTTCGTCTTTAAACTCCATCAAGTATGTTACTTTATATTTTATATTAATTAAAGTTGACGCATATTGCTTACTACTCCTAATTGTAAGGGTTTGTTCTAATTAGCTTATTTTTGCTTATCTGATCTAAGTTCAAATTTCCAATGAGTCATTAGTACTATTTTATATCAATATCATCACTATTTTCTCTCAAAAATTTCATCATTATAACTATTATGATTAATTTGTTCTTTGTTTTAGAATGTTCAAAATTTTGCTAATATGATAAACTCTCAAAATAAGTTGGAATGAACATGTCTTAAATATGTGTGACTTAATTATACACACAGATATGGAGTGTATTAAGTTAGAACTACTATTTATAATGACAATAAAGAACTGCTATTTTAGTTAAACAATTAGAGTAGATATGAAGATCAAATATAAATGAAAAAATGACACTACATAACAAATCTAGATTAAGAATATTCCATTATATGACGATAAAATATAAATCAAAGTTCCCACATGCAACATTTGAAATACTTGGATAGACCACATTTAAACAAATTACATGATTGTTTGTTTGTTGGTAAGTAATAATTTATATAACTTATCCAAAAAGTGAGAAAATTACAAAGTGTACACTAAAATATCACACTATCAAGCTATCAATACACCCTCTCCAATTGTCATATTTTATTCATCTACTAGGAGTGAAACATCTAGTTTACACTATGAAACTAATATCCCCAATAATAGCATTCCTACAGTGCACAAGATTCCCAAAGATTTGAGACTTTCTTTCATACATTCTTCTCCTTTGTTTGCCTTGATCTTTTATCCAAAGCCCTCATCTCCTATTCACTTGATCTAATTTCATATCCTTTTTTTCAAAAGATCTTCTAATTTTCTTTCATATCTCCTAGCTTTAAGGGAATTAAAGGAAGATATAAGTAGTTGTTTCATCTCGACCCCATGTCCAAAGATCACAATGTATGTCATATTTGAGATGTATTTGCTTTAATATATATTTGGTCATTAAATTGGTTTAAATGGCTAACCACTTGATGAATTGGTACTTGGGTACTGCCAAAGGACAATAAAATAACGAATACCAGTATACATTTTTCCCTTTATGTGTCACAAGATTATAAACTTTGGGAATGTTATACGAGCCATCCTCATTTACAAATCTCAATCTATGATGTGCATCCTAAAATAAGTTAGCAAAAATAGTTATTGGTTTAAGAATTTCTTGTAGTTGCCACAAACATAAATGAGTTGAAGGAAAGGTCCAAATGGAGTGAGTTTTGAGATAAATAACATGCACCCATTTGACCCACGGTGTGTCACTCTTACAGCTAATATTCCATAAAAGTTTTCCCACAACCACCTGATTTAAAACCTTCATGTTCATTAGCCCTACACCACCCGCCTTTTTAAGTAAAAAAATAATCTACAATGCAATGAGTGACCTTCTTGAGGAATAAATCTTGAATATCTAAAGATATTACCTACATATGCTTTAAAGTTGGTGTAGTAATTTTTTAGGAAGAATGAAAACTTGACTCCAATACATCTCCATGATAAAGATAGCATACTTCAATAGTTAACTTCTACTAGAATAAGAGAGGAGATGTGTGTAATAACTGATGAGCTTTTTTGCCACCTTCTGAACTAAGAATTGCATTTGTCCAAAGGTTAAGTGATCACAAGATAATGGAACACCTATTTATCACCAAAATAGGTGAAATATAATCTTCCTTTACAAAAATTAGTAGCATAGAGGATCTGACTTTTGAAATATGCATAAACCCCTCCCTAACCCCCAAAGTAAATGCAACCCTTCTACATATGGATTACAAGGCATGACCAAGAAGATAAATCCTCCAAAACATTGAGGAGTTTAGTCACTAATTTAAGATCACCCCTAGAGAAGAGAAGCATGTCATTTTCAAAGGTTAGGTTGGTGATAATCAACTTTTTGCATATTGGGTGACTATTTAAACCTTTGTCTTTCCATAAACATATTAGAGATCTTATCAGGTAATCAACAATTAGTATAAATAGATAATGGAATAAGGGATCCTCTTGCCTAAGACCTATTTTTCATTTGAAATGAGGAATTAACTCCCTATTTAATGAAAAACGAGGGAAATAAACTAACAAAAGCCAAAATTAATCTTACAATTTGTATAGTGAAGCCTTAAACATGTAGCACTTGCTGTAAGAATCCCCAATTTATTGTGTCATAAGTTTTTTTTAATGTCTAATTTCATCATTTACCTTGAGGAGACATGCATTTGTGTATATTTCTTCACATGTTCTATCACTAAAAGAATGTTAACCCCTATTTACCTTCCTTTAACAAAGCCATATTAGGCATGGTATATGAGGAAAGACATTATGCTTTGGAGTTTAGAAGTAATCACAATTAAAATGATTTTATAAAGAACACAAAAACAAGTAATTGGACAAAATATACTGCCTTTGCTAGCATTTTCTTTCTTGGGAACTACAATCAAAGATTTGATGTTATGTTGAGAGGAATTTCACCATTAGCGAAGGCATTAGTGATAGTAGAAAAAATATCATTACTTATGATGCACTAATATTTCTTGAATAAAGGTGCAATAAAACCATCAACTCTAGGGTCTTTATAGCATCCAATAGATAATGTAGCCTACTTGACTTTATCATAAGAAAATGGTCTAACAATAAAGTGTTTATATGCAGATTGAAGCTTTGATCCTTGAGTCACCACCTTTTCCTCAATAATGCCAGAAGCTAGGATTGGGAGACTAATAAGTCCTTGATTTCACTAGAAAAGCATCATTAACTTCACTAAGTTTAGTTAAAATTTGACCATCATACAATTCAATACAACTTATAACATGTCTATTTTGGTGACCCTTTACTTAGGCAAAGAAGTACTTATGGTTTGAATCGCCCTCTTGAAGATAATGGATTTTAGCCTTTTGTTTGAGGAAACTCTTATAATATTGTGATTTTTTGTTAAATTTAACCTCACAATCATGCAATTGAATTCTAAGGGAAACATTACCAATACCTTGAAAATAAGTTATTATATACATAATGCAAGATAAGTCTTATAACTTCCATTATTTAGCTAAGGGCTTCATACTTGATCTTATTCAACTCTTTTAAAACAACATTCAATCTCAAAATATTTTTTTTGGATATTGAGCAAAGAATTACCAAAAAAATAGGTCCTCTAATACTTTTACTACATGTGCAAGAAATCATCATCCTTAGTATAGAAATTGTTAAATCTAAAGGGGTATTATAATACCTTATCCTAAAATCCTTTAAAATGTGTTTAAAATTATGTTAAGATAAAGTAAATTAGTTTTGATTTTTGGAAACAGATTGAAATTCTAATAAAAATATGATTTTATGAGCCCCAATTGACTGAGATTTTATTCTACGATAAACAAGTCAACTCGGTTGCCTAAATCCATCGACTAATTATCCTATGATTTCATATCCTTTTTTTATTATGACTTTGAGTCTCTTTCCCATCTTTATAAAAGCTTCTAATAAATATATATTTGTGCTAATAAGCATATTTTGGTGCTTTGAGATTATTTTTACATTTTTTTAGATCATTCTATGATTTTATGTAGTTAAACAATTTTAAAAAGTAATTTGTGGTAATTTTCACCTTTACTCTCTCTCCTTCACTTTCCTCTCTCTTATAGAAGTTATGGTTATGTGTTTGACTTTCTAAACCCTCTTCCCTGACTTACTAACCTTTTTCCATGTTTTCCCCTACTATACTCGACCTCCATCACCTCATTACCTCATCATACTTTTCTCTTACACTTGATTACCCACACTTAACTAATTCATTCTTTTCTCTATTTTCTCCTTAAGAATGTCAACCCAACTCCTTTACACTCTATTCTTGATTCATTTCCACTTCTTCTCTTATTCGATTCCCTTGGTAAATTTGCTAAGTGTTGAGCTATCCTTCACTCCCCCATATATTTGTTTTGTTGAGAAAAAATAGAGGCTTGCCTCTTTTCTCCTCATTATTAGGTTAATTTTTATCTCTCTTTCTTCTCCTAATCTTAGCTTTATCTTTTTATTGTATCTCTTATGTAAAGAAGGATTAAGGTTTTGCAAAAGTGTGAAGACCTTAGTTTTTTTCTCTTTGATTTTAGTTCTAAGAAAAAGTTGTGTCACATCATTAATTTTCTCCTTATTTTGATTTTTTTATTAATTTTTGAAAAAGGATTTTTAATGGTGTTGATTTTTGATTCTCTTATAAAATCAAGAACTTGGTAGAGACGGCCATGTTAGGAGTAATTGTGTGCTAGAAGTTTTGCTTTAAGGTAAGACATCCTTATCTCTAATATGAATGAGGTTTTGTGTTGATTGTTGTGGTGTCGAGTGCTTGGTATGTTATATGATGTGTATGTATGATGTTGAGATCTTAGATTTGACTATGTCACCATATGTTGATTTCTAAAGTTTTGGAACATGTTTGAGTATTTTGGTATTATACATGATATTGGTAAATTTAAGCATGATCTTGTTCGGTATCAATTTCCACCATGTTTTATTTCAATTCATATCTAGAGTATGTCTTCTTCTTTTCTTTTATGTTCTAAAATGTAGAAGCATAATAGGATAAATTTAGAAAAGATTGGTTATTTTTTTATATGTTATTCATGTGTATGGGTGCTTTTTTTTCCTAGACCAATCAACCATTTACTTTAACCAATCAATTCGTTTTGTGTACAGTAGCTTGGGTTGGTAGCCACAATCAACGGATTGCTTGAATATTCAATTTTTTTGATGAAATAGTTGACTGGTCTCTATGGAGATTCAATCAGTTTACCTAAACCATCAACTAGTTGCTTTGTGATCTAAGTGATTTGGCCTCTACTTAGACCCATTGACCAATTTGGCCAGAACTATTGACTGGTTTTTTTGTACATTCTTTTTGTCTCAAGTTAGGTGTGAGCAGACTAGTTGATTGGTACTAGCGACTGATTGACTTGTCTACCTGTGTTCATCTTATTTATTTGCTATTTGATGATCCTTCTATTGAGACTTCTATCTTAACTTTTCCATGTAATTATAACACTCTAATCATGATTTCGGCCATACTTAACCTAAATTTAATGTGGATTAAAATTTTATTATTATGGTGTCTTGTATGGTTGAGTTGGTGTTATCTTAAACACTCAATTTGGTGGCTTGTTGGTTTTTTGTGTTAACACTAAAAATGCCCAATTGGTTTAATCATTGGAATCAGAAAATGTAATCTTAATGGCCTTCCTAGTATTCATACTTAGGGTTTAGTTATATTTTATGCCCTCTAGCCTAGGAGGCTATGTGTTGCGGATTTTAATGATCCCTAGGAAAATTCCCTTGGCATTAGTGTTAGTGTGGTAGATGAGGTAGACCCAATATTTAATGTATTCCCCCTCACCTAGGAGACCAAGGCTGATAGGTGTTGAAGATCCTTGAAAAACGCCCTTGGCACTAGAGGATGTGGTGGAGGGAGTTGTAGTCTTATGTTAGTCCTAGTGTTAAAGTATAGATACTGATTTGATTCCATAGAAATGTACTTTGGGTAATGCAAACCCAAAATTTAGCGTATGCCCCCTTTCTTAAAAGACTAAGTGTGGTGGATGAGGAAGATCCCTAAGAAAATCCCATTTGCACTAATGAGATGTGGTGGTGGGAGAGACAATCCTATGTTAGATTGGTCATGGAATATTGACATTATGTGTTGTACTTCTATATAGCTTGTTTATGCAGAATTGTGCATGTATGGATGTGTGTTCCCTAAGGCATTGCCATGATATATATGTTATCCATAATCTTATGTACTATTCTTTCCCAAGCACGTCTCATACCATGTTACCTTATGAACTTAATGTGTAGCATAATACCTTACCATAATTTAGATAGTTTATTTTAGTAGCACTTCACTATATTGATATTATATTTGTGTAGTTACTGTGATGATCTGGCTTCTCTCCTAATGAGAAGAGTATAATTTATAGTGATGGAAACCTGTTAGGGTTTCAAAAAAGGATCGAAGAAAATAATCGAGCGCGGGGTTCGATTCGCCGGAATCAGCCTAAGGAAAACTCCCAAAGGAAGATCCAAGGATTCAGAGGCACAATTTCACAACGGCAACTGAATTTGAGAGAAAGAAAAGATCAAGGATTGATCGAAGACAGAGAACAGACGCAGAAGAAGGTGCGAGTGAGAGGTTCGCCGAGAGAGAGAGAGAACGCGAGAGAAGGCTCGAGAGAATTCAAGAAATAAGTCGTATATCAGCCAACAACTGTATTACAATCGTATATGCCCCTATTTATATGAGGCGTACAGACCGTATAAAATACACAATACAATCAGCCCAAATCTCACACTACAGCCCACATACATAATCAGGGAAATGGGTCGGTAAAAATGGTCGAGGCTGGACACTCGACCAGCCCAAAATAATACAACAAATTCTCCCCAATTTACAAGATAAAATTTAGACATCAATTCCCATCAGCTAATATTAATTCTAGCTAATCATGGCTATTAAGGGTCGATTAATCCACAATCCAACTAATCCATTATTATGGACCAGGTGGTGGATTATACAACCAACCTAATTTCCATTAGTCAATTTCTACCGACGAATGCATCACATGGGATTACATAAAAAAATAATAAAAATACATTTGTGCAACACTTCAGCAGCTGCATCCATAATCCATGTGCTGCATCAATATTTCCTATTTATTCACAAAAATAAGACAAACAATTATAAATATAAAATGATTTACAGCAATTATCAAAGTTAATTAAATACAAATTTTTAAGATTCATATCATTCCCCTCTTCTTGAAAAGGTTTTGCCTCTAAAACCTGATTAAGTCCCAGAAATGGACTAAGATCAGCCACATTAAAAGAATTACTAGCATTCCCAAATTTAGCAGGTAAATCAATCTTATAAGCATTGTCATTAATTTTCTCTAACACAGTAAATGGTCCTTATCCTCTAGAATCTAATTTTGACTTTATAAGATTTGGAAACCTCTCCTTCCTAAGATGTACCCAAACTAAGTTCACAGGTTTAAAAACCCTTTTTCTCCTCCTTTTATTAGCATTTTCAGCCATTTGCTGTACCTTTTTATTGATTTGTTGACTTACAAACTCATGTAACTTCTTCATATTAGTAGCTCTAGATTCAGTATCAAAATTTTGCAAATCAGCATGGGGTAGAGGACTCAGGTCTAAAGGAGTCAAAGGATTAAAACCATACACAATTTCAAATGAAGTTTTATTAGTTGTAGAATGCAAAGTCCTATTATAAGCAAACTCTACCTGAGGTAAAACATATTCCCACTGTCTAAAATTCTTTCCAAGGACAACCCTTAACATATTACCTAATGTTCTATTTACTACCTCAATTTGTCCATCAGTTTGAAGGTGACAAGTTGTAACACCCCCAAATTTCACTCATGAAAAATTTCGTTTAAATCAGAAGGTTTAGCAAAAGCGAAAGAATTAAAACCATAAACTTGGGGGTATTACCGCCACACTTAGTACCAGACCGGTTCACTCCTACCATTCCGATACTAAGTGCTAAGGCTAAACTAAACAATCGTTAAGTAAGAGTCATCAAAACATAGGTCCATAGTTAACATAGACCATTCACGAAAATCACGAGTCAACAACAGTTAAAATATCGTTAAGATTACAACTTAAGAGTACGGTTTGAAAACAAGAAGCGTAGTACAAAATATAGCTAAATGAAACAGATCCCAAGGGACCAATATCCGGATTGCCTACTCACTCAAGTCAGGCCTTCCACCCCAAAACAATATACGATCTTAAACCTGCACAAGAGGTCTGCTCCCCACCATCGGTGGATCATCACAGGACCCATTCAACCAAGGTAGTATCAGTACGGGTCCAATACTGAGTAAGTCCCACTACCCTATCTTAGGAGAGATAACATCAAGTGCATATTAAATTCGGGTACAACACGTTGATACAATATCATGCATATTCACAACCCATAGCATAAATCTTACCATACACCTAGAGTAACATATAAAACATACGTAACATCCTATTTAACATATAAGTGTGGTATAACCGAGATGTAAAGTGGCTCATACGCCTCAGGTAGGAATAATCCATATTATTAAAACTCAATACGTGGCATACTCACGTAAGCAGCATGTAGCAATACAGATAATAAAAGCTGGACATGGTCCAATTAGACTTATTCTTTATTCTCATTAATAATATGTTCATTCCACACATATTCTTTAATAATCCATGTAAGTGCGGGAGCCCCACTATTATAGCCGGTGGACCGAAAATCAACACTCAGGGCAGAACGCCTCTAACCACTATTATAGCCGGTGGACCGGAAATAAACACACAGGGCAGAACGCCTCTAACCACTATTCTTACCGGTGGACCGGACTGGCCTCAACTTACATGGTGTTTCACTGTAAGTACTTAGTATTTTCCCATGGATTACTTATTTACTTGGGTCTGTCGAGCCGAAACTCCCACTATTATAGCCGGTGGACCGGAAGTAAACACACAGGGCAGAACGCCTTTGACCACTATTATAGCCGGTGGACCGGAACGAAACACACAGGGCAGAACACCTCTGACCACTATTATAGCCGGTGGACCGGAACGAAACACACAGGGTAGAACGCCTCTGACCACTATTATAGCCGGTGGGTCGGAACGAAACACACAGGGCAGAACACCTCTAACCACTATTATAGCCGGTGGACCGAAACAAAACGCACAGGGCAGAACGCCTCTGACCACTATTATAGCCGGTGGACCGGAACGAAACGCACAAGGCAGAACGCCTCTGACCACTATTATAGCCGGTGGACCGGACTGGGCTCAGCTCATCAGTCTTTCACTTTACGTTATTAGTGTCTTATCCGTGTCTTATTGAATCACACAACACCTTTGACATGCATGCGGTTAATACCCTACTACTTTCCCCTCTTGAGGGTCGTCCCATAT
Source organism: Tamarix austromongolica (assembly GCA_039764185.1). Classification (NCBI taxonomy): domain Eukaryota; kingdom Viridiplantae; phylum Streptophyta; class Magnoliopsida; order Caryophyllales; family Tamaricaceae; genus Tamarix; species Tamarix austromongolica. The sequence continues at coordinate 53,648,388 of CM077815.1, forward strand.
TTTGAGACTCGTACCTCTTCTCACACCCGACTTCCCTCCCCCGTAGACTTAAGTATAGGGGCATATAGTGAGGCACAATCTCCAAGAATATAGGCCACCCCAACACATATGATATCGACTCCGTATGTCCTCCTTCCTTCAGGGCTCCTCCTCGGAGACCCTAATCGGACCTATGTGGCCCCACCCTTTCTTACTTACCCAAACGTTACTTTGTTCTCTATCTCGCACCTCATTCTTTTATTAGGAAATTCCCCAAATGTATTACTTTATCTCCTAAGTCCGCGTGTGTCCGATAAGACCCTAGTTGGTCGCGCCAAACCCTAGCGCTTTACTTCCTCAACAAGTAACCTTCCTCTTTCACCCCAAGATCTCTTCTCTCATTTAGAACCCCATACTCATCCTTTATATAAGTAAGCTCTCACTCTCAACCCTTGCTTCGTCCCTCCTTGATCATTTTTACCCTTGTACCCTTCAAATTGCTCGTTTCCTCCCGAAACCCTAGTTGGAACCCTTAGACACTCTTACACCAACCCACGTAAAATGTTGCACCCAAGTCTCTAATGGACCCATAACTTTGACATTATCTGATTTACTTCCTAAATTAACTTTCCTCACGTAAGATTCATCCCCATGCAGACTTTAAATACTCCATGCAGACTCCCCAACACACACTTACTCGCAAAACCCTAATCAGGTCTCGTATGCACCAACTCACGTACTATTTTCATACCAAGTCTCCAATCACTCTAAGACTCTCTAAAACTCTTACTTACAACCCAAATCAACTTTTACCACGTAAGGATCACGCTCATGCAAGATCTAGTTCCCCCCATACAAACTTCCCAAACGTCCACTTTCCCGTGTTCTTTTATTTTCATTTCATGCTACCAAAACCCTAGCATGCATGTCCTAGAGGGTCATATCATGTCACAACTTGTAGCACATCCACATTAACACGTAACAAGAGCGATCACAAAGGCATACCTTGAATCCAAACTGTGCTACACATAACAGGTAAGGTAACAACATGTAAAACACGACATATAATCATACAAGGCATCCAAGGCATACAAGTCACATAACACGTAGGGACCTTAGCCACATCCTTGCGAAATACCCATAAGTAGAGGTAAGTCGAGACTTACCTGGATCCGAAGCTAGCTAAGCAAGATAAGAGGGAGAGATCCCTAGCTCGTGGATCCACGAGAAAGCTTCCTAGATCCGATAGAAATCGAAAACTAAATTAGAAACTATTCTATCAATCAATAATTCACATATTCTAATTAAATAAACACAAACAACCCAAATGATCTTTCTTAGAAAACATGTCCAAAACTTAAAAGCTTAAAAGCATAGCTTTATTAATATTTAAGGTTAAAACTAAATCAAAACGGATTAATACAAATATCACTTGGGACATTTCAACTTAATTTGGAAAGCCCGAGAAAGAATAATCGATCATAAGTTAATTTATCGAAAATAACTTATTTATTAGGTTTTACAACTAAATAGGTAACCTAACCATTTACATAGAACCAAATCCAAACCAATTAGGTTAAAATAGAATTTAAATAATTTAAAACCCAAAGATAGAATTCGATTAGATAAAATAAACATAGCAAAAATCAATTTTATAAAATCATCCCCGAAAATTAGGGTTTTAAAGCCCATGACACAAACTCAAGTAATTCAAACTAAAGGTATTAGAAAGCAATTAATACCATTTCAACTATTTCTATACATTCAATTTTAGAAAAACAACAATACAAATAATCGATTTCATAATTTCACTTGAAATTTAGGGTTTTAGGCCCGAAAATACAATTCGTTAAAATTCTATAAATTTAATCAAATTGAATGTTTGGAAATGCAATTAAACACATTTTATAACATATCAAATAATCAATTGCTCAAAACCAATAAAAGAAATACGCAATTTAGCACAATTAGGGTTTTTGAGCCCGGAACGCAAACCCGATCAATTCTTGCCAAAACATATCAATTGACGATTCGAAAATGTAATTAAACATATTCTAATGTAATTTATAATTGAATAAAATAACCCGATTACCCAAATCAATTTAAACTCGCGGAGTTTTGACCTAAAAATCCAATTCCGATCAATTACGTACAATTTTCCCAAATCAACACTACCAATATAAAATTAAATACATTTTAAACAATATTATAAAATCAATTGAGCGAAACAGCTCAATTATATGACCCAATTTCATTACACCCAAAATTTGACCTAGGAATCAAATTCCGATAAAACTTGCATAAATTTCTCAAATTGACGGTTCCAAAATGAAATTGGATACATTTTAAAACATATTGTATAATCAATTTTTCCAAAATCACCAAATCGGATGAATCCAAAAAATTTGGGCATAACCCAGCCAAAAATCCAAAATTTCCAAAATTCCAACACAACCACACAATTAACCTATCCAAATCAATCTTACAGCACATATATACATAAACAAACAACCAATTTAGCTTTTTATAAGCTAATTCATACTCAATTAATCAAATATATATAATAGGGTTTTTGGAAATTTATACCGAATGAAATCAACACAATCGGGACAAGAAAATGCCGGAGAAGCTTCGTCGGGGAACGAGGGTGGCTTGCCGGTGGCCAGCGGTGGCGCGAGCTGCGTGGCCTGCTGCTGCTGCTGTCGTCGCCCGCCGTTGCACTGCTGCGTGGGGTGCTGTCGCGCTGCTTTAGCTGTTGTTGCTGCAGCGGTCGGCTGCGGCTGCTGTGCGGGTCGATGGCTGTCGGAGCTCGGCCGGCGGGGCGAAGCAAGGAGGGGCAGCTGGGAGAAGGGGTGGTTGGCTAGGGTTAGGGTTGCGGGACAGGGATGCACAGGAAAGGGAGAAAGAAGAGAAGGAGAGAAAAAGGAAGAGGGAGAGGGGCTAGGGCACCGGTCGGGGTTGCGGGTTTTTTTTTAAACAAATATACATAGAATAAAATACTAAAAATATAAAAATATTATTGGAAGATTTTATATAAAATTTATTTAACGAAAATTTATTTCGAACGGATCCGAAGGCTTAAAATTAATAAAAAGCTATATAAAGAATTTCGGAAATATTTTCGGAAGAATTTACCATCGAACGTAAAATTTTTTATTATTTACGGAAATACATTATAAGACCCTGAAATAATATTTAAAAACCTATAATAAAATATGTAAGTCAAATTCTAATAAATCAAGACTAATTTTAATAATTTCCGAAATCGGTTTTCCGCAAACTAAAAAGCGTAGAACGGAAGAAAATTAATTTCAAAAAGTTATTCTTAAATAAGTTCCGAAAATATTTTTAATTTAAACTTCCCGAAAATATTACATTCAATTAATTAAAACATCGATAAAATATTACTTCATGAAAATGATTAATTACATTCAATTATGAATTCGAAATCGTTGATAAATCCATAAAACAAATCGAAATTAAAATAATTAATTGTTTACATCAAATTACGCTAATAAAATCATTAAACTTAATAAATCTGGATTTTAAAAATACGGGGTATTACACAAGTTGTGGAAAATAATAATTTAGTTCATAATTTTCCCCACAAAACCTTCCAAAAATGACTCAGAAATTTAACATCCCTATATGAAACTATAGTCTTAGGTATGCCATGTAATTCAACTATATTAGAAAAAAATAGTTCAGCCACAACCATAGCATCGTTTGTTTTATTACAAGGTATAAAATGAGCCGTCTTACTAAACCTGTCTACTACAACCATTATTGAATCCTTAGCTCTATTAGTTCTAGGTAAGCCTAAAATAAAATCCAAAGAAACATCAACCCAAGGGTGGTTAGATACAAGCAAGGGAGTATATAAACCAAATGGTTTTGAAGTAGTTTTAGCCTGTCTACAAGCAACACAATTGACACAATATTTTAACACATCTTTCTTCATGTGAGGCCAATAAAAATGATCAATCAATATGTTTAAAGTTTTCTGAAATCCTAAATGTGCCATTAACACCATTATGAGCTTCTTGAATTAATAATCCTCTGTAAGAACATTCAGGAATACATAACCTATTTTCCCTAAACAAATAACCTTCAGTGATAAAATATTTTTCCTGTTTAGAGACTTCACACTTTTTATAAAGTTCTTTAAAATCAAGATCTTGCAAGTATAACAATTTAATACTAGAAAAACCTAACAAAGTAGTATCTGCAACATTTAATAAAGCATATCTCCTAGATAGAGCATCAACAACTACATTATCAATTCCTTTCTTATACTTAATCATGTAAGGAAAACTTTCAATAAACTCTATCCATCTACCCTATCTCCTATTTTAACTTTGATTGACTTTTTAAATACTTAATAGCCTCTTGATTAGTATTAATTACAAACTCTCTATGCCACAAGTAATGTTGCCAAACTTCTAAAGCCTTCACTAAAGCAAACAATTCCTTTTCATAAGTAGAATAATTCAGAGTACTACCACTTAATTTCTCACTAAAATAAGCTATGGGTTTTCCCTCTTGAGAAAGTACAGCCCCTATTCCTAACCCTGAAGCATTACAATCTAATTCAAACATGTTTTCAAAGTCAGGAAGGCTTAACACATGTGCTTGGGTTAATTTAGTCTTAAGTGTCTCAAAATATTTTTGCTGTTCTAAACCCCCACCTAAATCCATTATCCTTCTTTGTTATGGCAGTCAAGGGAGCAGCTATAGTACTAAAATTCCTAACAAATCTCCTATAGAAATTTACAAGATAGAATTTAGACATCAATTCCCATCAGCTAATATTAATTCTAGCTAATCATGGCTATTAAGGGTCGATTAATCCACAATCCAACTAATCCATTATTATGGACCGGGTGGCGGATTATACAACCAACCTAATTTCCATTAGCCAATTTCTACCGGCCAATGCATCACATGGGATTACATAAAAAAATAATAAAAATACATTTGTGCAACACTTCAGCAGCTGCATCCATAATCCATGTGCTGCATCAATATTTCCTATTTATTCATAGAAATAAGACAAATAATTATAAGTATAAAATGATTTACAGCAATTATCAAAGTTAATTAAATACAAATTTTTAAGATTCATATCATATAGGGCTATGATTTTCATCTTATGTTTGTTGAGGATGATGTCATGGGTAATTATATGACCATGGATTAGGGATTGAGAGTTACATTTCCATTTGGTAAAGGGGTAGGCTAATTATAATACCCTATATTTTGTAACCTTAATTTAGAGCATTTATCCTTTTATCCTAAAAATTTAACTCTTAAAATATAAATTTAATACTTTTTTATTAACCTTTGACCAAAAAATCTAGATAAATGTTTAATAAATTATTATAACTATTTTACCTTACCCTTTTTATTTTGGCCAACCCTAAACTAATAATATTACCAATTTATTTTTATTAATCGGATATCCTAAATTTAGATAAATTAATATTATCCTAAAAATGCCCTCCTATATGCCCAGCCCAGCCTTCCCTTCCCTTTTTCTTTCTTTGTCTCCCCTAACTAGTCCAAGTTACTTGACACCTTCTACTTTTCTTCTTCTCCTTTTCTTTCTGCTCCAACCTAACCATCTTATTCCTTTCTTTTCTTTCCCCATGTCCAAGCAGCCTAACCCACCTTTCCTTTCTTCTATTCCTTATCCTATTCTGCACTCCTGCACCCCAAACACCCCCTCCTCTGTGCAACGTGCCTTTGCTATGCACATCTACACCTAACCTACCTCCCTATCCTTTTCTAGCTAATCAACCCTACCTTTTTTCCCTCACATACCCATTTCCCTTCCATTTCTGGCTCCTACAACACCTCCTCTCACCTATACCAACTTTCCTTCATTCTATTTTCTACCCATCCCATCTACCATGCACCTTATGCCCTACCTACACCCTTTCCCCTCCAACTTCGACCTACCCTATTGCATGCCTAAGTTCCTCAAATCATCTTCTTCTTTTGATTCTTATTCTTCTTCTCTTCTCTCCACTCGCTCGTACCTTGCCTCTTCTTCCTCCCACATTCTTCCTTTCTTTCTCCTTTCCCCTACCTTTGGCTTTCATCTTCCTTCCCACCATAAAAGACAATGCTCCAATACACTGTCACAACCATCCTAGCATCCATTGTCAGCCATCTTCTTTTCTCTTCTCCTCTTCTGGCCTATTTTCCTTCCTTTGTGTCCCTACGATGATTTCTGAATATCCCTACCCTTACCATTGGTCGTAGCTCTCGTAGAAATCCCATCCACTCAACACCTCACCTCATCCTTTCCATCTCCCTTTTCCTTACCTCATTTTCTACCCGCATCATCTCCATCCTCAACTTCCCCCAACTAACCTCCAACCATAACTACCATCAGCCTATAACACCCCCAATTTTTGAACCAAAAAATTTTATTTTTAAAACAATGTATAATTGATTTGAAAAGCAAAATTGGGGAATGTTACCACCACATTAACCATAAGAGAGGTGTGATCATCACCTAACCCATGCCAAATGCAAGGGAAAATAGAACAAAGAACCAAAAAATGCATGATCATATAATGATGTGATAATATAAGGTAAATAAGACTAAATCAATATTATAGATGGAATGAACTTGATAATTTACACACAAGCATGGATCTCCACAACAATTCATATAAAAGTAAAACACATAATGCCAACATCCATGATAGGAGTAGCATAGCATTACAATTCCCACCACCGCATCATACTAGTACCAAGGGGATTTTCTCAAGGTTCTTCAACATCCTCCACACTTAGTCTCTAAATTGAGGAGGCATACACTAAATTTTAGGTCTTCCTCACCCGAAGTACATAACCATAAAATTAGAACAATGCTAAAATACCATGACGGGATAAATGTAGAGCTGCAAATCCCACCATTACATCACAATAGTGCTAAGGGTCTTTTCTCTAGGATCTTTAACATCCACTACACTTGGTCTTCCATGTGAGGGAGCATACACTAAATTTTGGGTCTGCCTTAACCAAAGTACATAACTATAGAATCAAAACAATGTTAATATACCATGACAGGATGAATGTAGGACTGTAAGTCCTACCACCGCACCACACTAGTGCCAAAGGGCTTTTCTTAGGGATCTTTAACATCCACCACACTTGGTCGCCTAGGTGAAGGGGTATACACTCAATTTTGGGTCTGCCTCACCCACCAAACTAGTACTAGTGCCAAGAGTTTTTCTCAAGGATCTTCAACATCCACTTCACTTAGTTACCAAGGCTAGGGGCACAAAATACAACCAAACCCTAAGTATGCATACCAAAAAGACCTCTAAGATTCTATGATCAAAATTCAACATATTAAACTAATTAGGCATTTTAATTGTTAAGACCAAACACAAACCAATGCATACAAACCACCAATTTGAGTATTTATAGATAATACCAAATTTACACAAGGCATTAAAGTAACCAAATTAGGTGTTTAGAGATAACAACAAAGTCATCATATCAATTGGGTGTTTAACAATAACATCAAACTTAACCAAAATCAAGTGTCAATTACCATCATATTGGTTTTTATTAACTTAAGTCAATCATGGTTGAAATCATAATTAAAATGTTGTAACTACATGGAATAATCAACACAAAAGGCCTAAGAGAAACGTAAAAATCATAACAAAACAAGCATCTTCTAGCCAAACCAGTCGATCGGTCCACAAACTAGTCAACTGGTCTAGCCGTACCAAACTGGAACTAAAATGAAACTAAAGCACCATTCGATTGGTTGGTCTTATCGATCAACTATTCATGAGAACCGATCAACTATTTTTGAAAACAAGACGACTGGTTTGGTCCAACCTATCAATGGGTCTAAGAAAAGACTAAACCATTTTGGCTTGCAGAAAAACTAATTAATAGGTTTGACTAACCGATTGACTGGTCATAGTTACTAGTCGACTGGTTTGGTCCAATTGGTCGATGGGTTTAAGTAGAGCCAAAAGACCTTAGCCTGTAGGGGCATCAATCGATGGGTTTGACTAACCAATTGAATGTTCATAAAGACTATTCCACTGGTTTACCAAACTAACTAACTGATCTCACAACCAACTAATCCAAAACTCCAAATTTTTTGACTACTCCTTGAGCCGGTCGACCAGTTCGAGGAACCAATCAGTTAATCTAGGTAAAACACAACCTAAATGTGTGAAAGACCCACCAAATTTTACCACACTTTACCATATAAATCCTAGAATGCTTCTATATCAAAACATACATAAAAATGCATACTTCACACATAAAATCACATGGCTATATGGTAATATAAACAACTAACCAAATCTTTCTCAATAATCAATTTCGTGCTTAAAAATTAGGAAACTGAACAAAACTTACTCAGAAAGAATTATACCATAAGCTCATACCATGAAGAATAATTATATTTTACTATATATAAATAGTAACACATGGAACCCTAATATAACACATAAACCAAATTATGTTAAAGATAAAAATGCCTTACCTTAAAACATTATTCTAGTAAAAAATTCCTACAGGATGTCCTATCTAGCAGAACTTCAATTCCTAAGAGAATCAAAGTAAAACCCTTAAAAATCATCTTCCAAAACTTCATTAGAAACTAAGAAAATCAAAAGAAGAAGAAGAGAAACAAAAAATACCACCTTTTAACTCAAAATAGGGTGTTAAAGAGAAGTTGAAACGTCTAAATTTTCTCAATCTTAATTTTTCCTTGCTTAGGGAAACCAAGAGAGAGTTAAAACCAATATTGAAAGAAGATAAAGGAACACAATTCCTACACAATTCAAAGGAGAAAACTAAAGAGGATATTTGTTTTTCTTAGCAAAAGGAAGAAGAGAGGAAAAATAGAAAGTTATTCAACACTTAGTGAGATTTTCACAAGAAGAAGGGAGAGGAGAGAAAGAACACAAGTGAGAAGTGATAATACATCAACAAAATTAGAGGTATAGGATCAAGCTAGTCAACATCTTTAAGGAAAAGAGGGATGAGATAGGTGATGCTGAGTGTGGGCAAGGTAAGAAGTGAAGGATGACTTGATGGGGTGGTGTTGTAGTCAAAGATAGGTATGCAAGTGGGTTAGCAAGTTAGGAGAGAGTGCATAAAGTTAAATCAGTACCTTAGCTACTAGAAGAGAGAAGCATAGGTAAAGGAAAAAGAGAAGGGAGGCTTGCCTCCAAAAGTGGATTTTTGGAAAAATTTTGCTAATTAAAATGATGAAATGGTCCAATTAATATGAAAATAATACCAAAATACTAAAACATGCTTATTAGCATAAGTGAACTTAAATAATAAGTTTTCCTAACTATTGTATAGAAATTCAAATCAAAATCATAAATGGATATGAAATCGTAGGCAAACAAATCAATTGGTTTGGGCAAACAAATCAATTGGTTTGGGCAAACCAATTTATTAGTGTAGGCAAATCATCCTACTAGTTTGTCAAGAACAAGAACATAAATTTCACTAGTTGATTGGTTATGTAAACTAGTCAAATGGTACACCTGAAATTCACCTTTTTATTAGAATTTTAAGCCATTTCAAAACCAAAATTCATTTATTTTATATCAATATAATTGTAAATATAATTCAAAGGATTTTGAGATAAGGTGTTACACAGTCCCTTTGCACCACAACCACCTCATTTCTGACTTTTCCTTCCTCTCCTCTCCTTTTCTTCTTCTCCTTTTCCTCTCCTCTACTTTTCCACCCTTTTTAAAGCCTTGTAGCACCACCATCGCAACCCCTTATCCCTCCTACACCAACCCACCCAGCCACTATCTCCTTCACCTCCCACTATAGCCCTACACCGATTGACCATACCATCACCACCCAGCCACCATCTCCAACCATTAACCAACTAGTCCCCGTATATGCATGGCTCACACTACACATGCAAAATGATTTGTGTTTTGGGGTTTTAAAATTATTTAGCACAAAATTTGTACTAGCGGAGCTTAATAATTTTTAGGAGGTTACTAATAAACTGTGCTTCCATTGGAAATCAAGTAACCTTTATACTCTACTATCATGTTTGGATAATGTATGATTGCGCATTAGGGTTTTGACATGTAAATTATATTAAGCATGATTCATTACATAAAATTATGAGGTTATTGGTGTTATCATGAAAATCAGAAAATAAAGCATGTTATCCTATGTAAAATATCATGTGTACAAAAGTGTGATTAAAATGACTCTAATGTTGGAAAGCAATTTTATATGATATTTATAGGTGAAAATGTTAGGTTAAGCATGTTTTATATACGTGTAGCATGATTATAATTATTTATGTGTCCTAGGGGTAATTTGGTCACTTAAGTATATCATGATATTTAGCCTGAAATAAAATGTCTAATATGTTATAAATAGTGTTAAGTATGTGAATAGGTATTTTGTTATTTTAGAAACATAAGTTTCAGCATGATTATTACTATTATATGGTCTAGGGGTATTTTGCTAATTTTAAGTATATTATGATGATTATTCAAATAAACATGTCAAATATGTATCATTTATTGTTAAGCATATGAAATATGTGTTTTTCTATATTAGAAACACATGTTTCAGAATGATTATTATTATTATTATTATATTGCCTAGAGATACTTTGGTAATTTTGAGTGTACCATGATGATTATTCTAATAAGAATGTGTAATATGTATTATTTATTGTTAAGCATGTGAAATAAGTGTTTTGTTGTTTTAGAAATATATGTTTCAGCATGATTATTACTTTTATATGGCCTAGGGTTATTTTGGTAATTTTGAGTGCACAATGATGGTTATTCTAATAAACGTGCTTGATATATACTATTTATTGTTAAGTATGTGAATAGGTGTTTTGTTTATTTATAAAAACATATTTTAGTATGATTGTTATTAATATATGGGCTAGGGGTATTTTAATAATTTTGAGTGTACATGATGATTATTCATACAAACATACCTGATATGTACTCTTTATTGTTAATCATGAGAATAGTTTTTTAGTTGTTTTAGAAATACATGTTTCTTTATGATTGTTACTATTATATGGCCTAAGTGTATTTTGGTAATTTTGAGTGTACCATGATGATTATTCTAATAATCATGCCTAATATGTATTATTTGTTATTAAATATGATAATATGTGTTTTGATATTTTAGAAACACATTCTAGAGTTTTATGTGCAAAATTGAATATAAGGAAAAATGATCATTTGATGTATCTAACAATTTAATTATATGATAAATAATTTAATAATGGTATGTTATCCTTTTTATGGCAAGTTAATAAATAAAATAGAATTACTAATGGAAATGGGTGATAATGTGGTAACTTTTTCCTCAACGGTATTTTAGTTATTTTAACCTAAAGTTCCTAAGTGTGATTAATCAGGCCTAGGATGGGCGTAGTAGATTTCTAATGTTGACATTGGTAATGACCTTGATTATAGTTTTCTCAGAACATATGGAAATTAGTAAAAATGGTTAAGTATGAAAAATTGGATCTATGTGATTAATATGTATTTCTATTACTAATACTTAAAGCAAAAGACCTCGAGATTTAAAATGGTAGCTATCCTAAAGGTATATTTTAACCCAAAATTTTCATGGATTTTGCTAGTGCTCCTTAGTGTCCCAGCCATATCCTATATCTTACTTTATTTAGCTCTACAGACCTAATAGGTGGTATGCATACTTATGAATTAGGTGTCATTGTCAGTAGAGTACTATATAACTTAGTGTACCAGTGCAATTAAGGTACCTTTATATCCCTAGGTTGATAGTTGGTAAGATACTATGCTACTTTTATGTGCCGGTATGACCGGAGTACCTTAGTGTTTCTAGGTTGATATGATCTCCTGTTAAGTAAAATGAAAATGAAAATGGTTGATATTTGATTTGAAATAATTATTGGATTAGTTGATAGCAGGCGTTATGCTAACCTGTGGTTTGGTAGTATCCTTTTTTCCTACTTGTAGTTTGGTCGTAGCATTTGCACCTACTTATTGTTCAGTAGTAGCCTTTGTGCCTACCTATGTTTTGGTAGTTTTCCTTGTGCCTACCTGTGGTTTAGTAGTAACCTTTGTACCTACCTGTGATGCCTTTTGTTGTTATTGGTTTGTGCTGGTGAGCCTACATGTGTTATGAGAGTTTTTGGTATTAATAAGAAGCTTTGTGACCCTGGTTATGTTTTGAGAATGATGTTGTTTCTTATTAGATTACAAAGAGCCTCTTTTGTATATTCGATTAGTAAGTTTCAGTTTATTTTAGATAATTAAGCATTGATAGTATATGGCCTTGATTTTATATAGTTATATGAATGAATGTCATATTTTGAAGTAATGTATGTATTATTAAATGTTCATGTATTGTTTTAATGCCTTTTATATGTTCCATGTGGACCTTTCATATTAATTTTGTATAATGGATTACTTAGTACCGTTATATTAAAGGGTTCCTTTTCATAGGCCCCTACTTATTCAATAGGCAGTGGCCTTTATATATTAGCTTGCAAGAATTGTTAAAGGCTACTATTTTGGTTGAGAGTGTACGGTTATCTGATGTTTTGCTTAGTATCTTTTGATCAGAATTATTATGTAATTCTTACCGTCTTTATATATTTTCTTTCACTGACATTTTATAACCACTAATAGTTGGTTCTATTTGAAATGATGTTAAATTGCTTTAACTCTCTCATTACTCTAACTTACAATTGTGTTATTAATTTAAGTGGAACAATATTTTTATCCTTAGCACTTGATAACAAAACGATAGAGGAAACGGGACTTGTACCAAGTATGGTGATAACACCCCATGATTTAATATATTAGCTTCTACAATTAACTTTCAAATATAGAATTATCCAATTCATAAATTTAGGTGGTGTCACACTAACCTATTTAGATAAATTTTACCCACTATATTGGGATGATTTTAGTTCCTTCCACTTATTTAAGCTCTTGGATTTGGCTTTTGTAGTTGAATTTGTAATCTCCCTCTTCTATTTATGTTATTACTCTCATTATTTTTATCATTATTATTGTTGTATTATTAGTAGAGCATTTTTTTTTCGTTTGTTGTTCCATCTTAACTAGCATCAAGCATGTATTAGGTGATGATCCCACCTCTCTCATGGTTGTTGTAGCATTAACATACCTTGGTTTTGCGTTTATTAATGCCTCCACATTGTATTCAAATAAAAAAAAATTATTCAAAATTTGGGGGTGTTATTGGTACTATACCTACTATTGTTCCTTAAACCACCATGAATAAGAAATATGCAATGGTGAAAATAGAGGGTGGTAGGAATTCAACATATGATTTGGTGAAGGAGGAAAGCAATTTGAAACTTCACTAGAGCCTTATATAGTTTGCAAGCCACATTATCTCCTCCACTCCTTTTGTTCATCCATTTCAAGCGACAATTATAGCCTTTGAGGTCAAACAATAATAAAGCTGACACACAGTTAGCAAAATACTACATATTTTGTAACAAGGGATCATTACATCCTATTTTCACATTCAAGTTCAAAATGACATTGAAGTCTTCATGTAAAATCATAGGATTATTATACAAGCTCCCCTGAGTCGGCCATTTCTATAAGGGTTTACCTGCCTCTCTAATATTAAATTCATAAATAAAACCCACAAAAAATTAATTTCCTCCTCTTACATCTTGCAATTCATTTATAATGCCTCGGTTATAGGCCTTAATAAAACTAACAAAGATAAAATGATTCCAAAGAAGACATATATGACCATTGTAATGATAGTTATAGTTATTCAAACACCTCTAATTTTTTCCTATATATTTTTTAAAATGTGGCTAAAGTTACTTATCTTTAATCTGGTTTCTAACAAACCAATCAAGGAGCATATACTTTGAGTGATTCATAATTTAACCTCCATTTGTTTGGATGGATCATTAATGCCTATAACATTATAAGCAAAAAAACATGTAAAATTTTATTAAAGATGAAATTCCTTACCATGTTTGCCTTGTGACCTAGGATCATTAATTACAAGATTATTTGAGAATGGCATGTTAAGTGTTGCATATTTGAACAAGTTTAGCAATGGAAGAAAGAGGATGGTATAATTCTAGAGTAAAAAGGATAACAATTTTATGATTAGAGGGGGCATCTATAGGATAACCATGATGTGAACATATCTGGTCTAGAATATGCTAGTATGAATAGAACATTAAACGTATATATAAATGTTATTATTATCTTTATAAACATTCGGTAATGTAATTTGTGAGTATTGATATATTCAAGGTAAACACATATACTTTTTCTTTTTTTATTGATTCTTTATATTTAGTTCAAAATTTATATGTCAAAGTTTTTCTAGGGTATAACATTATCGGTCTCACAAGATATTATCCCAAGAGTTACTTTGAATAGAGTACATAACTACTTATTAAAGTAGAGGCTTGAATATTGTTTCCTCTAGCAAACTACATAATTTACTTTATATATATATGTATATGTATTAACCCTTGATGTAGTCTATATTAAATTAGATATAAAGTTTGGCCATAAAGTTTATATTATATGGTAATATGTTAGTAATTAAGGTTAACATTAATATCTTTATCTAATTATTGATGGAAGAATTAGAATTAAAGAAGTATGGAAGCGAACATATGTGTGTCATGTGATAAGAAAATAAGGGAGATGATAAATTAATTCGTATCTCAAATGTATACTTTTGAAATGAGGGAAAATGAAGTGTTGGTTATAATAACCAACTTCCCAATTTTGCACATGAGAATAAAGGGGCACAAAATTGCTGTGCATTTTTCATCTATAAAAGTTAACTGTAATTGTAATCCCCCAAAATTTTAAAAGTTTATAATTTAATAAATCACTTTTATTTGGGATAACTTAGCTTTTAAACTTACTTAATTTAATTATTTTGAGGATTTTACCTTTTTAATTTATTTAATTTAACTATTTTGTGGATTTTTGTGTATATAAAATTAGGTGTGAATATTTAATAAATTAAAATAAATAAATTGTTATTTTATCATACCAATTCTATTTAAATAACGTTTCAAATCAATATTTTCTAAAATTTACCTTTTAAAGCAATATATTAAAATATATTAAGTTAAATTATTAAAATTTGTTTATCTACCCAAAAATACTACAGCCTATTTCCCATAAATTATTTTATCTATTTCCCCCTATTTTCCCCTTTCCTCTTTTCCTTTTTTTCTCTCCCTCCTTCTCCCTTCTTTCTTTCCCCCATTTTCCCCCGAGTGGGCCAGCCCGTCGGCCCAGATCACTTTCCCCTTCCCCGTTTCGTGTGGCCCAAGCTGCCCCAGCCCTCCTTCTTTGCCTGAACCGCTGGCCGAACCACCCCCTCTCTTTTTCTTTTCTCCCCTGGACCACCGGTCCAACCTGTCGCGCATCTCCTTCCCCCCAATCCCAACTGCAACAGCTGAAACCTGCAACTTCTGCCGCTGACAGCCATCAACGCTGCCCGACCCCCCTTTTCTTCCCCTCCCCGTCGTTTTCTTCCCTTTTTCAACCCCGACCAACCCCATCTCCCCCCTCCATGTGTGCCCATCTCCTTTCCTTTTTCTCCCGATCCGACCTAACCTGCAATTGGTAGCACTGTACCACCTGCCACCACCAGCCGGTGGTCCTACCACACCTACCCCGCATGTCTTCTTCTTCTCTTGTCACCTTTTCCCTCAATTAGCATATAAATACACTCCCTAGGCAGCCATAGTTGAGCTCCCATTTTCACAAGCCCAGAAACTTTGCTTCTCTCCGCCGCCCAAATAGATTCTTGTTCCGCCACCGCCAACGACCCCGCAACAAATGCCACCCACCAAAACCATCCCCGCACTTCCCTCTACAAAACCAAGCCACCATCACCCCTATCTCACCCTACGCGTGCCGCCTGGCCGTGCAAAGTCGCCAAACCGAGCAACCACTCCAACCCCTTGCCGCCCCTCGCACCGCCTTCTACCGCCACCCTCACCACAACCAACACCTCCTCCACCCTCCAAAACACCCAGGGAACCTTCCCCTACCTTCCCATACAGCCATCTCCCCCTGCCTCCCTCTCCTTCCACTTCCTTCATCTTCCACCACCTTCGAGCGCAGCAAAAACCGTCGTGCGCCGCCACTCCCAGCTACACCACCACCTTCATTCCACCCCTCTCCACCTTCCTCCACCTCAAACACCCCTTCACTTCCTCTCCTTTAGCCTACATATTAATCTTTCCACCTCTCTTCCTCCTCCACCACCGTCGCCGCCGCCGGTTCCACCACTAACCTTAGGTGGTTCTCCAACTTCCCCAGCCCCTAAATTATTTTCTATAAGTGTTAATAATTTTATTTAATATTACTAGTATTATCCTTAATATTACTATTATTATTATTCTTATTATTATTAGTGTTGTATTATCATGGTTATTATTATTATTATTACCATTACTAATATTATTATTATGTATCCCCTTTATTTCCTAACCTAATTTCAGAAAATACTTATAACTAGGGTAAAATACTTATTATTATTATTATTATTATTATTATTATTATTATTATTATTATTATTATTTCTATTACTACTACTAATACTACTATCATTATTATTAACAACTTTAGTATTAATATAGTTATCTCTATTATTATTATTATTATTATTATTATTATTATTATTATTATTATCAATGTTATTTAAAACGAAGTTGGAGTATTATCGTTTTGTCATTAAAGAGGAAGAATAATTAAGCCTTAGTATTTTACTATTTAATATTAGAATATCATTAATATATTATTCCTAATGCCTTTGGCACTAACATTGTTACTATGGTATCATTATTAGTTATTACTATTATTATTGTTATTATTTTATTGCTATTATTGTGACAAAAATATTTAAACCCTTATATTATCATTATTCAAAATATAACTTTTATCATTATTATCTTTAGGAATATCGTACTTTGTTGGTATTGCAATTATTATACTATTATTTTAACCCTAATACTATTATTAGACTTAGCCTTAAAAATGCTAGGGTTTCTATCATTATAAACATTAACATTACTATTATGATTATTATTGTCACTATTTTGCTATAACTAGTATTAGTGCTATTATTTGAAGAATAAAGCTATTAGGTTTAATAATGTAAGTATAGTAATATATATTAACATAAACATATTTTGACTAGTAATATCTAGTAGGCTAACGTGAAGATAAAAACCCTAGTTTTCACGTATAATACTCCATTTAATAATAACAATCCTAATCTTAGACTAAAATAAGGAGTAATGGTACTTTTGGTAGGAGGAAAACTAATCCTTAGTATTTTCCCTCTTATAGGTAAATCGAGCGAAAACCCTAAGGAGTCGTAGGAGTGTGCTCCAAGCCCGGCGTCGCTTTAGATAAGGATGTAGCTAAGACCCATGTGTTTTATATGACTTGTATGCTTTGGATGCTATATATATCATGTTATATTGTGTATCATATGATTGTCCTTAACTTGTCTTATGTGTAGCGCAGCTTGGAGTCGGGGCCAGACTGATCCACCGGCATAATAGTGGTCAGGAGCGTTCTGCCTTGGAGACCGATCCACTGGCATATAATAGTGGTTAGGTGCATTTTGCCCTATAAGTGACCGATCCACCGGCTATAATAGTAGAGTTCCCACGCTCGCATGGATTAATAAAGATTATGGTGTGAAACGACTACATTTAATAGAGATTCAAAAGAAAATAAGTCTAATTGGATCATAGCCGGCCTTCATTATATGGATTACTACATGCGGCTTATGTGAATGTGCCATGTATGCTATGTTGTATGTTTTGTATGTTTGGCTTTAGCGCATCTGTTACGTTACATAGTACGTAGCGTACTGATCACCTGTTTCATGGGTGCTGCTCATTCCCAGGAGCAGAAGACCCATATGAGCTTGTGCAGGTAGGGGATGATGTCTTCGTTGCCTACGACACTTACGAGGCATCGGGTGGGGCTGAGTGTTGAGCCTAGATCTAACTTGGGAATCGAGAGCGACTCGGCCGGACTCTGTTTCTTTTACTGGACCATATAATATCATATTTTAGTTGTGTTTTTGTACTATGCCTTTGTAATACCCCGTATTTTTAAAGTCCAGATTTATTAAGTTTAATGATTTTATTAGCGTAATTTGAGGTCAACAATTAATTATTTTAATTTCGATTCTTTTTATAGATTTATCGACGATTTCGAACCCATAATTGAATGTAATTAAACATTGTCGTTGCGAACCATTCTAGACAAATTCGTTCACGACAATGATTTTATTATATTCTTATGGATTTGATTCTTGGTTAAAAATATGTATTTTCGTTGTTTCTCATACTGTTATTTTTATTTTTAATATTTTAGATTTGTTTTCGATTGTAACTTCGTCATGTGTTAACGGTGTATTTTGAGGTTATATTTCGTTGACAAAATATATTATTTAAATTATAGAATTTCATTTTAAATAGTTAAATTTATTTTAATAATTTTATCCGTAGAAAATATTTCCGACTTTAAATTTATTCGTTTTCGGTAATCGCTAATATTTTCGGAAAGTTTTAAATTGAAAAGATTTTACAGAGTTTATTTATGAAATTCTTTCTGGAATTAATTCTCTTTCGTTTTATGCTTTTTGGTTTACGGAAAATCGATTTCAAAAATTATTTAAATTAGCCTCGGTTTATTAGAAATTAATTAAAATATTTACTTTTATGCTTTCAAATAGTTTTTCGAGGTCTTATAATACATTTCTGTAAATAATTCAAATTTTTATGTTCGTTGGTAAATTCTGCCAAAAATGTTTCCGAAATTTTGTATATAGTTTTTTTATTTATTTTAAGCTTTCAGAAACTTACGAAATAATTTTCGTTTGATAAATTTTAGATAAAATCTTCCAATATTAATTTTTAAGCTTTTAATATTTTATTTGATACTTGTTTTGTAAAAAATAAAAAAATAAAAAAACCCCAAACCCGTCGGAACCCCGAGCCCCCCCTCTCTTCTTCTTTTTTTTCTCTTCCCTTTCCCCGACTCCCTGTCCCGTAACCGAAGCCCCAGCCTCCCTCACCTCTCTTCTCCTCCCCAGCTCCTCCCTGCGTCTCCTTCGCCGGCCACGACCGACCACCTGCAACCGGCGACGCCGCAACCTATAGCAACGGCCGCTGTAGTAGTAGCAGCCACCAGCAGCAGCGCGCAGGACCACCAGCAACAGTAGTGACGAGCAACAACGCAGGCTGCGCCGCCGTCGCTCGGTCACCGGCGAGCTCGGGTGACGACCGGCGAGCCACCCCTGACCCCCGAGGAAGCTTCCCCAGCCTTCCTTTGCCCCGATTTGTCGGTTTTTCGTTTGGTATAATTTCCGAAAAACCCTAACCCTTGTTTTAATTAATTGGGTATGAATTAGCTTATAAAAAGCTAAATTGATTGTTTGTTTATGTATGTATATGCTGTAAGATTGATTTGGATAGGTTAATTGTGTGGTTGTGTTGAGATTTTGGAAAAATTGGATTTTTAGCCGGGTTATGCCCAAATTTTTCGGATCCGCCCGTTTTTGCGATTTCGGATAAATTGATTATACAATATGTTTTAAAATGTATCCAATTTCATTTTGGAACCGTCAATTTGATAAATTTATGCAGGTTTTATCGGAATTTGATTCCTAGGTCAAATTTTGGGTGTAATGAAATTGGGTTGTATAATTGAGCCGTTCCGCTCAATTGATTTTATAGTATCGTTTAAAATGTATTTAATTTTATATTAGAAGTGTTGATTTGGGAAAATTGTGCGTAATTGACCGGAATTGGATTTTTAGGTCAAAACTCCCGCGGGTTTAAATTGGTTTAGGTAATCGGGTTATTTTATTCAATTGACTATATAAATTACATTAGAATATGTTTAATTACATTTCCGAACCGTCAATTGATATGTTTTGGCAAGAATTAATCGGATTTGCGTTTCGGGCTCAAAAACCCTAATTGGGCTAAATTGTGTATTTCTTTTACTAGTTTTGAGCAATTGATTATTTGATATGTTAGAAAATGTGTTTAATTGCATTTCTAAACACTCAATTTGATTAAATTTATATAATTTTAACGAGTTGTATTTTCGGGCCTAAAACCCTAAATTTCAAGTGAAATTATGAAGTCGATTGCTTGTATTGTTGTTTTTTCTAAAATTTAATGTATAGAAATAGTTGAAATGGCATTAATTTCTTTCTAATACCTTTAATTTGAATTAACTAAATGGAATTACTTGAGTTTGTGTTATGGGCTTTGAAACCCTAATTTTCGGGGATGATTTTATAAAATTGATTTTTGCTACGTATATTTATCTAATCGAATTCTATCTTTGGGTTTTAAACCATTTAAATTATGTTTTAACCTAATCGGTTTGGATTTGGTTCTATGTAAACGGTTGGTTACCTATTTAGTTATAAAACCTAATAAATAAGTTATTTTCGGTAAATTAACTTATGATCGATGATTCTTTTCGGGCTTTCCAAATTAAGTTGAAATGTCCCAAGGGATATTTGTATTAATCCGTTTTTATTCAGTTTTAACCTTAAATCTTAATAAAGCTATACTTTTAAGTTCTAAGTTTTATACACGTTTTCTAAGAAAGATCATTTGTGTAGTTTGGGTTTATTTAATTAGGGTATGTGAATTATTGATTGATAGAATAGTTTCTAATTTAGTTTTCGATTTCTATCGGGTCTAGGAAAGCTTTCTCGTGGACCCACGAACTAGGGATCCTTCTCCCTCTCATTTCGCTTATCTAGCTTCGGATCCAGGTAAGTTCTCTACTTACCTCTACTTATGGGTATTTCATAAGGATGTAACTAAGGCCACTTGTGTGCATTGCATGTTTTACCTGTCTTGTATGCTTTGTGCGGTTGTATGCTATAATCCTGTATATTATCTGTGTATTGTGTAGCGCAGCATGGAACCGAGGTACGTCCCCGTGTTCTCGTCTTTGTATACTGATATGTTGTGGAACAAGAATGATGTGATGTGAGGTGATGTGACCCTACGACATGCATGCTGGGTTATGTGAGGAAGTGTGGTGAAGTGGGGACTTGAAAAAGAAAAATAAGCGGTTAAAATAACCAAAGGGAAGTACGTCGGCTAACATAGGTATGGATGACCTAAGGAGTTCACCATTTGTAAGACGATGAGGGGAAGGTGGAATTAAATAAACAAAAGAGTGGGAATAAATTAAGGTTGCATGGGGGAAATTAGGGATTGCATGGTGGTATTAGGGTTTGTATGGTGGTATTAAAGATTTCTTGGCAGTATTAATGGCTTATGGTGGTATTAGGGTTTGCATGGTGGTATTATGGTTGGAATAGTGGATCAGAGGCGTTTTGCCCTGTGCGTTTATTTTCCGGTCAACCGGCTATAATAGTGGATCAGAGGCGTTCTGCCCTGTGCGTATATCTTCCGGTCCACCGGCTATAATAGTGGGGCTCCCGCGCTCACATGGACTAATAAAGAATGCGTTGAATGAATCTGAATGAAGTAATCCACAGGGAAAATACTAAGTACTTACAGCGAAACACCATGTAAGTCGGGGCTGTGATCCGGTCCACCGGCTATAATAGTGGATCGGAGGCGTTTTGCCCTGTGCGTTTATTTTCCGGTCCACCGGCTATAATAGTGGATCAGAGGCGTTCTGCCCTATGCATTTACTTTCCTGTCCACCGGCTATAATAGTGGGGCTCCCGTACTTACATGGATTATTAAAGAATATGTGTGGAATGAATATACTATTAATGAGAATAAAGAATAAGTCTAGTTGGACCTTGGCCAGCTTTTATTATATGTATCACCACATGCTGTTTATGTGCATAATGAGTCACGTATTATTTCGGTTATACCACGCGTATATGTTAACTGGGATGTTGCATATGTTTTAAATGTTACTATGAATGTATGGAAAGATTCATGCTGTGGGTGGTGAGTATGTATGATATTGTATTAACGTATTGTACTACAATTTAATATGCACTTGATGATATCTCTCCTATAAGGTAGGGTAGCGAAACTTACTCAGTATTGGACCCATACTGATACTACACTGGTTGAATGGGTCCTGTGATGATCCACCGATGGTGGGGAGCAGACCTCTTGTGCAGGTTAAGATCGGATACCGTTTTGGGGTGGAAGGCTTGACCTGAGTGAGTAGGCGATCCGGATATTTATCCTTCGGGATTTGTTTTGTTTAATTGTATTCACCTTTGGAAGTTGCAAGTATTGTTCTTAGATTTCTAAGGGTTTTGTAATTGACTTTAAATTTCTCGTATTCTGATAAGTGTTTACTATTCGGATTTAATTGTTTGATGGGATTTGAAATTCAGATTTAATTGTTTGACAGGTTTTAGCCTTGCATCTAACATGAGATAGATGGTTGACATTATCTTGTGTTAGATGTGGCGGTAACATTTCCCAAATTCGCTCATAGCTTTCGCTTTAATCTTTCAAAAAAAAAAAAATTTTTCAGGAGTGAAATTTGGGGGTGTTACAGCCTTATGTTTTGAAAAACTCTAGCCACGTACTCTTTGGTTTGTAATCCTAAACCACACTCTGATTTCTATATGACTTGTGCTTTACTAATGACTTAGGTTTTTATTAATGATTCATGTTTAATGTTAACCTTATTTAGCCTTAGCACTTAGTACTGGGACGGTATGAGTGAATCGATCTGGTACTAAGTGTGGCTGTAATGCCCCCGAATTTATGGTTTTATCTTTTCGCTTCCGTTAAACCCTTTTAATTAAACAAAAATTTTCAGTAGTAAATTTGGTGGTGTTACAGTAATGGTTCCACATTCACACACATAGTCTTACGTGAAGAGATAGAGCATTAAGGGGAGAACTTTCTTCTTCCATTATTGATGTGATTTCTATGTGACATAAAAGACAAAGAAGAAAATTTAAGAAATTCCCTATTCCTACTCATCTTAAGGCGCACACACCATTGGATTGAGGAAAAGGAAAGTAAAATTACAAAATTTAATTTCAGTGATCAAAAATTTTGAATTCGGTGTAATTAATATTGTCAATTATTGGAGGTATGTATTAGAAGATCTGTAACAAGTGTTGTATAGTAAATTCCGCATATTGAATTTTTATATTATGCATTAGGATTTTACATGTTTGTCCTTGAATTTTGCATTAATTAGATGTATGAATGTTAATAATAATTCATGCCATTAAATTATATCTAACATTTTATATCAAAGCCTTAGTGAAATCTATTTTAACCGATTTAATGTAGTGTAATCATCATTTCTTAAAATTTGTGAGTCTGTATGGTTAAGTTTCAAAAAATAACAAAATTGTTCTTTGTTGAGAGAAAACACTATATGTGTTTCTTAACATGGGATGTTTTATTTCAAACACTCAACCTTATTGTCTGATGAAAAAATATGGTCCATGTTTTCAAAACACCAAGCGAGCCATGTTTTTTCTCCGACTGTGGGCAATCTTTGGATTTAATAAAAAACAGACATGTTTTATAAACACAAATGCCCATATTTTTCTACTTTCCTTTTTGGTTGCTATTCTTTCTTTTATTCTTATGTTCCTATGCATATTTAATTTCCTTTTTGGAGAAATTTTTTTATTACATAAACGTGTATCATTTATGATTAGCATGATTAAAATGATTAGGACTTAGCTACAACAATTCTAATCATAGATAATCGTGCATTTATTTATTTGCCTGATCACATCTACATTATATGATACTATTTGTAATGTATTATGCATATATAATGGGTTTAATGCCAAAGGATCATTCATTAGCATATGCAAAGTACATTAGATTAAAATATTAATTCATTATTCTCAATTTACCCATAGGGATTGGAGTTGTGGGATGAATTAATAGTTTTAATATTCAGATTTATTAGTTCATTTAAATTAAATACTTAGCACATGGGCAGTTTTAATGTATTTTGATTTATACTAGTTGTGTTGCGACATGCTATACATTTTTAGAGCTTGTATATAGATGTTTTGGATTCAAATTGATCATCAGCATGTATGTATATTTAAATTTTGTAGTAAGCAATCCTAATATGTACTTGATTTCTTATGTTAATACTGAGGTTCCTAAGTTGAAATGGGACGACTGATAAGGTTTGGAAGGAGATAATTATCCTAAATCTTAGTTAACATGACAAGGATAAGGCTATTGAGTATCCAACGCTTGCGATAACTAAAGAAAGTAATGATGAAGAAAAAGTTACACATGAGCAATGGATGAAAGCCAATCGCATAAGCTGCATGTACATAAAGACTAAGATTTATTTTTCTATCAGAGGCTCAAATAGTCATCATTGAGATTTAAATGACTTGCTAAGTCTCATCGATGAACAATTCATCCATTTGGATAAGCCCTTAGCTAGTACATTGGTAAGAATTTTTCATCCATGAAGCTCACTACTATCAAGGGTGTGCATGAACACATTATGAAGATAAGGGATTTAGCATCACAACTCAAGTTTCTAGAGGTTAACATGTTTGATGCCTTCCTGGTTCACTTCATCTTGAATACACTCCCAAAGGAATATACACCATTCAAAGTCACCTACTACACACCAATGGAGAAATGGTCTATAGATGAATTAATGGCCATGTGTATGCAAGAGGAGGAATGAATTTTGATTGATCATGAGGAGATTATTATGATGCTAACCAAGGATAAGAAAAGGAAGAATTCAAAAATCCAAAAGGATAAAGGTAAAGTTCAACCCTAGAGTGAGATAAAGAAGTAATCTAAGTGTTTCTTCTATAAAAAAAAAGGATTATGCTAAGTGCAAAGCCTGGCTCGTGAAGAAATTTAATATAACCTCTTTGGTATGTTTCGAATGTCATACATTCAATACAAATCATAACACTTAATGGATTGATTCTATTTCTATAATTTATGTATACAGTTCCTTATAGGTTATAGAAAAGATGAGGGAACTAATGGGTAATGAACAAAGTATCTTTACCAATAGTAAGATGTGTTGACCTATTCATGGAATAGCTCATATAGGCTATTTCTCTCTTGTGGTCATGCATTAAGGTTAGAAAATAATTTTAATGTTCCAAGTTTCAATGAAAATATGATTTATGTTTTAAGACTTGTACATTTTGAATACTCATTTATTTTCAAAAATAATTCTATTTCATTGTTTTATGAAACAAATTATGTTGGGTATGATGCATTGTTTAAAGGTCTGTACTCTATTGATATAATGCATGATGGTTTGAAAGTTGCAATAAATTTGGATATTATTTCAAAAAGATGTTTTTTGAGTAGGACTCATCAGTGCTTTGTCACAAAATATTAGGTTACATCTCCATTGAGAGAATAAGAAGATTGGTTAAAGATGTAGTACTTGGTACTCTAGATTTTACTGACTTCAGCACTTGTATAAATTGTATAAAGGGAAAAAAATGAGCAAATATAAGAAAAGTGCCAATAGAAGTTCTCAACTACTTGAGATTTTTAATATTAGGACTATATATATATAGTCCTAATATGGACACATACACTCAAAAATACTTCATCTCATTTATTGATGATTACTCACGATACATGTATCTTTACTTTCTTAACAATAAGCATGAAGTGTTAGATGCTTTTATAGTATTCAAAGCCAAAGTATAGAAATAATGTGATAAGAAAATTAAAAGTGTGAGGTCAGATAGAGGTGGATAGTACTATAGGAGGTACGTTTCTTTAAAAAAAAATGGGATAGTGGCCTAATATACTATACTTGTTTCACCGAACCAAAATGACATAACTGAAAAAAGAAACCAAACATTGTTATATATGGTGTGGAGTAATCTTAGCAACTTTAATATTCTTATGTCTTTGTCGAATGAAGCACTTAAGGTGGTGGTATATACATTAAACCAAGTTCCAACTAAAGCAATGTCTAAGACACCATTTGAGTTTTTTAAGGGTTAGAAGCCAAGTTTAAAACATATACGAGTTTGCGGATGTCCGTCTGAAGTAAGAATTTATAATCCATAAGAAAATAATCTTGGCTCAAGGATAATTAGTGGGCATTTTGTTGGATATGCTGAAAAGGTCTAGGGTTGTTCATATTATTTGATATCTAACAATTCAATCTAATATCTGAATCAATCTAATTCAAAATATCAAATAACCAATTTGATATTTTTTTTTTGAAATTAAATATTCAACCCAATAAATAAAAGATCATATAGATTAGATATTTGATCTGACAAATACAATAATATCCGCTCTAATAAATTATACACATATACACTCTAAACACTATATATTTTTCATAAAATTTTATTTTATATACTCAAATATGTGTGTGTATGTGTGTATACTTGAAATGAGTGTTTATTATAAGTGAATTTATACCTTTTTAATTATTATCCAAAATTTGAAATTACTAAGTGAATATAATGTAAGCTAATACTCAAATCAAATCATTATATCATATTTATTCAAAAAGGATCAATTTTTTATTATTTTTTTATCAAATTATTTCTTATCTAATGTTTTTCAATTGTGGGTTGCTTAAAAGTTTCATATATCTGATGGATTATTTATTATCCGATCTAAAACTCCTGATATTCGAAGCTTTTTTTTTGGATATCTAATCTTTGATATATTTGAAACTTTTTATCAAATATTCGATATACCAAATATTTGATCCATGAACAACCTTAGAAAGGTCTAAGGGTTATAGCTTCTATTGTTCATCATATAAAACTTGATTTGTTAGGTTAAGAAATGCTAAATTTCTTAAACATGACTTAATGAGTGGGAGTAATTAGATCAGGAATCTAATTTCCAAACATGCTCATTCAATAGAAGAGGCTTCCACTTTTTCTTGTCATGCACTTCCAATTCTAATTTTGGTTGAACAATATGTCAATGAGGCTCCAAAGGATACTGACATAAATCCAATAGATCAAGTTTTTTAGGAACTTCTTGAGATTGTTGAACAACTAAGTATTGAGCAAGCTCCTCCAAAGGATGTTGATCAAAATTTAAGAATATCTACTAGGGGAATAATTTCAACTATACCTAGTGACTATTATGCATACTCATAAGAGTTTGACTGTGAAATTTTTGCTATTAATGATCCCAAATACTTTTTACTTGCCATATGTAGTTTGAAATCTGAGTAATGGTATAATGCTATGAAGGTCAAAGAAGTTTGGGACCTTATACCGTTACCTGATGGGTTTATGTTTATTGGTTCTAAGTAGGTCTTTAATATTAGGAGAGACTCATTAGGGAATATTGATAGGCACAATGCTATATTAGTTGCTAAGGGGTTCAATTAGAGAGAGGGAGAATAATATAAAGGGACTTTCTCTCCTGTATCTAAAGTCTCTTGATAATGGTATCTAAAGCTCTATGGTGTCATTTCTTTTATTTGGATTTGAAGAGAATGACATAGATCAGTATATATACATCAAGGATAGTGGGAGTAAGGTTTAGTTTTTTTTTGGTTTTATATGTAGATAACATTCTACTTGTACGTAATGATAAAGGGATGCTATATGAGGTGAAATAATTTCTTTTTAACAAATTTGATATGAAGGATATGGGCGGTGCATCTTATGTCAATGGCATTAAGATTTATCGAGATAGATCCTGAGGGAAATTAGGACTATCTCAAGAAGTATATTCTTTTGACAAATTGTAGTTAAGTCAGTGTCCTAAGAATAACTTAGAGAGATTGAATAAATAACATCTCATATGCGCTTCTGTAGTTGGAAGCTTTATGCATGCTTAGGTTTGCACAAGACTTGACATTGCATATGCCATTGAGGGATTGAGACATTATCAGGGTAACCTAAGACTTAACCATTGTAAAGGTGCAAAGAGAGTTATGAAGTATTTAAAAGGCACTAAAGACTACATGCTCATGCATCATAATGTTGAGGATTTGGAGGTAGCAAGCTATTTAGATGCAGACCTTGTTAGCTATGTAGATTTATGCAAATCTACCTTTGGATTCATTTTCCTACTAACTACTAGAGAAATATCCTAGAAAAGCAAAAGGCATGATTTTATAGCCACTTCTACAATAGAAGCAGAACTTATATCATCGTTTGAAGCCACTAAGCATGGTGTTTGGTAAAGAAATTTCATATTGAGCCTTAAAATAGTGCATTCTATATCTAGACCTTTGATGATTAAGTATGATAATTTAGTTGTTGTCTTTATCTTAAGAAATAACAAAAGTAGTAATCATGAGAAGGGCATAGACATTAAGTACTTGAAGATAAAAGAGCATGTTTCAAATGGAGAAGTGGTCTTCAAACATATATGCACTGATTGTATGTTAGATGATCATTTAACTAAGGGCATACCACGAAGCAAGTTTATGGATCACATTTGTAATATGGTAATATGGGTGTTGGACCCTCTATATGATTGTATTGTTATGATACAATGATGCTTTTAAATAAAGTTGTATTTTTTCTCATTTGGTTTGTATATATATGGTATATTGAGAAGTAACAAATTAAGTGAAGAACATTGAATAAAAATACTTTCAAAATTTTGAAAGCTTGTCCCCATAATCCATGTATTAGTTTCATCATTCAATTTATATTAAAATAAGGAGACCATGTTGAGAATCTAATTTATATAGACCAAGTAGGAGACTGTTAATATATATTTTAGTTTTATAAAATTATTGTTATTATTTTATAAATAAAGTAATTTATATATTATGTATATATTAATCTATGATGTGGTCTATATTAAATTAGATATAAATTTTGACCATAATATTTATATTACATGGTGATATTTCCATAATTAAGCTTAACCTTAATCTGTCTATCTAATGATTAATGGTAGAATTATAATTAAAGAAGTATGGAAGTAGGCACGTGTGTGTCATGTGATAAGAAAATAAGGATGATAATAAATTAATTATTTAAATAACTTATATCTCAAATTTATACTTTTAAAATAAGGAGGGAAAATGAAGTGTTAGTTATAATAACCAACTTCCCACTTTTACCCTTGAGAATTAAGGGACACAAACGTGTTGTGGATTTTTCCTCGCAGAAGTGAATTGTAACAGTTCCAGACTCACGCACATATTCATACGTGAAAAGAGAGAGCATTAAGGGGAGAATTTTTCTCCTTCCATTGTTGATGTGATTTATGTGTGAAATCAAAGATGGAGAAGAAAAAGGGAGTGAAACTGCTCCTTGTAAGAAACACACACCATCGGATTTGAAAAAAAATATAATAGGACTATAAAATTCAATTTTGATAATAACAAATTATGAATATGGTGTAATTAATTTCTCCAATAGCTGAAGGTAAAAGATTTGTAGCAAGTGTTATATAGTTAAATTTCACATATTGAATGCTTGTATTATGCGCTAGAATTTTATACCTTTGTCATTGAATTGGGCATGAATTAGATGTATTAATGTTGATAATAATTCACAACATTAAATTATGTCAATCCCCCTTGCAGATTAGTTTGTAGCTTGCTTGGATATGCCTATTCTCTCTTGGAATGTGCGTGGTTTATGCTCTTAGCATAAGCAAGGTGTTTTTAGAAGGCTAGTACGCAAAGACAACGACGCTTTTTTTCCCCAAGTATTCAAGAGACGAAGGTGGATAACCACATGGACAGGATGACAAACTCAGTATGGAGAGATGACAAGGTTAGGTTAGTTGCAAGTCAGGCGGAGGGAAGATCGGGAGGTCTATCCAATTTGGAATGAGAGTCTGTTCCTTGAAAGGCACACGAAAGTCAATCGCAACATGATAGCCTTAAAATGTGAGTTTAAATCGTCAGCGTTTTAGTGCAAGTTGATTACTTTGTATGTGTTGAGGGTCCAGCCCACATGTATTAGTAAAATGTGTATTTTGCTTTGTCCTAAGGAATGGGTATTTGATAGCATTTTTACTAATCTTGGATTAAGTCCAACTTGGGCTTATTATTTGGGCTTCTTAATTAAGCCTTTGGTATAAATACTTGCTTTACAAATTAGGGCAAGAAGGGAGAGGTGTGAATTCAGAAAGCCACACGTACAATTAGAAGCAAAAGAAGAGAGGAAGACAAATGATTTGGAGAATATTGATTTGCGATTGTTCAAGAACAGCGTTCAGAAACTTGTCGTTCGCCGGAGTTTCCACCGTTGGATTTTGCTGAAATTTGGTCAGCTTGTTGGGGACACATAGGGCCTCATTTTGAATGGTTGGATCGTCGTTTTGAGATCTGGTTTTAGTGCAAGTTGATTACTTTGTATGGGCCATGTCAAAGAGAACAGAGCAGGAATGTGGAAAGAGATTGTGCTTATTGGACGGATTCAAATATTCCGGGTACACTTGCAGGCGATTTCACTGAAGTTCTTGAGCCAACAGAGAGAAGCAGTACACAAGTTGACACAAGGGGGTCATCTCGAGTTCAGGAATTTTATCAGAGATAGTGAAGTGCTGGAAATCGAAGCTAATGATGGTTGTTTTACGTGGTTCCGGGGCAATTCAACGAGTCATATTGATCGGTGCGTTGTGAGTCCTGAAGTGTTGTTCCATTTTCCTGGTTTGAAACTGTTCGCTCGGACCGCTACCTTTTGCAATTTTTCTCTGAGAAGGGGGACTTTGGTTCAAAGCCGTTTAGATTCTTTAACTGTTGATTGAGCCATCCTGGTGTTGAGAACGTGATTAAGATTGCCTTTACCGTCCAATTGCACGGATATGTGGACGAATAAAAACTTAAGATAGTGAAGCAGAAGTTGAAGGTATGGAATAGTATTATTGATATATATGTGGAAATATCTCCTATGAGAATAACTGTGAAAACATTCCCTTTTGTCTTACGCATAGACATAGGTTATATTTAATATCCTTCTATGCTTTTCTCTTGACCGGACAGAATAATTGCTTTCTTGACCGGGTAAAGAGTAATTGTGGGGAGATCTTATACATGTATATATTTGCCGATCTCTTAGCTAATGAAAACACAAGCCTCTTTTATTTATTGTTTTCTCTTTTTGACCTACTATTTTTTTTAGTGCCAATAAATACAAAAATTATTGGGAACATTCAGCAGCACATAACAAGGCTTGAAATGGGTGTTAGGAGGTTGGATATACAGGCTCATCAATGTATGCTAGCTATAGAGGAAATAAGAAGCAGCAAATAGATGTCTTTGTTACAGATATCTTGTGGGACATCTTATTTATTCCACAATTACTAGACATAGCCTTCTTATTGTGTTCATATACTTTCCTGTATCCTGCAATAAATTAAACAAGTACGCCTAGATGTAGCTCTAATTGTGGCTCACTAGTTGAAAGGGAATCTTAGACAAGGACCAATCTTAGAGCTTGGGCTAGTTGTCCTCTCACTTGTCGTTCTTTGAATGTGTACATTGTGTTTTTGATGTGTAATGGAACAAGTGGTTTTACAATTCTCTACTTTTATGTAGTTTTATAATGACAAACCAAGGATGAATTCTAAATTAAGGATATAGATGAACAATCACATAAAGTAATTCTTCAAACTAACTTTAAAAGCCTTACACAAATAACTCTCAAAGAATCTCTACTGAAGAAACATATAGTAAACTTTACTATATAACTCTATACAAACTCATACAGAAAAGGTATAGAGGATTTCTAAATTATCACTTACACAAATAAAATAATTTAGAGATAAATCTATTTTACAAATCACACAAATAACTTAACATAGAAAAAAGAAACTCGCATAGGGTTTCGATGAGAGAAAACTCGATTTAATAATTCAATTCAACTATCCTTCTCAAATGATGAGTTTACATGCGATATTTATAGAATAATATCCACCTACTTATATAACCTTCTTAATAATAAGATAAAGTAAATCTAACTATCATAAATACTAATTAAATCACTATTTATGATAATAATAATAATAATAATAATAATAATTAAATCCTAACAAAATCTTAAAAAAGATAAGATACATCATAAGTTAAAAGATAAACACTATCTAATTTCTTAATGATTAAGGAAATAAATTAACTCACTAATATACTAACATAATTATCAAATAATTCAATAACAACCTAGCTAATAAATATAAAAAGATAATGGCGTCCATAATGCTAATTACGACACTTTATCCATTAGTGTGCAAAAAATTCAACTTGACACACATATGGTAAAATAGTCATAACTTTGGGTAGAAAACTTGGATTTGAGATCCAAAAGATGCGTTAGACTTCTAATTTAATAATATTCCAATGATACCCATATTGTTGGGTAAATTATTTCCTTCAAATTTTACTCTTACTTCCTTTTATCATAATGCATAAGACAATCTTTAAAATCTTGGAATTTTTTGTACATTATTTTTGGGAGCTTCACCAATTTCTTAAAAACTAAAATGCAACTTATGATATCAAAGCATCCGATGAAGTAGAATATCGCTCTATAGCTACTAATGTATGTGAATTGATTTAGCTTAAGATCCTTTTATCTTCTCTTAGGGTGAGACATCAACAAGCTATGAGACTATCTTGTGATAGTTAATGTTCTCTTCACATTGCAAAACATCTAGTTTTTCATGAACGCATGAAGCATATAGAAGTTGACTGCCATCTTGTCTATGATGAGATATAGAAAAGGGTTGATATCACCTCTTTTATGGTCATACATTTGCTCAAATAGCTAATATCATGATTAAGGCTTTAGGTGTCTGTACATTTCACACTCTTGTTGGCAAGTTGGGCATTATGAATTCCTACACTCCAACTTTGGGGGCGGGGATATATCTTACACATATATTTGAAAAATATATCCTAAACACCTAAATATTCCCCTCTGAGGATATTCCTAATGTACTTTTATATTCTCTATTTATTAGCCATAAACATAGAGAGAGGATATGTGTGGGAGAGATAGAGAGAGAGAGAGACATAGCTAATGAGAATCACTTTATATGGTAATAACTTGACAACCATCATAGTTTTTTGAGCTACTTACAATAGTTTTATTTACCTATTGATAGTAGTTTTTATCATCTAGTATGGGTAATTTTCTAACATAGAATATAAATATCTAATATTTATATTAAAAAAAAGCCTCTAACTTTTTTTGTTTTAATACTCAAATACTATAATTTTTTTTTATAAACTTACAATAATTTTCTTTACCCACTAAAGGTAGTTTCCACTACGGGTGTGCCAAATTGAAATTCCAAATCCATTTTAATATTTGTTTTCAAATATTCGCTCCATGCCTTTTAGACATGATATTTGAATCTTGGATATCTAAAAAATACTAAGAAAATATGAATTGAATTCAGATATATCTAATATCCATATGAAATATTATTCTATTAATTCAAATAAATTTTCCAAGAATATTTTAAAAATTAAAGACTGTATATTAGTTAATATCCATATCTATATTTATATAAATGTCTTATTTTATCTAAAAGAAATATTACAATCACTACGACAAAAAGGGTCTACAGCGGCGACATTAACAGTGGCGACAACTGTCGTGGCTGTAGATAAGAATACAGCGACATGTCAAAGTTAAATATAATTTCGTGACGGAATTTTTAGGATAAAAATTATCGCCGCTATAGATATACAACGACGACGTAGTCGTCGCTATAAACGTAGCGCAGAAATTTTCCCCTAAAAAATATTAATTTATCATAAGAAATAAAATAATAAGAAACATACAGCGACGACATGTCGCGGCTGTAGTTGTTGAAGCTGAAAATATTTTCGTGAGTGCGAATATTTCCCTCTAAAATTTTTGCCAAAAAATTAATAATAAAATTTTGAAGGCTACAGCGACGACTTATCGTTATTGTATACATTGTAGCTGAAAATATTTCATCGAGAGGGAAGTCTTCGTCGAAAATATTTTCCTTTAAAAAAACTTAATACACTTACAACCATCACATGTCGTAGCTGTAGGTCCATTATTACAATTTTCTCACCAAAATGGCTTGAAACGAAATGATGTTATTTTTATATCTACAGCCGCGACATGTCGTAGCCGTAGGTCCATTATTGCCTCTCATTAAGCCGGTCCTTAATAACCTCCCCCTGTATTATCTGTCGCTGTTTTAAGTGCCGGTCTGTGTGGCTGAGGAGGTAGAAGCAATTCTTCAGAGATTCTTCTGGAACGGGTGCAAAAATGAGAGGGGGAAGGCCCATTCGGTAATGGTGGGATATATCATATATATGGTAGAATGTCCCTAAAATGCAAGAGGTTTGGGACTATGGGTAGTTTGAGGCATAAAAATAGCGCTCTCTCATATATGATTGGCTTGGAGACTACCGGAGGATAATTATCAATAAATACTGGCAGCCCCCGACTTCAGACCTTGATAGTTCCGAAGAAAGTCGGCATTTGGGGGCAGATTTGCGGAGCGATAATTGGTAACCAGGGCGTATTGGCCGTGATTAGATAATTCGTTTGGGCTTGGCATCAATAAAAGCCCAAGCGTCACTAAAGACTTGAGGAGCCGGCATTCAAGTGCCTAGGAAAGAATAATGATGATGATGATGATGATAAATAAACAAATAAAAGCTTCTCAAATTTTAAAATGGAATCTCAAATTCTAAAATGGAAAGATATTTGAATTTTTTAATTGTGAAGTGACACATTTGATTATCGATACATCTATTAGTATAAAGGTGTGATTGTTGACAAAATACAAGTGTAAACCCTTAGAGTTTTATAAAGCTTTATTTGTTTGGTATTTATTCTTTAATCCAACACTTAACTCTAAAATTTAATTTATTTTTCTCATTTAACTTCTAATCTGTAACCTATGTTCTTAATCCTGACTATCACTTTAATATTTTATCCTAACCCTTTTGTTGTTTTTCCTTTTCCCCTCCCACTAATCGATTGCACCTCCCAAATTGGTTTTGCTAACCTAATAAGCATAACCCAACTAAATCCTAAACCCATACTCAACTCCTCTGCCCTCTTGATTTTCATGCAACTTTCCTCATCCCTTTACTCTCTACCACCATGTCTATCCCACACCAACTTCTTTTGACTCTTCCATTTTCACATAACCCCGACTTCCCTCACAATTCCTTTCATGCAAAAAGCTCATCCACTACTTCCTTGCCTGTCCATTTTCATTTCTATCATTTTCCAACCCAAACCAAGCTCTCATATCCCTCTCCTCTTTTTCCAGCTTCCATTTGCATTTTTGCTAACCTGTGATCCACCATTTCACAGCCTTAACTGCCTTACACTATCACCTTTAACTTGCACACAACACCACCATCCTCACTTTGCAACACTTTTCCGGCATATAGAGTCCACGCAAACCCCCAACCACCTACATTGGAGCTTCATATTGTAACACTACAATAGGCAATCATTGTTCATGTTGGTTACCCTTGATTATGTTAGCATTTGACATAAGATCCTATAGATTGCATAGGTGTTGCACATATACCGTCCATGGTTGTGTCACCCTGTCATGTAAATACTCCCGTTGATGCTAACTAACCCCTTTAGTGTCTAGTACTCATGCTACATTACCACCGCCAACATTCATCCTCCATGCAACTCCTAGCACACTCCTCACTCATGTGGCTTTGGTTGGGTGGTTTTGTTTAGTTGGTTTTTTAACTGTTATGTTGTTTTTGCTATTTCTATGAGCTAGTTTCTAATATGTTTTGTTTGGCTTTGTTTAAAGTGAATAAGGAGGTTTATTTGGAGGCTAGAGTTCATGTTGGTTGCTTGTATTTTTGCTATATTTTGCTTCGAGTTAAGGTAACCATATACTTTATTAATATGTGAAAATCAAATGATAACATATTAGGATTCGTTGTGTCAAATTTATTTTCTTAAGTATGTATTGTTTTGTTGTATTTATTTTCATAACTATGATAGCATGAAATAATGTTCCTTGAGAATGTAAATTATTTATAATATTAAGTGTACTACAACATGTCATAATAGGTTTGAATTTTTTAAATCAATTATTTTTGATGTATGTGGATGTCAATGTATAATATGATAGGTTGAGCATATTAGAATTATTTTTACATGATTATTATTAATATGCCCTATGGGTATGGTTGTCTTTTAGGTGTACCATGCTGCTATTCTTTTAATATGTATGATTAGTATTTATTATATGATTTTAGGTACGAAAGCATGTGAGTTGGGATAAATTATAATGCATGTTAGGGTTTTATGTGATAATTCATGTCTAAAGGTAAATTGGTCCGTGCTTTAGAATTTACCTAGATGCTAACATGTTTTAGTTTATCATACTTTAGTCTTTTCATGTAAAGTTATTATTGAAATAGAGTTTGGTATTAGAATGGATAGTAATTTGTTAATTAGGGTTTTAAGGAAATTTTTACCATTTATGACCTTATGTACCTAAATGTGAATAATTAGACATAAGATGGCATTAGTAGATATTTAGGTTGATCTTAGTATTGACTCTTGACTTTAGCTTATACCATTGCTCTTAATGTTTACTTAAATAACTGAACATTAAATGAAAAGTGGTTAATTATGGGAAATGGAATTGTTTGTGTAGTATATGATATTTGTAATCACCAAATAAAATACTAATGTTTAAAGTGGAAGACCTTAAAATTTGAAAATGGTTTATTCTCAAGGTTAACCTATCCTAGAGATGAGGTAGGAGTCATCATTATGGGTTAGTTTCAATAGTATGCCTTAGTACCCTAGTAAGGTCCTAATATTCTCTATAGGTGACCTACATATCCTATGACAATCATCGATACTTAAGAATTAGGTGTATAACATCCCTATTTTTAATATCAAAAAAATAATTTTAAAACATTTGTAGAAGCAAAAATGTACAAATACTCCTAAGAAAAATAGGGTGTTACGGCCACACCTAATATTAGATAGACATTATATCTTATATTCCATGTTAGATACAAAACTAAGAAACTAACCAAACAAGCACAAGAAATAAAGTGCAGAAAACAAAAAGTATAAAGGATAATAAGAGTTAGGGTTTACAAAACCAAGTCCATGTTGAGTCCAAGGCGAACTAAAATACATAGATAGAGAATGTTTATTATAAGAGTGTAATATAATGGTAATCTAGGTCTCTCAAAGATTAAAAAAAATAATAATAACCAACAAAATTTCATGCTTAGTTGCCCCATACCCAAACACACAAATAAGCTGACTATTGATCACCCTTAAATACTTGCATAAGGTCCCTTGCTCATGGAATTGAGCATTTTATAGATCAAATGAGCATGTTAGTATGCTATGTACTGATTAAGCTAAGTTATATAGTCATAGGATTTTACGATACACGTATGGTTATAAAATACATATAAGTCATAGTAGCACATATTCTCATGCTTATGAAGTAGCATGCCAACTTATGTGTTTTACTAATATGTAATTCACATCATGGCACTCTAAACATGCATATGGAAGTAGATAGTATTATTCTCAATGATAGACATGTTATTCACAGAAAAGGTCATGCTTCACATAAGTATAGGAGATTCATGATTCATTATATTTATCACAAAATTCAAAACTGATGGATAAATTATGAACCTGTGAAGCTATAAACCAAGGTGCAAACTACTAGATAAACACCAAGGTCCATTTCATTTAACCATTCATGAATTTTGGATCATAATATGATATAATTGTTAATTTTTTTACTTATGTCTCTTTTCTTTGATCAATGGAATGGATCATCCCCCATAGTCTCTCAATACCCATGGTCTCTCAATACCCAAGGAAGTCTAACTATTAACCAAAGGACATAAGTCTAGCAAAATCCAATAGAAGATGATTATATAAACAAAAAACATGATAACATAAGTGAATTTATCTACTTATTTTTTGATATGTAAGAAGCTGAAACAAGCTTAAGATGCGAAAACTCATAAAAATAAGATGTAAATAGTAATTTTTCTTCATAATATTTATCATTTAATACATGACTAATAGACTTAGAAGAAGGCATAGAACTTGAATATGGATAGATTAGAATAATTCAAGAGAAGTTAGATTGCCAAAATTGGTTCATAAGTCTCATGGGATGCAAAATAGCAAGAAAGGCCAAAGAAAAAAAATATTTTTTCTTGAATATGTCTCTAAGTTTATAAATATTTAAAGGATGTAACAAACCTTATAAAAAAATATAACTTTAATTTGAAATCATATGGATCCTAAATAAATCATGTTTTCTAGAAAACATTATAGAGTATTACCCAAGGTTTAAGATGTTATAATGATGAAAGTGAAGGATTTTTTTTTAATGAAACTCCCTCATAAAAAAATAGGGACAAGTAGTATTAGAATTAAAAGAAATCAGTTCTACACACGTAGGCCTAAGATAGGAATAAGAAAGGAAGAGAGACGTTAGGCAAGGTAAAGTACCTCAAAAGAGATTTAGGGAGATTTTTAACTAAATAAAAAAAATGATTTAAATAATAGAAAAATAATCTAAAGGCTACACAATATGTTTATTAGAACAAAGAGATAATAATAATAATAATAATAATAATAATAATAATAATAATAATAATAATAATAATAATAATAATAATAAACTTTTACAAATATCTAGAGAACAACTAAATAAAAACAATAAAGTACTTAAATGTTACTATAGAACTGATTGACAAGTTCTTGAATACCATTTGTCTGGTGTAACTAGTGATTAGTTTTCACATGCCAATTAGTTGGTTATTATGGGGTGATTAATTAGTTTCCATGATGAATCGATCTACTAGTTTAGCCTATGACCAATTGACCGGTCTCCCTACAATTCACGTTTTAAACCATTATTTAAGTAATTTCCAAAACCAATAATAATTTATCCTTATATTAACATAATTTAAACAAATTCTACAATATTTTAGAATGGGGTATTGTAATATTTTTATAATA
The DNA here is from genome assembly GCA_039764185.1 of Tamarix austromongolica. NCBI lineage: Eukaryota > Viridiplantae > Streptophyta > Magnoliopsida > Caryophyllales > Tamaricaceae > Tamarix > Tamarix austromongolica. The sequence goes on from CM077815.1 coordinate 53,687,349, forward strand.
ATATTCATGATATATGTAGCATTGGTGTGAACCATTAATGATTTCTTTGCTTGATCATATCCTTTAGGATGGACAGTGCAAGAATATATTGCATTCTTTAACTATAATAAAGACACTCCATATGCTAGATTAAGAGTTAGGGTATAATACATTAGGCAAAACTATTTTCAACCAGTCATCTGATATGGAAAAGCAAACTATTTGAAGGTAAAGTTGATAAGAGAAACCCTCCTCATAAATTATTGGCTTATGATATGTTGATGAAGCTTAGTTGTGTGTAAGATTTCCTATTTAGGAGTATTTTAGAAATATTAAGAGGGTTGTTAATGATTTGAAATGAAAGAAGTAGTAGATCATATTTTATGAGCTAGTGAAATGCCCCGAAAAATTCTAATCTTAAATATTATATTTAAATGATATTTTATCATAAAGATTAATTAAATAAATTATTTTGATTAAAATAAAAGGAAATTAATTAGGGAAAATCGAGAATAAATTTATAAGTATGTTAATTAAGAGAAATTGGGTATTTTAGCTAATTAAGGATTTGTATTTTAGAAATTAACTAAATAAATTATTTTATTTAAAATAATGAGGAGAAAATAGTTTCAAATTAATGTTAATTTTATAAATAATTTAATGGAAGAAAATTAGGGTGTTTTGCTAATTAAAATGAAATTTATGGAAAATCTTTTAAAAATCCTAATTTAGCCTAAAAAGGGATTTAAATATTATTTTATTTAAATATTATTATTTTTAAATATTCTAAATATTCAGATTAATTTAATTGACCCTAACTTAATTATTTTTCCCCTTTCCTTTTTCCTTTTTCTCTTTCTTTCTTCCTTTTTCCTTTTTCTTTTTCTTTCTTTTTCTTCTTTTTCTTTTTCCTCTTCTTTTTCCCCGGATTGGGCTGCCCTCTCCCGCGGCCCAATCTTTTCCCTTCTTTCTTTCCCTCGGCCCAGCCCGCGCCGCGCGTCCTCCTTCCGCCTCGTGCCGCGCTGCGTTTTGGCTCGGTTTCCATCTAAACGCGTCGTTCAAATTAATGAATCCTTCGACCAGCGCCCGACCGGCCCGGTTCTTCCTTTTTCTTTTCTTTCCCGGCCGACCCGACCGCCTCCCTCTCTTCTTCCTTCTTCCTCCTTCCTCCTCCGTCGACGCTGCTGCACCTTTCGACCTCATTAATGGCTTCTCCGGCTACGGTGAATAATACCGGCCGTTTCTTGTCTCATTGTCTTCCTCTTAACTCCAAAAATAACTTCATATAATTATTTGACGTTAACTCTCGGCCGTTTCTCCTCCCCAACCTCTCGAAACCCCGAAGCCAACCAAACGTCGACCGACCGTTTAACGCCACCGGCCACCCAAATTATTGCAATTAAAACTTCCATGTCGACCTCCAGCTCCTCATTATCCATTCCAACATCTATAAATAGCCTTGTTATAGGAGTTTTTAGAATTTTTCTTTCCCGAAACCCTAAGCCCGAGCTACCGATCACCGAGACTTTAGACGCCGTTTCCTCCGCCGATAGCCAACTTCAACGCCACCGCCGCATGCCAAATTATTCCCTGCAACATCCTATAATTAACTAAACCATTCTAACCTCTCGATTCTTCTTGCACGAGCCTCCATAGCCGTGTCAAGTTGGATGCTCGTTCTCGCCGGAATTTTGACCCCGAAGCCTTCAACCGCCTTCCACCGCCGTGCGCCGCCACCTTTGGCTGCACCACCACCATCATTTTGTTCCTCTCCTCTTGGGCAACAATAAACACCTCTTATATCACCTCAATTCTCCCTATCTTTTTCCCAACATTCATCTTTCCCTCTTTTCTTCTGTTTTTCCGGCCACCGTCGCCGCCGCCGTGAACCACCGCCGGTGCCACCTATCCCCACCAGCTTAAGGTTGAACCCTAGACCCTCTCAACCATTTTCCATATTATTATAAGCCTTGATTTAATTTATTTCAATTATTTGCATATAATTACCATTATTATTATTCTTAATATTTATATTCTTAATATGTTTTATTATTATTTGATGAGAAATTTTATTCTGAATTGTACTTGCAGGGTGGAGAGTGGTAATAAAACAATATTATTGATAGTTTCGAATTTTAAGTTATTAATTGAATTATTATGGGATTATTATCATTCTTCTTCTTCTTATTATTATTAATATTATAATTATTAGAATAATTATTATTATTATCATTTTATTAATTATTCTGGAAAATCTTAGGCCCTAATTTTGTATTAACATTCGCACTTATTTATTTTAGTATTATTGTTTATACTGTTCTTATAACCATTAATAATAATATTATCATTATCTTTATTATTTCAATATTATTATATATGTTATTAATTTCATTATTAATATTAAATAAATGGTAATTCATTAGTTATTTGAAAACTTATATGATATTTTTATTGTTATTATTATTATTATTGTTATTATTATTTATATTCTCATTGATAGTAGTTTTATTAATTTTGATATTATTATATTAGTATCATTGTTATTATTAGGGTAAAGTCTTTAACCCTATATTATCAAGGTTTATAATATCTCTATTATTTTTATGTCTTTAGCAAAGTTAGAATTTTGTTAAGGTTATTTTATTCATATGTTATTATTTGGTCTAAGCCCTAAGGAGGCGTAGGAACGTGCTCCAAGACCGGTGTCGTTTTAGGTAAGGGGTGCTAAGGCCTTTTATGTGCTAATGTGCATTGTGTGATTCATATTCTATGCATTCTATGTTTATGATTATTAATTATGCCGTATATGATATGACATGGAGTTGAAGTATGCTTTCGTATGGCATGTGTATTATTTGTGTATGACCCTGTAAGACATGCATGTGAAGATGTTGATATGATTTTATGTGGGAGAAAGGATGAAAAAGGAGGATGGGGAAGGAAGTTGACTAAGGGAAGTGAGTTGACCTAATTTTATGAATTTATGAGGAATAATCTATTGCATGGTTTTATTTGGAAGAATGAAATCTAAGATGTTATATGGGAGAATCAAATTATTATTAGTGAGGAAGAATCTAATTTATGATTTAATTGGGAGAATCTCATTTATAATATTATTTGGGAGAATCTAATTTGTGATTTGTCTGGTAGAATCCGATTTATGGTTTTACTTGTGAGATTCTAATTTATGATTTTATGTGAGAGAATCTAACTTATGATTTGATTGGGAGAATCTAGTTTATGATTTGTTTGGTGGAATCTAATTTATGGTTTTGCTCGGGAGATTCTGATTTATGATTTTATGTGGGAGAATCTAACTTATGGTCTTGTATGGAAAAATCTAATTTGTGATTATGAATGGGAGAATATAATCAATTGTAAGGTATGGACAAATCTTTGGGTTTTCTATGGTTTTAATCTAGGGTTTGGTATGGATGGATCTTTGGTTTTATGTGGGTTGAATTTAGGGTTCTGTATAACGAAGGTATTAAGGTTTACATGGTGGTTTTAATAGTTGCATGGTGGTATTAGGGTTTGTATGGTGGTATTAATGATTTCATGGTGGTATTAGGGTTGCATGGTGGTATTAATGGTTACATCATGGTATTAAGGATTGGCATGGGACGTATAATGGATGCATGGGAGTGAAATTTGCGTATGAACGTTGATTTGGGATTGTGAGGAAAGTAATATAAGCGTTGTTGAGGGGTTGAATACTTTGGATGGAAATAGTACATGGAGCATTATATGGGTACGTAGGAAACCGAGTTAGGGTTGTTGTGGTTGTTGGGAGCCTTGGTGGTATCATATACACTTGGGAATTAAAGTGTAATTATGAGGATGTTATTTATGAGTTGTGGTGTGTGGAGTGTTAAAATGATTTGGGTTGTGTGAGGTGGAGTGAGATGGGCCACTGAGGCCTGAATTAGGGTTTCGGGATAACCCTAGATTGAGATATGGAGTGGACTTGGGGGATATGTGTTGAAGGGAATGATTCGTGCATGTCTATGGTGAAAGCTTGGAATAAAATACTTAAGACACTAATTACTTAAAGTGGAAGATCGTTGAGACGGGACCAACCGATCCACCGGTTCGGAATAGTGGTTAGGGTGTTTACCCTATGTGTGACCGATCCACCGGCTATAATAGTGGTTAGGACATGATGTCCTATGCGTAACCGATCCACCTGTTATAATAGTGGGGGTTCCCGAGCTCAACAACCACAAACCAGAATTTTGCTAAAATGCCTAAAAGATACTAATTACTTACAGTGGAACACCATGCGAACCGGAGCCAACCGATCCACCGGTTAGGAATAGTGGTTAGGACGCGTAGTCCTATGTGTATCCGATCCACCGACTATAATAGTGGTTAGGGTATGATACCCTATGCGCCTCCGATCCACCGGCTATAATAGTGGGGGCTTCCGTTTTCGCATGGATTTGATAAAAGACATGATGTGTATCGAATTCCGATAAAAGATTAATTAAGTAATTAATCTGGACTATGATTGGGCCTTTATGTATGTACCTGAATGATTGGTCGATATTATGACATGATGATGGTTATGTCCTTTTATTATTATGCATGATTTTATGTGCTTATGTGTTGGCCTTAGTACTCGGTTACCTTACTCAGTACGTAGCGTACTGATCACCCTTTTTATGGGTGCTGCTCATTCCCACGAGTAGTATGCCCTTCTGATTTGTGCAGGTGGGCAAGACATCAGTCGGGGCTGAATGTTGAGCATGTTTGGCTCGAGATTCAAGAGAGTTGTGGCCATATTATAGTCTTTATATGACTCTAATTCTTTTTGTTAATCTTTTATCGGTTGTAAGTTTAATTCTCTTTTGGAAATGAATTACATTTCTTGATGCATACTCTGATTTTGTTTTACAACCGTTTAATGCTTATTTGGAAATTGAATTGTATTGATTATTTCTTTTCTTAGCCTTATCACTTGGTACTGGAACGGTCGGAGAGAACCGGTCTGGTACTAAGTGTGGCGGTAACATTTCCAGAATTCACAGGTTTTCAGTGCTTCTAATTTAATTGCTTCCGCTTTTAAGAAAAAAAAAATTAGTGAATTTTGGGGTGTTACAGCTAGTGTATTAGTACATGCTTATGTTTAAACACAATTTAGATGTCTTGTATATTAAGAGTAATGTTTATTCTAATTTTATCAATACATGACTTTACTCTACTAACACAAAGGACATTGACAATGTGAGAGGTGACGTAGCAAACATGAACATTATACATGAGTTGTATCTTTATTATGATGGGAATAATTTGATGAAGCTAGTTATAGAATGTACTATTTCTTTCCATGATATGGTGATGTTCCTTAACTTCTAAAATGATGTGAATATTCTAAATGGTTTAGCAGGTGATTTGAGGAATAATGCCCTTGATAATAGAATGGTCATGGTAAAGTCATATGACTATCATGTCATGATGCAAAATCTATTAACAGTTGGTGCCTATCTATTTTTAAACAAGAAAATACGCAATACCATTATCGATTTGAGTAACTTATTTGGTCAAGTATGTGCAAGGAAACTTCACATTACTAATTTGGTGAAAGAAAAAAAGTAAATTATTCTTATCTTAAGTAAGATAGAATTAATGTTTCCTCCATTCTATTTCAATGTCATTATTCACCTACTAATCCACTTACTGGAAGAAGTAAGACTTAGTGGACTAGTTTATGGGATATACATGTATCGAATTGAGAAGAAGTTAAAGGACCTAAAGGAGTATATTGAAAACCATGCTTGACCAAAAGGTTCTATTGCCAAATGTTTTACAAGGGATACAACATTGAGTTTTTGTCTTATATACTTGATAGCTGTTGAGACCAAGTTCAACAAACCAAATAAATTCGTACTTTTTCCATTATAATTTTATTTTAACATATTAAATTTTCTTCCAAAATTATATTGGCTAATCTATATATATAAAAAAAACTATTACAAATATTTGATACCTATAGAGAAATGCATTTTAAGAATAATAAATGGGTAACTCATTAGGAGTAAAGTAATTTTGTATGTAAGCTTCATGTAATTAATTATAATATTGTTAATATTTGTTATAATATATGTCTAAATTTTATTTTTACATGTACAAAACACAATGTTAAGGATGCACGAGGAAAGCTTGTTAGAAATAGTTACTACCATTACTACTTTAGTTGATCCTATACTTCTTCTAAAAGTAAATGAATAACTAAATAAGGAAGTTTTAGGAAGTTTTTGAAGGCAAATGTGGAACAAATGCTAGTAGGGGAGGGCTCAAATAATTATGTTTTCCCACGTAAGTTTGGTGTAAACTAATCCACCAAAGACCATCAATATAAATCCTAGTAAACTTAAAAATAAATAATGAATTACTATCCCAACAACAAGTAATATTTAAGCTTTAGGATGAAGAATTATAACATATGAGAAAATTTATGCCCAAAGAGGCTCAAGGTCCTTTACCTTGCCCACTAAATCTCAATGAAGTTAACCCAACACATTTCAATTAGGGTCTAAATATTTCAAAGAATTTAATAATATTATGTGTGTTCACTAAGTTGTATTTTTACGACATTTAACTTAAAAAAATTATTTATATTACCAAGTATCTATAGTTTTTTCCAATTAATATAATATATTATGATTATTATTACTTATATTATATTTTCCTTGAAATGTAGAAAAAATTCATTGATAATAAATTATTTTGTAAGGACATTGTTGCCAGTAATAAGATTCTTCAAACAATAACTTTTTTTTACAAAATTTTCTATAATAAGGTAATTATCAAGTACTCTATTATCAATAATAAGTTATTTTTAAATTTTGAAAAATACCCTTAGTAATAATTTTGTTACCCATAGCATTATCATTGGTAATAAAAACTTTAAATATAAGTTTTTACAAAATAAAACCTAATAACTATTGGTAATAAGCTGAATTCCAATGACAATTTCATTAGTTATGATGCTTATTACTAATGATAAAAAAAAACTATCAATTTTTTTTATAAAGGTGACTTAATACCAACAAATAATAACTATTGCTAACAACAATCCCCTTATTAATAATGGTTTTTTTATGCCACTATTTTTTCCTTAATCCTATAGTAGGGATTTATGTTACTGATCCTAATGTTGAAAGTTAGGCTGAAATAGAGTATGTATTGCTTGGACATTTGACTTTAGGAGTAATTGTCTCCTATTAGTAGCATATAATCTCCCAGATTATGCACGCCCCACAAATACTAGTGTAGTATCCAACATCTCCATCCGTACCTAAGGAAATCCTAAATACCTACAGCTTTAGTTATTCCCTAAGGAGCTAATGGAGGAAAGTAGAGGGTATGGATGGATCAGATAATGTAGCAAAAGGAACCATAAGATATGCATTGAAAGGATCATCAGTAGGTGTGGGGATTCCATGCTCATCTATCCCCTAATCCTTAGGAGATTAAGTACCCTAAGAAAATAGTATCATAATAGTGTGTGTTAAGGGGCCTTAAGCTTTCATTATAAGGATGGAATTGTGGCCATCCTTTCTCATCTCATAACCCATCCTCTTAAGAGTTACCTCATCAATAATGTCTAATATGTTAGTCAAATAGAAAGAAGTATGCATGAAATCAGTAATTGATAACTAAAAATCTTTTAGAATCACAGTGATGAGCTACCCTTACCTTAGAGATGCCTGAGAATGACTTGCCATGTGTTTCATGTTCTGATGAATGTCAACTTTAAAATGCATAGTAGTCTTTGACAGTATGTGGTCTATTCCATGCTAGTCTCTAGTCATCATATTTTCTCCTAAAGCAACATGAGGTAATAACATCATGCTAAAAAAAATAATGCAACATTGTCATATAGGGTGGCAAGTAGTAAGAGTCACCGGTGCCTTCTAGCATGTAGTGATTCCTAGTTATATTTGGTATAATCATCTCATGTATCCTCATCCACTCATGGTATATCACCTTTAAGGTGATATCTTCTCCAGTCTCCAGCATACTAGATTTTATGAGTACACTTAAGACATTAGTGGTAATGGAGTAGCTAATGACATAAATAGTGGGATTGATATTAAAAAGGAAAATGAGATCAAAGTATACATGATCTCTAATCTAAAGAAAGGGAGTAGGGTGAATATCATAGAGGATTTACATGAGGTGAAGCATGAATGTGTTTGCGCAAGCATTAAAATCGATATTCTTATATCACATAATAATTTCTTATGGAAACTTTTGACCCATCTTTGTTGGTCAACCATAGTGGGAAAAAATCTGGGGTGTGAGTAGAAGATTTAGAAATCCTTTCTAATGTGGTAGATAATGCGATAGGAGGATTATCATGAGTAGGAGCAACCAACTACCTATGCTCATTTAGGCTCTACTATTTGGATGAGGAGAAGGTGACTCATGAAAGATAAAGGGATAGGTAGGCTCATCCACATTAAGATATTTCCTAGTAGGGCGATTAATATATGTCATAAGTTTCTTAGTTAGGTAATGATTAATTCCCTTACCTTTAGTTGTGTTAGTAACAGTGGATTTTTTCTTAATCATAGTGAAAGATAAAGAAAGTGAAACACGGGGTAGAGTAAAAATAGAAAAAAGATAAAAAAAAAAGGGATTTAAAACCTCGACACTAAATTCAAGTAAGAAAATGGTTAATGTAGATTAATATTTTAGTGAGAAAGTGTTAATAGAGTATGAATTGAAGCATAAGAACAATTCTCAACAAGAATAAACCATAAAAATGCAAAATTCCATACCATATACACAAATGGGTACAATCAAGCATGAATTCATTAAAAATTAGATAAAACTAAAGGACTTTCCATAAAATTCTATAATCTAAAAAAGCTAAGATGAACGTAAATCAAGGAAAACTTTTTATCAAAAAACTATGAATCAACTTAAAAAATTTAGGGCGTTATCCTTCTCACTCTTGATTATGTTAATAATCTTATTATCTAGCTTTGTTAAATAATTCCTATGAACCTCTCTTAATTCAATGATCACAATAAAAATTACTTTGTTGAGAGTAGTTTTGAAATGAGAGATTGGGAAGAGAGAAACTAGTGGGAAGGTCAAAAAGAATTTGAAGGGATCAAATAAGTGTGCTCAAGTATTTACTCTACGTGAAAAAGATAGACACCCATGTACGCACACAAGCACTCACACACACATGCACACACTTGACAATTAAGCTAATGAGTTTAGCACACCTATTAGAGAATCAATTAATTGGTTTACAAATCTTTTATTAGTTTTTTTTTTCAATGAGAAACACATACATAACCAAAACAATGAATGGGGATGACATTGTCTTGCTTACCATGGAGAGATTTGTGTTTATAAACCTATCACTTGCCTAAAATAAAGCTAAATGTAATAGATTCCAAAGCTTTATAAGATAAGCATCCTCTAGTAAGGTAGCAGAAACTAAATGTAAACTTTGTGCTAAATGCTAGTTTTAAAGAACAAATAAGAAGGTCAATATAGGAATATGTGGTAAATATGAGACAATTAAAACCTTAAATATAAAAAAGAATAAGCTCTTCCCTAGATACAACATCACTTATAGGTCAATTTGAAAAATAATACTTACTACTCCCCCATATATGGCAAGTTCATAAAGCACCACAAGGGCATTGATATAGTTAAGTACTTAGTAAAACCTAGCTCCTATGATTACTTAAAACATAAGTCACACAATAACATGGTAACTAATATTACACTTAGGCAAGCCAAAATTACTAGCCTACAAGATGAAGATAGTATGCAATTAGGGTGAGTCATTAAGGAAATTGTTACACAAATCCAAAAAATAATATTTTTTTTATATGATGTGAAAACTAGCTTTACACTCCTATTACAAGATGGTAATAAAACTATTGAAATACATGAGTTATGTACATCCATCTACTAAACATGGTGTTTTCCAAGGCAATTTTTAAAACATGAAATAGGCTCTTACAAAAATGCTTAGCCTCGAGTAGGCTCTTTATGGATTGTTCAACCTTGTACTAGCTCTTAGGGAATGTCTAGCCTTGAGTAGTCTCTTAGGTGAATAAGCTCCACTACATTTCTTATCCCCAGTTAACATAAACATTAAATGTTTACATCCCCTATAGAGTACTTTTTTTTTTACATTATAGAGTAGAGAAAAGTATCAAGCCTCCGTAATGATCCATTTGGTTACATGAGGTCCAGGACCTCGGTCAAGGGTTGTTATGTTTTAATAGTTATATTGAATATTGCCCAACGTTTGAAGTTACATATTGCCCTAACCCCTAATGTTTGTGAGTGTTTTGTATGGTTCCACACTACGGTGCAAAATGATAAAACAAGTTTGTGTGTTTAAAACTTGCACAGAACCATTATCACATAACACACAAGACACAAGACATAAAGATAACATTTCTAGATTTGAATACATATAGATCTAAGTTTTACAAAAATTATTTTAGTTTTGAAATACCATTCATAATTTAAATGAGAAAAAAATCATATTTGAGTTTGAAATCGTAGAATATGGTTGTATATCATTTTTGGGAAAAATCATTATTTAATGAGAAAAAGAAAAAAAGTCTAAGCCTAGATCAAGTCAAGTCAAAGTTGATGGTCAAATTCTAATTTAAGGTTAATGATCAAATGTCAATGTTTGACTATCATTATTTTCCTATTCCATATGTTACTATGTTAAGAATGTTTTGGGTCATTTTAGATGTAATCATAATTAATCTTCTACTAACCCTAATTATTCCATTTATTAGGTGATTAAGGCATGAGTAATATTGAATTAAGATAATCCATGAAGAACATCAAGAACAATACAAACTATGTATATCTTCAATAAATAGTGCACCACATTTAACATAAAATCATAATTTTACCTAAATTTTTAACCATTTATAACTGCAATTACATCCAACTAAATGATAGAATAATCATGTCATTTTATACCTAAAACTTTCAATGAAAAATATAAAATCCCTAAGACACCTAATAGTCAACTCTTATACAAAATGAGAACTCAAACCCAACATAAGTGTAGCTTGATAATTAATCAAGTTTACACACTTGAGGAAAATAATCATAACTCTTTTAATACTAATCCTTTTTGAGATTTAGTTTTATACCACATAGGACTTTAAATCTTAGTAATATGAGAGATACTCATCTAGTGAGTTGACTTGGATTCGCAAATCTGAAATCAACAAATTTTATATTATCTTTAATCTTTCTTATACCCAACCTATCAGAAGTCATCCTAAACTAATTTAAGAATTTTAATTACCCTATGGAAATTATTTATAAGAATTATCACCACTAAATAAGCTCAAATGATCCATGATATAAAAATAGAAATATTAACATTCCACAACAACATATAATATCCCTTTTCACTACATCACAAGAAATTACAATAAAGCTTGGGTTTAAGTACAAGTAGGTCAGGTTTTACCTTTCCTTGGAGATTAATAAAAATTCTCAAAAAATATAATAATCGCACTCAATGGTTTGGTACTTCAAATCACCTTGATAGTCATCTAAACATAAGAAAGCCATATAAGAAACTTATCAAAAATCGATAGCTTGAAACTAAAAATAAAGGAAGTGAGTAGTCATTATCCTTGGATCTTTGTAAGCTATAAAGATATAAGAAAAAAATTGAAGAACATAACCAAATAAATATCCTTTATCCTCCATTACCTAGTTAGACATAATATAATTAAACCTTTGAATTTTAGAAGCTTCAAAAGCTTTGGTTATGGATATTTCTAGCGGTCATTTATAAAATGCCCCGAAAATTTTTAATTTTAAAAAATTATATTTAAATGAAGTTTTATGATAAAAATTAATTAAATAAACTATTTTTATTAAAATAAAAGGAAATTAATTAGGGCAAGTTAAGAATGAATTTATAAGTATGTTAATTAGGAGAAATTTGGGTATTTTAGATAATTAAGGATTTTATTTTGAAAATTAATTAAATAAAATATTTTATTTAAAATAAGAAGGAGAAAATAGTTTCAAATTAATATTAATTTTATAAATAATTTAATTGAATAAAATTAGAGTGATTAGCTAATTAAAATGGAATTTAAGGAAAATCTTTTAAAAATCCTAATTTTGCCTAAGAAAGGATTTATATATTATTTTATTTAAATATTATTATTTTTAAATATCCAAAATATTTTAATTAATTTAAATACCCAACCTAATTATTTTTCTCTTTTCCTTTTTTTTTCCTTTTTCCTTTTCTTTCTTTCTTTTTCTTTCTTCTTCTTTTCTTTTTCTTTTTCTCCTCCCCGACCTGGGCCAGCCCAACGGCCCAAGTCCTCCCTCCCTCCTTCCTTTCTTCAGCTCGGCCCATCCCACGCAGCTGCCTCTTACCTTCTCCCTCGCATTGCCGCGTTTTACTTCTTTATTTCCCTGTATGCTGCGTTTTGTTAAAAAAAATTAACCAGCGCCTGACCGCCCAGTTCTTTCCTCCTTTTCCTTTCTTTATTTTTCTTCTGGACCGCCGATCCAACCCTTTTCTTCCTCCTTTCTCCTTCCCTAGCCTCGTTCGACGCTTACAACCTACAACATCGCTGCAACCACATCCATGGTTTTTCATCGTCGATCGCACCGTTGACCGACCGATACTCTTTTCCCTCTCCCCTTCTAACTCTCAACCCATTCACCCAACTAACTCCCCCTCTCCTCGCACGTTTTCCTCTCCCTCTCCTATGCACAACCCCCCCTCCCCCAAAAATTGCTGCCACCGGCCAACCATCGTCGTTGGTGACCCTAACCCTACTTTCCTTACTCCCATGCCGACCCACAGAACCTTAACCTCCCTTCTAAGCCTATAAATACCCCCCATAATAGCCCTGTATTGAGCTTTCGTCTCCTACCCAGAATTTCCCATCCTTGTCGCCGCCACCCCTTTAGACACCTTATACACCGCCTCCGTCCAACTTTGCCGCCATATCTGGCCACCAAACTCTTCCTTACACCTCCCTCTAGCTAACCAAATCATCCATCCCCCTCGATTCTTCCTGCACAAGCCACCCCGGCTATGTAAAGTAGCCTTCTCGACTAACCTATTTTTCTGCCTCCGCCACGCTTCAAACCACCATTAGCCACCTATTCCGCCGTTTCCGCCGCTTCTTTCACCTCCCATTATGTTTTGCATACCCTCCTCTACCTTCCCCTACCTTTACTTTCCTCTTTCTCCCTCTCCTCCTCTCTTTCTCTTCTTCTCCTCCATTCGGCCACCGCTGCCGCCGCCGTGCGCCGCCACCTTTGGTTGCGCCACCACCCTTATTCTATTCCTCTCCCTCTAGGCAACTCTAAACACCCCAACTCCCACCTTAATTCTCCCTATCTTTTTCCCAGCATCCAACTTTTACCCTTTTCTTCCCTTTTTCTGGCCGCCGCCGTAGCCGCCGTGCACCACCGCCGGTGCCGCCTATCCCCAATAGCCTAAGGTTGAACCCTAGACCCTCTCAACCCTTCTCCCTATTTTTACAAGCCTTAATTTATTTTATTTCATTTATTTGAATATAAATACTATTATTATTATTATTATTTATATTTTTAATATGTATTATTGTTATTATTATTATTAATGTTTTCATTATTGTTTATGTTGAGGGCTGAAGCCCTATTGTAATTTTTATTTCGATTTTATCATTATTACTCTTATTATTTCCATTATTACTATTATTAATATTAATATGTTATAAATATAATTATTATTATTATTTCCTATTTCAAATTACTATTATTATCATTCCATTATTAGTATTACAAATACTTTACTATTAGTTTTGTTATCATTATCGTCGTCGTCGTCGTCATCATCATCATCATCATCATCATCATCATCATCATCATCATCATCATCATCATCATCATCATCATCATCATTATTATTATTATTATTATTATTACTACTACTACTACTACTACTATTATTATATTCAAGTGTTAGTATTATTATTTTATATAGGGCTGGAACCCTATTGTGCTTATTTTAAATTTTAGTAGTTGATGGAAACCTGTTAGGGTTTCTTGAAAGGATCGAAAGATTAATCGAGCGCAACGTTCGATTCGCCGGTTCAGCCTAAGGAATAACTCCAAATGAAGGCCAAAAGATTCAGAGGCACAGTTTGTACAACGGGAACTGAAATTTGAAGAATGAATGATCTAGATCGATCAAAGGTAAGAGAGCAGATTCAGAAGAACGAGCGAACGAGAGAATCGCCGAGAGAGAGAGAGAGACAAGTCGCGAGAGAAGAATCAAGAAAAACTCAGCCAAATTATTCAGTCAAAAAGAATCGTCCCTGTTACACATTGACCCAGCTATTTATAGGCGTAGTACAGACCATATGTCGACGTACAAAATACACAATACAGACCTTCAAGTACATGCTATATCTACAACGGAAAGGCCGAACGACCTGATTGTTTTGGGCCACATAAATAGTTGATCAGCCCAATCAAACCCCAAAATAAAAATTTCCCAAATACAATTAAGTTTAGGACTTAATTCCCATCAGCTAAAAATAACACTTTAGCTAATCATGGCTATTAAGGATTGATTAATCCACAATCCATCTAGTCCCAATTAAGGACCAGGTGGCGGATTATACAACCGACCTAATTTCCATTAGCCAATTTCGACCGACGAATGCATCATATGGGATTACAATTTATTAACAAAAAATTACATAATCTGCACACTTCAGATACATAATCTGCACGTTCCAGCAACTGCATCCAAAGATCCACAGAGTCCATATGCTGCATTACACTCCTATTTATTCACCAAATAAGACAAACAATTATAAGTAAATAATTCACAGCAATTTTCAAAATTAATTAAATATAAATTCTTAAGATTCACATCATTCCCCTCTTCTTGGAAAGGTTTCGCTTCTCAAACCTGAATAAGTCCCAGAAATGGACTAAGATCAGCCACATTAAAAGAATTACTCACATTCCCAAATTTAACAGGTAAATCAATTTTATAAGCATTATCATTAATTTTCTCTAATACAGTAAATGGTCCATCTCCTCTAGAGTCCAACTTTGACTTTCTAAAATTTGGAAACCTTTCTTTCCTAAGGTGAACCCAGACTAAATCTCCAGGTTTAAAAATCATTTTTCTCCTTCTTTTATTAGCATGTTCAGCCATCTGTTGCACCTTTTTGTTAATCTGTTGGCTTACAGTTTCATGTAACCTTTTCATATTATCAGCTCTATATTCAACATCAAAATTTTGCAATTCAGAATGAGGCAAAGGACTCAAATCTAAAGGAGTTAATGGATTAAAACCATACACAATCTCAAATGGAGTTTTATTAGTTGTAGAATGTAAAGTCCTATTATAAGCAAAATTCCACTTGAGGTAAAACATATTCCCATTGTTTAAGATTCTTTCCAAGGACAACTCTTAACATGTTTCCTAAAGTTCTATTTACTACCTCAGTTTTCCATCAGTTTGAGGGTGACAAGTTGTAGAAAACAATAACTTAGTCCCTAATTTTCCCCACAAAACCTTCCAAAAATGACTTAAAAACTTAAAATCTCTGTCTGAAACTATAATCTTAGGAATACCATGTAATTTAACCACATTAGAAAAAAAAATAATTCAGCCACTGCTACAGCATCATTTGTTTTATTACAAGGTATAAAATGAGCCATTTTACTGAACCTATCTACTACAACCATTATTGAATCCTTAGCTCTATTAGTCCTAGGTAATCCTAAAACAAAATCCAAAGATACATCAACCCAAGGATGGTTAGAGACAGGTAAGGGAGTATATAAACCAAAAGGTTTTGAAGTAGTTTTTGCCTGCCTACAAGTAATACAATTGACACAATGTTTTAAAACATCCTTTTTCATGTGTGGCCAGTAAAAATGTTCAATTAAAACATCTAAAGTTTTCTGAGATCTTAGATGTGCCATTAACCCACCACTATGGGCTTCTTGAATTAATAAACCTCTATAAGAGCATGCAGGAATACACAACCTATTTTCCCTAAACAAATATCCTTCCTTAATGAAATACTTTCCTTGTGAGGAAACTTCACACCTTTTATAGATTTCTTTAAAATCAATTTCTTCTATGTATAATAGTTTAATACTGGAAAAACCTAATAAAGTAGTATCAGCAGCATTTAATAAAGCATATCTCCTAGATAAAGCATCTGCAACTATATTATCACTACCTTTCTTATATTTAATTATGTAAGGAAAACTCTCAATGAATTCTATCCATCTACTTTGTCTTCTATTTAACTTTGATTGACTTTTTAAATACTTAATAGCTTTCTGATCAGTATTAATTACAAACTCTCTATGCCACAAATAATGTTGCCACACTTCCAAAGCCCTTACTAAAGCATACAGTTCTTTTTCATAAGTAGAATAATTCAAAGTACTACCATTTAATTTCTTACTAAAATAAGCTATTGGTTTTCCCTCTTGAGAAAGTACAGCCCCTATTCCTAACCCTGAAGCATCACAATCTAATTCAAACATCTTTTCAAAGTCAGGAAGACTCAACACAGGTGCTTGGGTCAATTTAGTCTTAAGTGTCTCAAAAGATTGTTGTTGTTCTAATCCCCAAGTGAACCCATTATCCTTCTTTGTTATGGCAGTCAAGGGAGCAGCTATAGTACTAAAGTTTCTCACAAATCTTCTGTAAAAAGAACACAATCCATGAAAACTTCTTACTTCAGTCACACTCTTTGGCACAGGCCATTCCTAAATAGTTCTAACCTTTTCTTCATCTACAGATACACCCTCTTTTCCTACCACAAATCCTAAGAAAACCACACTTTCCAAACAAAATCTAGACTTAGCCAAATTAGCATAAAGCTGTTCTGTTTTAAACACATTGAAAATAATCCTTAAGTGTTTCAGGTGTTCCTCTAAAGATTTACTATATATAAGTATATCATAAAAATAAACAACCACAAATTTTCCAATAAATTCCCTCAACACATAGTTCATAAGTCTCATAAAAGTGCTAGGAGCATTTGACAACCCAAAAGGCATCACTAACCATTCATATAATCCAAAATTAGTCTTAAAAGTTGTCTTCCACTCATCTCCTGGTTTCATTCTAATTTGATGATACCCATTTTTTAAATCTATTTTGGAAAATATAACAGCACCATGCAATTGATCCAACATTTCATCAAGCCTCGGAATTGGATATCTATACTTAATAGTTATTTTATTTACTGCCCTGCTATCCACACACATCCTCCAACTACCATCCTTTTTAGGTACTAATAACACTAGTACTGCACAAGGACTCATAGACTCCTTAATATATCCTTTACTTAACAGTTCAGAGACCTGTCTTTTTAATTCCTTAACCTCTTCAGGATTGGCTCTATAAGCAGGTCTGTTTGGTATAACAGCTCCTAGAATAAAATCTATTTGATGTTCTATTCCCCTTAATGGAGGTAATCCACTAGGAATGTCCTCAGGAAACAACTCACTATATTCTTCCAATAACTGTTTCACTGTACTAGGTATTTCTTCAATTATTCCTCTCTGACACTCATAACAGTCCTTAAAAATCATCAAGTACACATTAGCATTTCTTTTCATTGCCTTTCCTACATCCTTACCTTTAGCATAAAATCTAGAAGTCCCTTTCATGTCCTTTGAACTAAGATCATTCTCCAAATTAGGCTTAGATAACTCCTTATAATCAGATTTAATTTTAGTTTGATCCTCAAATATTTCTTTTGGAGTCATAGGTGCTAAGACAATCCTCTTATCATCCTTCTGTATTGTATACCTATTTTTATAGCCATCATGTATTACCTTCCTATCATATTGCCAAGGTCTACCTAACAACAGGTGAGCAGCATGCATAAGAACTATGTCACATAAAACAGAATCTTCATATTTTCCTAGTTTTAAATTCACTAAAACTTGTTGACTAACTTTAACGTCTCCCAATTCATTAAGCCACTGCAATCTATATGGGTTTGGATGTTTAGTAGTGGTTAATCCTAACTTAGACACCAACAGGGTACTAGCAGCATTAATACAACTACCACTATCTATGGCCATGTTAAAGCACTTATCATCAATTAAACATCGGGTATAAAATATATTTTCTCTCTGTATAGCATTAGAATCAGGTAATTTATTATATTTGAATCCCTTCGAACCAAAAAAAGATCCCTACTCACTGGTAGTTCTACTTCCTCTTCTAGGTCACTATTATCCTCTCCAACTATATTGACCTCTTCCTCTTCTTCTTCAGATTCAGATTCTATACCTCCAGACTCTCTAATTAAAATGTTTCTCTTGTTTGGACATTTAGAAGCTATATGTCCTAATCCTCCACATCTAAAACATTTAATATCCCTAGTCCTGTTTGATCCATTTACAGGGTTTGTCATCACATTCTTACCCTTTTCAAACTTTTGTCCTACCTTAACTTCAGTGTTTCTACCTTTAAATTCAACCTTACTATTATTCTTCCTGTTTCCAGAAGTATTTCCCCCAAAATTTCTCCTTGCTGTAGTCTTAAACCCAATCCCAGGGGGTTTATATTGTCTAGATTTCCTTAATTGAATCTCTATCTTAGTAGCTATATTCACCATTTCATTCAAGGTTCCACAAGGATATAGTTCTACTTTATCAGCTATCTCTGAATTTAATCCACTTAGAAACCTAGCCATGGTAGCATCATCATCCTCTATAACTCCTGTCTTAATAATCAAAACTTCTAGTTCCTTATAATAATCATCCACTGTCCTCACTCCTCGACTAATAGTTTGCAACCTCTTATGCAATTCTCTATAATAGTAACTTAGCACAAACCTCTTTCTCATTAAGGTTTTAAATTCTGCCCAAGTCTGTATAGGTGGTTCCCCACACCTTCATCTAGTTAACACCAAATTATGATACCAAGAGGATGCATACTCAGTAAATTCTACTACACCCACCTTAATTTTCTTTTCTTCAGAGTAATTATGACACTCAAATACTCGTTCTATTTTCCTTTCCCATTCAAAATAATAATCAAGGTCATTCTTGCCATTAAACCCTGGTATACTAAGCTTAAGATTATTCAAATTCCTATCAATGAACTCTAATTCCCTATATTGCCTATTGTTCTATCTAGGCATCCTATCACTATTGTGAGATACTTGGTCTTCCAACTCCTCTAGATTAGCTATGGGTAGAATTCTAATCCTAGGATCCATTGGAGCCCTTCCTAAAACTCCTGCTTGATTAGTTTCAACTCTGTTATGTTGCAACTCATTGATTCTTACTTCTTGTTCCTCTAGTCTTTGTTCTAGGTTAGCAGATAAAACAGCAAATTGTGCAGTCATTTGTTCTTGAAAAGTTCTAAGGGTTTCTAGAAGATCATTACTAGACACAGATTGATTAACAGACTGACCATTGTTAGACATAATGAAATTTTTAGATTTAAACAACTAATACAACAGCAATTAATTAAGAGAAACAACTTATTCAAGAATTTCAGACAAACAGAACACACAGAATAGTCTCAATAAGTATCACAGTATCAAAGATTAACAAAAATAGCAATAGTAAAGCTTACTCAGACTTATTCAATGTCTATAATAATTTGACAATAATGACTAAGTAAAAGGGAACGATATTACCGCGTCTGCTTAAGCAATTAATTCACTTATCGAGGGTACCCCTATTCTTGGAGGTCTATCCCTTTTTCTTGAAACCAAATGGCTCGCCGGTTATGTTACCTGTATACTTAGTAACAAACAAGTAATTTGCGAAGAAATTAGAAATTACGTATAGCAGATAGTAGTATTAAACAAGAAAAATTACGAATCGAGGATACCAACAACAATTTGTCGCACTGTCAGTCAAGATTCAAGTTCTTGACCAAACCCTAGGTCGATTAGGGTTTCTCTTCGGACTTTCAAAACAGCGGACCAAAACACTTTAATCGCCGGTTTCAGAACGACGAAAATTGAAACAGTCCTCGTCGCTGTAAACCCTAAAATTTCACACCTCAAGATAGGGTTAGCGAAATACAGAAATCGACTCAAAAATGGAGGAAAAACTTAATCAGTAATAAAGAAACTACGAGCACTCTAATAATCGAGGCTCTGATACCAAATGATGGAAACCTGTTAGGGTTTCTTGAATGGATCGAAAGATTAATCGAGTGCAATGTTCAATTCGCCGGTTCAGCCTAAGGAACAACTCCAAAGGAAGACCAAAAGATTCAGAGGCACAGTTTGTACAACGGGAACTGAAATTTGAAGAATGAATGATCTAGATCGATCAAAGGTAAGAGAGTAGATTCAGAAGAACGAGCGAACGAGAGAATCGCCGAGAGAGAGAGAGAGACAAGTCGCGAGAGAAGAATCGAGAAAAACTCAGCCAAATTATTCAGTCAAAAAGAATCATCCCTGTTACACATTGACCTAGCTATTTATAGGCATAGTACAGACCATATGTCGACGTACAAAATACACAATACAGATCTTCAAGTACACGCAATATCTACAACGGAAAGGCCGAACGGCCTGATTGTTTTGGGCCACATAAATAGTCGATCAGCCCAATCAAACCCCAAAATAAAAATGTCCCAAATACAATTAAGTTTAGGACTTAATTCCCATCAGCTAAAAATAACACTTTAGCTAATCATGGCTATTAAGGATTGATTAATCCACAATCCATCTAGTCTAAATTAAGGACCGGGTGGCGGATTATACAACCGACCTAATTTCCATTAGCCAATTTCGACTGGCGAATGCATCATATGGGATTACAATTTATTAACAAAAAATTACATAATCTGCACACTTCAGATACATAATCTGCACATTCCAGCAACTGCATCCAAAGATCCACAGAGTCCATATGCTGCATTACACTCCTATTTATTCACCAAATAAGACAAACAATTATAAGTAAATAATTCACAGCAATTTTCAAAATTAATTAAATATAAATTCTTAAGATTCACATCAGTAGTATTATTATAAATATCATGTCTTATTATTATTAGGGTTATTAAGATTTTTATTATTAATAGTATTTATTCTTATTAGTGTTATTATTATTATTATTTATTAAGTTATTATTATTCAATGTAGGGTGGAAACCCTACTTCTTTTTATCTTCAATCATTACCTTTACTATTATTACCATTATGGTTATTATTATTTTGTAATATTATTATGGATTTTATCATTTCTAGTATTATTATTTCATCCTTATGATTATTACTAAATTTGGTTATTTATTTTAGTAATATTATTATCATTATTATTATTTTGGTAAAGAGGCCGAAGCCTTTATTTTACTTTGTTTTTGAATGATGTCCTTTTTATTATTATTATTGTTACTATTATTATTATTATTATTCTTATTTATATTCTCATTGATATTATTTTTAGTATCATTATTATTATTAGGGTCTATAAATTTTGGATAGCTAAAAGGAGCTTAGAAGTCTTATAAGACTCAAAATTGCAAGAAATGTCAAGAAAAAATGAAATGTTTTGAATGTATTTCTATGGTTATGAAATTATCAAAGGATTTAAATAAATGTATGATTTAAATAAATTTATTTTGAAATTATAAAGATCTTAATAAGCTAGATTTTTGAAAATATATAGAGTGTCATATCATCCATGTGTTCCCATGACACATCAAATCATTTATAGACCTATTGATTGGTCTCATTAAGTCATAATGACTTTAATAAATCATAAAAAAACCAAAGAATTATTAATGAATATACCATGCTAATTAGGCATTAAAAATATAATCATGCATGCCATATATAAATCATCTCAATACATATTAAGAGCATATAAACATGATTTTGTTAAATCAAACATGCATCAATCACTAACATTTTAAGAGTGAATGATGTTTAATTTTCAAGTCATATTCAACTAAAACTTGTAAGCTAACAAGCTTATCATCTAATCATGAATGAATTCATGGTAAACATGATGTAACATAAAAAGGAAGAATATTATCTTGGACTTAGCAAAATTCATGTGTATTCCTATTTCTTTTATGAAGAAGAAGATGATGATTTGATGTTGTAGATTTCATTTTATTATTATTCTCCTCGACAATGAATTTTTAAATACATGGTTTTGGTGCCCATATCTTTTTGGGTCCATAGGGGTTAGTCCTCAATGATGTATCAATGAATATGTAGTTTCTTACAATATAAATTGTTTCTTAGGAAGGGAATAGAAATCTCACTTTATGATGATGGTAATTGTTTCTAAACTTTTCAAAAGAGAAACATGTATAGTTGTGAGTGCTAGCTTTGATCTTATAAGCTTTATTCGAGTAAGAGATAGATCTTTATAATAAAAAAATCTATTCATAAAATATAATTTTCAAAATAATTTAAGAAAGAATAATTTTTAATCATTTCAAGTTTGTATTGAACTCAATTTTTAGACTTTTATCCATAGATGCAAACTCTTCATTTGATTGTTCAAATCTTTGTGCCTCAATAACAAGTAGGAAAACATTTTACTTAAATCAACATTTTGACATACCATCTTCTATAAATAAATTAAACAATTATCAAACAAAGTGAATGAATTAATTTAAGTTTTGGGATGGAAATTTTTTACCCCATCCTCTTCACTTAAAATTTCCTCAATTATGGCAAAGAAGTAGGGATGTGAAGCTTCTTCTTTCTCCTCATTGCCATAAATCATATTCAAAATTTCCAAAAGTTATTTGGTAGTGGTGCACTCTTGAATGTGATAACATTCTTCTTCTCCTAGATTATAATGAATAATCTTAATTACCTTATCATTTAAAGTTTCGACTTGCGTATCAAACTCCATTCATTCTTCAACAGGTTTATTAATTTTAACCAAACAATGCCGAATGGTGAACTGATGTAGGAGAAAGCACTCAATAATTGGCATTCATAATTATGGAACCAATTGTTATACATTTAAAAAAGATCTCCAACAAAATTGAAGATAAACAGGTGGTTAAATTGCTAGTTATAGAATAAACATACCATAGAAGCCACTAGGCATATAGGTGCATGTGCATCGCATGCATTGAGTGCATGGCATGTGCATAGGGAAAATAATATGCAACTTGTATGTGCATATCAGTTCATTTAGTTAGTTAATTAATTAATTAATTAGTATAATTAGATATTAGAGAGAGAATAAAGTAGCATAAATCTACCTTTTTAAAGAATATTCTATATTCTAGTATCTTTTAGCTAGGTATATTTTAAAGAATTATGCTTTTTATCTAGTATCTTGTAATTAATAGCTTGGCTATATAAAGCCATAGAACCCACAATTAGAGATATCAAGATTGAATTGAAGTTGAATGCAAATATTTCTATTGAATTTTGTGCGAGTTCATTTCAAGTTTAATCGAAGCTTTGTAAATGATTAATCTTAAAACCCTTAATCTCTTCATCTATGTTAATTAGAAATTAAGTACTATCTTTCTAAACTTCATAACCCACACCCTTGTAGCCATATCCATTATCCAAACACATCCTAAAATGAAAGCCTTAATTCAAAACCCTAACCCTAATTTTTGAAACTAAACCCTAACCCACAAAACAATCCATCATTGAATCATCTTCATCATCATCTCATCATCGTCGAATCATATTCATCATTCATCCCTCAAATTCGAATCATCAACACCATTAAATCATCATTACCATCACCGAATCATCATCATCATCATCATCATCATTCTATCCTATTCGAATATCTACGTCCTTAATTAATCATCTTCAAAACTTATTCTTCTTAATTTCAACATAACCAAGCATTAATTTTATGTATTTGATAATTCCACATTCCAACACCTATAAATTTTGGTATCAAAGCCTTAGGTTTGATATATTGTGATCAAGATCCCATCTTTCCTCAAGATTCTTGCAAGAATGTGTCTTTACTTTAAGATTCTCCTAATAATTCATCAAGAGGACACCAAAATCCAAGCATTTAGGGGCGTGTTTGGGATAACACCACTCAGTTGGTGAAGGGGGAAGATGGCAAACCAAGAGGAGGACTTAAGGGATATTATCAAGGTCTTGGTGGACGAAATTAAGGAGGTAAAGCTACGTGTAGAGAGAACAAAAAATTCATAAGATTAAGGGTCACATGTGTAGCTACAAAATTGGGGGGAACAAGTAGAGGAAGGCCATGTGAGAAGGGCACAAAATCAAATGGAGGAAGGAGAAGAGAGTGTGGAAAATTATGGAAGACCACATGACACCTCAAGAAGAACCTACTATAATGTGGAGAAGGGAATTTGATTTGATCTACCTAATATTGAAGATAATCTCAATCTAAAATCTCTTCTCAAATGGTTACAAATTGTTGGATCTAATCTTCAGTATAAGGAGACTGATGATGAGAAGAGGTGCTGAATAGCAATATTAAATTTTATGAAATTTGCTAGAGTGTGGTACGATAATTTGAAAAGGAGAAGGGAGAGAGAAGGAAAACTAAGAATTAGGTCATGGAAAAAATTTTAAAAACACTTTGAGAAGAATTTTATGACTCTAAAATATAAGCAAGGGAATTTTACAAAGATGAATACCATGAGGCAAGGGTTGCTTGGAGTTGAAGAAAACATTAGAGAGGATGAAAGATTAGCTCTTATTCATGATGTCCAAGAAAGAGAAGAACAAAGGTATGCACAATTCATTGGAGGGATAAATATGAATCTTCAAGAGAGGGTGGAGGTGTATCCCTATGAAGTTTTTGAAGACCTAGCCAAGTTAGAAATAAAGTTTGAGAAATAATTAAAGAGAATAAATACACCAAACAAGTCAACCAATGCTCCATATGATTTGACTTTCAAAGGAGTATCAAAGCCACTAGATTCTCAAGCCACATATCAAGACAGTGTTACAAGGTTCACTTAGGAATAAAAGGGCAAGGACCAAGTGCTTAATAAGGTGAACAAGCAATGCTTCAAGTGTAGAGGTTATGGTCAATTTGCTCGGGATTGTCGAAACTAAAGGGCATTGACTTTGAAGGAGATAGCACGTATGGAACCATCATCATTAGTTATCTATCACCACCAAATTAATATCATCTTATTCGAATCATCACCATCACCCTTCCTTCCTATTTTAACACTTTTAACCTTAATTCACCACAACCAACTCTTCAACTTAATAACTAAACCCAAATCAACCATTAATATCATATAATTGAAAATCACATCCTCCCACACACATCACCGTACTTGGTCTTGAAGGTTGTCCTCCACTCATCCCCTTCCCTTATTCTCATTTGATGATAGCTGCTTCTAAGGTTAATCCTTGAGAACACCTTTTTACCATGCAACTCATCTAACATGTCATCTAATATATCTTGGCATCAAAAATCTGTACTTGATTGTGATGTTGTTAATTGCTCTCGAATCAAGACACATCCTCCATGTACCATCCTTCTTAGGTATTAATTTCTCCAACCTAAGGCTTTGATACCAAAATTAATGTGTGGAAGGATGGGATTCTCAATTATTTGATATTAATGTTTGATTTGGTTTTGGTTATTAATTTGAAGATTCGGTGGTGGTGAATTAAGATTAAAAGTGTTCGAATAGGAAGGTGGGTGATGGTGATGATTTGAATAAGATGATGTTAATTCATAGTGATGGATAACAAATGATGATGGTTTGAATAAGATGAGATAACAACGATTTTGATTCGAAAATAATATATGGGTGAAGATAATGGTTCAAATTTTAGGGTTTAATGGAAGATGATCTTGTGGGTTTGGGTTAGGGTTAAGGTTTAGCTTTGAATTTTAGGGTTAGGCTTAGGTTATGGTTTGAATGGAAGGGTTAGGGTTTCGAATGTCAAAACCGGTTTAGGGTTTCAATTGCTTCAATTTTAGGTGATGTTTGGATGATATTGATGGCTAGAAAAATTTGGATTATGGAGATTAGAAAGGAGAGGACTTAATTTCTAATTTACACAGACAAAGAGATTAAGATTTTCAAGCTTAATCATTCACGCGCGTTCAATTAACTTGAATTGAACTCACATAGAATTCAACTTACATTCAAATTTAATATTTTAGTTAAATGAATAAGAATTACATGTGTATAAGTACTTTAGTTAAATATGAAGAACAAATTGAACATTGGAAAAGTTTGATTTGGATTTGGAAGTGTAAAATTAAAATTGTATCTTTTTTATTTTAAGCTAAGAAAATGATAATGTTAGAAGAGTTGTGTAAGATTTATCAATATTCATTAAATTCTAACAACTCATATTTGTTTTGATAAAAAAAATATATGGATAATTAAAAATAGCACTCACACACAAAACCCTTTCACATGGTAGTATTCTAATGGAAAACATTTATAAAAATGCCCAAACTAGTTGATGGGTGTCATAAATTTGTTTATCAGTTTTATAGACAAGTCAAAATGTTTTTTCTATACTAGTTGATATGTTGAAGTCGAGGCTAAACATAGTTTTTAGGGAAAAACCACTAGTCATTTGGTTTGGTACAATTTCAGTAATGGACACTTTGACATAAGATATAATAACTTGAGCTATAATGCTCTGAATTATGCATCGTATTTTTTTTTCTTGTAAACTAGAGATCGTAATATTTCCATAGAGATACTATTCATTATAAAATAATATCTATATAATTTGTGGTGAATTTTTAAACTCATCTTAAATGAGCAAGTGCTTAAGATAATATTAATTTTAAACATACATTTTCATAAACACCAGAAAAATGTTTTGTGTATAAAATCATTTTAGTAACTTTTAAAATGTTTTTTACATGGGATTATAAACATAAAATTATTGAAAAAACTAAGTGCTCAATATGTAAATTGTATGTACATGAAATTTAAGACTATAACATACACCTTGAAGTATGAGTCTTAGTATGTTGAACACTATTTATCCAAATATCAAATTAGAGCAAACACATAAATTAAACAAGTTTGACAAAAACTACTATACGTGATCATCCATATTGGTTGATTGATTTACTAGTTCAACGATTTTGTTTTTGTGTTTTTGTTAGCTTCAATATGGTATTTCTAAATGATTTTTAAGGGTCTTAAAACCTTTGTTATTGAAGGTAATCAAGAGGTATTGGTAAGTAAGAAAGTACTATCTATATATATATAAGTAGAATGTTTTAGTTCTTAGCATGATTTTTAGCATGGATATTGTCTTTGGTTGTTGTTCAAGTATGATTCATGATGTTAACATGTTGAGTTTTGTATTTTTGAATTTTCATAGCATGAATTCAATTTGGGAATTCTTAGATTAAGTTAGAATTCTATTATTTGACTTGCATGAGTATATATGTTGGCAAGATGAATCAATCAACTAGTAATGTGAAAAATTTGTCGAGTATTTCACTAATCCACTAGTTTTGGCCAACTAGTCAACTAGTTAGGTTTGTATTTTATAATTTTCTTTTGATCATGGATCAACTAACTGATTAAAGGAATAACCAATTAACTAGTTTTTCTAATTTATGTTATTTATCTATTGTGAATTTTCCTAAACTAGTTCACTAGTTTGTTGGACTAGTTAACTAGTTCCCTAAGATAGCTTAAGTTATTATAAGGTTGATATTATGCATGGGATTTAGTTTTTGATATTGGTTGTGATATTAAACTTAAATAATTGAATGAAAATAATGGATATGGTTGGTGTATGTTTGATGTTACCACTACAAAGATGTTAAATGATTAATAATCTTGGATAACTTATGTTAAGTGTTATCAATCTAAACACTATTGTTAATAATAAATGTATATTTAATTGTATTGAGAATTACCATTATAAATACTAAATTAATAATTAAATATAAGTTTTTTTGAACCTATATTCTTTAGTTTTCAAGATAATATGTTAAGAGTTAGTGAGTAAATCATCCTTGTGATATTTTATCTATATCTTTCCTTAAACTAATAGGTTGATGACCTATAAGGATTACATACATATTTATGGTTTAAGTCACTTCTGGTTTAGGTAGCACTTCATCAATGAACAAATTAGGTGGATGTGGTATCCTATGTACAAGTCCCCTTGTTATGAGTATGACCACATATAGTGGGTATGGTATCTCATTTGTTATTTGAGCCATCATAGTTGATATACTAAAGTGTATGGTGAATATGGTATCCCTAATCAAGCTCCCATAGCATTTTCTTAATCCCCCTTAGTATTTTCTTGCCACCTGTGTTGTGTATAGTATCTCAATGGTTTGTATTAAGTGTAATAATTTTGAACACCAATATATGATACTAGTATTACACGTATGTTCATGGCAAAGAGTTAGGTGTGGTCAAGCTAAACCTCTTAACAACTGAATTCATATAACTAGAGAATAGGATGTTGAAAATATGGATTCTACCATATGGAAAAGGATGAAGTATTTCTATGGTATTATTGTTCTAGGTTATGTGTTTCAAAGTGTGTTCCTTATATTTATGCAATAACATAACCTTTCCACACTATAAGAGCCTTTACACATGCTTAGGGTATGTATGTTTTACTCAGTACCTCACCATGTTGATGACACCTTGACATGGTCACTATGTTAATCTCACTTTTGTTTTAAAGACCATATGTTGATGATTTGTAAGGATATGACTCTTAACTGAAAAATTTTATTTTAAAACATTACAGAAGAGGAAAAATACCAAACACATGTACGAAAAATGAGATATTAATGCCGCACCTAATATAGGATAGCATCTGCCACATGTCCCATGTTAGATACAATTTTAAGAAACCAAATGAACAAAAACAAGAATAGAGTGTACGAGAAATATGATATAGAGATACAAAAGGAAAATGTTTACAAAACACATCCTCAACTGGTTTCTAAATGTCCAAATACATGAGCAATAGTAATCCAAAAGTGAAAAGAAACAATAGGTATAAAATGACAATAAGGCAAAACCCCAATCCCAGTCCACTAAAGACCAAACAACGATGTTCAGATGTCCATGCTCTTAAGCCACCAAACCAAATGACATAGGCCCACTACTGGTTATCCTAAAAAACCTGCACATAGTCTCCTACTCGTGGAATTGAGTAGGTGACCAAAAAAACTGGCACATCAGTATGTTATGAACTAAGTAAGCCAAATTACCTCCTCAATGGGATTCACAAGTGTACTAGGCCAAAACAGAAAGGAAAAATCATGCTAAAAACCTATCATGCTCACCATATGCACTAGGATTTCATGTCATGCAAAGATTTAGATGACTCATAACTCATTATACTCTCCAAGTCAACATAAGTACCATGGATAGAAATGAAAGAATATTAACAAGCTATTCCATCAAGTCCATATTCCATGTTTACATGACTAATCAAATTATTTACTTACAAGTTATTATTTTTTCGCTCGTCCTTTTATTTTATCCATATCCTTATTATTATTTTTGTTGAGTGATGGATTGTTTACCACCCAATGATCTTACATATCATGAAAGCATATCTAAATCAAAGGACATAATGTATGACTGTTGTCAAGTAACCATCAATGGACATAAAGTCTAGCCAAAGCCAATAACTACTAGTGGACATAAATTTTGGTTGAAGCCAATAACCACTAGATTGAAACCTACTAGGATCTCACTCGAGAGCACTAATAAATACTTGAGTATAGACTAATCTGCAATAGGTAGTTGAGGATTGGGTAACCTAGAATCATAAATATCTTGATCATACTTTACTTTAAGTGATTAGTGTGTTATTTTCCAAGGTTTTTATCACACAAGGCCCATATAACATCCAAGTAGCACATTTACATAATCATTCCATCTCATTATTACCCTCCAACCATGTGATGGGATATCCATAAGTGCTTAACTAAGATTAAGTTAGCCCATCAAGATAATCCATTTAGGCAAAGAATTGGGACTACATTATTCTTTTGTTATAGCATACTCATTCCTATTTTTCCATTGAGACCTTCTAAACATTTAGTGAAAATACCATGAATTATGAACCATTTAATCCATCCAATTGGTTAGTTAATTCATTCCAATATGTGTGTTCTCATAATTAAAGAATCATATTATAGTATTTTGCATACTCTTAAAACATATCAATTTCAAGAGAACAAGAATTACACACTCTAGTAGAACACGTCGATCGGTTTGGCCTAGAAAAACCCTAGAGTTCTCTTGAGCCGATTGATCGATATGATCAGATCAGTTGACTGTTCTATCACCAATCGATCCATTATGAAAAATAATTTGATGGGTTTAGGCAAAGAGAAACCAAAGTCACCACAAATAATCCATTTGAGTAGTTTGGACTAACCAGTTGACTATTCTAAGGACCAGTCGATCAATTTATATTAACCAATCCAATGGTTTGCTGCTAGACAACACATAGTAGCCATTTTAAATTCCATTCACACCCAAAAATCTTACCACATCCAAACCCTAATATGAAATATCATAATACCAATATTTAGCATGCTCTTAAACTGGTTCAAGATTCATTTTTAAGTAATCACCCTTATTCCTCATAATTCAAGCCCTTTTCCTAAAAAACCTTAATTAATTTAACTTGCATCATTAACATGCCAAACTCTCATGTATGAATATAAAGATTTAAATTTTATAGAGTGCACTAACTTACATGCTTATTCATGCCACATTTTCCAAGTATAAATGAATTACTAAAGCTTATAAAAAAATTCCACCAAAGAGGAAAAATCTTAAGTTAAAAGGTTTAAACTTTTAAAACCTTAAAAAACAACAAATTGAAAGATGGAAATCATTAAATAATGTTTACTAATCAAGAAACTTGACTTAGGAAAGAAAATAGATTTACCACTTCTAAGAGAAAAATAGGAGAAGAGTCAGTTGAAAGCAAACTCAATTTCTTTCTAAATTTAACTTTTTATTGCTTAAGAATAAAATAATAGGGAGCTAGATAAAGGATGAAAAGATTAAATTAAATAAGAATGAAAGCTATAATTGGAGAAGAATTAAAGTAAGTGTGTGAGAACTCAGGGTACTTCGAAGGCTAAGAGAAAAGGAGATGATTAGTGTTATTTATAGCCAACGAATATGTTATGGAAAGAGTGAGGATATACAACACATTGAAAACCTTAATTTTACCACTTGTATCTAAGCTGAATAGTTGAATTTATCAAAAGTAGGTTAACTTCAATTTTAGAGATCAAATGGTAATTTTTTGGGAAGTGCAGGTTGAGCTCATCTAGAAAATATCAAACATAAGAAGTGAAATGAAATATTAGCTTGGGGAGAAAATCTCCCAGTCCTCTAATGATAGTCTAAAAATTGAAGCATACTTCTAGAGATATGCAGTGGAGAGAGGAAGTAGAAGATAAGAGTGAGGTCATCCTCCCCTCTTCTATCAAAATTAATCCTATAAATATGTTTGCGACATAAATTAAAGTTGGATAAATGATAAAAAGGGTAAAGTATTATTGAGGAACAAATTGTTGGATTATCAAGGTTCCATTTTGATGCAAGAAATTTCCCAAAAAATCAAACTTAAAAAAGGACTTAACCTGACAACCAGGCAACTTTTATTGATTTTTCCCAACCAGTCAATCGGTTTTGTCAAACTAAAATCCAAGATGAATGATGAATCAGTTGATTGGTTCACCAAAAAAAACTTATTTTATTCATTTGTTTTCCAAAATTTTCCAAACTTCTTATTACCTTAAACCCAAATTATCCAATTTCCATAAAACACATGAATTTCTCATTTTGTAATCTTATAAATATGGAGTAATACAATACTATCTTCTAAAAAGAGGTTGATTCTTCAAAGCCTACTAATTAAAATCTAGACACATCATATAATACGTAGCAAATCACATATCACATTTAACAAAGAAAAATGGGTTACT
Organism: Tamarix austromongolica; assembly: GCA_039764185.1. Classification (NCBI taxonomy): domain Eukaryota; kingdom Viridiplantae; phylum Streptophyta; class Magnoliopsida; order Caryophyllales; family Tamaricaceae; genus Tamarix; species Tamarix austromongolica. The sequence continues at coordinate 53,719,268 of CM077815.1, forward strand.
ACCCCTAAGAAAGGTTACACCATAAATACACATTAAGAGAACAAGTAAGGGTAATTCACTTGGATCTCTTCTTTAGCCTTCCAACTGGCCTTATTAATACCATGCCATGCCCAAAGGACAGACACTAGCAAGACAATCTTTGTGCATGTTGCTTTCTTATTTGTGTCTAGAATACTAGTCATTCTTCATAAGTTAGAGACAGATCAAGCTCCCACGTTTCTGTGTGTATGACATGCAAAGGATCTGCTACATACTTCCTCAAGTGGAAAACATGAAATAGGCACAACAACTCTACTGGTAGGGCCAACTAATAGGTGACCTCACCAACTCTATTTAAGATCTTGAATGGCGTGATGTACCTTGGACTGTGCTTTCCTTTTTTCGCCAAACCTCATTAATACCTTAGTGGGAGAGACCCTCAAAAGGAATATGTCTCCAACTTCATAACCATCGGTTCATATTCTCAAATCTATGTAGCTCTTCTACCAGTTTGAGGCTACTCTCATACTATCTTGACTCCTAAATCAATTCGGTTTGCTTTGCCATCTCTTTAATTATGTCTGGTCCCAACATGATTATCTCACTGATATCGCTCCAATATAATGGACTATGACACTTCCCCCTATACAAGGACTAAAAGGTGACATTTTGACACTCACATGGTAGCCGTTATTATAAGAGAATTTGACCAAGTCTAGGTAAACTTCCCAACTTTCCCCAAAATCCAACACATATTCCCAAAGCATATCCTCTAAGGTTCGAATGGTCATCTCTGTTTGGCCAGCCATACCTAAGTGAAAATTAGTACTCATATTTAAGTAAGTCCCAAAATAAACTTGCATCTTTTGCCAAAAATGTAACAAGAATCTAGAGTCATAATCTGGCTCTATGTCTTTAGGGACCCTTGTAGTCTCACAACGTGCACTACTACGGAAAAGGGTTATAATAACGGGACATTAATAACGGTAGTTCGAAAACCGTTGTCAAACGCGTGAAAATTAATCGGCGGGAAGTTTTGATAACGGTTCTATTTAAAAAACGTTATTAAAAGGGCAACGTTAAAATTTGGACGGATGTTTTAATAACGGTTTCAGGTAAACCGTTATTAAAAGTATATTTAATAACGGTTCATATTAGAACCGTTGTCAAAAGTCAGAAGCTTTTAATAACGGTTACTGGAAGAACCCTTATTAAAAGATGATTTAATAACGGTTCCTCAGAGAACCGTTATTAAATCCTATTTTTAATAACGGTTCTCTCAGGAACCGTTATTAAAACCCCAAAATCAAACTTATATTTCGTTCAGTTCTGTTTCGTGCCAAAATTTTCAGACTCTCTGCACCTTCGTTCTCTTGCTCTCCTTCTCCTTGCAAACCCTCGCACGACCACACCGGCTCCTCTCAAGTAAAGGAAACCCTCGCACCGCCAACTCTCCACCACGCCTCCGCCATTGCCGGCTCTGCATGTGCGTGCTGTCATTGTTCCGAAGCTAGCTAGCACTTGCACCTTCATCCTTTGTCGTGTTTGAAGCCCTTGCCTCTCTCAACATTCTCACCGTCGTGTTTGTAGCTAGCTCACTTTATGTATGTGTTTGTTCTTCTTCTCGTAACATTTTATCTACTTATATATGTATATATATATATAAATGCATGCATGTTGGTACAGGGTTTCGTTTGTTTGTTATTGAAAGATTGTGGTTTGTCGTTCGAAAATGGGTTGTTTAATGTATTGGCTGAAAATTTTGCTGTTTTTTGTTGAATTTGTTGCGTTATTGTTATATATTAACAAATGCATGTGTTGGCCAAGACCTTTACATATATATATATATAATATGAATGTGAGTGTAGAATTATATACATTTTCACTCATAAAAACTATATATATATACACACACACACACACACACATTTTCATTAATAAGTATAGAAGACTAGCAATAAGATATAGGAAATGTCATATAATGAAATGCAAATATATTTTACATATGCATATGTTAATGATTGCTATTTGATGAGGATTAAATAGATATAGAGAATAAGGAATATATAAAAGTGAATAATTAAATAGAGAGAAATAATTGTGTATGATAAGAATAATAATAATAATAATAATAATAATAATAATAATAATTAATAATATGATTTATATATTATGCTTTAATTACATTTAGCTAGGTTTAGGGATTAGGTTTTTTTTTGTGGTTTAGGGTTAGGTTTTATTATAATAAATTATGGTTAATTAGCTAGGGTTAGGGTTAGGGTTTATCGTTTATTATGGTTAATTATGGTTTAGGGTTTAGGGTTAGGGTTACGGTTAGTATTAATATCTTTTTGGAAACGTGTTAACATGATTCGTATATATATATATATATATATATATATATATATATATATATATATATATATAGAATAGCATGATACATTTGAGATTAATTCTTTCTAAGCATGATTCGTATCGATAATATAATGGTACATTATTATGCTCAATACATAACATTCTAACATAATTTATTTATTTATTTTTTGTAGAGATATGGCCAACAAAAACATTGATAGGGATAGCAGTGATGAAGAAGGGAAGAGGGGACCTACGATTATGAGAATTATCATAGACATGAGGAATAGAGGAGAAGTAGTCGATTTGGGATGGAATACTTACAATCTTCTCATCGGCCCTTACGTAGATATGTTCTTGACCTACATTTCACTTGTGACCCGTAACCGTGTTCCTATCTCATATAATAATTGGAAGCAGGTTCCACAGGGTCATAAGGAGCATATTTGGCAGGAAATCACGGTAAATATGCTATTTTATGTAATCATTTTTGTATGTCAAATGTTATTAATTTTATTACATTAACATCGGTATACATCTACATGTCTTATTTTGCAGAAAGTGTTCAATGTCCCAGAGAGTAGGAAGAAATGGCTTCTTAGACATTGTGGGGAGCGTCTAAGAACCTTTAGGTCATATTTAGCTCGTAGAAAAATGTATAGAAAGAAGGATGGTTCTGTACGACAGAACCCACCCAAACGATACGGTTTCATCGATCAAGAAAGTTGGAACCAATTCATTGCTTATCGTCTTACGGTGGATTTTAAGGTGCTTGTTAGATAATAATTAAACTTTTTGTATCAATCCCAGTATTATGCTTAATATTGAAATAACCATGTCATTATGTTTTGGCTTGTCACATAGGAAAAAAGTACCCAAAATAAAGAGATTGCCAAGCAAAATAAATACCGGCATAATATGGCTCGCAAAGGCTATGCGGGCCTTGAAGAGGAGTTGGTATGCATTTTTTGATTATCTATTTACATGTAAATGTTGAATTTTATAATAATATTCTTAATTAAGAATATTTTTTGATTTGTAGCTCCTAGCCGAAGACTTGGACCCATGTACCTCGTCCATCAATATTGGTACATTATGGAAGAAGGCTAGAGCAACAAGAGATGGATATGTTAATGAATATGTTGATGTTGCAGCCAAAAAAAGTGTAAGTTTGTAGATATCTAGAACCCTACTTAGTTTTCTTTTAGAAAACTATTATATTATGCTTATTCCTATAAGTTAAATTTACAGGACGAACTTGAAACGTCAGAAGGTGAGGAGGTGGACCAATATAGCATTGTGGCCCAAGCTACAGGAATTGTAGAACACCCTAGAAGACATAGGGGCATTGGATTGGGTGTTACGAGAACGAGCATATGTGGTCGATCTCGTGGTTCTCGTAGCAATAATGAGCAAGTCGCCATCCTCACCCAAAAATTGAACGTGGCATTTGAACGGATGGCAACAATGGAGCAAGAGTTGTCATTTATTAAATCTCAAGGGTATAAGCCATCTGATTCAGTAGACCATGATCAGCTTCACATACCTAATGTAAATAGCGTCAGAGATAGTTGTGAAGCTGATGCATTTCTTTCTACTCTTCCCGAGGTAAGCATTACAAACTATGAATTGTTATTAAATGTATTCGGTGTAATAAATTATTAATAATGTGTAATATTTTTGTTTAGGGTTTGCATAAATGTGACTTACTAGCGAATGACCTTTCAACAATTTTGGTGAAAGGAAGGGTCCGCATTAGTCACAGTATTGAAACGCAGACAATCCACGGGTACAATTTAGCCCTAAATACAAGGCCGGTGAGTATTGACACTCCAATCATTGGCAGTGCACACTTGCCTTGTTATAAAGAGGGCGATGAGGCAACCACAGTACTAGAAGCTCATGGAAGCTTCGTGGCTTGGTCTGCGGATCAAATACGTCTCACTACTGAAGAGGTATTGACATTTGACATGTTCATTAGACCTTGTTTAGTAGTAACACTATATATACCTTTTTCATATATATATATTTATATGCTCAATATATATTTTGTTTAATATTATCAATTAAGGAATCAAAAAAGAAGACTGCTTCTGCTAGTAAAATCAAGAGACGTACTAGCAGAACGAGCAACACAAAACAGGGCGCTGCTAAAGGAAAGAGAGCTAAATCTAAAAAATCAGTTGTCCCACAAAAGATTCCTTCTTCAGATCAGCAAAGCCAGCCTCCACCAGCATTAGCTATATTATATTTTTATGCCCAAAACTACCTCAGGGACAATTATATTTTCATTTATTGTCGTCCTGAGTATGTTGGGAGGGACGATGCTACTTACATGGTATCGACGGCTGACATAAGCGACATTTATAATCAAGAATGGATGTCAACCATAAGTGTCGCCGTCTATGTCACGTAAGTATTATTTCATTTTGAGATTTTAGTACTCTTAACTTATACAATTGGAATTTTTATGACCTCTTATATGAGTTATTATTTATTAACAAATATGCATTGTTTTTGTTGTCCATAGGTTGGTAGCTACTCGAGCTGCGATGGAGGGAATGCTTTCCTCTATTGTGTTTGTGTGCCCATACTACATAGCTGACGGTAGTACAATAAGAGAGGGTAGGCACATAAACTATTTAGCGGATCGCATTTTGATTGAGGGACACAACAAGCTCTATCTCATTCCTCACCTCGCAAGTGAACATTGGGTTTTGAACGCCGTCCGACCTGATCTTAATAAAGTCTATGTGTTTGATTCCCTTCGAACCTATGATGTGCCTTTTGAAGTCGCTCGTCATGGTGGGAAGGAATTTATCGACATGTTAGTATACTTTTCACTTCTTACTTCATTAGCTTATTTATACATATATTCTCCTAGCTAGCTTTCATTATTTGAGGTATATATGCGTACTTACAATATTGTGTATCCAACTCTATTTATTAGGGCACTACAGACAGCATATCAAAGGAGAGGCGGGAATGGTGTCCCAGACCCAAAGAATGTTCAATACGAGCCTGTCATAGTAAGTAGGAAGGCAACTATTTCGTATTTTATTTTAATTAAAATTAATATCTAATAGTTAGAGAGCTAACTGAATTTATATGACAGTGTCCACAACAGCAAAATGACAAAGATTGTGGATACTATGTATGTAGATCAATGGATCTGATAGTCCAAAATAGATCGGTCAACATAGATCCAAGCCATGTATGTTTTCTTTTCGTTATTTTTCCATTAATGAATCATGACATATATGTTTGATACTTGACGTAAGTGCTAACTGTATATTAATCAAAACTTGGGATTTGTAGTTTTTCACCGATGATTATGCACAAGGCCAGCAATACAATGTTGAAGAAATTGATGAAGTGAGAGAGCAATGGGCCAAGCATGTGCACTCATTCATTCGGTATTAGGTAGAGATCTATATATTCTACATGCATGTTCAGGCTTGTATTTTGTCTATGTCTTTAAGTCTTGTAATTAAGCTAGATTTATAAACATTTTGCTTTGGTGTGTAGAGCTACCAAGTTGTGGTATGCCTACTAATTTTGATTCTTGAGTATATATGTCCGGTGTATTAACAAGGGAATGATTGAAATTATGGTGTGATTGCAGATATGTTATCAATTGATGTTGTTTTACAATGCAGATTTGGTAATTATTTGAACATACAACTGTGTATGTGGGCAGGAACAAAACTGCAAAAAACTATAAAAAAAACTGGAGTTTTAATAACGGTTCTGATGGAAACCGTTATTAAAAGGTAGGTTTTAATAACGGTTCTTATGAAAATCGTTATTAAAAGATGTTTTAATAATGGTTCTTCTAAAACCGTTATTAAAACTCTGGTATTTTAATAATAGTTTTCATAAGAACCGTTATTAAAACTCTGGTATTTTAATAACGGTTTTCATAAGAACCGTTATTGAAACCTACCTTTTAATAACGGTTTTCATAAGAACCGTTATTAAAACCCTCTTTTTTAACAACGGTTTTTCTCAAAAACCGTTATTAAAAATGCATTTTATGCTCATATTGGCGGTTTTTTTTTATATTTTTGATAACAGTTGTGAACCGTTATTAAAGATTTAATAACGGGCGTTTTAATAACGGTTGAAAACCGTTATTAAAACTGTAAAATAACCGTTATTAAAACTACTTTTTGGGGTAGTGGTGCTTCCTATAAGAGTTAGTTAACTACTCTATACTCTATATTGTCTTCATTATTATGAACAGTATTGACTTATCAGATGATCCACAACGACTCAAATGAAATCAAAGACACTACGAGTATTTGGAAGATCAATCATAAAGTCTATAGATATGTTATCCCACTTCCACTCCAAAACTGCTAGTGTTTGTACTAACCCTTTTGGTCTCTTATGATCAATCTTGAACTTATAATAGGTCAAAAAATGAGCAACAAACTCTAAAACCTCCTATTTCATATAGGACCACCAATATATCTTCTTCAAATCCTTATACATCTTATCCCCTCTAGGATGAACGGAATAAGGAGTACAATGACTTTCCTCTAGAATCTTCATCTTGAGCACAACATGTCCCCATGGTATAAACCACCTACCATAGTATCTAAAACTACCATTCTCATGAATCCGAAATCCCTTGTTTCTACCTTCTTCAATACCCTACTTTGTCCTTTCGAGCTTAACATCACCAAGTTTACTAGCTAGGATCTCTTCAAAAATTGAAGGTGTGATGATGAGTGCATTCATCCTTCGGTCTATACTACCAGTGGTGATAAATTATATCTCCATCTCCTAGATCTGTTGACATAATTAACCAAATGACACAATCGTACTCAAGGAATGTAAGGTTTTTTTTACTAAGAGCATCTACTACTATATTAACCTTACCCTCATGGTAGGTCAATTCCAAGCTAGAATCCTCAACCAATTTGAACCATTCACTCTATCTTAAATTCAACTCTTAATACATGAAAATGTTTGAGGCTCTTGTGATCAGTTTGGAACTTTCATAGAACCCTATAGAGGTGACATCTCCAAATCTGCAAAGCAAACACAACTACGACAATCTCTAAATCAAGTGTTAAGTACTTCTACTCATGCTATGTTAGGTGTTGAGAAGCATATGACACCACTTTCTTATGGTGCATCAACAGACAACATAATCTATGCTTAGAAGCATCACTATACACTTCAAAACCATCCTATCCACTCGATAATGTGAGAACTAGTACATAAGTCACACACCACTTCAAATTTTTGAAGGCTTCATTACAATGTTTATTCTATTGGAAACTTATAGCCTTCTTCAACAAGTTAGTCAATAGATGAGCTATCTTGGAGAAGTCTGTAACAAATCTGGAGTTATAGCATGCCAATCCTATAAAATTGCGCACCTCCTTAATAGAAAATGGTGATGGGAACTCAAAAACTATTTTAACCTTAGAATTATTAATTGACACACCATCCTTAGAGATCATATGTCTAAGGAAAGTGACTCAATTCTACCAAAACTTGCACTTCAAAATCTTGGCATACAACTTGTGTATTCTTAACAATGCTAAGGTATGTCTCAAATGTTGTTTGTGCTTCTCTTAATTAATTGAGTAGATGAGGAGGTAATCGATGAACACCATGACAAACAGATCCAAAAGCTATTAGAAAATCTTATTCATAAGGGATATATATGATACCAGCACATAATGAGTTAGGAAGGAATTATTGTGAACTCATAATAGCCCTATTTTTTTTTTAAATGTTGTCTTTAGAATATCTTATTTAGCTATCCTCAGCTGGTGGTAACATGATCGAAGATCAATCTTAGAGAACACTATGGATCCTCTGAGCTAGTTAAATAGATTGTTTATCTATGGCAATAGATAATGATTTTTCACCATAACCTAATTCATCCAGTGGTAGTCGATGCACAGTCCCAAGCTACATACTTGGTCAAATGTAGCCCTTCTCCAACAATTTTTCTAGCTGAGTATTAGGAATTTTGTTTTTGTTTCAATTTTAAGTTTTAGCCTTATCATCTAGTGTAGGTGGATCAATTGTGTTTACTTACACTAGATGTGGCAATAATATCCTCATTTATATTCAGCTTCCGCATTGTTTTCTAAGTATTGTATGTTTTGAAAATATGAGTGTTACAGTAGTAGTAGTAGTAGTAGTAGTAGTAGTAGTAGTAGTAGTAGTAGTAGTAGTAGTAATAATAATAATAATAGAAATTTTTATGATCTAATATAATTAATGCTAATATGATATTACAATAAAGTAAGAAGAACATAGTTTACTAGTTTTATTTCATTTGTTATTAAATGGGTTGCATATTTTTGTTTACATAACATTTATTAATAAGCTAGTTTGTTGGTATTTATTTATCAATTTACATAAGATAAAATATTACTTTTGTGGATGAAAATTGACTTTAGTTTGGGTTAAGTATGAAATTATGTTTAGGTATGGGTCGGTTTGAGTTAGGTCATTTCGGGTTGTGTAAGTTCGGATTGGTTTATTATCAGGCTTCTATCTAAGTATGGGTTAGGTTCGAGTCGGGTTCTTTTTGGGTTGGATTATTTTGGTTTGGGTTATTTCGGATACAGGTCACTATCAGGTTGATTAAATTTAGGCTGGGTTTAGACTCATTCAGGTTGTTTTGGGTTTTAGGGTTGATATCAGGTTTAATTTTTTGAGTCAATATCAGGTTTTAAGTCAGCTTATTCGAGTAAGTTAGGTCAGGTTAGGTCAACTTTTCCAGGTCTAGTTTTAATCACAAAACTATTAGGTGAATTATTATTTAACTTAGTTGTAATTTATATGTATAAATTCTAGCATACTCATATAACCATCTAACAAGCATATAATCCTACATACTGTCACTATGAGGAAGCCAACATGAGGCATGCACTATATAAATTATACTCAATATAATCACACATGTAAATTATAGCAATTAAATTAGAATCAAAGGACTATCTCATGAAACAAAGAAAATTATTATTTTAGATCAAATTATAGTCGATGGTCTCAATCTATTCTCCAATAATAAATATTTAGTCATTCATAATAAATAAATAAATTATACAAAAATATATATTAGAAATAGAGAAAAAATAACCAAAAATAAATTAGTTTCATATGAAATAAATTCTTTCAAGTACCTTTTTTCCTCCTCGGGGCACACATCTTTCTCTTTCTTCTCTCTCTTTCTTTTCTTATGAGTGTTGTTGCCTCCTTTTTTGTTCCATTGTTCTTTTCTTCTTCTTCTTCTTCATGTTCTTGTTCTTGTTCTTCTTCTTAATACGCTGGTTAGTTCCTCCTCTAACCTGTTGTCTCCTTCACGTCCTGTCATCCTTCTATCGCACACCTTTTTTGTGCTTGTCTCTCTCTCTCTCTCTCTCTTGTCCATCTTCTTTTTCTTATTTCTTCTTTACTTTGCTGATCGTCTTTTTTTTGTATGCCTGGCCCTTTTTCCCTAGCCTTTGGACTTTTTTTTGTTGACTTGAAATAGACAAAATTATACCAGCAAAATAAAATTAAATGAATCAATAAATTATCTTCTAATTTAAGCTCATCCTTTTATATCATTTTAGATCAAATAATTAAATATATGATATTATTATCACTTAAGCATAAAATTATAATTATAGTCATATATTTTTTTAAATAAAAGATCAAAAACTAAGATTAAAAAGGTATGAAATATATAAAAATATGTACTCATCAATATACTAAGATTATTAAGAACAAGTTTCCCAAAACAATACAAATCTCATTGAAATGAGAGTTTTTAGCAAAGTAAGTTCTTCAAAATGATGGTTTCTCTAGTAAACAAAACAATTGTAAGAAGCTTTATGAGTTATAAAAATTCTATCAAATACAAAAAATCTGACTCAATCTCCATTATTTACATGAATCATGGATAATCCTAGATGAAAATAATTTTAGTAAGTTAATTAAATATTTCATATCATAAACTAACTTATATAGCATAGTGAATATACATCTAGACTTAGTTTCCATGAAATCAGTAAGCTAACAACTTTAAATATGTTCCCTATTATTTTTCTAAAAATGCTACTTGTTATATTTATCCAAATATTTTGGTCACCATTATATTAAAAATAAAATACATAAATATTACAAAATGCATGAGAATAAAAGTTTTTTTGACTAGTATATGTTATAGAAGTAGGGAGATCTCAGCATAAGATCAACAAAGCTAATGATTATTAGGGAGACACTTATTGACCTACATAACATCTAGAGTATCTCATTACCTTACAAAATGTTCTAAAGTCTAACCCTCTTCTATGCTTTAAGGGCTTCATACACTTTTTTATGACACACTTTTTTAAAATTCTTTGTAAGAATTTGATAATGATGAAAATAATAAGATATATGTCTAACTTATAAAAGAATCAAACATGGAATTTTTAGCTTGCCAAAAAAAATAGTGGATAAAATTATAGAGTTATATAAATTATGGAGAAATGTATTAGTGGTAAACCACAAAAATAATTGTAATAGTTTTGCTCACTTCTTTTGGTTTTTGTTGATTTGATTTTAAACTTTTAATATATTATTATTTTACTATTATTGATACCATAAATAACATTTTTAGATTAATATCATTTTTATTACTTCAATAAAATAATATATATTATTAATTTTAAAATATTTTTATTAAAATTGTTGATATGATCTTATTTGAAATTATATTAAATAGGACAAGGTCATAAAAGAAAAGGTAAAAAGGCGAGAAAAAGATATTAAAAAAAAGGAAAATTCTAAATAAAAAATTCATTACTATTCATTAATTATATTATTGGAAGATTTTAGCAAATTTAACGTTTGTATATATATATATATATATAGCCACCATTTACGACTCTTAAATAATAATATATTAATATTTAGCTTAATATTTTTCAACCAGTATGTGTTTTGCACAATTCCACTAATGCATCGTTATATTTGAATTTATTTTCAATTTTCCAATAAAAATAAATTCAAATATGATGGTACCTAAGTAGAATTATAAAAAAAAATCATTTAAAATAATATTAAGCTAAATATAAAAATACCTAAATAGAATTTATCATAATAACTAGTACTAGTAAAATAAGTTGATCTAAGATCATTTTAGGTTGCCAATGCATATTTTTTATTATTAATTTATTCATATCTTTTTCAACAATTAAATATTTTTTAATTAAAAATTAATCATATCTCAACAAGTAATTATCTCGTTATAATAAGAGAAAACAAATAAATGGATGAAACAATATTATAACATGTCTTATATTCTCATTCGACCAAGTAATTAATTTTTAACATGGTTCAAAACTGTACTACTATGTCCAATTTATAAATATCAATTTAATAGCTTTAATTTTATCCAGAATAAGTATCATTTTAATATTTTAATGAAAAAAATTGATTATCTTTCCTAATTTATCCAATATCATCAATAAGTTTGTGTTCTTGTGCTTGTATAATACTCAAAAGTTTTCATTAAATATTTAACTATTAGTAGAGAAATTTTTTTCACTTAAATTCTTATTCTATGGTCATGAAACTAAAATGATAGGGAGTATTGGAGAGAACATTTCAATCTTGAACCACTATTTTTATCAATTATTACACTAATAATGAAAATTTAGAATAATAATAAACAAGTTAAAAAAAACCGTCGGTAACAAATAAAAGCTCATAGCTGAATCTCACCCAAATTTCCGAGATCGGCGAAATCGTACTAAACTTGCCCGCTGTTTTTGGTCCAAAACAGGACGGTGCGGAAAAAGAAACGAAGGAATTAGCAAAGACAGAAAAAAAAAACGTATAATGAAGTAATAACAGTAATGAATAACGATATCGCATTCATCGCAGCCGAGCAGGCTGCTACTACCGTCAATTTAAAAATTACTACCTCGATTTCAGGGAAAAAAAATCACAATAACAACAAAACGTGCTGAATTATTATTATCTTTTTATTAAAGAAAGGAGAAACGAAACACGAAAACCAGCCTACCCAAGAAGAGCCAAAACAGCTCACATAAGTCACCGCTAAGCCCACTCTCCCTTCCTAAAACTACGACACCTAGCGCAGACCCTGCTTTCTAACGCCATTTTTCATCTATATCATTAAACCTCCGAGCTCCCTCACCTCACCAACCCAAAACCCCCTTATTTTTTTCCTTTTATTTTTATCGAACTTCTACAAAACGACGACACTGAAAACGATAGAGAGATTTAGAATTGGAATTGAAGAAATAGATACGGAGAAAAAATAAAATCCAAGAAATTGGGATTTTTCTCTCTTTTATCTTGGTGCGGTGGGCAGTAGGGATCAGAATTGAAAGTATCTTGTTAAATGATAGGCGGAGGTGAATTGCGGTGGACTAGAGCGGAGGATAAATTGTTCGAGGAAGCAATAGTTCTAGTTCCAGAGGAAGACCCGGATCGGTGGCAGAAATTCGCGGCGAGATTGCCTGGTAAATCGATAGAAGATGTTAAGGAACATTACGAAGCACTTGTTTATGATGTTGATGAAATCGATTCCGGACGAGTTGAACTTCCGAATTATCCAGATGATACTTGTACTACTGTAAACGGCGATTTTCATTCAAATCGCTCCAATAAGATCCCATCTGGTCCAGTTAACAATGGCGGCGGTAGAGGTAGTGGTAAGGGCAAGAGTAATGATGTGGAGAGGAAAAAGGGCACTCCTTGGACCGAAGAAGAGCACAGGTATCAATTTCATTTTTGTATACTATGTTTAATTTCTTGATTGATTTCGCGATATTTTTTTATTTTTTATTACTCCTCTCTCTCTCTCTCTCTCTCTCTCTCTCTCTCTCTCTCTCTCTCTGGTGAGTTTTATTATCTTTTTATTATTCTGTTATTTCTTAGTGTTAATCAGAGGAAAAAAGAAAGCTTGTTTTCTTTTATTATAATGAAATTGAATGTATGATCACGCAATGCAATGTCTGCTTCGAAACTGTTTGATAGAATGCTAATCTGAGAATTTTGCGAAACGTTCTCTGAAAACCATTGCCCAAGAATTTTGTGATTTTCATCCCTGCAACTCATATCCCATAATAAATGATGCTCTTGTTGATGGTGGTTGGAAGAAACATGCAACTGCTGTGTTTTACTATTTTTCAACTGTGAACTGAAACATATATATGCATGCATGTGGTTGATTTCTCATTGAGTTGCGTGTTCTTTGTTTTTTTTTTCGGGTGAAAGAATACCAACCCTGTCGCTTGCTCGGCGAAGGTATTATCACGTGCTCTGAGAAAATAATTCTATAGGGAATGGAGGATGAGAATCATCCCGTGCCAGGTCCTCTCCGATAGGGATCAACTATACTGTTTGGCTTATGTTTGATGCTAGCCTCAAAATATTCTTGGATCATCCAGTCTTCCTTCCAACTACCTAATGCTAATTTTTATATTATTAGTAGGTTATTATCATACTAAAAAGAGAAAAAAAACAGCATGGGCATTGATTCTCAAAAGGGAAAAAAGAAAACATAACTGCATGGTGTATTCGATCTGCTAACCAGCTGGGTTTGGCTTTGACTTTTTTATTTCCTTGAAACAGAGCGCTGGCCGCCTGATTAGAAATTTCTGGGGTCAACATTGATAGATGGCGTGTGCATATATGTGCCTAAATGATTTTTAAATATCGCAGACTTTTAAGTGTCATCTGCTACCTACCTGGGTTTGATTCTATGCATCTTCTTGAATGTTTTCGAGTATTTGCCCGTTAGCCAACTTCCTTTGATTAAACTTTCCCCACGAATAATGGCGTCGGTATTTATGGTTTGCATCATTTGCGTGTGCAGCCATAGACTGCCTGACTTGTGTGGAGAAAGTAATAAACGTGCTTTGTTTGCTTCTTATAACTGATCCATTGCTAATTTTTCCACCCTGATTAGGCTGTTTTTGGTTGGACTGGAGAAGTACGGGAAGGGTGACTGGAGAAGCATATCAAGGAATGTGGTGGTGACTCGTACACCGACACAGGTGGCTAGTCATGCTCAGAAGTATTACCTGCGCCAAACCTCAGGCAAGAAAGAGAGGAAGAGATCAAGCATTCACGACATCACTACTGTGGATAACAAAGCTATGACGACTTCTGTGGATCAGAGTTGGATCCCTCCTCCCAGTGACAGCAGCCCTATCGAACAGCCTGCAGCATTGCAACCTCCTCCTCCTGGTGCTCCTCATTTTGTTGGTGGTGCTACGGCTGGCCCAGGAGGATTAGTAGGAAGTGCAGGAGGAGGAGCAGGCTCGTCCGGGCACCCAATATTTAGTTTCCCAAGGTAGATATACATTGGAATTCAGAGTAGTTGGGATGTTTTTTTATTTGTTCTGTAGATATGAATGGACCACAGCTACAAGCTTGAATGCAGTTTATCGAACTGGTTGAAAATGAATGAATTCTGTGATTGGAGGGAGGTGAATATCTTAGTTGGTCAGATCCATAGATGTACTTTTAGGATGGTTCACAGCAGATATTGTCATTAAGCTGGGTGAATTTCTCAGCTATTTATTCATTTATTACGAGTGTCGTTTAAGACCTGAAGGGTTTTTATGGGCTGCTCTTATAGTTTGTTTTGATATTGTGTGATTTTCAAATTTTAGACCTTAAGGTCTTTTATGGGTCGCTCGTATCGTTTGTTTTGACATCGTTGACCATTTTCAAATTTCATTAGCTGCGCTGACGTGCATCTTGTTTTGAGAGTAGCAATGCAAGCACAGAACAAAATTGAGGTTGCAACCGTGCAAATTCAGAATATTAAGGACGATGATAAATAATATGTGCTATTGTTGCCATGTAATTTTTATATTAAATCGTCATCTGTATTGCTATGAATTTGTTGTACATCGGTGTGTAATTGCTGCGTCGCATATTCTCATTCCATATCCACAACTATGTATAGACAATATATCAACGTTTCGTACCGGACTTGCCTAGGACCCATAGAGAATCTTAGTGGATGGCGTGGACGTGTAAAATTTATTTTAACATTTGGTCTTTTGACTTCTTGTTGAAGATAAGATTGTGTGCATTTGGACCTACTCGTATCTCTAGAGCTACTCTTATTTTTTTTGGAGTTTTCAAGCAATTGTGAGCATTTTTGTATTTTATGTGGCCTACATATCTAACTGCCGGTGGCGAAATGGATCGGGCGTTTTCTCAAGGGAAATTTGTTAAGAGACATTATATGGTATGAAAATTTGAATATCTTTAATTAGACCGATAAATGAGCGATTGCATTCAGGTAGTAGTCAAAGATTGTATAGTAAAACTAGGTATTCTTTGTTGTTATGTTTATTAGTATTTTTTTATAATGTGAAAAATATAGATTAAAGAAAAATGATTATGGTTCCAACATATGTAATTTCTTACCATCATTCATCAAAATCGAAGAAACAAAGTTTGGGCATACATAATAAAAATATGTAGTTAGATAGTATAAAACTTATAAAAGAAGATAATTTATATGCTGTCTAATTTCCTTCCCTTAACACATGCTTACTGTAAACCTTAAAGAAACACCCTAAAATGAATAAATAAATAAATAAATCCTACAACTACAAAGAAGCTCCACAAAAGAAATCCTACAGTCCAAAATAATACCAAGATAAGGGTGAGAAAGAAGACGATATTTTAAGAGTTTTAGTGCCATTAAAGGTTACATTCAATTTCAATATGCTTGATTACTAAATGGTTGACAAGATGTTGTCCATCTCTAAGGGATCAAAGCTCAAGAAGTAATTTTTCAGCAACTCCTATATTTTTTTTTTAAATTTTCATGTTGAATGAGGATCCAAATTTTGAAACTAGCCTAAGTGATATATTCAAATTAATGGATCGACAATGAAGTTCCTTTAATGGGTTTTTTAAAATGGCAATACTAAAAGTTTCATCTAGGTAATGAGAAATAATGGTATAGTCTAACTTTGTTATTCATTACCACTATTGTTTTAATTTACAAGGTAAATTGACTATAAAATTATTTTTTTTTAGTATAAAAGAAGAATTTCATTGCCAAGATTCAATTAGTACAACTCATTTCTTTCAACTCATCACCCAATATATGGATCCATGGACTATACTAGGCTCTCCTAGATTCATGGATACATCTAAACATAAGGGCCATAATCATCTCTATAAGTAGTATAGTATAGGGTACCTTTGAAAAAATGTTTTGGTTGTGCCAGTACCAAATTTGGGCCACAATAATTCTGAAAAGTGATAACATCATCATCTTCTTCACTCTTGGTTGTCTTCTACACTTCGTCAAAACTTGCAACTTATGTGACCATGGTTTTGGGTCATCCATTTAACCCAAAACAATGTGAAAAAGGATTCCAAATTTCTTAAGTATAATGATGTCATAAATATATGAGGACCTATTTCATTAGCACTTTCACATAGGACACAACATGTTGGGATCAACAGTCCAAATTTGATCATACAATCCTTCAAATACAATCTTTTGTGAATATCATCCCAAAAAATGAGTTGGAACTTGAAAGCAATAAGAGGGCACTATACAATATTCCTCCACTAAGCCATAGGTTTCTTGGGTTGAACAAAGGAATATACATTTCACAAACTATAGCCACCATCAACTTTAGAACAACTCTTAAAATCCTTGAAAATCATTTCAAACAAGGGTTAAAGGAAGAGGGTTCATTTAAAAGGTAAGGAACATGTAGACTTGGGGAAAAATTCCCATATTGAGGATAAAGATGCATGACTAGTACAATTGTATAGGGAGGAGGACACATTTGATTAGCTATAAGCTACAAGCATAAGATAAAAATTGTTGATAAAATGGGTAACTAATCCTTGTTTTGATAATAACAAACCAAATTAAATATTTAATTATTTTAGTCAATTGTGTAAGTACAAAAATAATTTAAATGAAGTGAACACACTCGGCCAAATCCTTAGAACAATTCAATTTAAAAGAGCAATCAAGTTTCAAGTACTAAGGAATGTATACAAGACCTTCAAGACTTGGGTATAATTTATTAACATTATTTAGATTATTATATATGCATGTTTGATGCTTGAGCACTTATAATTTCTCATAAATTGTGCCTTTTAAATCTTTCAAGCCTTTATATCAAATAGGGTCTTCAAGTTGATTTAACTTGGAAAAATGAATTGCTTGGTTTTGGAATTGGTATTGGCTTTCTCCTAATAATAATCAACTTATTTTGGGACAAACCAATTGAATGATTCTAGGAAAAACCTAAAGTTACCAAAGAATGATTAATGCTAAACTAATTAGTTGGTCAAGACTAGTTAACTATTTTTTTAATACCATTTAATTGGTTGCTTAGTGTAAGATTTTTATTCTCTCTTATTTTTCAATGGAATTTATTAACCACTAAATTGGTTGTAAAATTAGTCAATTGGTTGCAAAATCGATTAACTAGTTTTATGGCTATCTATATGTAATAGCCAAAAATTTTAAAAATTAATAATTTAATAAATAGTCTCTATTTGGGATAAATTAACTTTTAAATTTATTTAAGTTAATTATTTTTTGGATTTTTGAGTGTATGAAAATGGATATGAATATTTAATAAATTAAAATAAATATCTTGTTATTTAATCACACTCATTTATTTAAATAATTTTTCAAACCAATATTTTTCTAAAATTAACCTTTTTTTAAAACTAATATATTAAATTATAATAAATTAAATTATTAAATTAATTTATCTATAAAAAAAATTAAATTCTATTATTCTAAAACAAATTGTTTATTTTATTTTTATTTCTCCCCATTTTCCTGTTTCCTTTTTCCCTTTTCCCTTTTCTTTCTCCTTTTTCTTCTTTTTCTCCTTTTCCTTCTTTTTCCTTACTTTCTTTTTTCCTCCAGGATGCTGGCCTGCTTTCCCTCTCCTCCTTCCTGTGTTGGGCTGCTGGCTTATCTCCCCTCCCGCGCAACTAGCCCTGGCCCTGCCTTCCCTCTTCTTCTTTTCCTTTTCTTCCTTCTCCCCCTCTCCCTCACGTGTGGGCCTGCCCAATCCTCTTCTTTCTCCCTCACTTAGGCGGCATGCTCTCCTTCTTTCTTTCTTCTTCTTCTTCCTCCTTCCTTGACTATCAAGCACGTCGCTTACAAATCCAGCCTGTAACCACCACCTCTGCTACCTTCCCTTTATAGCCTACCATCTTATTGTAACACCCCAAAAATTTACTATTGAAAAATTTCATTAATTAAAAGGAAATTAGCGGAAGCAAATTAATAAACCATGAACTTTGAGGATATTACCGCCACACTTAGTACCAGACCGGTTCACTCATACTGTTCCAGTACCAAGTGCTAAGGCTAACAGAGTAGAACACAATTTACGAGAAACTTAAGCATATATAAATTAGAGTAGTGCGGTAAACGATTTACCAGAGTAAAATTCACCAGCAGTGGTTACAAAACAATAAATACATTGAATTTATGAATTTTAAAGAGACATATTAAAATCCTAACAATTTCGGATAGTTCCTTACGCTCTTTTCCAAGGACCACTTGAAAGCACTGAACACGACCTGTAAAGGGTTTTACCCATTGAATAGGTAAGGGCCCCACGAATGGAACCCTTCAGTACTATGGTACAAAGTAACCCTTTAAATACACACTTAAAAACAGGTCTGCAATGTCACACATGATACACTACTATAACATAACATTCAGGTCCATTCATTCACATATTCAACAAATCAATCAGATATCAATGATGTATACGTAACATCCACTTTCGTCCATTTGCATACTTAACAAGTTAAACAAACATTATTAGTCCATCATGAATAATCGATACTTTTAGGGCCTTAAGGCCATTAGTTTAGCATTAGTCAATCATCTCGGATTATATATGTCCGTGTGAGTACGGGAACTCCACTATTATAGTCGGTGGAACGGTCGCGAGGGTACATGCCCTGCCACTATTTTAGCCGGTGGAACGGTCGCGAGGGTAACATACCCTGCCACTATTATTTGCCAATGGACCGATCTGGCCCCGACTCACAAGTTGTTCCATTGTAAGTAATTAGTATCTTCCCCATGTCTTATCGATTTTACGTTTGGTTTGTTGAGCACGGAATCTACCATTATTATAGCCAGTGGAACAGTCACGAGGGTACATGCCCTGCCACTATTATAGCTGATGGACCGATCGTGAGGGTAATATACTCTGGTATTCTTTAGAGAAGAGCTAAACTCCATTAGCACTGGCTTTGTTGTATTTCTATGCCCAAAACTACCTCAAGGACAATTTTATTTTTATTGACTATCGTCCTGAGTATGTTGGGAGGGACGACGCTACTTATATGGCATCGACGGTTGACATAAGTAACATTTATAATTAGGAATGAATGTCAACCATGAGTATTGTCATCTATGTTACGTAAGTATTATTTCATATTTCATATTTTATATTTTAGTACTTCTTGTTGCATTAGAATTTTTATTACCTCTTATATGAGTTATTAGTTATTAAAAAATATACATTGTTACTGTCGTCCATAGGTTAGTAGCTAGTCATGTTGTGATAGAGAGAATGTTTTCCTCTATTGTATTTATGTACCCATACTATATAGTTGATAGTACTACAATAAGAGAGGGTAGGCACATAAACTATTTAGCGGATCACATTTTGTCTAAAGGCTACAATAAAATGTACTTCATTCCTCACCTTGTAAATAAAAATTGGGTTTTATATGCCGTTAGACCTAATATTAATAAAGTCTATGTGTTTAATTCCTTTTGAACCTATAACGTGCCTTTTGACATCGCTTGTCATGGTGGGGAAAAAATTATCGATATGTTAGTATACTTTTCACTTCTTTCTTCATTAGCTTATTTATGCATATATTCTAATTTAATTATTTGATGCATATATACTTATAATATTGTGTATCCAACTCTATATATTAGGGTACTACAAATGACATATCAGAGGAGAGGTCAGAATGGTATCCCAAACCCATAGAGTCTTGAATATGAGCCTGTAATGGTAAGTAGGAAAATAACTATTTTGCATTTTGTTTTAATTCGAATTAATATCTAATAGTTAGAGAGCTAACTGAATTCATTTGACAGTGTCCACAATAGTAGAATGACAACGATTGTGGATACAATGTATGTAGAGTAATAGATCTAATAGTCCAAAACATATCGGTCAAAATAGATCCAAGCCATGTATGTTTATTTTTTCATATTTTTCCATTAATGAAGCATGACATATATTTGGTACTTGACCTAAGTACTAATTAAATAATTCAAACTTTGGTATTGTAGTTTTTCACTAGTGACTATGCATAAGGCCAAAAATACAATGTTGATGAAATTGATGAAGTTAAAGACTAATGGGCCAAGCACGTGCACTTATACATTCAGTATTAGATAGGGATCTATATTATACATGCATGTTTTAGTTTGTATTTCATCTACGTCTTTTTACCATCTAGGTTATGATCTATGAACTTTTGACTTTGAAGTGTAGAGCTACCTAGTTATGGTATGCCTACTAATTTTGATTCTTGGGCATGCCTAGTGTATTGAGACATACCAATTAGAGATTGATTAAAAATATGGAGTATCATTTGGGAGTAAGACATGCATGTATATATGAATTGATGTTGTTTTACATTGCAGATTTTATAAATATTTGAACTTATAACTATGCATGTGGGCTGGAACAAAACAATAAGAATATAAAAAAAACATATAAGTTTTAATAATGGTTCTTGCTTAAAACCATTATTATAAATGTTTTAATAATGGTTTAAACTAAGAATCGTTATTAAAAAAACTATTATTATAGTCATTTTAATAATTGTTCTCAACTAAAATCGTTATTAATACAGTATTTAATAATAGTTATCCATACAAACCGTTATTAAAAGTTGGCATTTAATCTCAATTTTATGCTTATTTAATACATATCAGGGTTTAATAAATGCATAATCAATGATTAAAACCCTAATTAGATGATATTTTAACAGCCATTTTTGTAATAACTGTTATTAAAATGTTGTTTTCAACAATGGTGAGTTACTTGTCTTTGACCAGACTTTATGTCTATTAGTAGCTACTTGGATTTGGTTAGGCTTTATGTTCTTTAGTTTGGATAGGCTTCCATGGTATGTAAGATCATATGGTGTTATTCAAGCTTATGGCTTAAAAGAGGAATGATGGCTTACAAATAAATGGTCTAATAGATTATGTAAACTTGGAAAATATATCTAACACAAAATTAAGTGAATGGATAGTGGAAGACCTAAGAAGTTGGTTGAATAACTTGCTCACTTAAATATATGTCACTATCCATAATATCCCAATTATATTAATAATTTTGATGATTTATGTATTTTTGAAGTCTTGTATGGCACACAATTCTAATGCATCATACAATTATGATAGAGCATATATATCTAATTGTATGGTATAAGCATGATATATGTAGTGTGATCTGTATAATATTTCATGGCCTTGTATGCTTGTGACTTCTATTAAGGAGTTAACTTGGCTTCCTTAGTACATAGTGTACTCATTTGTTAGTTCTTTTGGTTACCTGCTCAATCCCACCAATAGAACACCATGTGTAGGTTTTTGAGGAGGGCCGATAGTTCGCCTATCTTGTGTTGGGATTAGAAGTTTGAAAGTATGGACATCCGAAGATATTTTGTTGGTCTTTAATGGATTAGGGTTTGGGGCCTTGCCTTATTGATGTTTTATCCTTATTGTATTTTGGTATCTTCAGCTTAATCTATTTTAATGCATATGAATATTGCGGGGACCCATTATTTTTTTATTTTGTAAATATGTTCTTGTGGTATCTATATATGATATCTCTTGTGCACTCTATTCTTATTTTTAGTTGGGTTGGTTTTCTTAGCCTTCTATCTAACATAAGACAGGCATCATATGATTAGGTGTTGCAGTAACACCCCATTTTTCAAAAATGTATTGGGTGTTTTTTTCTTTAGTAATGTTTTAAATGAAATTTTTTTATAGTAAAAAATGTAGGTGTTACAGCTAGAGTGCTCATGAAGATTGAACATTGAAGGGGATTAGCTATGTTTGGCTGGTGAACTAACTAAAAGTGGTTATGATGATGGTTGCAAAGAGCAGTAACGACCTGAGGATGGTGATGGAGAAATTGATCAAAAGTTAGGGAGAGAACATTCGAAGGAAAAAAGGTAAGGAACAAAAGGTTGATGGTTTGCAATAAATGATTGGGAATGAGAGGGGTTATATATGGTTGATTGTGTGACACCCTAATTTTTACTACTGAATTTTTTTTATAGTGAAAGTAAATAAGTAAAATATTGGGGATTACCGCCATGATTAACATAAGTCTAGTTTATTCAACCATCCTTACATCAATCACAGTGTTAAAACATTTAAAGTAATGTAAGGAAATTAGAAACAAAAGAAACATCTATAATACAATAATGAGTTTGGAGTTTGACTTCAAGTTACAATACAATACAAAAGAAGGGATGCCATGGGTCAAGAGTCTAAAAAGGTAGCCGATTAAATACATCTTCAAGATAACAATTACTCTTCACCCAACCCTTAATGCATATGATGTCACTCCTCCCCACATAAGGCATCATAGGCAGCATAATCATCTAGTAGATCTTCTAAGACCTATACATAATAATTAAGGTATCTTACTTATAGGAATGAGCAACACCCATAAAATAAGTGGTTAGGACACTACTTACTGAATACGGGAACAATTCTATTGAACTAGGGATGAAAATAGCACATGTTTTCACATCAGATGATAAGTGTATAAACAAATAAATGAAATATCTCATAAGATAGAAAATGATCCATATCTCTTTCGTAAGCATAATCTATTTTTGTTCTTTTATATACGTTGAGTGTAGGAACTTCAATATTCTTAAAACGGTGGAATGGTCTGAAGCACCTTCTTAAGGATAACACACCTAAGCCATTATTATCATCTGAAGGAATGGATCTAAAAACATTACCTTCTCAAGGTAGAACGCTCCCCAGCTACTATTATTCTTGGTGGAATGGGACATATATATATATATATATATATATATATATATATATCACCTTAGCCCAACTAATGTACTTATTCACTTTAAGTAATTAGTATTTTATTCAAACTTATTCCACAAACATCGAGCACATTGGAATAGATAAATACATTATGCAAGTTAAGGTCCTCAATCTTCTTCAAACCCTAATTACTCACCCTTAACATTCATTCTCCCATATTGACTATTCAACCACAACTTTTATTATATCATCTTCAAATCTCATCATTATTATCATACCCAAAATGTACAATCTAATCTCCATGTCATACACATACATTAATAATCTTACCCTTAGGTATTACTCACAGAAACCTCAAAAAATCCTAATTCTACAGATTAAGTGTAACACCCCAAAATTTACTCTTTTTTTTAAACCTAATTTTGTAGATATAGTAACCATAAATTCTGGAGATGCTACCGCCACACTTAGTACTAGACCAGTTCACTCCTGCTGTTCCAGTACCAAGTGCTAAGGATAAGAAAATATTTCCATCAAACCATAACAATATGTAAATCAAGTTTCACAGTATGAAATCAGAGTACACATGAATTATTACATGATCAAAATATGAGAGGAAGTTTCTTAAAGTAGAAAGATGTCAATGACATTAAAACTGTTTCAAGAACTCATAACACAATGAAAAGGTAATAAGGATAATAATAGCATATGAAAGGGAAACCAGTCATGCCACTCTGAAGGTTAATCTAGCCCATAATCAACTCTCACCTATACCTGATGCCCCGTACACATCAATATCATCATAGAAGGCATCTCCAACCTACAACACGTCAAATGGGCCTCTTGCTCGTGGGAATAAGCATCACCCATGAAAAGGGTAATCAGTATGCTATGTACTAAGTAAGGTAACCGTGCACCAATGCCAACATACAAATTCACAAAAATAATGTATAATATTAAAAGAGCATAAAGTCCAACATAATAGCAAAATGGCGAATGAATGCTCACGTGAAAATGCCAAGATCCAATATAGTATAGATTAATTACTTCATTAATTCGTTATCGAAATTATTTTCACACCATGCTCTTTATCTAGTCCATACGAGTATGGGAACCCCACTATTTTAGCCAGTGGATCGGTGTCCAAGGCACTTCGGCTTCTATCCACTATTCTAGTTGGTGGATCGGTCACTTAGGGTACATGCTTTACCACTATTATATGTCGGTGGATTGGTATGGCCCCTTTTTCTCGCACGGTGTTCCACTATAAGTAATTAGTGCCTTTCCCATATCTTAGCAAAATATAGGGTTTGGTTTATTGAGCTCGGGATCCCCCACTATTTTAGCTGGTGGATCGATCACTAGGGTAACGTACCCTACCACTACTATATATTGGTGGATTGGTCTTTAAGATATTGTAGTACCTGGCCACTATTATGCCGATGGATCGGTTTGGGCCCGGTTCAATACTCTTCCACTTTACATGATTAATGTCTTATTATCTTATTCAGAAATTAAAAAACCTTAGACATGCATGGCTAACTTTCTTTACACTTATTTCCCCCAAAAGAAACCGACTCACTCATAGGTCCATAAAGCCCTAACTTAGCCCACCCTTTTTCCCTCTTTACCAAACTTACATTAGAGTCCATCTCCCCACATGTGGACCCAAGCCCACTACTTTTTCACCACCTACCCATTCACTTCTTCACTAACACACTTTACTTCACCAAACACACACCCAACCACATGCACCCCAAATACCATACTAAACCCTAACCACCACACAAAACCCTAGATCTGTATACTATATATCTTTATATTATCCCACGTAATATTTTTCATGCAACACATTCAAATGTCCAAACAACCCTTTCATCACCTTCCTCAAACCTCAAAATGACTATTCATATGTAAAGTTTATCCCCATGCAAACGTACGAACTTTTTCATGCAAAATCTTATGCTCACCCGTGAAACCCAAAATTCCCATACAAACCCTAACTCTCATACAAAACCTAACTCCATACAAACCCTAACTCCACATTATTCCAATTCCCAACATCATATTACCAAGCATATCATGCATGTCTCATGGCCACACCATATCACAATAAAAAACACAATTTTTCATACTTTACACATGTCATAAAATATCGCACAAACATACCTCAACTCCATGTCATACTGCACATATAATAGTTATAAAAATACACATAAAATACATCATATTTCATATCACATGGTAAGAAAGACATGTAAAACACATTACACACAAACAACCTTAGTTACACCCTTACCTAAAATGTCCTCGGTCCTGGAGCACGCTCCTATACCTCTTTAATGCTTTGACTGGTCTCACCTATTATGAGGGAAAAACTAGAATTAGATTCCCTCCTTCTAAAAATACTATTATTTACTAACTTATCCTAAGACTAGGATTTTTAATAAAATAATACTATACTAATAATAACTATAGAAAATAATACTAAAAATATTAGTAATAATACTAATATGATTCAAAATGGGTGGTGAGATAAGGGCTTCAACCCTTCACCAAAATAATGCTAATAATATCATTAGGGCATTAATAATAATAATAATAATAATGAAATAATAATAAAAATTACCAAATAATAATAATATTAATAATAATGATGACTTAACCGAAAATTAATATAAGGTAGGGTTTTCAACTCTACCCTAAAATAGTAAAAGTACCATTAGTAATAATAATAATATTATTAACACATATTATTTATAATAATATTAATAATACCAAAAATAGTAATAATAATAATAGAAATAATAATAATATAATTATTTAAATAAAATAGGGCTTCGACCCTCTAAATAGATAATAGTAAGAATAAAAATAATAATAATAATAATAATAATAATGATAATAAAACTTATAATAATACTAATAATATTAATCATTCGAAACTAATAAGCCAAATAATTCATATACACTCTTGACCCTGCTAAGAAATAATAACATTAATATTAAACCAAATAATAATAATAATAATAATTATAATCAAATAAAGGTTAAAAATTGAAATAAAATAGAATAAGCTTAAATAAATAGGGGAGAAGGGTTGAGAGGGTCTAGAGTTTCACCTTGGGTCCGCGGAGATGGGTGGCACCGGCGATGGTGCACGGCGGAGGCAGCGGTGGCTAGAAAAGAGGATAGAAAAGGGAAAAGTTTAGGTTTGAGAAGAAGAGGTGGAGAATGAGGGTGGTGGTTGAGGTATTGGTGGTAGCCTAGACTGAGAGGAGTAAAGTGAGGGTGGTGGCGCAACAAGTGGAGGCGGCGCACGACGGCAGAGGTGGCGGCCGAAATGAAGAGAAAGAGAAAAAGAGAGGAGGAGAAGGAGAAAGGAGAAAAGAAGGCTATGGTGAGGTGGAGGAAGATTAGTAGTAGTTTTTGGGTAGTGTAGGAGGCAGTTATAGCAGCGGATGTGCTGGCGGACGGTGGTGCGAAGGGCGGCAGGTGTAAAAGTTTAGCTTGTCGAGCAAAAAATTTTGCACGGGTGTAGTGGCTCATGCAAAAATAATCAAGGAGAAAGGGTAATTCAGTTAGTTAGAGGGCGGTGTAGGGAAGACTTAGGTAAATAGAGCTGGTGGCGTAGTTGACTGATGGCGGAGGAAAGGGTGTCTGAAGTTGCGGTGGTGCGTAGTGTAAGTTCTTAGGGTTTCGGGGAAGAAGTTTCAAGATCACTCAATAAGGGGGTATTTATAGAGTTTGGAGGGGAAAGTAGGGTTCTAAGGGTCGGAAGGAAGGTAATGCAGGTAGCGTTTGGGGTAGCCGGTGGCATTTATTGGCTGGTGCAAATTCAAATCATGGTTGACCCTTCGTGCAGAAAAAGGAGGGTTTTGCGCGAAAGAAAAGGAAAGTGGGTTAGGTTGGGTTGAACTACAATTCAAGGTGAAGAGAAAGAGAGGAGAAACGGTTGGTCAAGTCAAGCATAGCCGACGATGCCATTTTTGGAGGCTACGAAGCTATAGGTCGACGGTGGAGGAGGAAGGAGGAAGAAGAAGGTGAACCGGCCGGCTGAGGAAAAAAGAAAGAAAGGAAAAAGAAGGGAGAGCTGGGTCGGTTGTCAACGGTTATAAAAATTTTGAATGGAATGCGGCATTCCAGGGGAAAAAGAAACAATACGTAGCGCTTCGCTGCCGAAGGAAGAAAAGAAAAGAAGCGAATGATGGGCCATAGAAGAGAAAGAAGAAAAAGAAGAGATTGGGCCACAGATAGGCCCAATCGGAAGAAAGAAAGGAAAAAGGAAGAAAATAAAAGAAAAAGAAAGAAAAGAAAGAAAAAGGAAGGGGAAAAAAAAAGAAAAAGGAAAAAAGAAAAAATTAAGTAGGTTGGGGTTAACTAAATTAATTATAATATTTTGGGTATTTAAAATAAAAAAAATATTTAAATAAAATATTTAAATTTCCTTTTTAGGCTAATTTAGGATTTTTAAAAGATTTTTCCTAAATTCATTTTTAATTAGCAAAATGCCCAAATTTTCCCTTATAATAATATTTGTAAATTTTCTCTTAATTTGCCCTAAATAATTTCTTCCTATTCTATCAAAAATATTTAATTAAATAATTCCCTAATAAATCCTTATTTAATCACACTTCTTAACATAAATATTTTTGGGGCATTTCATTAAGTATAACATCCCTCATGAAATTCATATGGTTACTACTACCAATAAATAACCTCATAGGGCTAAACATTAGTAATGTATTCAGATCCAATTAACCTCTAGGTTTTACACATGAAATAATGATATTATCATTATAAGATATTATACCAAAATTAACCATTAATTCACTGAAGGACCCCAGAACAACAATAATACTTCTAAGCATTCCTCATAGTATCATACTTTAATCCACCTAGCACATAAATTACCAAAATTGCCTTATTATCCCATAATGACCAAATTACCTTTAAGCACAAATAATAACCTCTATCTTATAAAATCTTATACCTTTCACGCACATTATTTTCCAAATCCACAAATTATATTCATATCTCATAAAAATAAATATGACCACTTTTCAAAGCTCATTTAGCCCACATTACATGCCATAAGATAAATTTCTACAAATATGATATTATCACGATAAAATCATGAGGGTACTTCTTACCCATTCTTACTTTCTTTCAATAACATAATATCTATACTATCACAATATCATCACAAAATATCATAATCAATATATATTAAAGCATGCATCAATAATGTTACAAAAATACATATAACCATATAAGAAATAACAAAAAACCCTAAACATCAAATAATATCCTTACCAACTAGGAAATTGGGCTCTAAGCATGTAAATCCTAGCCTTGTTCTTTTGAAGCTATAGGAATACCGCAAAAAAAAAACAACAAAAACCATGGTTAGACTTGAAAAGTGTAACCGAAGGAGAAATTAAGGTAAAAAGGTTAAAAACAGAAATAATCATAGTCAAATGGAAGCTTGAGATGTGTGGATGCATAGTGGAATGTTTGGTGGATATATGGTAAAAATTTGGTGGTGTTTGGATAAGGTTTGGAGATAAAAATTGAGGTGCACAGCCGAAAAATGAGGGTTACACGACCGTGTTGCAGGAAGTGCACACCTAGGTGGAGAAGAAGAATTGCGCATGGCCAGGCAGTGTGAAGTGGCATGACCATACTCTATCACTAGGGAAATAGGTTGTAAGTTGAACAAATGTGCATAGGCATGCATTTAGGCCATGCGCAGGTGTGCGATAGTGCATCAGTAGGCTATGTTGGGTTACACAGACATACGATAGGAAATTTTAGTGTTGTACAACCGTGCATAGGCCATGCATTTTGTAATAATGCGACAGATGAGAGAAAGAAGAAGGGAAAAGAGGAGGTGGTGGGTAGCGATGGTCGGTGACGGTATTGGGAAAGGTTGGGGTGACCTTGGTAACCTACTCTCGATATAACCTTTTCTCTCCTTTTCATTTTCTTTAATTTTTTGATAACTAAATGGGTGGAAAACATTTTCCCTCTATTTTACCCCGTTTCAATGCTTTTTTCAAACTAATGGAGCCTAAATATATTATTTATATACAATAATTACAGAAATTAATTGCCCAACTACTGATTAAACCTTGTCTCGTAAATGACTTGTTTGAACTCAACTAATTTAAGGTGTTGTTTATGTATACCAAAATTGGTAGGGTCATTAAATATATTTTATAAATCCTATTTTAAAATTCAAATTTGGGTCCTTTAAATAAAAATATATAGATATACATAATTATTAAAATATATGATATATTTAATAAAACAAGTATATTGCATTATTTTCTTAAAAATAAAATAAAAATCGTATAACTCTAAAAATATACACTTCAATAAGCTTTTAATACAAATTTTTATCTCAAAGGGGTTATCATTCTTTTAATTGTGGGATAATTTTTTTCCTTTATTTTAAAGCAAAAAAAATCTTAAATATGGGTTGGCCTCCTAAAAGTTTGTGCACATTTTTAATATTAAACTTGTAGTAAGGGATTATAATTGGATGGATTTTATCCATTATATATAGAGAAAGGGGAGAAATATCCGCTGGGTTTGAATATGAATATAGGTAAGGGATCTTCAAATCAGTTTATGTATGTGCATTCGTTTATCTAATATAAAATTATATTTTTATTCTTATTTATATAACCTTACGTATATTTTTTAAGGGTAAAAGTGAAGATATAATTAAATTTTAATAATCTAAATATATAATTCTAATATTAAATAGTTTTTACTTTAAACTTTATTGATTTTACCAAAATCTGATAGATTTTATCCGACGGATATAAATATAATTATAAAAAAATAACCACCAAATTTAAATACAAATATAGATATAGATTTTCTTTTTGAATTTAAATAACATATACAAGTATTCGATCTATACCCGATCCGTTATCATTGTTATTTATAGTGCTCAAAGGCCCTGCAATCTAGCAATTAAAGAACCCTATGAGATGCGCGCTTTCTCTACTTCTCGGTTTTCCTCTCTCATTTGCATGAGTGGTTTCTAGACCTGGCAAAGTTGACCAAACCCGACCGACCCAACCCAAATAACCCGACTTGAAACCCGATAGTAACCCAAAAAATAAAACCCATTCATAACCCGAAAGCTCGAATTAACCCTATTCATTTTGGACCCGACCTGAATTTAGCTAACCCGATAAAGACCCGAGGCTAAATTGACCCGAACCGAAGTGACCAAAATCAATAATAACCCGAACCAAGCACAACTCAAACCCAAACCGACCCAAACTCCAACCCAAACCCGAACTGACCCGAACTCTAACCCGAACCCGAACCCAAACCGAGCCGAACTTTAACTTTAACCCGAACTAACTCGAACTCTAACCCGAACCCGAACCGACTCGAACTAGACTTGAATCGATAATTGATTATTCTTATTCATATATGATATTTTTAACTCCATATTCTTATCAATTTTTGAAACCATGTAAATAAATGCAAACATTTATAAGCATAAATTTATATTTTTACTTCACTTTGTTTGATAACTTCCTACAACTTAAACTCTACACTCTAGACCATAATAATAAAAACCTAATGAGTTAAAACCACTCAATTCAAACAAAACTTCAAGCCTTCCACCATCAACCGTAAGTCAGGATCGTATATCATTATTGTGGCCATGATAGGACCAGCCAATCCTATGGTTTTACAACAGTTGCAAGAAATTTCCTCAGCTTGAATACGCGAGGATGGAAACCAAATTCACAAACAAGAATTTCACAACTAGTTCTGCTTTCCATCAAACTCTACGTACTTTATGCAGACTGATGACAAAACTAAGTAATTTGATACTACTATGTGATTACATTTGTAATTACAAACCCTTGTACAAGATCCAAAAAACAACCCCACATCCACAAGGAGAAGCATGACATAATATTGAGGTGAAGGCTACTACACAGTATCTCCGTTTCACCCACTACCGAGTAGAACCATTCTTCGCAGAGGATTCTGGCGAGGTTTCCACTGGCTGGACATTGCATGCAGAAGGCGGCATACATCTCTTCGAGAAAAATGCAGCAATACTCTTAGTCCTTACCCCATTCTTCTCTGCAAGTTTTTTATGTGCCCAGGCTTAGCAAGTATAACAAGAAAGAAAAATCAAAAAACAAAACAGTACACGTATGGGGATGGATGTATCATGTATAAAAGCCCCTCCCCATCTTATGGTTCAAAATAATTTCAGTCAAGATAAGAAGCTTATATTAAATGGTATATTGTGAAGCTTAGGACACCAGTCTACAAACCCTCATATTTTAAAAAAGTGTTGTTAATTAATTTGGAAGTTATTAATAATAGTGGCGATCCTGAATTTTCTCAATGACCAATTTATTTTATAACCACTGCTATACATTCTAGCAACCACTGCCACCACCAAACACCTATAATAAGTTGAAAAATCCACCACCACTTCCTCTCCACAAACACCATCTGCATGGATTTGTGTTGGATACTATATTGCTTGGCTTCAACTCATATTTGGTATGTGTATGTTATTGTTCTTCTCATTGCTTGTAAAAAAAAAGTGTGGAGAAGTTCAAGACAGGAAGAAGGTGACAAGAAAAATGGTGGCAGAGAAGAAGAGAGGTGATCCAAATTAGTTCTTACCTTCTCATGGAAAGGGAATTTATCACAACATACACCCTCATTCATAAATATGTCTATGTATATATATAAACACACAGAAGATCATAATCACAGTACCTGGTGAACCAGATAGGCCAAGCTAATCAAGAATCTCTTTTTTGACCTGCATAACAAGTATAGCCACAAATTTGGTTTAGAAGAGGACTAGTCACTTTATGCATTAATGAATACCCTAATGACAAAAATAAAGAAGCCTAGAGACCATGACAAATTGACAAATACAAGATGCAACATGTAGATATCAGAATTATATCAAGTACACAAGCACATTGACAAGAGTAACATGAGTACCACACTACCAAATACACAACTTACAATTTTAGGCAAGTCAGAATCATGTATCATCATCACACTTCCGGTCATCGTTGCATTAACACTTTTATTCAGCACACAAGCTTCTACATGCTCTTCTTGTATGTTATCACTTGGTACTTCTACAACCAAGACACTAGGAAAAGCTTGAATAATTTTCTAAACATTATAAATGCAAATGATGATGAATAAGAAAAAAATTAAGTAAATAGTGATACCAAAAGAAAAAGAAGAAGAAGAGCGATATGGTATTGTATTAATGATTCATGAGGACCTAACAATCAAATTGAGCATATCGTCATACACTCATTGTATGATACACAATACAGAATAATATCAAATATACTGATAATTACTAACAAATAAATACAATAAAAGTCCAAACAAGTGTAAATAAGAAAACTAGGGCATTGATAACACACCTACAATGAATACTTGATCTTCTCTTTAATGGATGAAGGTGAATACCTCTCTTTGATTGAAGCCCTAACCTTGAGGTAAGTAACCAAAAAATACTAACTAGAAGGGAAGAAATTTACAATCCAAAAGGCAAAAGATGTCCTATAGGATAGTTATAATGCTAAGAGAAAGACATCACCTAACCATCACCATATGTTGTTACAAAAAAATCACACCAACAAGTCACACACCTTAATCTGAGGCTTATATAACAATGATAAAAAAATAATATCACCCCATTTGGATAGTCCTCCCTGCAACCTCTTTAAAATATCAGTGTAGTCCTCCCTATAGTGAAAGAACATGTAGTTAAATACACTTCATTTGGATAAAAGCTACATACTTAACTATCAATTATATAAAGAATTAAAATAGTACCTATGGACATTATTAAGGAAGTTTAGTAGGGGGGTTAGCTCCATCCCACCCCACATTGCAACCAACATATTCATCTTCCTCAGTTTCTAGAGAAACAATAACACATTAGAAATTTACTATGATGTAGAAACAAAGAAGTAAATAAAAGCCTTAAAAACACTACCTTCAAAACCATACAACCAACTACGAGTAATTATCAACGCTTCAATATTTTCAAGCATGTACGAGCTTCTCCACTTACTTAAAACTCTACCTCTAATGCTAAAAGTTGATTTTGATGCAACATTTGTAAGGGGCACACTTAAAATATCCCTAGCTAGATGTGCAAGCTCTCCATATTGAGACTTGTTCTCTCTCCAAAAGTCAAGAATGTTCAGCTTGATTTTGCGGTCCATTCTTGGATCATCTAGATACTTATCCAGCTTTGTCTTTTCATTATAGGTGTATGCAGTCTCATTTTCATCAAAACCCTAAAAATTACAAAAGCAAATGGATATATATATATATATATATATATATATATATATATATATATATATAATAATTCAAGAATGATAAAAATAAAAATTATATATAATAGTCAGTTGAACATAAATATAATAACACATCAAAATCAAAGGAAAGGCATAAAAGATTAAGGGAAGGTGAGAAATGTAAACTTATGGCAGACAAATCAAATTTGCTCTTGCGAGTAGAACCAAGGGTGTTAGTGTCTAATGTTGATGATGTTCCACAAGAGTTATAACAAGTACCTCCTCCATCATTAGCTGAAGGATACTCCACTAGAAGCATCCCTAACTTAAACCGCTTATCATTGACTTTCAAAGAAGCCCTTGTTCCATCCTCAAATAATTTTTGATAGCAATACTTTATAAAATCCAACTTAGAACGAGGATCAAGAATCACAACAAAAGAAAATAATGTACCATATTCATTCCCATTTAAGATGGCCGAATACTTGTCAAATTTAATCTTCATTTCTATAGCCATTTTCCTTAGCACTTCATTGCCCCCCTTTATCAACTCATTTAAAGGCATTTCAATCTTCCATACATTCTCAAAATACAAATTTTCCATGGGATACTGACTACCAGAAAATAACTCAATAATATCATAAAATGGTTTTAAGACATCACGAATTTTTTCAAGCATGTCCCACTCTTGAGGTCCTGAAAAATTCTTGTACAAAGGGTCAAAAACCACCATCTCCTTAAATCCATTACGATAAATAATAGCTCTATCAATCATCAAATAAGTAGAGTTCCACCTTGTGGGAACATCAAGCCATAATGCTTTAGTATTTGATATCCAAGCTAATTTCACACAATTTTAAAATGTAGTCTTCCTCGATTCTAACCACTTGATGTATTTTACACTATCTCTAATCTTAAAAACAATATCCTCTATTACCTTAAGCCTATCCTTAACAATGAGATTCAAAACATGAGCACCACACCGAACATGTAAGTAAATGCCATCATGCAACAAAACTTTTTGATCATTTAGTGTATTTCGCAAATGATCTTGTATTTAGTCATTGCTTGAGGCATTGTCTAATGTGATAGAGAAAATCTTATCCTCAATACCCCAATATTGAAGCAAACTTAACACCGAATTATGTAAGATTTGTCCCATATGTGGTGTTTCTATATGATGAAAATTCAGTACTCTACTATTCAACTTCCAATTAGCATCCACAAAATGAGCAGTCAGACACATATATCCCTCAGTTTAACAAGAAGTCCACATATCAGAAGTCAGACAAATATGACCAGGGATGCTACGAAGATAGTTCTTCCGCTCAATTTTCAAGTTTGATTGCAATTTCAATACATCCGATTTTGTAGTATTTCTACAAATGGTTCTAACTTGATTATTCAAGTATGCATGAATTTCTCTATTGCCTTCATGTTCAACCCAAGAGAATGCATACCCATGTTTGATGATAGCCCTTGCTAATGGATCTCTTTAGATATTTTAGTTATAAACATTAGGTTCTACTTTCACAATTTGTTGATATGATGGACATTTATCAAGATGTCCTTTTAGATTTGTTGTCCCATAATGTGAACTAGGAATGAAAGAAGCCACCTTACAATGGCTGCAAAGTGATCTCTCTTTTCCATCCTTGGTCTCGGTTCCTTTAAGTCTCAGAAATTCTTTCCAAACAGAGCTCCTTTTCTTATCTGCTTCTTGCAAATTAGGATTCGGAAGATTGCTAGCATCATAATTTCCAGCTTCCATAACTACAATAAATTATTAGTATTAGTATTTTATTAAGAAAATCATGAAATCACATACAATACAAATAGTATACCATAATCATGAAATCACATACAATACAAATGGAACACCATAATCATGAAATCACATATAATACAAATGGAATACCATAATCAAATTAAGATAATCATGAAATCACATACACACAATATGTTTGAGGTAACATATGTTTAACAGGCTAACATTAACATATGTTTGAGGTACACACAATCTACATGCTAACATTTAACAGGCTAACATGTAATCTACAATTGTGCATGCTAAACGTATACACATAATAATTTGTTTGCATGCTAATAGCCTAAATATGTATGGCCACACCCAACAATAACATAATGACTTTTGCTGCTTCCAACTCAAATTCAATCTGTGATTCACAGTAAACAACTAAATAAGAATTGGTACATCCAAAAAAAATCATCCCACATGCAATAACCAAACAACCCTTAAGAAAATAAAAAAACAAAAACGTGCTGAGAGAGGAGTTCCAGCTTCCAACTTCGAAAACCAATACCCATCGAAGACCTGTCTAATAGTACAAGAAGACAAAAAAAATGCATGAGACAACATTAATAATAACAGACAGAAAATTTTCATCATCAACTAGGATTCAAAATAGAGTAATACTAAATCAACATCGTGATGACATACTTAACCGATAGGCATTTTTATTGATTTTTGCAACAAAGAGTTGCCAAACAATGAAGAACTATATATCTAAGTAACCTCACCTTCGACCACTATAGTAATGGTGATTGAAAAAGTAATAGAGGAAAGGAGGAGATGGAATGGAATGGAAGAAAATCAAAACAGGAGTTAGGAGCAGATGGAAAATGTCGAAACAAGAGGAGATGGAATGGAAGTATGGAATGAAATGGAAAAGGTCGAAACAGGAGGACTAGAGGAGGTGGAATGAAACTATGGAAGTATGGAGTGAAATGGAAAAATTTGAAACAGAGGAGGAGATGGAACATAACAGAAGTATGGAACGAAATGGAAAAAGTTGAAACAAAGGAGTTGGGAGCTACCGACCAGGGAGCTAGATGGAATTATGGACTCTGGAACGAGATGGAGGTGCAGCACAGCATGAGAAAGTCAAAGTTAAAGGAGGGATCCATGGAGGTACTGAGTGTAGACCAGTGGAAGTGGTGACTCGTTTGGTTGTGGTCGATTGGTCGTGGAATGAAGTCTGGGACTCTGGAACTGGAAGATAGGTTTCTTCGTTTCTGCTCGTTTGGTTTGAATCACACAATTCAGAACAAAACCAAACATGACACTGCGGTAGTGATGAGTGACTGGTGACGATTGAGAGTATCGAAAAAGTAGTGAGCTAGTGCCTGTGTTTGTGTGTCCTGTGTGAGTGTGCGCTATAGTGTGAGGTGAGGCTGCGTCTGTGTGAGTGTGACTTGTTGTGAGCCTTAAGGCCTTAAGTTTAACTAACTAACCGGGTAAATGGTAATAAAGTAATACTCTAATACTAAACTAGTATAGTAGTAAGTAGTAGTAGTACTGTAGCTGTAGCTAGATACATGGGAGATATTTTGATGAGTGTCGAGTGATATCTAATATGTTAGATTTGGCGGGAAAATAAAATATAGATATTGGGGGGAAAATAAGATTTAGGTGAAATATTAAAAGAATATAAATTTACTAGAAAATTAGAAATATTTTAACTAATATCTTATTATAGTTTATATAAAATTAAGGGGGTTAGAAAAATAAGAAGTAAGTGAAACATTTAATAGGGGACAAAGTGTTAAAAAAATATTTAGTATTTAATGTATAAAACATAAAATAAGTCAAAAATGAGACTTTTAAATAAAATTTAATCATTGTAAGATTTTGAGTTTATTTTCTCATAGTATTTAAATGTAATAATAAGATATATAATGTTATTATTAATTATAATTATCATTTAATTTAAAGATAAAAGTTGTTTGTATTTCTAACCCTAATTAAAGTTTGAGACTAAATTATATATGTAATTTATTCACAGCATGTTTTACATTTACATATTTATACTTTATAATAATAATTCCCTTCGATAATATTTTTTAGTTGGTATGTTAGTAATATTTTGTGATAGTATGTATATATATTTGTACTCATTTTAAAATTTTACGTTAATTATAGCTTTAACATTTGTAATATGCTTTTTTACTCCTTAATTCATAATATCAAATTATCAATAGACTAATAGTCCACCTCATATGTAAATTATATCATTTTTTTAACTTATTTTAACTAAAGCAATATTTATTCATTTTGTTTTAAAAATATACTCTCAATTTAGTGAAATTTCAATTCATAAATATTGAACTCATTTTTTTGTACTCAATTAATTAAATATATTATTTTTGCTAAAACTTGTTTATTTGTAAAATTGGTAGATCATTAAGAATAATTCATTGGATGTTCACCTTATCATATTTAATAAATAGGTTTCTTTTATATATGAATATTCAAAATTTTCATATTATATATTGAATTTTCCTAATATAATAGTATCTTAGCATATCATAGAATCTATGACAACACATTACTAGAAACTGTGTGTAATGTGTTGGAGATGAGTTGGATATACAGGTATAGGAGGATGCAATGCATGAGTATGACATAATGGAAGGTATTTTTTACTTCATCCAAATATTTTAGATTAGAAAATGAGTTTATAACTATTGTAATGCAACACACATGAGATATATCATGAAATTGTTGGATCATGGCTCATAGTAAAAGAATACAAATTTATTATGACCTATTTTACAACCTATAAAGTTATTGGATATTTTAAAGCTTTATTAACTTTACAACCAACTAGGGATAATATTAGCTAGGCACGATATTGAGATAAAAGATCTAAAGGGAGTCAAGGATGAGTCATCATCACCAAGTTTGCAATAACAACAAATATAGCACCTCACAATCCTCACAAAGAATATCAGATTAAGATTAATACTTCAAATAATTAAAGGCTTGTAAGGAATAGCTATTAACTAAAAATAGGTTGGTTAAGAAAGGTACGAATGGACCAATGTGTGAGATATGTGAACAAGTAACTTAGACTTTGGTGCATGAGATTAATGATTACCCAATTACCCAAGTGTTTTATTTGGATGATGATAATCCATTGTGAAGTTGTATACTATAAAAAGACAATGAATTTGATTGAGCTTATTTCATAATCTAACACTTAGATAATGAGACGTTAGAAATGACGTGTACACTAATATAGGTTATTTGAAGGAATTGAAATAGGAGGAGATCAAATGACTCTGCACCGATTCAATGACCAAAGAATATTATTGAGGATGCCATGCACTTGCTTCTAGAATATTATGCCATAATATCAAGAAATGAAATAATTAACAAAGGAAGTGCATGGTCCACCATGTTAGCAATTATAAGAACGAAGGAGATGGATGATATGCATGTTGATGCAAATTGAACATGAATAATGCTGGAAAAGTAACGTAGGAAATCATGAAACTTATAATTGTAATTTAAGGTGTAAAAGGCGATATATTGCCACTTATTAGCTATGTTGTGACCATTATAAATATCTATCGACATATTTATAATATAGATAATTGTCTTAAGACATCAAACATACACTATAGAGTTTAGTGTGCTATGACGGAGTATTGTTTTACTAAGTTAGGCATTGAGACAAATTCATTGGAAGTAGGGTAGGGTTTATAATCATAAGACAACTTTGATATTTCATCTTTCACAAAGTTATTGATGATTCTGATATTTATTTATCACATATTTATTTATTGTATATTAAAAATTATTATTGAAAATGAAAAATAGTGATAATGTCACACTGAGAAATTAAAAAACCATAGCAAAAGAAGCTAAAACCAAACTAATAGTAATAGGATAAGGTCGTACTATTATGGCTAGGAAAAAAACTCTCTTATTTTAAATTGTGATGGTGGTGTGTTCAAAGATTTTATTAGTATTCTAAAAATACTTAAAGTTAACTTTGTAAAAATTAAAAATAATTTTATTTTATTTCATACAAGTTCCAATTTTTATGTTCAAACTCATTCTCGATCATAATTCATACTGTTATAAATAATACCTAATTTGAGTTTTTTAACTTGACCTAAAATCTATAGACCCAAAATAGAAAAACTCGATAGATCTGACACTTAGTTGATCTGATTCACATCCGACCCATATAGTGACCCAAATCCAAACCTGAACCCGAATCCAAACCTAACCCGAATTCTATAGACTCGAGTTAAACCCGAAATAGACCCGAACCCGAGAAATTCGAAAAACTTAGTATCGACCCGACCCAAATCACACCCGATCCGTCAATTAACCCGAATCGAACCCGAACCTGACCCAAAGCAACATAACCTGAAACATACCCGAACCAAATTACACCCGACCCGAACCCGAACCTGAACCCAACTCGATTGTTTAGTAAACAAAAGTTAACCTGACCCATATCAACCCGACCCTAACCCGACCCAAATGACCCGTTTGCTGCCTCTAGTGGTTTCCATCCATGGATGCTCGACGGCTATCTACATCGTTTACGTTCATGCTTTTCATCTTCTTCCTTTGCAGCCATAGTGTCCATTCCTTCTACCCTCCCGGCGTCGTCACACGGGATTTTGTAAAGGTCCGTCTCCTTCTGCTCTCCCGGTCTAAGTTCAAAATTTGGTTTGACTTGACCTGGTTCTGTACTTGCTTTTTATGACTCGTTCAGCAGTGTTGCTTGATATGCTTTGACTTGATAGTTTTTACAGGTCAACACTCTCATATTAAGCTAGCTTTTAATAGGGTTAGAATATTTTCGGGGCGATTACGTCTGCGCCTTCTTGGCCGATTATGCCTGTGGGATCGATATTGTCCGGTCGATTACTGGGTTCGGAACAGCTTCTATAGTGTAGATTTTGGTAAAAGCCAGAGCCTTTTTTAGATAATTGCGCCTAAGCCCTTGGGTGATTACGCTGGTGACGGACGATTACTGCTTTGGGTTCCGGGTCGGCGTTCGGATATTCTCTTTTTGGTTCAAATTCTGAATCCGCTTCTTCTTCTTTTTGGCCTTTTTTTTTGGTGCGTGATTTAACTAGTCGCACTTGATTTAATTAGTCGCACGAGGAACACTTAAATATATGGCCAGTTGGCCACTGAGTCGCTTTCGAGTGCTTGAAATTTTGTGGGGTAATTAATTTTCAAGAATGCCAGATAAGCTTTAAGCGCATCATAGTTACATGTTTATCAAGATTTATAAAAAGTGATCTAGAGCCTCCAAAACTCCAATTTTTCTCCATTTCAATATGGTCTTTTGAAGAAAACCGTCATTGTTAAGCTTCTTAACCGTTGTTCCTAGTAAGCCAATCAAATCAATCCCATGTTTTCTCACAAAGTGGAATTCTACACTTTGTTTGGGGCCATTATCTAGACCCCACACATTCCATATTGTCAGGCTCATTTCGGAGTAGTAAGGTGCCCTATACCATACAATAAAATATTACTCTTAATATTGCTTATCAACCAATATTTTGCGGGTTTTGGATAGTTATGAAAAAATCACATATTTATTGCCAATATTATTGGTGTACAATATATGGTTAAACCATTAACCAAACCAGATGAAGCATGGGGGTGTTGGTTAAATGATTAATGGTGTGCTTTATTTTCGTTGATAAGGGTTGGGGTTTGTGTTGAACGAATAGTTTAAATGAATTAGAGTTTATGTTTTGGATGGTTGAATATGAATGTCGGTGTGAATATGGGTATGATTGTGAATTTATTAACACTCACAAGCTACTCTCAATTAAATCACACAAAATTAAAGAAGATTTCTTGATTATGACTCACATAGAATGCATAAACAAGAGAGAATTCTCAAAGAGAAGAATCGAAGGTAGAAGCACAAATTTGTTAATTCATGTATTCTCAATGTCATCCAATACATGGTTTTTAAACTATAATTGCACCTCCTCAAGCCTTATCCTCCATACTAATTAGGTTAGCTAAAAACAAAGATAAATCGCACATGAAATAACAATCTTGACTCACGACAATTAGAAGATTGATTTAATTAATTACTTATAACTGGTTTTTAATGGAGCGAGTAGCCATGTGCATGCCATATGCATGGCCTCTTTGACGTCCACCATGCATTAACACATCCTTGACATATGACTTAAGCAAGTCACCACCTTAGGTGCACTGTTTAAGCTCATCTTCTTTTTGTGTGCCTTCTCCACTTAAGTCAAGTATCATTGCCTCGAACATCATGAAAATCAAGTCTTATCCTTGTTGACATACTCCCGCATCACTGAATGAAGCTTTAATTTTATGATTTGGTTTGATTAATTGTTAGAATAATATAGTTCAGTTAAAAAAAATTAATATTGTTTGGTTATAAAAATTAATATAGTCTGGTTAATGGTTAAGGGACCAAGATTACTAGTAATATTTGTTTAACCATACTATATTTTTCAATAAACTAATCATTATTTTTGTTTAATAGTTGTTTGATTATTTATTCATCCAATGATTAACTATTTTAGATTGTCATTCATGTGGATAGTTGATTGCCCAGTGGTTAACCTGTCAAAAATATTCCCGCCTTCCCAATTTTTTCTTTAGTTCTTTTGCAAATGACTGAAAATATATGGGGCCCAAGCTTCGGTATTGTTTCTCCTTAGCTATCTTCTGAAGTTATCCATTTTATTCATTTTGTTTTTTGTCAAACTTTTAGAAATTGAATGTCATAGTTTTTCTAATCTATGTTACAATTTTAGAAATTTTTTAGTTAACCAGACTGAATCAAACTGCTAAACTATGGTTTGGTTTGGTTAAATTCATTTTAGAATATGATCTGGTTTGGTTAGAAAAAAAAAATAATTGGAAAAATATGGTTTTATTTTGTTGATGGGGTTAACGCCGCATACACCCCTAACGTATATATTGACCAATATATACCAATATTTGCGTATATTTGTTGTGGAAAATAATAAAAGATACTATAACTGTAGCATATAAAATATTCTCCGCGGCATTCAATACCTTACTGCCACGACCGTGACCATAATTGTAGCTGCGACTACTCGTTTTTTGCCTGTCTTGTACCGCCTATCAATATCTCCTACTGTTGTTAAGCATAAGCAGCATGACTGTGTTCAGCAGCAGTTCCACTTACGGTTCCATAATTGTTCGGCTTGTTAGTCTCTGGCCTAACAATATCATTCTTCCTTTCCCCCTTTCCTCCCTCACTATAGGTTGTTATAGCAGGCCCTTTAGTGGAATGATTTTATTTGCTCTTCCAGGAGGTGTTATTTCCTTATGTTGGACCTCCATAGCTTCCTTTGGTACTATGACCTACTCACATTGCTTTGAACTTTGCTTTGGAGCTTATCATGCCCAAATTCTCCCATAACATGCAAAATTTAGGCTTCCACTCAACTACAACTTGTATAAATGCCCATCTGGTAGAATCCCTTGTACAATCTTAGGTAGATATATCCCATTATCAACTTCCCATATCAACTTCAAATCAGCAGCCTGGGGAAATTGATTCTATGTTTGTTGCTATTTTCGGAGTTGGTTAATAAAATTTGTGTGGTTGGAGAAAAACTTAAGCGTAGCCTTGCATCGTGATTGGAGGGAGCTTGATAGAGCTGATATCCTTTGGTAAGAAGAGAATAGCTTTAGTCTCTGTTGCAGCACAGCAGCAGTCTAAATTGAAATGAATGGGTAGAATGAACCATAATCTGTTGTGTAACTACCTCCCTGACATAAATTATGGGTTTAGTGTGATCA
The DNA here is from genome assembly GCA_039764185.1 of Tamarix austromongolica. Taxonomy (NCBI): domain Eukaryota; kingdom Viridiplantae; phylum Streptophyta; class Magnoliopsida; order Caryophyllales; family Tamaricaceae; genus Tamarix; species Tamarix austromongolica. Next base: position 53,762,634 of record CM077815.1, read on the forward strand.
TTTCTTCTTCACCTTTCTTCTGTTAATCGTATTTATGTCTGGTGCAGGGAGACGAATTGATGGTGAAAGTGAATAAGCTGACGTCTATAAAGACACAGCTTCCCTACCCATACTACTCACTTTCTTATAGTCGCCCAAGTACAATAGTTGACAGTGCAGAGGATCTGGGTGAAGTCCTCCGTGGTGATCGAATTGAAAATTCCCTTTATGTGGTCTGTTTAGCAGTCTATGATTAATGTTAAAGCTTTTCAATATGCAACATTTTATCATCGAATATCTCAAAAATACTTATAATTTTAGCTTATATTCTTTCTTGCAGTTCAAAATGCTTGAATTTCAATTGTGCAACATCGTGTGTAAGCTTACTTTTGATGCTAATTCATCGAAGGCCTTTACAGAGAAGATTGATGATGAATACCGTGTCAACATGTGAGATCTTCTCCTCCCACATTTTCGTGGAAAGGTTATACCTGTATGCATGGTTTTTTATCGTAAATCTTTTTGGCTACAGGATCTTGGACAACCTCCCTTTGGTTGTACCTATCGAAAGAGCTGATCAGCAAGTGCCTCCGGTTTACCAGCTTGGATTTCATGTTGGGGTTAAGGGCCAACAGGCTGGAGTAAATGTCTTTGCGTTGCTATCTTTGGCCCTGAGTTATTTTTGCTGCAGCATTTGCTTATATTATCTGGTTACTTGCAGGTAAAGGAGGAAAAGTATTATATTCATAACCATCTTGCATATAATGTTGTTGAATGTGAGAATAATATATCTAATATCGGATAGTGAATGGATGATCCCCTATCAAGTGGTACCTCAGAAGGGAGAGATGATTGTTGTTAGGAATGACAATAATAAACGTATCCCAACTCAGATGGTAATAGGGTAGCGAATGTGTATTAACTTCAAATTCATAAGGTGACTAGGAAAGACAATTTCCCTATCCCATTCATTGATAAAATATTAGAAAGAATTTCTAAGCAATCACATATTTTTTTACTTGGATGGATATTTGGGATTTTTCAAAATCCCTATTCACCCAAGTGACCAAGAGAAAACAACATTTTCTTGCCCTTATGGCATGTTTACATATCATAGGGTGTCTTTTGGTTTGTGTAATGCTCTTATTACTTTTTAGAGATGTATGATGGCTATTTTCTCTAACTTCATTAGGATATAAGAAAGGGTTTATGGATTATTTCTATGTTTATGGCACCTCTTTTGATTCTTATTTAGATAACTTAGACAAGGTGTTGAAGAGATGTGAGGAGGTAAGCCTCGTGCTTAATTGGGAGAAGTTTCATTTTATGGTACAAGAAGGTATTGTGCTTGGTCATATAGTCTCTAAATGAGGCATCGACGTAGATTGAGCTAAGATCAAAATCATTAACAAACTTCCTCCTCCCAAGTGGGTAAAGTAAGTGAGGTGCTTCTTTTGACACGCAGGTTTCTACCAGTGTTTCATGAAAGACTTCTCCAAAATTACTAAACGTCTCACCAATCTTCATGTTAAGGATGTACCTTTTATGTGTGATGATATTTTTCTTGATGCTTTTTCTCGGTTAAAGATGTCATTGATGACTGCTTTAGTGATTCAACTCTTTGATTGGAATCTTCCATTTAAGATTATGACCAATGCAAGCAATAACGTGGTTAGGCCAGTTCTTGGTAGAAAGAAGGATGGTAAGTCATATGCTATAAACTATGCAAGCCACACATTAGATAATGCTCAAGTGAACTATGCCACAACAGATAAGGAATTATTAGCATTGGTGTTTACCCTTGATAAGTTTTAACAATACCTAGCTTGTTCAAAAGTTGTTATCTATACTGATCATGAAGCCATCAAGTGTCTATTGAGCAAGAAGAATGCAAAACTATGCTTATTTTTTATGGGTGCTACTAGTTTAAGAATTTAATCAAGATATTAAAGATAAGAAGGGAAATAATAATAGTATTATAGATCATCTTTGCCCAATTAGATTGGATTCTAAATAACGGGATGAAGAAATACTACATGAATCATTCCTAGATGATCACTTGTTTGCAATCACTATAACTCTAAGGGTTCCATGGTTTGCTAATTTTTTTAATTATAAAGTTATTAAGATTAAACCTCTAGAGCTATCCTACTATCAAAGGAGGAAATCCCTTTCGTATTGTAAGCACTACTATTGGGATGAGTCATACCTTTATATGCTTTGCCCTGATGATATCTATAGAAGATGTGTTCTAGAAGAAGAGGTTGGTAACATCATCTTTCATTTCCATTCATCACCTTGTGGTGGTCATGCTAGCTCTAACAAGACCATTATCAAGATCCTTCATGTTGGGTTTTATTGGCCAACACTATTCAAAGATGTTAAATAATTTTTGTTATCATGTGATCCACGCCAAATAACTAATTTTTTTTTTGCAAAGGAAAGAGATGCCTCAGAACTACATCCTTGAGGTTGAAGTGTTTGATATCTGGGCAACTAATTCCCTGGGAACTTTTCTATCATCATGTGGTAATAATTATATATTGATTATGGTGGATTTTAATATCTAAGTGGGCTGAAGCATTAGCATCCCCTACAAATGATTCAAGTGTGGTTATGAGGTTGATCAAGAATGTTATTTTCCTAAGATTTTTTGTTCCTAAAGTGGTCATAAGTGATGGAGGATACCATTTCACAAAGCAATAATTCAAAAGTATTTTTAGGAAATATGGAGTGACTCACAATATTGCTACTCCATATCATCATCAAACAATAAATCAAGTAGAGATAACCAATTGAGAAATCAAGTTTATCCTTAAAGAGACTATAAATTTCTCAAGAAAAGATTAGTCACTAAAGCTCAATGATGCATTATGGGCATACAGGACCATGTTCGAAATAAAAATTGGCACCACACCTTTTCATTTGATCTATAGGAAACACTATCATTTACCAGTGGAGATTGAGCACAAAGCACACTAGGTAATCTAGTTGCTCAACTTTGATCTTAAAACTGCTAGGGAGAGAAGTTACTTCAACTCGGTGAGCTTGATGATCTCAAGTTATTTGCTTATAAGAATACGTAATTTTAAATGGAAAGAACAAAGTCATCGAATGACAAGAACCTAAGTAGAAGGTTGTTCCACAAAGGAAAAGAAGTGATCCTCTTTAACTCTAGGTTGAAAAACTTTCTAGGCAAGCTTAGATCGCATTGGTTGGGTCCCTTTGAAATTTAAAATGTATATCCTTCCGGTGCTATTGAGGTTTGGAGTGAGTTAATGGGAATTTTTTGAATCAGTGGTGAACGTTCAAAGATTTACATTACCCGATCTCTGGTAGAAAAGTTGAGCACTCTTGCTTTTCTTAATTCACCATCAAATTAAGAATATTGTGGTTGAACTAAAGACTCTAAACAAGTGCTCCATAGGAGGCATCCCGTGTTCTTGTTTGATTTTTGTTTTTTACTGCTTTCTTTTAGCATTTTGCTTTTATTTTCACTTTTTTTGTAATGAATTTGTAGGACTTACTATGGTGTATAAGCTCATCAATGGATATATAAGATGAGGAGGAGCAAATTAAGAAAAGGAGTCAAAAACCTGCTAAAAAGAATAAAAAACATGCTAAAAAGAAGGGCATACAAGCTTGAAAAAACCTCTCACATGACCATGCACTCTTGAGCAATATATTGGTGATATTCCATCCTATGCATGACCGAGACATGCTAATCCGGCATGCTCATGCACCCCTATAAAGATTTATGCGACACTCGATCCTGTGCATAGCTGGGATGTGGTGATTCCGCATGCCCCTGCCTCTATACTTGTCTTCACTGAGATTTAATTTCTCTCGTGGTCTAGCTATGCGATGTTAGCATGATTGTGTGCCTCACTAAATATATACGCTTGCACGCCCATGACTTCATCATGTGTTCGTCTCCTATTCCTCATATCTTCAACATTAACCCTCGACCCTTCAATCCCTATAACCCACACCCTCTTCCTCCCTTCTCACCATCATTCTCCATCTCCTAGTTCCATTTCCTACATTCAAATCACCTTCTCACCATTAACGTAACTCCTCACTAACCCAACATAGTTAACAATAGCACAAGCAACATAACACCAGCACTAACACTAGCTTAGGCACAAACAACATGGTGCTAGCACATCTCACATACAAGCCATACATATTGCTTTGATTTCTAATGTCCTTGTATTTTCTTGCATTAAATTGAATTTCATCCTTGTATATTAAAGTTTCAAATTTATAATTTTGTTTTCTAATTAAAAATTTAATTTATAATCCTTTATATTTGGTAAATTAGTTTCAAATCTGCAAATTTGCACCATCATGGGTTACAAGAAGTGTAAAAAGGCAAGACTGGAAAATGAAGGTGAATCTTCATGATCATAACAACACCAATCTTAAGGCAAAGGTAAAACATTAAATACTCAACCTTCTAATTCCTATGGCATTGTTTTTGCCAAATTATTTCACAAAGATCACTACAATGTTGTTGCTTCTTGAAACATTACATCCACTTGATATATCAATTGAACATACCTCAAGAAGCTAGGGATTAAGGAAGATGTTGAGTATTTGATAGCTAGAAGTGGTCTTTCCCATCTCTTTATGCTTGCTGACCATAGAAGCAAAGGACTCACCTTTGAATTCCTTAGCTCATTTAACTTTGATCACATTAATGATTCTATTTCTTTTAGACTCTTTATGTGTCTCATGTATTGTTATTGACATAGTTTTCTACCTTGCTTCATTTTTTTACTATTAGAATGAGACTTTGCATTGAGGATCACAAAATGTGGGATGCTTAGGCATTTAAGTTCAAATATCCTTACTAAGAAGGGGATGCAATCCTAGGCCTTACATCCAAAGGCTACTAGCTAGGACACTTTTTGATAGGGAGAGAGGAAAGGGAATATGTGTAAACTAGAGCTATGGGCTTTATAGTGTATGCTCTAGGATGCTACCCTTCATGGGGGGTTTTATCTAGTAGATCACCAAAGTAGTGTTACTACTAATATTACTGGTGATATTTTCATCAAAGGCATCATCACGCACATTAACCGATGGCTTGGATACTATATAGAATGTATCCTCGTTGACCTTCCAAAGACATACCTAAGGTTGAAAACTTGCACTAACATGAAACTGATTGTGTAAGATAGGTTGCAATTCTGACTGTTCTATAATTAGGAGGTGTGGTATTTGTTACCTAACATAGATTTCACCACTTTCATTGGTAACAGGAATGCCAATTGGCTACCTTCACCCATCACACATTACCTTGGCCAACCTATCTGTCCCCTTCAGGAAGAGCATCCACACACTACTGGTGAGGCACCTACTTCACCATTACTTACTCTTCCACTACCTTTGTCCACTAGTGAAGACTTGGGCCCTTCTTCCTCTTGAACATCATAAGATACCCAATTCCAGTGTATCAATACATGATTCGACATGTTTGTTGCCCAAATTGCTAGTCTTCGAGATTCCATCTCTGTCATCAAACAAATGAACACCATGACACGCCAAATATATCAATGGCATATTAAGCACGGTTTTCCACTACCATCATCACCTCAATAAGTGGACGTATTTGCCACCCACACTTGTTTATCCACATACATTTAAAATAATGTGTTCTTTAAGCTTTGGGGGGTATATCGGCTTGCCATTTGCCATTTGCATTACTTTTCTTTCTTTTTATTTTCATTTGGTGTGTTTTTTTCTTCTTTCTTTCTTCTTTTTTTTCCACTATGCTATTATTTTGGCATTTATATATATATATAATTAGGAAATGATAGGCTAATGATGAAAATTTGATAGACTTCTCTACATGGCTTGATCATATAATAGTGAGACCTATAGATTGCGAATAAGTGTAATGAAAAAAGTTTTGAAAATGTTTTAAGCATAAACTCTCTAATCAATAGACTCTCAAGCCACTTATTACTTTATAACTTTAAAGGTTCATTGCCATTGACTTGCCCATCTAATTCGAGACATAGGAAATAGAGTTAGTAGCAAAGGAACTAGTGAGATCTTCAGCCTTATCAACTGTCCATCTTTTATACAATCATACTATTTTCTAATTTTGTGTATTCGCCCCTAAAGTGTGAAACTAGAACTTGCATAAAATCTCTTTAAGGACACATATGACTTATTAAGATGATTGAGGTAAATATTTTCTTTTCATAGCTACATTAGTCAAATTACCTACCAAATGACATTTATTCTTTTTTCTTAAACCTCTTTGAGTTTAAAACCTATTTATTTAGTCAAAAACCTACATTAGTAGCCATGATTCCAAGTTATTATCTTATCGTTGTCCAAAAACTAGGGAGCAGTAGATCTTGAATGTATTTGAATATAGGAATGCCAAGGATAAGCATGGGGTGTAATGAAGATGTGTTTGGTAGATTTTTTGTTGAGAAAATGATCTAAATGTAGCTTTATCCTCTTTATTCTAATACTCTCTCTTTCTTATTCAAGAGAGAGAGAGAGAGAGAGAGAGAAGAAAAAGAAAAGAATAAAAATGTTGAAGTTGAGATGTGGGTAAATAAGCTAATGATTTTGATAGGTAGAGATGAATTAATGGTAAAGGCCTTGGTTAGTATATTTTGGAGTATAGTAGTGCATTATAAATCTCAAATTCTTGAAATTATTCTTATTTCTATTAATCCACTTGTTTTTGAGTCTTTAACTACAGTCCAATACTTTTCTTACTCTTTACCCTAGCCCCACTATACCTCTAATAAGACCTTATGGTTTTTGCTTTACATATTTCCTTGAGTAAAGGATAATAAGAATATGTGCAAGAATATGGTTGATCATAGTTGGTATGGAGAATTTTGAGTATAACAAAAACACACATTAGCATTTATATTTTTATAAAGTGAGGTAGTTTAGTTCTCTATTAAACCTTTGTCTCATAAGGATGAGCATCTACATGATCCTAAACAATCTTAGTGTCATACTAATACTTATTTAGGAGTTAGGTTTGAGGGGTGTTCATAACTTTATGTTGGTTTTCTTATTATTCATGCTCACAATATAGGTTGGTTTAGAGATTTTATGTTTTTCTCGCATGGTTCATTCTATCATTTGAGGCTTTGATCCCATTCCCTTCAATATGAGTTTTCTAGGTTATGATTGGAGTTTTCTTGAGGACAATAAAAGAGTAAGCATGGGGGAGTTTCTAAACTGAATATTTTTACCTTACTTTGTCTTCACTTTGTAACTTTGTTTGAAATGAATTATAATAATTATCGTATTTCATGTCTCTTGTTTGTTTTATTTCTCTCTTGATAATGGTTTTTCATAAATTTACACAAAAATGTAAAAATCTCAATGGTTCATAGAATTAGAGGTCAAATTAAATATGCAAGGCATTGAAGGAAAATAATCAATCCTATATGGTTAAGTAAGTTAAGTTACTAAAAAGAGGATGAAAGGAATCAAATGGAACAAGAAAAAGGTAATGTAAAACTGCATCATAACCAGTTTCACAACCGTGCAACCCTTGATTCCAACCAATGCAAACAATTGTGCTGCACTACTGCACACAATGAGGTGCACAACTGTGTAACCCTTTATCCTGGTAACTGTGTGCATCATATATTACAACTCTATAATCAACTTAGTTTATCTTCAATTCATGGTTTGATTTATCCACTCGCTCTTTCATTATTTATTATATCTGCAATGTGTATGCTTTTTGTTTTTATTCTTTACATTTCCTTGCAATAATGAGTAATTACTTTTTCTCGGGTTACATAAGGCTCTATTTGGTATGAATATGATGAGTTGAAGTATCTAGCATATGTATGGTTTTTATGTGTTGTTTTGTATTTTAGGAATCACTATTATGAGTTAGATTTGATGGAATTTAACTTATTTATAAGTTGACTATAGCTAAAAGGTTGAAATCGGTGTTGGAAATTAATATATGAATAGGAATTCAAATTATCATAAAAGTAGGTGTTTGATTCTTAGGGACTATTGAATTGGTAGTACTTAATGGATTTAATCTAATTTGTTAGTCATTAAAGTAGTTAAAAAATTAGGTTAAATACATTCTTAGACTATGAAAGAGGCTAGAAAATCACATTAGAATGATTTTTTACAACCATTTGGACTATAAAACAACATACTATTAATTCATTTTTGAATACCGAGGATGCAACCGAAGTTTAATCATAGGCTTTATATCTATCATTTTAGAATCTATAATTAATTAGTCATTACATTTGTGTTCATTGTCTACTTTCATATTCTCATTCCATAGCGATCTAGATAGATAAAATGATAAAAAATTGTAATTATTTGCAAAGTCCCTTTGGATTTACGACCTTCACGTTCTACAACAAGTCAGTGCGCTTGTGGATTAGCATTCGTCAATACCATTATCCAATTATGAATCGTAATTGGAACTATTATACGAGTTATGACATTTGCATGCCTTTTACATTAGGTCTCATCCTTTTATATTGGCACCCCTTTATTAGTGAAGTTATGAACTATATATCTAAGTCCTATATGCATTAGCTTATATATATTTTTCATCTGCACCCTCCCTCTCTTTGCTTTAGTAAATTTTTCTACCTTGATCACTTTTAGATTCCATAACAACCTCATAAAATTAACCACCAAAAAAAAAAGTTCTTTTTATTTTAATAAGGTATTGATAAGTTATTTTTTTTCTATTTTCACACAACCTCTCTTGCTGTGTTTTAAAATTCTAATACACACCAAGCTAGAATTATAGAAACCATTGTAAAATTCCATAAATTTCTTCTTCATTATTTTACCATAGAACACTTACTAACTAAAACAATGTAAAACTCTACAACCGTATGACAATATACAACACCCAAGCAACACTCTAATCAATAGCAGAACCATAACACAACTTGTAACCAACTAACAAGTAGCAACCAATATTTTTCCTCCCTACTGATAAAACAATTGAAATAAACAAATAATAGAGCATGTAAAGCATCTATACCACTAAAAAAATAGAATGAAAACTGTAAAATATCAAAATCATAGGACAATAAACATCACTATAAGCAACACTGAAAACCACTAATAAATTGTATATAACATATTAAAAAGTAAAACTGAGAAGTAAATTTAAATACACCATAACTACTTAAGAATGGAGACTCAAGTACATGTGCCAAATAATCTAATAATAAAGGATAAAAAATCATACTTAAATTAAGAAGATAACAATGATGGTGAATAGGAGAGGAAAAAGTGACAAATACAATTAAAGAAGAAAGTTTGAAGTGGAAGAAATAGTGGAGATTATTTTCTCTATTGCAAATTCTCTCTTTTGTGTTCTCAAAAAAGAATGAGTGAAGGTAAAATTAGCTCAACGTTAAAGAGAAGGAATAAAAGGGAAAAATGAAAAATTAGATAAGGTATAGATGGTGATTGTATAATAAAAATTTCATTTATAACCTAAAAAAATCATTCTACACTATAGATAACTATTTTAGACTAAAATCATCATTTATTGTGTAACACCCCTATTTTTCACTACATAAATTTTTATTTAAAAAATTGATGAGGAAATAATTAAATAATCCCATAGAAAAATGGGGTTGTACACCATATCTAATACAAGATAGATATCTTACTATCTACCTCACGTTGGACACTATGTTATGTATCCAAACAACCACAAACATGGAGAAAAAATTAGGTGCACAAGAAAATAATTTTAAGACATGAATGTAAAGGTTTAAAAACCAAGGCAATGTAAGACTAAAATACACCATAGGAGAATAATAATAAAAGGGAATCAATTATAAGGGAAGATACCCTGATCAGTTATGTACTTTAAGGGAAAACACCAATAGAATTGACTACACTTAGATAACTTGACTATACTTAAGAAGAGCTTAGACCACTCACTTGTAATCCTTAAAACCTGCACATGACATCTTGCTCATGGGATTGAGTACGGGATTACAAAAAAAAAGCCTATTAGTGTGCTTACATATTGATTAAGCCAATCTTCCCCTATTAGGTAGATCATGGTACAACCAAAACCCATACAACATGCATATGATATAACAAACCAAAATGTACAAGGAATACTCCTATTATGTCATTCATGCACTTTCACATATTGTTATGCTGACATACTTGGATCTACCAAAATATGCTTGAACATGATCATATAGGTAAACAAGGCCATTCATGTTATATCATAAATATTGTATTCTTGAGGAAATAAGGATCACTTAGATTATCCATAGCATAATGCATAGTGTGTACCCCATATAGTAAGGGGTATATGGACATAAAAATACAACTTCTTCAACTTGGATTTTTATAGTAGAAGGATCATGATTACACTTATTATAGATCATGTGATAATTCAAGTTTAAATCAAGGCCTAAGAATAGGGTCAAAGTCATAGTTTCATCACTTAGCCATAATTTTATGATCCATTAAAGAATATTCCAAGATGATCCCTTAGGCCAAAGATAAAGATCAAATTGAAGGTCAACTAGAGTCTAACTCAACTAATGTTATTCATCCATTTATTTAAATAGCCAAGCGAATGTCATTATTTATAGATAAGGCTAAAGTGAGGTCAATATATGTTTAACTTAAGGCCATCATATATGTCTATGTTATTTTCTTCTATTCATGATAAGTCATTAAAACTTACAAGTGTCCACATTTTGAGGCCAAGATATAAGTCATTAGAAGTCTCTTAGCCATTATTGTGATTCATTACATGGACATTAGATATAGGAAAATCCATCTTTAGCCATATAGATATCTAATCATTTTTTGGTCAAGAGAAATGACAAATTGTAGGTTGAGGTCAAAGAAGGATCAAGTGTTAATAGCTTTAATCCAACTTTAAAATCAATTAATCCAGGTAATCTTATAGATACTAAGATATTAGATCACCTTCCTTGCATAAGGATACTCAAAGTATTATATTTGCAAAGAAATAAGCAAGAAATGTAATTGTAGCTGATACCAATCAATGAGTTCCATGGACTAGTCAATTAGGCAAATGGACTAGTCGATCGGCCTAGGCAAGGCCAAACTCTCACTGTAGCGGAAATAGAGATAACTGGTTAACCCCACCCATTGAATTTTCTCAAAAATCGTTGATCAATTTGGTCAAACTAGTCATTGGGTGTAAGTAGAGCCTAAGAATGTTGGGGTCACATATCAACCAGTCAATCGGTTAACTCATTTGATGTACTATTCTAAGCACCAATCAAATTTTTTATTCAAACCAATTGATGGGTTTAATCAAAGATCAAGACCACTGAAGTTAAAATTTAATTGGTTAATTGATTTACCAGACAAGTCAATTTGTTTGAATGACTTGTTAATGGGTCTCAGTGATATATAAATTGGTCTAAGCAAAAATAACCCCTACCATTCACATTACACACAAAAGTTCTGTAAGTTGTACTCACTCTTATTAGGACATCAATCATAGATCATTTAAAGTTAAAAAGAACAACGAACATGGATAAACATGAGAAATAACATAATCAAACTTATAATCTTAGTAGTACATCAAAGTCATGCTTGCACCTTATGGAAATTAAAAAAAAAAAGAGCTAGTGAGTCATATATCATGTTCTTGTCATGCTAGTCCATCATGTAGACAGTTTATGCATCATATTATAAATGCTACTAACACTAAGATGCTCAAGATGTCAAAGATAGCCATGATATCCAAATCATTCCCATAAGGCTTGTGTGCTCAAAATCTCACGTTCGACTCTTTTCTACTAATTTTCCATTTATCCAACATTAACATGCTCAATCATATTTTAACAAGCCTTCATCTTATACCTTTTCTATGGCCTAGACAACTAGCTAAGATATCCTTGAGTATCTCTTCTTCATCAAATTTAGGAGGTGAAGGATCAATAGAGCTACAATAAGCCATTTTGAACAAGGTCTCATCTCATCTTTGTAACATATTGTTCTCCACATATAAGTAAAAGTTAGACATATTATAGGAAATTTTGATAATATATATTATAATTAATTACATATAACTAACTTACAAAATTCTATTTAGCTTAAGGAGTGACCCAATCGTTATTCTTGAAATGCATTTATTTATAGGTCTCAATGATAGGTAACAATGTGTTTGTATATGGATTAGCCTATACATAAAAGAAAAGTTAATACATCAAAACATTGCTTGATTAAAAAAAAATAAAACTCAAAAATACCTTCTTGTAGATATATTGTGACAATGATTATGTACTATAACAATAAAGAGTGATTTGTTTTTCACTATTAGTAGCATTGTTTTTCCAAAGCCTTCACAAACAAAATAGTAATTTGGTTATGATCTTTATATGTAATTTTAATATCCTTTGAATTTCATAGATCAATACACCTTTGCCTTACATTTGGCTTGAAAAAACAAAGATTATAATTTTTATCTTCTCGCCAATCCTTCATATAATCGCATTTTTAATCTCTGTATCAATCAACCATCATTCAATTAAGACCTAATTCAATTATAGGACATGAAGGATTTTCCCTCCATGGTGCAAAATCAAAATAATTCTACATATATATATGCAACCATAAGTTAGAAATTATATAATTTTCATTTTATAATTCAATTAAAAATGACAAAAAATAAACTTTACCTCAACTTTTGGGAGGATCTTTACCCTATCCTCTGGAGGGACATATGGCCACCTCTTATAACATAGTAGTATCTTTATGTAATGCCCCGAAATTTTCTAATTTTAAATATTATATTTAAATAAGGTTGTATTTAAAATTTTAATTTAATAAATTATTTTATTAAAATAAAAGGAAATTTATTAGGGCAATTTAATAAGAAACTTTTTATAAATAGGTTGAGTAAAGGAAATTTTGGTATAATACATAATTAAGGATTTTAATTTGGGAAATTATTTAAATAAATTATTTTATTGAAATTAATAAAGATAAAATAGTTTCAAATTAATTTTAATTTTATAAATAATTAAATTAAATAAAATTTGAGTGATTATTATATTAAAATGGAATTTTGGAAAAATCCTTTAAAAAGCCTATTTTAGCCTAAAAAGGGATTTAAAATTTATTTTATTTAAATATTATTATTTTTAAATATCCTAAATATTTGGATTAAATTAAATGGACCCAAATTAAATATTTAATTTTCCTTTTTCCTTTCCTTTTTATTTTTTTCTTTCTTTCTTTCTTTCTTTTTCTTTCTTTTTCTTTCTTTTCCTCGCCGAAATTGGGCCGTGCAATGGCCCAATCTCTTCTTTTTCCTTCGGCGCGACCCAGCCCGCACCGCCGCCTGCCTCGTCCCTCTCTACGCCGCGTTTTATGTTTTTTTTTTCAACTAAACGCCGCGTTTCAATTTAAATTTTATAACCGTTACCAGCTAACTCAAGACGTCGTGCTTCAGCCTTATTTTCTCCAAAACGCGCCGTTTCATTTAAACGATTTTTACGTCGCGCGAACCGCCCGACCTGCCCTCCCTTTTTCCTTCTTTTCTTCCCCGCGAACCGGCCGGCCAGCCCCCCATCTTCTTCTTCCTCCTCCCGCCCGACGCCATAACCGTCCACCTTCCTTCCTTCCCCGAAAATGGCGTTGCCGGCCACACGTGGCGTGACCGGCTCTTCTCCCGCTCGTTTTCTTCCTCTCGGTCTGCACGTTCATTTGAAACCCTCAACTGTCTCTCTCTCCCGCTCGTTTGCTCCATTCCTCTCGCGAAGGGTCGGGCAAAATTTGAAAATTTTGCCGCCCGATCGACACCATAACCATCACGTTTTTCACCAGCTTTGACCCCCTGATAACTTCCCCAACTCGGACTTAACCTCCAACATTATAAATACCTCTCTTATGGCCTGGGTTCGGGATTTTTTTTCCCCGAAACCCTAAGCATCGCCTGTGCGCCACCGCCTCTTTAGACGACTCTTCCTCCATCTCTGGCTAACTTCAACGCCTTCGCTTCATCCCAATATCTTCCCTGCAACACCATCTAATTAACTAGACCATCCACAACCTTCGATTCACCTTGTACTAGCCTCCATAATCGTGTAAAGTTGGCTAGTTATCTCGCCAGAAAATTCCACCCCGAGACCTTGAAACGCTAGCCACCACCACATGCGCCGCTTCTAATACCTTCCAAACCAACCATTAACTCCTGATAAATCTCCTCCACAGCCCCATAGATTTATTTTATTTTTCTCCTTCCCCCTCACCTCTTTTTCTTTATTTTTAACCCTCTTAGATCCATTTTCCGGCCACCTCCGGGAACCACCGCCGGTTCCACCTACATCCTCCGACTCAAGGTGAAACCCTAGACATTTTAAACACTTAGTTTTGAATTATTGATAATTATTCTATTTGTAGCCTAAATTTTAGTGTTAATTCAACTTTAATTATTATTATTATAATAATTATTATTAGTAATATTGAATGTATTCTAATTTCTAAATTTTTGTTACAGGTCCGGGAGTAGTATTGAGTAAGATATATTATTCATCTTGGCCTTTACTTATTTAATTAAATTTTTACATGTTTAATGTTATTATTAATAATAATATTAATATTATTATTATTAGTGTAATTATTTATTTAATATTCTAATTATTTCAGGAGGATTATAAACCTAAAATTTTAATTAAGTCTCGCACTTTTGCTTTTTACAACTATTATTAACATTTTTAACATTATTTCTAATTATATTATTATTATTATTATCTTTATTAACTTTATATTATAAGTATATAATATTAATAACATTATTACATTTTTGAATAGTGTTATTATTAAATGGATTGATTTTGAAAAGCCACCTTGTAATTTTAAGAATTATGGTATTATTAATATTAATATTCTACTAATAAGAGTGTTATTAATAATATTTTACTTTTATTATTATTATTATTAGTATTATTATTATTACTATTATTGCTATTATTTCTATTATTACTATTATTGCTATTATTACTATTTTGGGAGAAGGGTAGAAACCCTTAGTTTATCACCTTTTCAAAAGAAAATAAGTGAATTAGTTATATTAACTCCTATAGTTAATTATTGGATAGTAAAAGGTCATCCTAAAACCAAACCTCGAAATAAGTTAAAATTATATAAGAGAGTCTAATTCTAGTATGCTTTGATATAATAGGCGAACCCAATCAAATTACTCAAGTGGAATAGGAGCGTGCACCAAGACCGGTGACGTTTTAGGTAAGGGTCTACTAAGGCCATTTATGTGTTTGCATGTATTATGAATATGACATGTTATGTAGTTTATGTTCGTTATTCTTATTGATTATGCATGCGATATGGTTATGAAGTTGAAGTATGTTATTATGAATGTCATGTGCCATGAAAAATATATGTGTATGCTTATGTCATTAATGTATGACCTGAAGTGATATATGAATTAGGATTTGCATGTAAAAGGATGGTACTAGGGTTTGCATGAGATGGCATGGTGATAGGGTTTGCACGTAAAGGAATGATACTAGGGTTTGCATGGAATAGCAAGAAGTTGAAGGTGTGCATGAAATAACACGATATTAGGGTTTGCATGAATTAATGTGGAGTTAGAGTTTTGCATGTGGATTAGGGTTTCATAAAAACATGCCTACATGGAATTAATGTTGCATGGGGATCTGAGTTGCATGGAAGCATGTCTACATGGAACTAGGGTTGGCATATGAATTAGGGTTTTCATGGAAGGGTGGTATATGTAAAGCTAGGGTTTGCACATGTGAGGTACGTGGAGTTAGGGTTTGCATGGGAGCTAGGGTTTGCATGGGAGTGTGGTACATGGAGATTGGGTTTGCATGGGTGCTAGGGTTTGCATGGAAGCGTGGGTCATGTGTAGTTAGGGTTTGCATGGGAGCTAAGATTTGCATGGAGTTGTGGTTTACGTGGAGATAGGGTTTGCATGGAGTAGGGTTGCATGGGAGTTAGGGCTTTCATGGATTTAGTCATGCATGTTTGGGCAAATGTTTGTGAATGTCAAATGTTTTTGAATAAAATACTTAAGACACTAATATCTTAAAGTGGAAGATATTGAGACGGGACCAACCGATCCACCGGTTAGGAATAGTGGTTAGGGTTTTACCCTATGTGTGACCGATCCACCGGTAATAATAGTGGTTAGGACATGAGGTCCTATGTGTATCCGGCCCACCGGTTATAATAGTGGGGGATCCCGAGCTCAATAAAGACAAACCAGATCGTCAATGCTATTAAAAGATACTAATTACTTACAGTGGAGCACCATGCGAGGAGGAACCAGACCGATCCACCGGTCAGGAATAGTGGTTAGGGTTTTACCCTATGTGTGTCCGGCCCACCGGTTATAATAGTGGGGTGTTCCTGTTTTTGCATAGATATGATGCGAGTAGGAACCAGACCGATCCACCAATCAGGAATAGTGGTTAGGGTTTTACCCTATGTGTGTCCGGCCCACCGGTTATAATAGTGGGGTGTTCCTATTTTCGCATGGATTGATAACAGGCATGGCGTGAATTGACTTTTGATAAAAGAAAGATTAAATGGTTAATCCGGACCTTTTGGGCCTTATGTGTGGACTGTTGATTATAAGTTATGGATGTCACTTTATGCTTCTATGTATTGTATGTATGAGTTGTAATTGTATGTGATCATTATCCTACATGAATTAATGTGTTATATGCCGGCCTTAGTATTCGGTTACCTTACTCGGTACGTAGCGTACTGATCACCCGTTTCATGGGTGCTGCTTATTCCCATGAGCAGAAGGCCCGTCTAATTTGTTGCAGGTAGGAGATACTTACTTTGATGCTATCGATGTCTACGGGACATCAGGAGGGGCAGAGTGATAACTGGGCTGGATCAATCTTTAGAGTGATATGGCCATTGTCCTTTTTAAATTTATGATTCAAGTCATCTTTTATTATGTTTGAATTGTCGAAACAACTTTACTAAGGTTGTCTAGTTCTATCTGGAAAAAAACAATAGCCAGTATTTCAAACTATGTAAGACTTACGCGTACTCTGATTTCTGTTTTTATAAATTTGAATTTGAATGGTATTACTGATAATGTTTTCTTAGCCTTAGCACTTGGTACTGGAACGGTAGAAGTAAACTGGTCTGGTACTAAGTGTGGCGGTAACATCCCCATAATTTACGGTTTTAATTTATGAGTATTGCTTTAAAAAAAAAATTTTGTGTAAATTTTGGGGTGTTACACTTTATCCCAATTTTATTCCCAATACATCTGATAAACCATTTACTATATGGACCTACCATATTTAGAGTGTTTGGATGAAAATAAAAATCCACCATAAACTTTTTTTTTGACATATTCTCTCAAACTCCTTCAACATCATCTTATCCTCTCTTTCTTTCTCTATCCCTCCTCCTAGGGCATGGAACATGCATATACAAGTTTATCATCGAAATAATAAAATTCTTAAATTAATAGTTATGAAAGAAAACATAATGGGCTAAATTTTATACCTTTTGAGTTCTAAAACCTAAAGCGTAATATTTGAGGATGCGATTGATTACGTCCATCACTATTGCTAGCATAACCTCTAGTGACAACATTAAACATACAACAACTATAGATACTATCAAATATTTTGATATATATAAAATATAAATTATGATGATATACTTAAGAAATAAAGTGTATAACATTGAACCACTTAAATACACATATATTATCACCACCTATGGGTACATTATTGTCACCTAGAAAATCACCCAAAATATACATGATCTCATCTCCTTTCTCCCCCTCAATGAACATTCACTTTGTTGCACTGTGGTACAACCTTTTCTCACAAATTAGCATAAACCCAAAGCGTAATATATAACTTTCAATTACAGGAGGATGGTGCTAAATATAATTATTACAATTCTTACAAGGATAAAAAATAGACCCATTCAAATTGAGATAATTTTTTTCCATTAAAATAAACTCTTGAAGCCTATTTCAAAACTCATCAAACCAACGATTCCTTAACCTTGTCCAACTTTTATTGATGGACATCTTATCTGTTAAATTTTTATCAATTAAATAGCTTTCACTTACATTATGAGTAATAAAATTTAGCACGTAAAAATGGCACAAATCAAAATAAACCTTAGACTCTTATTTTAAGTAACATTGTCTTTATTTCATTTACTTTGATTTCACAAGGGTTCAACTATGTAAAATTTTTTGAAAAAAAAAGTATCAAAGATATGGGATTTTTCTTTTCTTCTAAGGTCAAAAAGGCTTTTCATATTATTGTTTAAAATTATTAGAAATTATTAATTATTAATTTTCATCTAAGTTTAAGAATAATTTTTTTAATTTTCATATTTGTTTTAAGTATTTATCTCTATAATTTTATTTTTTATTAATTATTAATTATTCTCTAAAATTATTAATTTTTTTATGATTAGGTTAAAGCTTACCATTAATTATTATTATTATTATGTAATAGAAAATAAAAAATTTATAACTATTTATCACTTACCTTATTTTTATTATTTGTCTTATTTTTAGTAACAAATATTAATTAAATCTAGCAAGCTCACCAAAAAATATAAAAATTACATATCACCAATTTTAAAGTCTACAAGATGTTGCTTCTAAAAACATATACACATACTAAGATACTAAATTATATATTAATTACCAGCCATCAACTAAAGCATGCTATTGTTTTTTTTTCTAATATTACATGTATAGCAACAACTATATAACATATATAATCCAATTATACATATAATCTAACTATATAATTATACAAAATCTAGTGAATCAATTCTACAAAACCAAAACACAATATTCTAATAAACCAATAAAACCCTTAACTATAATAATATAATTTAGAAAATATTTTAATTTAATTAATACCCAAAAAATTGCCATTAAAAAATAATTAATAAATATACCAAATTAATGTTGTACGGTTGCTTGGAAGGGGATGATAGTGGCACGGTGGTGCCCTAATGATGGGGCGGTGGTGTCTACAATTACATATAACAAACCATTATTAGCCATTTTTAAACCAAAATAAAATAGAAGCCCACAAACCTTCAAAATTCACAAAAACAAAGAATAAAGACGAAAATTGAAAGGAAAAATGGCCGAAGGTCATGGGGTCATACAAAGAATGGAAGAAGAATTTGAAAGAGGATGATGGTTGTACTTCTATTGCTAATGTTGAAAACACACCTAAGAAAAATGGGGTGTTGCCATCGTACCTAATGGAAGATAGATGTTTGCCGCCTACCACATATTAAATATAAGGTTAAAACCAACCAAAACATTAAAACAATAAGGTGCACAAAAAAACAATCTTACATAAACAACTTAAAAGAGTGTCTACATCCGATAATCATAACGGTTCCCCAAAAAATCATCACAAAATGCATGTATATCGAAATATGGGGCTACATCAAAACAAGTTAGTGAAATACTCGAAAGCTTTAATTTAGGAATTAATAATAAAATAGGGGTAATACATGAGATAGATTAAATATAATATTCTTAATAAAACAATGTTATTATAATAAAAACAATTAATGCCAAAATAGAGGGAAATAATGTTGGAATTAGATTAGTAGAGATTAGGATAATTTACTAAACTAAAATAGATTTTAAGAAAATTTAACCATAAATTCTAAATTAATATAAAAAGAAAATTTAGTTATTTATTTTTACTAAATTTTTTATACTAAAAAAATTTAAAAAATCCCAAATACCCCAACAACCTCATTTTTTTTCTTTTTTCCCCTTTTCCTTTTTTCCCTCTTTTTCTTCCTTTTCTTTTTTCTTTCTTCCTTTTTATTCTTTTTTTTCTTTCTCCTTCCCCGTCGGTCTGGGCCCCACTTAGTGAAGTCTAACGCTCTCCCCATGCGTCCTCTCCTTCCTTCCTTTGAGGCCTAGGCCCATATTTCTTTCTTTTTTTCTTTTCCCCTTTGCGTGGCCTAGCACCCCACCCGGTTCTTCCTTTTTCCCATTCTTCCCTTTTGGACCTCATCTCCTACCTCGCCCCTAACCAATTGACGCACATGCTTGCATTGTAGCTATGGTTCTCCCTCTCCCCTCACCATTCCCTCAACCTAACCTGCAAGGCGTGTAGCTGGCACTACCATATACTGGTCTCCGCCCCTCTATAGCCCCAAACCCCTACTTAACCCCCTACAACAATACCAAAATTATCCCTTACTCGCTACGAACCTACACCTCTAAAGGCCTTCATCGGCTTGCTATCGCCAACCAATAGCCACCTACCTCTTCCCCTCCCTTGTCCTCTTCTTCTCCTTACGCCTGTAAAAACCCCATCCCTCACCCTTCTTCCTCTTCTTTTTTTCTTTGCCCAAAAAATCCCCAAAACCCTCCTCCGCGGCCCCTTTAGACGCAGCCCCAACCATCGTTGCACCTCACCACTATCTAAACATCCACCCACCATATTCCTAGCACTAACCTTACCAAATGAGACCCCTCCCCACCTCTAACTCTCCCTACACTATCCTCCCTAATTGTGCAAAGTGGGTAGCTTGAGCTGCCCTTTGTAACCTGTTGCAGCCCCTTGGGCTGCCCTACGGCATCTCCTTCGCCACAACCACCACCCCCACTACTTCCCTCTATACCCGAAAATCCTTCCCCTACTTCCCTATACCCTCCCTTTCCTTTTTCTCTACCTCCTTTCTCCTCCTTTCCTTTCTGCCATCATAGCCACTTACACCACCACCTTAGCATGCCACCACAAGCACTACAAACCTCTCTATTCTAGGAACTCTACTACCTCAAAACCACCACTTCCCTTCCCCTTTTCCAACCCCAAAGTTTGGTCTTTCTAAATCTTTACCACCTCTATTATCTTGTCTTGCCACTGTCACATTGTGTCGCCACCACCGTAGCTGCCACCTCCACCCTTGGTTGTACCCTAACCCTTGTTTTTACTTTAGTTTAATTTATTTTGTATTATTATTAATATTATTAGTTCCATTATTATTATTATCATCATCATTATTACTATTAATCTTATTATTATTATTATTACTATTGTTATTATTATTTGTATCATTACTATTACTAATCTTATTATTATTAAGATTATTATTATTATCATTATTATTATTATTATTATTATTATTATCATTACTATTATTAGTCCTTTATTAATAATTAGTTAGGGGACAATAAAATAATTAAGAGGGAAGTTAATATTAATGTTCCACTCTTATAAGTGAACAAAACCCTTTCCTTAAGGAGGCGTAGAATTCATGCTCAAAGCCCAATGTCCTTCTAGGTTAGGATATGGCTAAGGCCAAATTGTATGTTTATGTATCCATATATATTTGGTTGTGTACTTGTATTATATGTGAGTATGGACTAAATATGTGTAGTGTAGCTTACTATGCTTGGAGCTAAGGTAAGTTGTGAATACGTTATGATATGTGTAATATGGGTGATATGACTTGTATTTTGTTATCTGCCCTTATGTATTATTTCCCTAATATTACATGCATGATAGGAGGCCTTAGGTGGTATGATGTGGTTGTGGGGAGCTAAAAGAAATAAAGAGAGTGGAATGATTAGGGAGATGTGAGAAAATCCTAAGTACCTTGTGATTTAGGGGTGGCCGAATAAAAGGATAACAGATATAAAATGAAAGGTTGGAGTAAATCTTGCATAGGAAGTGTAAAGCTTGCATGGGGTGGTAGAAGTGTGCATAAGGGACTTAACAAGGTTTTGTGGGAAAACCCCTAAGTGGGAGAAGTGTGTGGAAGAGAGAGATTTAATGGTAAGTGGTTGGAGTGAGGGTTGAGGCTAGGAGGGTGTCATATGAAGGAAGGGGCGATTCAAGTGGATGAGAGGGTGGAGTGTGTGTGGATGAGGGGATGACATAAAAGAAAGGAGAAGTATTAGGGTTTAGGGTGGCCAACTAGGGTTTCCATGATCACATGTGAAGGATGGGAAGTAAGGTTGTGATGTTGGACGTGGTTTGATTTGAGTGATGGTGTCGAAAACTAAGGGAGCATGAGCCATGTATGTTAAGGAGAGGTTAAGGCCACATATGCTAGATTAGGTTTTCTAAGGGAATCCCAAGAGAGTGATGGTGAGTTAAAGCATAGATATAGGAAAGAGAGCCTTTATCCACATATGTGAGAGTTTGGGTTATTCATGGTGAGTAAGGGAAAAGTGAGGATGAAGTCTTAGCGTCCTAAGGTATGTAGAGGTCCCAAGATATGAGACGGGGCTATTCAGGGGAGCTAGAATGAAAGGGTGATAATGGAAAGTCTAGTGGGACATGCATGTCTAGTAAGAAGGTACCTATTGAATAAGACATGAATTAAACACTAATCATTTAAAGTAAAATTTTATTGAATTGGGCCTAGATAGTCCACTAGCATAATAATGGCTAGGTGCTTTGTGCCCTGGAGACCTATCCACCTGCGAATAATAGTAGCCAGATGTGTTCTACCCAGGGTGTTTTAATCCATCGGCTATAATAGTGGAGGATCCCAAGCTTAGTAAACCAAAAATTAAATGATAATAAGTCATGGGAAAAATACTAATCACTTATAGTGGAACACCATAAGAGTCGGGGCCAGATTGATCCACCAGCATAATAGTGGCCAAGAGCACTTTGCCCTAGAGACTGATCCACCGAAAAATAATAATGGCTAAGCTTGTTCAATCTTGGAGTCCTAAGTTATGCAGAGGTCCTAAGATTTGAGACGGGGCTATTCAGGAGAGCTAGAGTGAAAGGATGAGAATGGGAAGTGTAGTGGGGCATGTCTAGTAAGAAGGTACCTATTAAATAAGACATGAATAAGATAATAACCATTTAAAGTAAAAGATTATTGAGCTGAGCCTAGAAAATCCACCAGCATAATAATGGCCAAGTGCTTTGTACCTTGGAGACCTATCCACCAGTGAATAATAGTGGCAAGATAAATTCTACCCTAGGTGTTTTTGATCCACCGACTATAATAGTAGGGGATCCCAAGCTTAGTAAACCAAACCTTAAATGATAATAAATTATGGGAAAAATACTAATCACTTAAAGTGGAACACCATAAGAGTTGGGGCTAGACCAACCCATCTGCATAATAGTGGCCAAGAGCACTTTGTCTTAGAGGCTGATCCCCCGAAAAATAATAGTGGCTAGGGGTGTCTTGCCTTGGGTATTTCTATTCCACCGGCTGTAATAGTAGGTTTCCAATACTCGCATGGACTTAAATTAAGAGTTGTATGAAAATGGAATTAATAGCCTGAATTCTAATACTTATTATTAGCAAGACTAATTAACTTCAAGCATTATCTACCATTTATGTTGTATGATATTAGCTGCATGATTACCTTACTCAATACGTAGTGTACTGATCACCCCTTTCATGGTTTTTGCTCATTCCCATGAGTAGTGTCCCCTCCTAAGTTTGTGTAGGTAGGAGATGATTCTTGTGATAATTTTAACACCTATGATGCGTTAGGAGGGACTGAGTGATGGCCTGTTTAACTTGTTAGAGGGTTTGAGAGAGTTTTGTTCAGACTCATTTTATTTTGACTTTCTTACCATTTTATTGATCATTTTATTTCCCCCAAAGGGGTATTGATATTGTAATCTCTTTCTAACATTGCCACAAATTCAACCATAACTAGCCATGAGAAAACTACATATAGATTTACTTGTAATAGATATTCCACGACTTGGGGATGTTGGTGGTGGAGGATTTATGAGATATTATGACCAGATAACAAGGAATTTGATAATGATTGACGATAAATGGATATCTTAGCATAGGATACTAGCAAGTGCATGCCTTGATTATCTTAGTGACTTTTATGAAGTGGATGCACCCTCTTTTAAAGAAATGAGAGAGTAAAGGATTATACGAGAAGAGTCGATTGAATAGGTGATCAAAATCATTCAATAATAAACCCTATTTTAAATTATAATATCTTTTTATTGTAGGACTCATTTAGTCTTACATTATTTAGTATGATACTAATAAGCAGATAGCCATAATAACTAGAAGATAGACACCTCATTAAAATATTCAAAATATATACGATCAATATACAAGATCCTTAAGGATATATACAATGTAATACATGTAGGATAATAAATAGATAAAAGATAATGAATGATATGAAAAGATTATTATAATAAAATAAAAAGATAATTATATAATTTTGATTATAGATATATACCCAATGGACATCTACTAAAGTAAGATTCAATTTTAGAAAATAATTTTTTCTTCATTAAAATAAATATTATAAATTTAAAATTTTAATAAATAAAATTTATGGTTTTACAATAATAGAGACACCATTATTGATTTTAGTTAGTAACAAGATTGGCTCTTGTGAAATGTATAAATCCTAATAAAATACTATATTAAATATTTATTTGATGAAGTTATTGTTAATAATAAAAACATACTCCTTGCACATTTGAATAACAAATAGAAAATAATAACTCACTCATCAACATGTTTATGATTCTCGAGCATGTTGACACACACACATAAGCACACATATTTTCTTCCTTATCTACTTAACCAAACATGTGGTTGTTTAGTATAAAATTTTAAAACTAGACCTAAAGAGAATATTTTTAAGGATTGTATTTCAAATTTAGAATTATAATTGTAGATTAGACAAAATTTAACTACTCATATAAGTTAAAAACTTTGAAGTCTCAGCAAAATTATGTAACTTTCATATATTAAATCAGATTAGTTTATTTTTTTAATTTTAAGACTTTATTTATTAGTAATCAATCTAAAATAAAGAAATAATTTGAAAAATACAAGGAAAAAAAGCAATGAAAAACAACCAAGACCAATTAACCAATATATATGATGCCATGGGATTATGTTTTACTTTTATCCGCCACCTCGAGTTAATGATAGTCTTCCTCTTCAAGTTTTTATTTTATTTTATTTTATAAGTCTTTTTATCAACCTCATATCCCATTTTCAAGTTCCTTTTGCTATATATATATATATATATATATATATATATATATATATATATATATATATATATAAATGAATTAAAATATAGATAGGAAAAATATATTACTCCATTCATTATGGTGGACTTCCCTTTCTATCCAACATACGTTCCTATCTTTCTCTACTTTCTAAACCAAATCTCTATTTTTTTTTAATTTTAACAGTTTTATTAACAAAATAAAATTTGATTTTTATATACTTTATTTACATATTATTTGTTATATTTTTTCCTATTAGCGATAAAGTTGATGATATTAGTAGGTAGAACAATTAGTTATGGATAGAACCATAAGTAAAAATTTAATTGATTAGTAGGTACTATAGATAGACATAGAATCATTAGTTATGGGAGTGAATCATTTATTTGAATTAACTACTATATTTTAGTAAAAAATTAGTATCATCACATGTTTTTGCATTGCAATTGTCATACTTTATTAGTTTGTTTTATGTTATATATCTAGATTCTCTTGTTTAAAACTTTTATGAAATAATTTTCATAATTTTTTCTCTTTCCATTTTTTTTAAAATTTGCTTAAAAATATGGCTAAAATTTTAAGGACATGATAAATGGGTGGGAAATTTTCTGTTAATGTTTTAGAGGTACACCTTATCATAATAGAAAGGCACCCATTTAGAAGACTAATAATATTTAATGATAGTGAAGAATTTAAGATCAACCTAAGTTATATAGTAATCTTGTAGGTAGCGAGTCTGGGTTGGGTTCCTCTAGGGCATGTTTGAGTCTATGTCATTGTTTTCCCCTATAAAAGTATCCTTTTCCTCAAGGATTTTTTTTTGAATTTAGCAAGATCCTCCCAAGTTGCTTCATTTGGGTCCAAATGTTTCCATTAGAAAAAAACCCGAGTGATATAGTTTTTATTACCTTTGATGTTCTATTAGCTAAATTTTTGGGTGGTTGGAATATGGGATTTGAACTATAGTTGGGTTGAGTCACCACTTTAGGAGAGAAATATGGAAAATTGGGTGTATCTTGGTTGTGGTAGGGAAGTCCAAGTGATATGTAATTGGTCCAACATGAGCTCTAATCTTGGAAGGGCCAAAGTATCATTTTCCTCGCATGTAGGTGAGGTGGAATGTTTCAAATATGGTTGAAGTTTGACAAAAACCCATTCTTCTACTTTGAACTATATATGACGCTAATGCTTATCTACTTGATTCTTCATATAGGTCAAGGAAAAAATTAGGTTTTGTTTGAGAAAACAAAGAAATTTATTGTGATCATCCATGTCTTCGTCTAAGGCATCTAAGGTAGTGGCACCTTTAATGTAAATGGCCAAAATAAAAGGAGGCTGGCCATACATAGCTTGAAAAGAGGTCATCTAGATGGCACCATGGGGGTAGGTATTGTACCAATATTTGGCCCATGGTAGCAAAATTGTCCATTTGCGTGGTGTATCATCCCTGGCTATGGCTCGTAATTAAGTTTTTAAACATCTATTGACATTTTTGTCTCGTCATCCTTTTAAGGATAGTAAGTAGTACTTAAGTGGAGTGTAATGCCATGAAAAATACATGATTCCTTCCAAAAAAGACCAGTTAAAAGAGGGACACAATCACACCTAATGGACCACAGATAGCCATGAATTCAAATGACCTCTTATATGAAGTACTTAACAAGGATACGATCATGATATTAGGACATAATGTGCAAAAATAAGCATACTTAGATGGTAGATGGTGGGTGATGAAATTTATGGAAATATTTTCCCATATGCGGTTTGGCATAGTTAATGGTTGCAATAGACCCTTTAGTGCTTGATTTTCTTGTTTAACCTGTGGGCTAATTGTGGAGTTTGTAGGATAACATCACCAAAAAGATGGTATACAATGTTGATGTAAGTAGCTATATAAATTATTATAATACTATGCTCAATTTGGGGGGTTATTACACTAATAATTCCATCTTGAGCATATAATGAATTTGCCACTCGGTGGAGGTAATGTGGTTGTCTTAGGTCATATATAGAGGGAGAGAAGTGGGTTTGTCAAAGACCAACACATTCTTGGAGTAGGACTTAGACCACAACAAGTAGGGATGATACTTTAGATTTCTGGCTTGTGTGTCAATAGAATGGATGTAAAATTATTCATAATATGTAGCTATTTTTTGTAGGTGTTTGAGTTGGCCTAGGGATATGAAACCACGTTTATGAATGGGTTGTTGGGAAACTAAATGGATTGGTTTTCCCTTGTGGCTAAAATCTATAGTGAGTAGTTTATAATCTATAAGAATTTTTCCTAAATACTCTAACCATTAGATGCCTAAAATCAGGTTTGTTCCTTCAAATATCAAAATAAAGAGATCCATATGGAACTTAGTCTAGTGAATATCGATCTTTACACCACACAATTGCCCTTCTATTTGTAGGTGATCCTAATTTCCCATTATCACCTTAAGTCTCTTTTCCTAGTTAACTAGAAGGTTTATGTATCTTATGATGTAAGGATGCACATAGTTGTGGGTACTCCTTGAATCGATAAGTGTTGCAAATGGGTGGTCATTAATGGATGCTACAAAACACAAAGTTTTGGGAAAGAAGCCCTGATTAGTACATGTAGTGAAATTTTTGGTTTCAATGAGATGATTGGCTCATATCCACCATTGTAGTAGTATGTAAGATATTTAGTGAATTCTGGGGGAGCTTCTATGAAAATGAGGTAGAATTTTGGGCCTTGCATTGATGGTCAAGTATAGGCATTTCCTCAAAATTGTAGCATAAACTTTTCACATTTCAATACTTGAGTTTTGTAGGCATAAGGGGAAACCAGTGGTTATGGTTAGTGGGTTTGTTGGTGGTGTTACAATTGGAGGTAGGGAGAACATTGGGGGTCATGGTTATGGTGGAATGCAATGTTTTTTAGGTTGTAAGGTCAATTAAAGAGAGCTTAGGAATCTTGTTGTTTAGCTTCAGCAAGTTTGGCGAGTGTTGATCGAGGTGGGTTTTAGGATGTCTAACTTATGATAGATGGATTGCTTGATCCTAGAGATAATGTAGTTGAGAATGGACTCAAGAGACATATCCGGGATTTGATTGGAGAGGTTCTCATACAGGGATTGATATTAAGCCATCATCCCTATTTGATGCAGCTTAAACAATTTAGCTTGATGTTAGTTTAAGTAGTACTTTAATTTTTCACATATAGTAAATATTAGACTAGCCTTATTATTGATTACTAAGTTATTACTTGTAACTTAGTGAGTAGGTAAATAGAAGTAGTTAACCCAATTACTATAAAAAGGGTCAAGTTAGGTGCTAGTATGTGCAAGAGATTACACTAACGCAGAGTAGGGAAAAAGAAGTGAAAAATAATTTTTTTCCACTTGTGTGATTAGGAGAGAGAGAGGGATAATCTCTTGATGATTAAAATTAATCACGTTGATTCCTATATTCAATCTTCTCATGTGTGATTCATTCTTATGATAGTATTCTTAATCTTCTTGAACATAGAATTCAATCCTTGATAATTAGAGTATAGGTTATAGCAGTAAAAAATAACAATTGGTATCTAAGCTACGAGGAGAAGATAAATGGTTGCTATAAAGTATGATATGGAGAGAAATAATTATAACAACCCAATAAATCATCCTCTACTCACTAGAATAGAAGTCAAGTCATCACATTGTCCATATAAATATGGTACCTGTATGGTGAAATATTGGTAAAACAAACTACTTAAAACATGGTAAGGACTCATAATGCACATTGAGGTAACATAGTAGCTTGGTACAAAAGATACTTAGGAAATATCACTTAAACTCATGATCTTCATGTTATAAGGAATGCTCCTATAGTAATCATGGAAGAAATATTAATAAGTATTGTGAATTAATTTCATATATAAGGACCTATATTATTAATCTTCCATTAGAGACCACTTACTTTCTAATGATCAAGATATCTTGTTCAAACACACCCAATTCTCTACCAGGAACAAAAGTCATGGTAGTATACATACACGATGGGATACCACACCCAACATACGATCTTAAGGAAGATAAATGGCTATTCCATAATAAAATTTGGTATCAAAGCTAAGAGGAGAAGATAAATCACTGTTACAAAGTATGATGTGGAGAAGTTCTCAGGGCAGAATGATTTCAACATATGGGGAGTAAAGATGAGGGATTTGTTAGTGTAACAAGGACTATAGTTGATAATTCTTGATGATAAGATAGGAAAGGGAACAGAGGAAGACATGTATAAGGCAATGGATATTGATGAGAAAAACACACAACACTATCATACTCTACCTAGGAGACAAGGTGCTCTATGAAGTCTCAGAAGAGACGATGGTTGTTGTACTGTAGAAGAAGCTTGATAGCCTATACATGACCAAGTCTTTCACGAAGAGGGTCACTCTCAAGAAAAGACTATACTCATTCAAACTGTAGGGAACTAAGTCAACCGAAGACCATCTTGATGATTTTCACAAGATAGTATTAGATCTTAAGAACATTGACATTAATGTGGAAGATGAGGATCATGCAATTATAATACTGAATTCATTGCCCTTACATCAATATGAAAACTTTGTGGACACTATGATGTATATCCACTACGCATTGAAGCTAAGAGATATCATCATTGCATTATCTTAAAAAGAATTGAAGAGGCAAAGTGTGTAGAAAAATGAATTGGCAACAAAAGGCAAGAATCTAAGGGGAAGAACTCAAAGATGAGATAAAAAGGGAAAAGAAACTAGTATAAGTTACAATCAATGGAAAATTAAAAGTGCTTTAACTATCATAAAAGGGGTATCCTAAAATAAGTAAGAAGTATCAAGACTTTGAGAAATAATTGGTAAAAATTCAAGAAATAGGAGAAGATGAAGTAATATTAGATGGATATGAAAATTCAAAGTTGTTGATGATGGAAAAATCTAGAGGAGATCAAGGATGGATAATGGATTTAGGTTGCATGTTCCATCTATATCGTGAGAAATCAAGATTTATCAACTATGAAAGATTTTGTAATGGACATGTCTTGTTGGGTAACAATAATGCATGTGCAGTAGTTGGAATAGGTGATATTTAGTTAAGGACAAAGTTACGGGCTATAATTATCCTTAAATGGGTGAGGCATGTTCTAAAAATCAAGAGGAATATGATATCCCTTGGATCCGTAGATTAAAAAGGTTATTCCATTAGATCTGAGAAAGAGCGTAAAAGTGATAAAAGCTTGATGATGATGCTAAAGGTAGAGTTATAGAATGTCCTATATACCTCAATACAAACCCTTCTAGCAATTGTAGCTTTTAATGACCTAGAACTGGAATAGCTAGATGTAAAAACAAAATTTCTTCATGTTGAAATGATGAATGCATCTCTATGCATCAACCTCATGGATATTTTGATCATGGTAAGGATGGTTCGGTATGTTTTCTATATAAATCTATTTATGGACTCAAATAATCTCTAAGACAATGGAATAAGTGATGTGATTATTTTTTTAGAAGATTTGTTTTAGGGGAAGTAAATTTGATCCAATATGTATATAAAAAACAAAATAAAGGGACACTATTGGTATTTCTTCTTTTGTATATGGATGATATGTTGATAGCTAGTAAATCTAAGAGGGAAATCAAAGACGAGATATAAAGGGAAAATAAACTAGTATAAGGTACAATCAAAGGAAAATTAAAAGTGCTTTAACTATCATAAAAGGGGTATCCTAAAATAAGTAAGAAGTATTAAGACATTGAGAAATAATTGGTAAAAATTCAAGAAACAGGAGAAGATGAAGTAATATTTGATGGATATGAAAATTCAAAGGTGTTGATGATGGAAAAATCTAGGGGAGATCAAGGATGGTAATGGATTTAGGTTGCATGTTCCATCTTTATCATGATAAATCAATATTTATCAACTATGAAAGATTTCATAATGGACATGTCTTGTTGGGTAACAATAATGCATGTGCAGTAGTTGGAATAGGTGATACTAAATTAAGGATAAAGTTACGGGTTCAGTTTATCCTTAAATGGGTGAGGCATGTTCTAAAAATCAAGAGGAATCTGATATCCCTTAAATCTGTATATTAAGAAGGTTATTCCATTAGAGCTAAGAAAGAGCTTAAAAGTGATAAAAAGCTTGACAATGATGCTAAAGGTAGACTTACAGAATGGCCTATATATCTCAATACAAATTCTTCTACCAATTGTAGCTTTTAATGACCTAGAACTGGAACAACTAGATGTAAAAACAACATTTCTTCATGTTGAACTGATGAATGCATCTCTATGCATCAACCTCATGGATATTTTGAGCATGGTAAGGATGGTTCGGTATGTTTTCTACATAAATCTCTTTATGGACTCAAATAATCTCTAAAACAGTGGAATAAGAGTTGTGATTATTTTTTTTAGAAGATTTGTTTTAGGAGAAGTATATTTGATCCAATGTGTATATAAACAACAAAATAAAGGGATAATATTGGTATGTCTTCTTTTGTATGTGGATGATATGTTGATAGCTAGTAAATCTAAGAGGGAAATGAAAATGGTAAAGGACATGTTAAAGACTGAGTTTGAAATGAAATAGTTAGGAGTAGCTGAGAAAATCTTAGGGATGAAAATTCATAAAAAACTGACATAGAAGGTGGTTTTTCGTAACATAACATTCATATGCGAAGAAAATACTTAATAAGTTTGGTTTCCTAGAGGTTAAGCTAGTGTCTACTCCAACTTCTTTTTAGTTTAATGTGTCAAAGGATTACTGAAGAATTAAACGATATGGCTCGAGTTCCTTATACTAGTGTGGTTAGAAGTCTAATGTACTTAATGATATGTTTACGGCTTGGTCTATATCATGGGGTGAGTTTGGTCATTAGTTACATGAGAAATATAGGGAGTGAACATTAGAAGACAGTTAAATGGATTGTGAGTTATTTGGTTAGAACTTAGGGAGTAAGGGTAGTGTATGGGCTACAAGAACCGGAGGCAGCTGAGCTTGAAGATTTTACGAATTCAGATTACATAGGGGATGTTGACATAAGAAGGTCATAGTCTAGATATGTATTATAATTGGGACAATGTAAAATTAGTTGGAAGTCTTCACATCAAAGGATAGTTACTCTTTCATCAATAGAGGTAGGGTATATAGCTTATATTGAAGCCATCAAAAAAGTTATGTGGCTTAAAGGGCTGGTCGAAGATTTCTAGTTTCAAGTCAATAAGGTGAATGTGTGGTGTGATAATCAAAGTGTTTTGTATCTCAATAAGAATCTTATATACCATGAGTGAACAAAATACTTAGATATAAGACTATATTTTATAAGGGAAGTATTGACAAAAAAGAAGATTTGCTTAGAGAAAGTAAAGACAAAGGAGAGTGCAACCAATTTACTCATTAAACTTTTATCAACTACTAAGCTTATTCATTGTTTGCATCTTTTGAATTGTTGTAAGTATGTTTATAAAAAGAGGGATTTTTGGTTTAGGTAATACTCTAATAGTTCACATACAGTAAATATTTGACAAGCCTAATTACAGATTAGTTAGTTATTACTTGTAACTTAGTCAGTAGGTAATTAGGAGGAAATGACCCAATTACTATAAAAGGATCAAGCTAATTGCTAGTCTGTGTGAGAGAATATAGTAATGCAGAACAGAGCAAAAATTTAGAAGTGATTAGAAGAGAAAGAGGGATAGTCTCTTGGTGAATAAACCTATTCATGTTGATTTCCATCTTCAATCTGCTCATGTGTAATTCGTTCTCATTACAGTATTCTTAATCTTCTTGAACTTAGAATTCAATCCTTGATAACCAGAGTATAGTTGATAGTAGTCAAAAATAACACTAGATGATTAGTATAAGGATTGAACCTCTATTCCATGTTGTGCACTAGCAATGGCTAGAAGGGTAATTGTTTATTTCGATTCATCAACCAAAGCCATGATAAAATTTATCCCACCATGTAAAAACTAGTAAAGTCAATTTGTTCTTCATCAGGTATTGGTGTTAGTGAAAAACCTCTCAGCCTAGAAGATCCAGTCCGAGGGATTAGATCTATTGAAGGTGGTAAGTTCACACTTGAGGTTACGACCATGGGGATATTTGGGGTTGGGTTTAAGTAGGTGGGTGGTATTGTGAGTATGGCTTGGATGGGTTCGAGGTTTGTAGGGAAGCACTAGGTGAAGTGATTATTAGAGGAGGAGACAATTGATGAAGGATTTCATCGGGGGGCTTGGAGGGTGTTGTGCTTTTGGTTGAGGGTGGCAATGGTAGATTGATGGGCTTCGGCCCTCCCCCTCAACTATTGGAGCTACTCATTTACAAATCTATTTCGTGTCTGCATGTTATCGGTTATGACACACTCTCAAGGAAACCACTAAAAATTGCAAGAGTTATCACATATAACCACTTTTGAGTAGTGGAAGCTCCAAAAATGGGGTACGGGAGGAATTTCAAAGCTGTATTCTCATTTTTCTGCCTCTTCCTTTCAAGTATATGCATATATTTATAGCCAATATAAACCGAGTACAAAAAAACCTTTCAAAAAATCCATAAGGACTCAATAAAAAAAATTAATACTTATAACGACTCAAGGATTGCGAAAAATTTAGGACAAGCTGGCTATATGAGGCTGGCCTAAGTTGTGTAGTAATCTTGTAGTTTGCAAGGTAGGGCTTGGTGCCTCTAGGGCTTGCTAGGGTCTGTATCATTTTCTCTAAAAAAATTTAATAACCAATTAGAATATGCCATGCCAACATGTTTTCTTTTATTTTGAATTGATGATGATTGTAGCAAATGTTTGTACGTTTCGAATCTGGTTGAATTTTTATCCAAACATTGCATCGCTGATTAGCATTATTTTTCCAATAGGTATTCCACGTCAGTATTTTTCTTTGTAATGTACCAAATAGCAAAACGAATTTTGGCGGTGAAGATTTTGCATATAAATCTCTTTCCCTCCTCCCTAACCCCTTTAATTGGTTCTCTACTTCCATTTGTCCTTCAATTCGTCTATCAACACATGTCTGAAGACTCACCGCACTGGACCGTGGAAGGATCCACAGGACCATCTACGACGACAATGGTAGATGATGATAATTCAACTCAACCCTTGATCCTTCAAGACTCAGTGCCCTATCGCGCTTGATCATCAGTTTAGGAGGCCATTATTTAGGGTCGAAGGTAGAGTTCGGTCGCTCCTCTCTGTCTGCTTCCCTTGGCTCAGCAGAGCAAGACCATTAAGATATAGTGTACTACAACTCTGAAGGTTCTAGAGGAACATGGAATGCATCTAGGAAGATATTTCTACAGGATGATGATTCAATCCTAAAGTCTCCACCGTCGATCATTTTAAGATTCTGTAACCTGTCGGGCTCGAACATCGGTTGACGATTCTTTTCTTTTGGGTCAACGGTGGATTCCAGCCCCTCCTCTCTACATGCTCCTCTTTGATCAGAAGAGAAAGTCTCTCCTCCTCACTCAGGGGGACTAGAACAATGCTGTATGGGTGTCACTAACTCGGATTTCATAGCAGTTATTTATCTTGGCTTCTGTCTACCTTGCTACAATATTCCCGCAATATGGTACTTTTCTCAAATATGTAGGCAAGGGCATTGGCATCTTTTTGATATATCTACAATTCATAAAAATCAATTGGCGTGTTAATAATCATGGCAATGAA
Source organism: Tamarix austromongolica (assembly GCA_039764185.1). Classification (NCBI taxonomy): domain Eukaryota; kingdom Viridiplantae; phylum Streptophyta; class Magnoliopsida; order Caryophyllales; family Tamaricaceae; genus Tamarix; species Tamarix austromongolica. The sequence goes on from CM077815.1 coordinate 53,797,316, forward strand.
GCAGGGGAAGGAAGGGAAGGAATTGGAGTTGGAGGAACAGTGGAGGATGCGATGGCAGGATTAAGAGAGTTTTTTGGGGCTGAATGAATTATATATACAGTTGTAAGTAGCTGGTTGATTCCATTTATTGTTTCAAGATATTCAAGATACACACGAATATGGTACAATAGTGTTTCTTGCATGGCTTTTGAATGGCGGGATTCTTCGACCTCTGACATACGGTTCTGTGGGTAGTGGGATTTTTTGTTTGAATTTGTTACTCTAATTGTTCTTTTATTCTTTAATGGTCATGAATTTCCCTCCGAAATGGTTTTTGTGTTTCATTGTTGTTTCTTTGCATTAAGTTAATTCTGCAATACCTTTGTTATTGGACTTAAATTCAATTGGGAAATCTTTTGATACCCTTATAGTGCTTTACAATATCACGATCTGTTGATACCCTAGGATGTCATGTACAACCTTTGGTAGTCTTGACCTTCACAAGAGTCTTTTCTAAATATTTCCTTCAATTTTATCTTCTCACCAGCCTAATACATAATTTTAGCTCTTTTAATGTATATATAAACATCATTAACTTCAATCTCAATTTAATTCGCAAATCATTACTCCATATTAAGTTTCACAATTATGGTCTTATTCTTCATCTTCTTCAACCTCTTCCCCCATTATTCTCCATTAATTCTCTCAATTCTTGCTTTAAATCCATCAATTCATCCGTAATTCATTCAATTCTTCCATCATCTACCCCTAACTCATGATTCTCTTCCTTCAATTCAGCATTCATCATGGGATTTTCAAATTAAGGTTCCACCATATTCATACCTTGATCCATCTTCATAATGTCTTCAATTCACATTTTAGTTCTCCCAATTAATCCATGAAATCATTAATTCTATATCCATAAACCCTAAATTTTGTTGACCGCATGCCTCAATTTACATAATGAAGCACCCAATTCAAGCTAACATACAAGCAGAGGAGAAGACTGGTTCGTGCGAGGAATAGGACAAAATCTATAAGTGATGCTCGACTGGGGGCCATCCTTTTGTTTTAATTTACGTTTTTTTTTGCTTCAATTTTGGTCTTTTTCTTTTGGTGCCTTATATTATGTCTCGTGTAATTACTTTTTACATGATGTGTGACTAATTAAAATGTTGTTAGTGGTGAGATTGAAACCGTAGATATGGTTTGAGATATTACTAATATTTTCTTTTTTCTAATTATTATTTGACTATACTTTAATTGTTATTGTTTATATCACTGCAAGAAAAGATAATTTTTGCTACGGAATATACCGTTACCAAATATATCTTTGGCAATGATAATATATCTTTGGCAATGATAATTTGTGATTGCATATTATAGCGTAACTAAAAAAATTTTCAACAACTTTTTACCATTGCCAAAAATAATTACTTTGGCAACGATAATCTTGTGGCTAAAAATAGTTTTGTTTTCATAATTTATTAGCATAGATAATGGAGCATAATATATTTCGCAACAATTTTTCCGTTCCAAATAAAGGATAAATATTTGCAACAATAATTTTGTTGCCAATGATAGTTTATATTTTGCAACGAATGTTTTGTTACCAATAATGTAGAATATATTTTGTAACAATTTTCCTACAGAAAAATATATTTTATATTTTGCAAAAAAAATTTTGTTGCCAATAATGTACAATGTTATTTTGCAACAAATTTCTTGTGGCAAAAAATACTCTTTATTTTGCGACAAATTTTTTTTGCCAATAATGTACAATACCAATAATGAGGTATATATTGCAATGAGTGTTTCGTTGCCAGTTAAATATTTATTGTTTATGCTATTTTTGGCAACAATTGTTTTGTTTCCAAAAATTCCTGTAATACTTTTCGATAAATTGTCGTTTGATAACCTATCACATTCATCATACCTTATTCAAAAACTCATCCCCTACATATATTAATCAAATACAAATACAAATACCAATAGTAAATTCATTGGATAATCAATATAAAATGCATGATTAATCGAGTATATAATTGTCCAATACAATTTTCCAAAGGAGAAACCATTATTCAAACCCATATAATTCCAAGATATATATCACCATCATTACAAGTGTTCTAGGAAAAAACACACGTGTGAAGTGTTTTTTTTTTCAAAAAGATATCCAACAACACTTTTAAAACCTTGAATACGATCTTCTTATCAATACATCAACTAATTACAAAAATATGTATACATAAATAAATCAATATTCATCATCAACGCCACTGTGGAAAGCATTACCATCATCATCTAATGTATTCCTGGACCTGAATAAATAACAAAATCAGTACATGCGTCATACATACATACATACATACGTAAATAAATATGTATGTATGTGTGTATGTATATATATAGAGCTAGGGTTGGATAAAAACCCTAAATAATATATAAACATAGAAACTATATCTAATCACTCGATCATCGAGCAAGAACATATATGTATATGTGTGTGTGTGTGTAGGGTTAGGGTCAGATAAAAACTCTAAATAATATACAAACAAAGAAACTTTATCCGATCGGTTGATCATCGAGTAAGAACGACTGAGATTGTATCACCTTATCACACACCTCTATTAGCCTAATAAAATATGCTCGGCCATTCTGCCTTCATTTCCTTTCAGATGAAAGACTCGACACTGCTTGAAAATTCTCCTTATCCATCCTTAGCAAGCAACTACCTTGATTACTAATTTTCTTGGAAAAAATCGTTGATTATCCATACTCATCTTCCTTAGTTGTGTTACTTCTTATTATTTCTTCTTCGAATGATTCAAGCAATATCAATGGTGAACTTGAACAAAACCAATTAATAAACTCTACAATGTTTGCTTCTTCATTTTTGTAACTTAATTTTACTATTCTAAAAAAAAAATTATCATTTCTCACTCAGGTTTTGATTTTAGCATTATATATTAGGTTGTTATTTTGCTTATTGTTTTATAATGAAAATTTTAAATTGAATAATTAAATTTATTAATAGTCATACATTAGCAATGGTCATAAAATAATATATCTTGATGTAGGTTTGATTATCAGAATTTGTTGACATGTCATGAGTTGTAGTAGAGTTTAGAAGTTGGCTCCTTACCTTTTCTTTTTGATATTGGTTTGATACAACTTTAATTTGCTCCACTGTGACTGGAGGTTGCTGGTTAAGGAGAGGGCCTATCTATAGTGTAGGGGTAATGCATGATAATCAAAGCATAAATTTTTTCAAACTGTAAGAAGGCTAATAAAGAATCACCATGCCCATATTCCATTATGATAAAATTTATTAAAGCAAAATAGAATGGAATGCATCAACCTTTTGTGCTTGTGTCTCTTAAGTCTTAATTGCCTTTTTTGTTGTGTTACAGGGCAGATGCAACTTGCATTTCTATTAGGGCCTCCACTTTCTTGCAATCAAGTCATTTATGTTTCTGTAGCCACTAATATAAGCATTCCTACTTCATTAATGTTTGTGACTCCCTTCTTGATCAAATTATCCATGATCATTTTGTTGGGTTCTATTTGGGGTCTGCTGAGGCTACAGACTCTGGCAGCTTTTGTTTGTTTTTATTTTTAAAGAAATGAAAGTTGGGTTGTATTCCTCCAACCTTGTCTAAGCCAAAACATGAAAAGATAAGCCATTTACACTCATAGTTAGCTCAACTATATTAAGCTTATATTGTTGCTTCAAGGTTCATATCCCATAACTTTCATAGAACCAGATTTTGTTAGGCATTCTACCCTTCTTTTGTTCTCATACAGTATGAGCACTCCTTTCACACATAATTTAATGACATATTTTCTTGCTTTATAAAAATAGTATTTGACACTATATGTTGCATATCTTTTGTGATCTATACATTCCAAGGATGAATTGCACTTATCATGGATTCAAGATTTTATCTGTTTCTGGATTAACATCCAAACAAACATAAGCATTTCCAATCACTCTTCCATGTAAGTGTCATTGCAATAGTTGAAATATGAAAGGGAATAGAAAGATCGCTCATTTGATACAATATATACATGATCTTTTAATTTTATGCTATGTTCAGTATTTGCAGATTTATGTATAATATATACAATATATTTATATTATCTTTTGTTCTGATCAATGTTTGATGGTATCTAACCTTTTGAAAGGCCCGACGAGATCTATTTATGCTATTTCAAGATTTATGTTCTTTTACAATTCAGGCTGGTTCCAATCATAGTGTAATTTTGATACTATAACACCTATTTTCAATATTTAATTATTTTATGCAGAATTGTACCCATAAATAATTTAATTCTAGAACTACCAAAACGATAAGCTTCTCCTACTAAACATTTCAAGCATCATTCGTTCACAATTTTCCTAAAATCGTTCTAGGCCTGCATATATTTCAGATTCAAATGGAAAAGAGAGATCGTGGTAGACATAAAAATTTCAAGGACTGAAAAATTTTATTTGACCACATAATCATCCAAGCAACATAAAAAAAATATTATGGAATACAGATAATCAAGTTTTCCCATTTTTGTTTTTTTTACAAGGCAAAATATTTTCACCCATTCTTAAGTGACTATAGAATCCTTATGAATTTCTCTTTATCATATGAGTTTCATCAAACTCATCATCTTTTGAAATATTTTATCATATATAAGACTCAACGATACTATACAATGCAAAATAGCTCATGTCATAGATTAAATTTAAACTTGGGCTAGTATAGAAATTAGAATTTACCTCATCATATTGGTAGCCATCATTTGACTCATTTCTAGCATTCTCTTCTCAAAAGTAGTCATAGATTGATCTTGTTTCTCTTTAATCTCATCTATTTGATTTTGTAGACTAGATATCTTATTTTGCTGCTCATATATCTTACTTTGTTGCTGTATGATTTTTTGTTGTTCTTCTTCTTGAATCCTTGATCTGATAGAGCCACCATACCCACTACCTTTCCCTCGTGTGTATCTAGACTTTGGGCCCAAAACATGAAGTAACATCTCTTCCTGTAGTTGAGGGGTTCCTTCTTTATCCTTATCCTGCACAAGTTGGTGGAGTTCTTCCTGCAATACAAATCACAACATTTTACATATGCATAGATTCCTAGTTATTATAATCAATTCTTTATAAGAACTAACATGTTCAACAATAACTTCTTTGGTGATAAATATCTGTCAAACTAAACAACCATCACAAAAAAATTTGGAGAATAATTTAAATATGCTAATACAGATATAGGAATAATTTACGTGAATTTTCATAGACCCTCTGTCATTAACCTACTACTTGATCATTTGTGCGTGTGTGTTCAGCAAGCCAAATCACATCAACACTCGGCTTCACATCACCATTCTTCTTCGTCCGTTAAGGCACAATAGTTAGTCATTTTTTCCATAAATAAGAAATAAATCTATTTAATATAACTATTTCATATTATTACTAGTATATTTTTCGCCTTTGGGAAAGATAAGTTTCTTGTGGAGTGTTGGCACCATTTATCTAACTTTTGATTCTTACTGTTTTGTTGACTTATTTTATATAATTTAAGAATAAAAAAATCAATTTAAATAATATATACCTAATAAAGAAACAAGTCAAGCAAAAAACTTATCAATAATGGATAGAACTACCTTAACTTTATCAGAATTTAAAGCTTCACAACATTTTTTCCAATTTTCTAGGTCAAAATCAGTGGGTGAATTTTCCAAACATTCCTCGTGCATAGCCCCACATTCTTTGTAGTAAGAATGCAAGAGAGCTTTCCAATAATGATATAAGCATTGCATTGCAAACAACACAAACGCTTTTAATCTAGGCAACTAATTATTATCCTTTATGCTGAACTTGTTTTATGGTGAGATAAAAAAACAAACTATATGGTTAACTAACATAGTTTTGAATTTATAAAAAGAAAAGAATACATACATACATATATATATATATACACACCTATACCTTCACTAGTAACCACATTGTATCACCATGTTTAGCTGCCACTTGAATCCAAGGTCATGTGTCCATGAGGGCTTTGGTCCACACAATATGACCACAAAAATTTACCAAATTTCTAGCATTTTCTCCAATGGCTTGGAGAACATAATTAGGCATGTCAACCACTAGCTTTGCGGTACCACGTAATGTCTTCTTCTCAATCACATAAGATTTGTACTTGCCTCTCTGCCCCCTTTTCCTTTTAAAGCTAGTAGTTGATGTTATTACAAAAATAATATAAAGAAAAATAATGATTAGCCAATCTATAAATCATAGGAATTTGGAAGAATAAAAATTGTATGTACAAACAAATCGGTAAAAATATATTCTACCTTGATTGCTATTGCCATCATTTTGTGAGTTCGCATTTATTGGACACCTATTTTCATGCATATACCGAGTTCTTATTCGAGGTACAGTATTGTTTGATTCATTTGTTTCTCTTGGCATTGGATTAGCAACCTTATGCAAGTTTAAAGTCATCTCAACTCTGTCAACAAACTTCCTCATTGTAATCCTTTTTCCTCCACCTTATTAGCCATATAAAAAATAATAATATCAAGAAGAGAAAATTAATTCCATTTATACGGCATAATTAGAGAGATTTTTAAATCTCTACTCATGTACAGATAAACACATAAACTTGTACATTTAAGTATCAATAGTGCATTTATCTGGATCATTTGAAGGAATAATAGATAAATAAATATTTTGATCATCTTCTCCAGTAGGACTATGATTGTTAGAACCAATAGCATCCACAACATCCATATTTTGATCAATAGAGTTAACTTCTTCAACTTGATTGCATTGAGGTCTATTGTTTTTGGATCCATTAGAAACAAATTTTTTCTTCTACAAACTTCTCTCATTACCATTTTTTCCAGCTCCTACGCCCTTTCCTCCATTATCTGTAAACCCATTGATTAAAAAATGGGTACATTTAAAATTAAGAAACTTAATTACATGAGTTCATATTTCAAATCTAATTTGTGGCCATTATATACCAGCTAATTAAATGTTCACATACCTAAAATATAAAGAAGATTATTTTATATCTAATGAAGAATCAAATTACTTGGTTGTGGAAAATGTTTGCCATTATGCTGAGGAGTTAGTTTAGAGACACAACTAGTGATGGTGGGGGTTTGTATGCTAGCTGAGTTTCATCACAGTAGCAAGTAAGTAGGATTATTAATTAATAAGAAACCATTATACTAAGATCTAGAGTAGGTAAAGACATAATACCTTGCCCTCTATGACCACCAACACTTCAGTTTCTAATGTTCTTACACTTCATATCTTTAGTCAATCTTGGCCTGACATATATGCAAACTAAAACAAGGCAATCAGACTTCACATTACAAAGAATACTACATAAAATTTGAAAGATTTCTAGTCACTATGAATCATGACTCTATCAAAAAAGTAATACAAACTTTATAGAATCACTAAAAAAGATAAATAAATAAAAAGTTACCTAGTTGATGTCCATACACAAATAAGTACTAAAAAAAATTCACAAAATTGTCAATCTTTAATCTTCAACATCATTAGCAATAATAAAATCATCCAGATCTGAGTTTTGCTTCTTTATCTTCTTTCTCATCCTATAAATTCCTTGCCTTCATTGATTTATGCTATTTATTTTACTTGTTACCCATTTGACCAGTTTTTCTACTCGTTCTACTTTGAAATGATTATTCGCTAAAGAAACATTTTCCATATGTGTTATGGGCTGGAAAACATAAGTAGAACACTGAATCTCTCCTTGTTGTAGAACTTCATCATTAATTTGATCTAGTACTTTCTCTTCCTCCACTTCTGGCATGCTATACAAGTCTCGAGGCTCTATCTTAATCAAAAAATTCCAATCACCATATCTTGGATCTTGAACATAAAAGACTTGCTCCACTTGTGATTCTAAAACAAAAGGCTCATATGTTTTTAACGAAGAACCTCTATGTATTCTGGTTATTCCATATTCATCCACTTTATATCCTCTACCTTCATGTTGCATGTCATGCCAATTACATTTCAAAAAAAAAACATGATTTTCACTGGCATATTGCAACTCATAAACATCTCTTAGTATACCATAATATAAGTCATTTGAATGACCATCTCCTCGCACCATAACACCGCTATTTTGACATTTCTTATCTACTTCTCAATCAAATGTATGAAATCTAAACCCATTAGCAATAAGCCCACTATAATGCCTTATGGTGCATGAAGGACGACACACCAAGTGATATAAACTTTCATCAACCGAACCTTCTTTATATAATTTCTCCACCTATTAATCAATGAAGGAAATAAAAATACATTTCCACATCTGAGGTAATAGGAAGAAGACATCTTAGAAATTAAGGGGAGATGAAATACATGATCATAAACCCAATCTGCAAATTGTGTCTTATGTCTCCTCTCTACATTTCTAGGATTTGGATTTTCATTTGCTAGTTCCTCTTTGTGTATCCTATGTATAAAAATGAAATTCAAAGTTTTAAGAAATTACATATATAAACTAGAACTACATATATGAAAAATACTCTTATGAATTTTAGAATAAAAAATGACTTACTTTAAAAATTCTAGAAGCTCATCACAATTATGGAGGACATATAAGTGAGCTTGGTTTGAAGAATAGGCTTCTCCAATGGACACCAGATACATTTAAAAATGTCTATTTGATTTCTTTTGTCATCATTACCAACTTCATCATTTCGAGATCTACGATTAAACTTAGTAGCCATGTCATTTATGTACCTAGAACAAAAGGTTAGGAATTCATTTGCCAAGTAACCCATTGCAATCGAGCCTTCTAGTCATGCCTTGTTTCACACATTAGATTTCAAGGTACACATATACCTAATAACATAAATTTTTATACAAAGTTAAATGCAAAATAGGTTATGTAATTATAAAAGTAAATAAATGTAAAACTCATAATTTAAAAAATATATCTCTATTAGATACATCCAACGATATCTCACTTGCCTAGCAATATTCGCCTCTTCTACCAAATGAATGACTAAAAGCACCATAAACGTAAAGAAAGATGGTGGAAAGACCATTTCTAACTTACACAATGTGTAATGGATTTGACTTTCAAGAGCATCCAAATCCTTCATGCCCAAGTTATTTGATCACAATTTCCTAAAGAAAGAACTCAATTCAATTAATGGTTCATAAACATGTTTGGGAAGGAGCCCACGAATAACAATAAGAAGAGGTTGCTCGATAAAGATATCATGATCGTGACTCTTCATGCATGATATATTCCGGCCATTATCTTTCACATAACGAGAGAGATTTGAACAATATCCATCAGGAGTCTTCAACTTTTGAAACATCTCACAAAATGTAGTTTTTTCAACACCCGTCAACGTATAGCATGCTATAGGCACTCTTACTCTATCCTCTTCAACAATTGGATGAAGATCTTCTCTTACACCCATGGACACTAAATCTAATCGAGCCTTCAACTTAGCCTTAGTCTTATCTTTGATATCCATCAAAATCCCTATAATGTTCTCATAAATATTTTTTTCAATGTGCATCACATCTAGGTTATGACACAATTTTAGCTTATCCCAATAAGGCAACTCAAAAAATATGCTCTTCTTTCTCCAACCATATAAGCTATTTGTGTCATCCCACTTCCTCTTTGTAATCTTCTTTCCAAATGGTACTTGGGTAAACTGACTACACTGCCTCAAAACATCATCACCTGATAATGGGATAGGAGCAATACCCTTTTCCTTTGTTTTCTCAAAGGCTTTAGGTAATTTTCTCCATCTATGATCCCTAGGAAACCAACGTCTATGCCTCATATAACAGATCTTATCTGTTATTGAACGCGATCCAGGCTCCTTGTGACAACATGGGCAAGCAAACAATCCACTAGTGCTCTAACCAGACAAGTCTGCATAAGTTGGAAAATCGCTAATAGTCCATAGCACCGATGCACGCATAACAAAGTTTTGTTTAGCATAGGCATCATACGTGTCAACACCGAATTCCCATAATTCTTTCAACTCTTCAACCAAGGGTTGCAAATAGACATCAAGATCCATTCCCAGTGAATTAGGACCATCAATCAACAAATATAACATAAGATGAGGAGATTTTATACACATCCATGGAGGTAAATTATATGGAAACAAAATAACCGGCCAAATGCTATGAGATGATCCTCCAAAATTATTAAATGGTTGGAAACCATCTATAGCTAAGCTAAGTCTCACACTACGAGGATCTTCTGTAAATGATGGAAACTCGTCATCAAAATACTTCCATGCTTGTCAATCTGCTAGATGTCTCATCATCCCATCATCAACCCTCTCTTGTTTATGCCAATGTATATCCTTTGCTATCACGGCTGCCATAAATAATCTTTGCAATCTATGCTTTATAGGAAAATATCATAAAATTTTATGGGAACCCTTTTTCCATCTATCTTCCACCTTGAGGTATGGCCTTGTGGACATTCTTGTGCATTAATATTTTTACGCCAATAGATGATGCAATCATTTGGACATGCATGAATTTTTATACAATCCAGGCCTAAATCATGTATGATCCTATGACACTCATCATAGGAATTGGGAAGATTACAACCTAGTGTCCCATTTTGAAGCTTTAAAATTTCACTAAATGAGGTATCACTCTAATGGTTCATACACTTAAGATGTAGCAGCTTCATAAGGTACCCTAACTTTGAAACTTTTCAGCCATCCAAAGTCAAATGCTCTTTATACTCCTTCAAGAGGCGATAGAATCGAGCTGCTTCACCATTAGATTCTTCTGAGGTGAATTTATGTTCATTTCTACCATCATGCATTAAAAAATCCATTCCAGTCACACCACAACCAACTTCTAACATCTCTATTATGTCATCATGATCAATAGAAGTCTCATGTTCAGATGGAGATACATTCAACACCTCAACATGGTTATCCCACACAACATAACTTTGTAGAATTCCATTCTTCAACAAATGAAAGAGAACTTTAGTTCTGCTTTTAAATGTACATTTGCACACTTATTACATGGACAACTAATCATTCTTTCAGAGTCCAACTCTTCATCTGAATGTGACATGCTAAAAGCAAAATCTAGAAAATGATCAATCCCTTCCAAATATTGAGGTGATGGTTGATTTAATTTCATCCATTCTTTATCCATTGGCATAACCTAATTTGCATTTCCATAGAAAGTTAAACAATTTAGATGATATGTAGAATGGCAATTACCAAAAAAATAGTCATAATTTAAATAATTTCCTCTCTTACTTTCTTCATGTAAAATATACAAAAATACATGAAATTTCTAACCACTTACTTTATTTCCTATTCTTTATCCAATTTTCATTGCCTACTAATATTAGTTTAATACTTATATTCTATTTATCATTTTTACCTACCAATTTTAGTAATACATATCGGTACAATTTTAAGCATGACTAATACTCGTATAAAAACTATAATATTCAATGAGATTATATATCCAACAATAGTATAACTTACAACTCTTCAAATAGTACAAAACAAAATGAACAACTTTCAAGTTATCATATGAATGAAAAAAAGGAGTAAAAGAATAATACCTAAAGTTGTCAAAATAGATATATCTAGCTCATCTTCTTTGATAAGAAAAGCCTATATGAATGTTGAAAATTAAATAACATCATCGTTATTATAATGTCAAAATTATTGTATACAACAATATCAATAATCATATGGAATAGACTTCATCTTTCTCAACTTTATGTATGTTTCTATTATTCTATATATTCACACTTATGTGCGAAACGGTATATTTAGACGACAAAACTTGAAATTATTTCACATAATCACATAATCATATATTATTTAATCCTTCCACACTCTACATTTGTTATAAGCTGCTATTGTCCCCTTTATTTTTATTCCAAAAGTGTCTCAAATGTTATAAAAAAATTGGTTTCATAGTCCTTCAAGATGTGCTTGAAACAGTAGGTTCTCATGAGTGGGAGCATGATCTGGATAAAAAGAGTACAGTATCTTTAACTGAAGTGCAGAATGAGTAGCGTGCTCACGGTCATTATGCATAGTGGGATATTATGGAGGCTGTTGACTTTAATATTTCCACTGCTAAACATTCTGCAAAGATATTTTTACTAGAAAATGATGACAGGAAAGAACATAATTCAAGTAATACCCATCTGTGACACCAGATTTAGAAAATTTTAGGTCTGAATCTAAAAATAAAGAGGTAGTTCCTCACAGTTCCATAATTAATGAAGTTTTCAAGCTTATTGAGGATAGGATTTCACAGTTAGAGAGTGAGAGAGCTTGTATGCTTCATGGTTGATGTTTTCACCTTATGAATGTAATTTCTAGTTATCTTTTAAGTTTTAAGTGATTGGTAAATGAAATCATATGTTTATTTATCTATATATGAATGATGACTAATGTATAATCTTTCTCATTTTTATTCATATGTTTGATATTCCATGGAAATGAAATCACTATAGCTTGTCTTTATCTAGTTTATTGTTGGTTCGATTAGGCTTGGTAACTAGATCTTCTCTGTTTTTTTTTTTGCAACTTTATCATCTGTTTAACATTGCTTGGCATGTTGTGGGGAGATATTATGAAAGGAGTTTTTTTGTGATGTTCACAACATGCCATTTGACATGACATCATAAAAATTTGAAAGCAACCATAAGAATGGTATATATAGTTCACGTGACAATTCTATTTACATCTGTGACAACTCACACCTTTTTCAATTTATGAGGGTAGTTCAACTATGGAGTTGTTATGGAATTGAAAATCCATTTTCCATGCTATTCTGCTCTCTGGGTCTGCTAGCATGTAGCCATGAAAGCTTTTTCCTGACTTCACTTGGCTAGTTTTCCATGTCAACTCCCACTAATTTTTTTCTTATCTCTGTTTTATTTCTACCTTAAAGAACTTTATCAGCAAATGGTTGCCAAAGCTTTAGCACAATACTTTGAATCAAAATTGCTTATTCTTTATATAGCAGATTTTTCTTTCAAGGAACCTTTTTTCCCCATCATTTATTTACTTTCTTTGCATATTGTACAACTATAAATATGCCTTTCATAATATACCATGAAACAACACTAAGGCTGGTCATTTTTTTCCTTCTATAAATACAGAACAGGAATGGATGTACTAAGAAGCCAACTATGAATTTTCTCTTCATACCAAGGAATTAATCATGTTTCTTCTTGTAGTATCTGAACCTACCTATTGATGAGCAAATGATTACACTTTTAGATTACATAATCCCTATAGGTCATGCTTTTATATTATTATTACACTAGCCATGCACTATGTCATATTTGTTGCTAATTATCTTTTAGAGCTGCTAGTGCTCTTTATGTAAGCATAAAGAACAAAACAAAAGCATCCATATCTTTTAGTAGAAGTTATTAGTTATCTCATTTGTCCTTTGAGGAATTGGAATTTTATTCACTATGAAACATCCTTATGAATTTACTCCTTTTCTCCTTACTTCAGGAAATGAAGTGATCCATTTCGAAAGCAACTTTGTACCGAATGTCTGAGTTTCTTAGCTCTTTCTCATTCCTTCCTCTGAGAGATAACATCAAAGGTTTGGGATTGGAGTTTACTGATTCTTAGACATTTACTTATTTTCCTGATGTTTTTTTGTTTATCTTATCTTTGATTGAATACTGTTACATTTTATTTGATGCTTCTAGATTTTTATTTGGAAAAATTATTTTCTTCATATTTGTGAGCTCTTTGTGTCCCAATTGTATTTTTGTGTGTTAGAATGAGTTTTCTTTTAAGAAAACATTGTCTGGGAGATCTTTACTTAGTTTTCTTATGGTTGTGTCTTTAGGTCTTTTAATTAGTTGAAGCACTTATTTTCTCCATCCTATATATATTTGTGATTCAGTTCATCTCCATTTCATAAACTTATTCAAAATTAGAAATATTTCACTAAGTTGTTTCCTATTTTTTTCATTTTTCCCCTCCCATATACTTCTCACAAAGGGTTTCTTACAAGCACTCTACGCAGGCAAATGAGTTCTATGGACATCAAATCTAGGTATAATAGCTAATTTGTGTGTTGAATCCTAATAATTGAGGTGGAGATGTTTATGTATTTTCTTCTTAGTAAATTGAATTTAATTTATTTTAAATCTATTATTTTAAATCTATGCTTGTCTTTTTTATAGGAATGTGGATGGAGCTAATTATCTTCTAAAGCTCCATAGAAATGCCTCGTGTTTCTCTGATATGAATAGCATGACTTCTCAATTGCATCCAAATTCAGGTTTCTTCTTCTTCTTCTTCTTCTTCTTCTTCTTCTTCTTCTTATTCTTCTTCTTCTTCTTCTTTCATTAAGATGAATTTCAGTAAGCCCAAAGAGTAGAATAGATTGAAAATGAACTTGTGAAAATCCTACCTAAATGTAAACAAGCAAAATGGATTTTGTTTTATGAGTAACCATTCTTTTGAGCAACTAATTACTCAGTAAGCATCATGGTATCACATTTCCCACTTTCTAAAAAAAGGTATGGAAATGAATACTAGTCATATGCCAACGGTAAGATATACCATAGATTACAAGCTCATAAAGGGAAACAAAAACAAAACAAAAAATACAGCACTCCACAAATCACCTGACTAGGAATTAAACTAAATCCAACATGCTTTCCGGCTATTACAATGTATTCGAGCTTAATTAGACCAAAATGTTGGTCACATACTCATCACCCAGACATGAAATTAAATCAAAATTTAAAAAATCGGAAGGAATCATACCTTTAAAGCTAATTACATTGGTCGATTGTCCTCAATTTTTTACAAGATGACCAATCAAAGCCAGTTATGCTTGGTGCTTGACGACAACCATGTTTGTTGCTCGTTGCTAAAAAGCACTGCCTGTCACCCAAAAAACAACTACACGAGCTGACTATGGTGGTTGTGGTGGAAGAAGTTGCTAAAAAAAGGAGGCACTGATGGTAGAAGGCCAAATAACAATTATATTTCTTCCTAATTATAAACTTAGTGGAAGGTAATAAGAAGAAAATGTTGGTCACCTTCTACATCAATCAAATTTACAACTTACACAAAAATGTTGAAATACGAAAGAATCATACCTTCGAAGCCGATTAAGCTAGTCGATTGTCCCTGGTTTTGACGAGATGAAACCGAATAATGCTAGTTGATCTTGGTGCTTTATGGCAACATCTTCCGTCACAGGTTGACAAAAACCACCACAAATCATCCGAAGCAACACTGGACACCCTGACTATGGTAGCTTCATTGAAGAAAATTACTGAAGGAGGGAGGCACTAATGGTGAAGGTCGTAAGGTGGGAATGTTTGGGTCGTAAGAATGAGCAAGGGCATATGGTCGTGAGAATGAGCACCGAGGTGGGAATCAGGTTTAGGAAGGTATTTTTTTACATGAAAATTTTCTTACCGTGGAAAAGTACCGCTAATTTTTTTGTTTGGCCCAACTTAGATTTTTAGTAACGATTTTATCTGTTGCTGAAGATAGTTTAAAATTTGTCACACTATTTTTTATCACAATTAATAAAATCTGTTGCTAAAGTTAGTTTACTTTAGGTTAAAATTTGTGAAACTATTTTTGGCCACAATTAATAAGATTCGTTACTAAAAATATATTAAAATTTGTGAAGCTTTTTTCTACAACAATTGATAAAATCTATTTTTAAATTTAGTTTGAATTTTTTAAAACAATTTTCAAATACAATTAAATAGATCTATTGCTAAATAAGAGATTTAATTTTCTTATAAATTTCTCAAAGAATTTTATTTGTTTCTTTTATTAATTTTCATGAAATGAAAAAACATAGCATAACATTTTTTATGATTCTTCTAAAAATGATTTCTTATTTTTATTTTTTCTTATATTAATTTCCATAAAATTTTAAAAAATAGCATAATAATTTTTAATAAGTTGTAAGACATAAAAAAAAATAACTATAAAATATTTTAGCTACAACAAAACAATGTTGCAAAACATATGCTTTCGCAACAAAATTATTGTAGCTAAAAACTAATATTTTTTAGTGACAACATTGTATCGTGACTATAAATAAGATATATAAAGTTGATCGATGGCATACTCTTTTGTCCTCTAATCTCATAAAATTTTTAGTCACCACTGGATAAGTTTTTGCAAAATAATATGTTTTCGCAACAAATTATCGTTGCAAAAGTTATGTATGTTTTAGCAATGATAATTTATTGTCGGAATAAAAATATCTTTTATAGCAACAATATATTATTGTTGCAAAAAAAAGTGGCATTTATGGCAACAAGTTTTTGCCACGATAGGTAACCCTTATTGGAAAAAAGATTTTTAAGCAACGAATTTTTTTTATCGTTGCTAAAACTCATAATCTCATAAAATTTTTAGTCACAACTCGACAAGTTTTTGCAAAATAATATGTTTTCGCACCAAAATTATCATTGCAAAAACTATTTATGTTTTAGCAACGATAAATTTTTGTGGCAATAAAAATATCTTTTATAGCAACAATATATTATTGTTTTAAAAAAAAAGCGGCATTTATGGTAACAAGTTTTTGCCACGATAGGTAACCCTTGTTGCAAAAAAAAATTGTCAACGAAATTTTTTGATCGTTGCTAAAATGTGTTTCTAAAGATCCATTTTCTTGTAGTATATGTGTGATTCTATCAAGTATGATTTATATAGTCCTTACCTCATTCTAGCATCCTTATAGTAATAGTATGTAGGATTACATGCTTGTTATGTGGCTATATAAATATGCTAGAATTTATGTGTAGAAATTGTAAATAAGTTAGATAACAATTAATCTAATAGTTTTATAATTTTATCAATGTAGTGGAACATTTAGACATACATGGATCAAAGGAGGGGAATACAAGTAGTCGTATTAGTATAACTAGTTTGAGTACTTAGATTAACAACCTTCTACTTGTGCTTAATACTTTAGATTTAATGAAATATAAGTCGCTAGTACAACAATCATATTAGGATGAAATAGAATATAATATTTTCATTGGCTCATATCAGTCACCCTAGAGAAGTAACATAAGGTATGACCCACAAGTAGTTTGCAACTTAGTTAATCTCTTTCGCTTGACTAATATGTGGCATAAGATGTTTTTCTATTATTTCTTAATCTAATATAGTGGTAGATATTGAATCCTCTAACATCTTTATCGCTATTATATCAATTCGTATGTTATAAATAATTTTCATTTTAAAATATGCGCATAATCATGTTTTTCTAATTTTTTATTTTTTATGTAAGTTTAGAGTTATAGTTAGTATCTTTTTTAATTCTATTTATATGCTAGAAAATAAAAATGAGCTATCCCAATCCCCAAACTAGAACAAAAGCCTTCGTACAAATATTATAATTAATAATAAGAGGGTTTAAAATTAGAAAATTGGAAAGGATTTCAATATTAGATGAACAAATGGGTTGTGTGGTTGACATGGTTAATTAATTAGAGGCAGGACAAGAGTTACTTAGCACTACGGTGGTATACATACATGATGGGATACCACACCCAACATACGATCTTAGGGAAGATAAATGGCCATTCCATAATAACAGTTGGTATCAAAGTTATGAGGAGAAGATAAATGACTGCTACAAAGTATGATGTGGAGAAGTTCTCAGAGCATAATGATTTCAACATATGGAGAGTAAAGATGAGGGATATGTTAGTGTAATAGGGATTATAGTCGATAACAAGAAGGGAAAGGGAATAGAGGAAGACAAGTCTAAGGTAAAGGAGATTGATGAAAAAACACACAACAAGATCATACTCTACCAAGGTAACAAGGTGCTTTGTGAAGTCTCAGAAGAGACAATAAATTTTGTAGTGTCGAAGAAGCTTGAGATCTTATACATGACCAAGTCTTTCACAAAGAGGGTCATTCTCAAGAAAAGGCTATACTCATTCAAACTCAATCAAAGACCATCTTGATGATTTTAACAAGATAGTATTAGATCTTGAGAACATTGAAATCAATGTGGAAGATGAGGATCGTGTGATGGATGTTGTATGCACAACAAATTTAATAAATAAATCCTAATTTTCAAATACATAGTATATGGCAAGAAGGAGTCAAACCCATAAGGAATGATATTTTAATCGCTAATTTTGCAATTGATGTTATAATTCCGATTATACAATTTTATTAATTCTAATACTAAATAGCTTTGATCACTATTTGATAAATAGGGGTAGGAATGAATTGATGATGGAATCAAGATATAAAATTCTCAAAGAAGAAGAATGATTCTATGTGATTTAATATTGACCTTTAGAAACTCATAATAATTCATATATTTGCTTTCTCTCAACATTAATAAATTGAATAAGCTCTTAATTTATTTCCTAACCATTTAATAACCTCGGTTATGAACACTAGATTCAATTAATGGCAGCATTATGAATGGAAAGTAGTCAACTAGAATCATAACCACATAAGCTCGGATTATGCAATTGCACGAATTAACGGACAAGATTAACGATTAATCTTCTTGCTACTTTAGACAAATTAATTAATAATTACGGGTTAATTGTATTATCTTAGCATAGATTAAGGTCTAAACTAAATAGGTGATCAATCTAATTATTTTAAATTCTTAATCTATGATACAAAATCATTCAACTCCATCCGTTGATTCAATTAAATTTCGTCTAGAACCAAATATCCAAAGTATGTTATTGTATTTGAAACATAATTCCATCCTCAAATCATCCTATCCTATTTTATTTACTCTAACATTTGCATATTTAGAAACCATAATATTACATACAATGGTTTGAAATTAATTCCAACAACACAACAACAATAGACCAAACAAAAGTGTAATTGTAGATAATTTACTTGCATTCAATCAAAAAGGAGAAACTGCAATTGATAAAGGAATAGAGAGGAACTTATCAATTGAAGTGCAGATTGCCAATTGTTCACTAGAATGTAAGAAGATAAAAGAAGTTGGAATTGTGCATTACATGTATATTCTAAAGGGAATAGAGAAATAGAGTACATTCAAAAAATGTTTCGATATCTAAAAGAACTGCCTCTTGAACTCTGAATTGATAGAGAATATATCAGAAACAGGTTGCGCGGATGGTTACAATTTTTTAAGGAAAACACGGTCCGTGTTTAGGAAAAACGGGGCCTCCTTGTTTTTCTCCAACCTCTCTACCGACTGTTGGATTCAGAATCAAGGCCTAAGATTTTAACACCGCCCATGTTTAGGAAACACTGGGGTGCCGTGTTTTTGGTTCTTTCGTTATTCTTCCTTTACAATTTCAACACAACTTCTCTTGGTTTATTTGCTTCATTTCCAACTTTGCTCCCTTTGATTCAGTGTTTATTGATGTGTTCTTTACTTAGTTTTTTCTTTTCGTTGATTTCTCCTTGAATTTCTTCAATTTTTTTCTTTTCCTACAAAATCTATTCAAAAGAGAAAAACTCGATGAAAAGATTAAATCATATAAAATTAATGAGGGATAAATGACATTTTTACATGAAAATAATCCATAAATCCCATTTATTAAATATCCCCATGCTCGAATCATTTCTTGTCCTCAAGAAACATCATAACATGCACATGAATACATCAAGAAATGCAAGAGAGATAAGTCACGGATTACAAGAATTATTAGACTGGAATTATTCATTTACAAAGCTTAACACTGCATTAGGACTTAAAATACATGTAAATCATGAAATCACAATGATGAAAATATTTTTGAACCACACATCTAAATCACTTTACAAACAGTCTTATCATATGCTCAAACGATTAAGGAATGAGAGGTATTATAGTCAGTATCTCACCATGCAAAGTTAGACTAAGATTAATGAAATTTAAATTGGTAGATTCTTACTTTCGATATATGATAACACTCACTCTCATGTGTGTATAGTGTGATGTGGTTACTCTCAAAAATTCTCCAAATGATAATGATCAGCCATATGTTCACCATTATTCTCAATTCGCCACTGCTGAAAAGAACTGAAGTATATAAGAATCAAAAGGTCTTAAAATTTGTTGTAATGGGGCTAGGGTTTTAAGGTAAGATAGAATTTTGGGATTATGGCTAGACTCCATTAACTGGAGAAGCAAACTATATATAAACCATATACATATATACATGGAAGATACAATCCTTCCCAAAATTCTTCCCAAATTTTTTTTTCTTATATCATACCCTTGCTCTTCAACCATATAAAGAATAAAAGATTTTTTTTGCACCCCCATGCTTGGATTTAAACTTATCAACAAACTTTTTCCCTAAAAATTTATTTCTTCACTAGTTATGGAGTAGGGAAGGAAAATTCATATAGCTATTAGTTGTTAATGAAGGTTAAATCAATAGAATAAGGTTTAGGCTCAAAGGGGTTTATGCAAAGGGATAATAATTTTTAAGGTAAGCTTTATGGTTTTTTGGTAGCTAACAAAGAAAGAGGAGTGCCTTTATCATTTTCAAATATCCTATAGTTCTATGTAGTCTTGAAGAGAACTAATGGCAAATTCTAGTTTCACATACCATTGGAGAGTACACACAAAAGTAAAATATTTTCTGGATAAACAATGTATCTAATGATTAGGCTCAAGCACAAACAATGGTGTATCTAACAATTTTTAGTTTCATTTCATCTCATTCATATTCAATGCATGGTTTGATTCCTAACCATTCTAAATTTCTTTCCTTCACTA
Source organism: Tamarix austromongolica (assembly GCA_039764185.1). Lineage (NCBI taxonomy): Eukaryota > Viridiplantae > Streptophyta > Magnoliopsida > Caryophyllales > Tamaricaceae > Tamarix > Tamarix austromongolica. Next base: position 53,818,086 of record CM077815.1, read on the forward strand.
TTATTACATTCTCAATTTCTGTTTTGTAAGGTTTTGGAAGATGTTGATCAAATCATTTAATATGATTTAAAAATATCCTTTGTGAAAATAATTCAGTCCCATTACTTTGTGTTACTTCATAAATAGATAACTAAAATCTAATACTTCCTGTTTTAAAACAAACTAAACAACCAACACTCAAAAGAGACAGAAAGTAATAAAACTAAATAAGTACCACTACATATATATATAAACAACACCCACAAAGACTATTTCTACTTAACAAACTATCACAAGCCTACAAGCTCATCCCCCTAATTATCATGTTCATTGTCCCCAATGAACAAACCCAATAAAAAGATGAGGAATTGGATTCATAAAAGAGGTGGAGGCAGGTCTCGATGCCTAAGATGAAACTCGTAAAGAGATTTCATCATCTCCATCATTTGATCTTGATTTTGGTGAATGGAATCCAATTGGGAATAGATTTGAGTTTAAAACTGGAGATGCCATTCTTGAATATAAGTCAAAGAGGAAGAAGAACCGACTTGTGATTGAGGTGGGGGAGGCGGTGGTGCATGGTCACCACGGGTAGGGATCGGATGTTCGATGACTAGAAGGACAGGGGCATCTTCGTCATCAAATGGTTGCCAATTCTGCAGGTTTAAAGGGTCGGTTTTGGCAGGGTTAGGTAAAGGGAAATAAGCACGGCCTTGGTATGAAAGATACCATACATTGCCTCTACGCTCAATAAGATGCGTAAGATGGTAATGTTCTATATCAATACGCGTGCTCAAAGCTTCTATGGGCATATCCTCGGGAAGAGGTATGTCCAAGCTTAAACAGATAGTGGTAATTAAATCACCGATGACTATATCACCCTATTTTGAATTGCCTACCCTTTGAAATTGCTTAGCTAGAAAATAGGTTGTGTCAATAGAAGTATGTTCTAGCATAGCACTGATGAAGAAAAGTTCAATGGATCGGACCACCCCTGTACTATCTCCCCTCCCAAAAATAATTGTAGCTAACAATCTTTGTAAATAGCAGGAGACGAGATTGAAAATCCTAGAAGCTTTGGCTTCACAAATTTGAAAAGTATCAGGAGTAGGCATATTCAAGACATCACCAACTTTTGAAAAGAAATTGTTCACATGGAACCAAGGAAGTATAAAATGATGCCCCCTGGAGGCAACATAAAAATATGTGCTAGTTCATGCAAGGATAATTGTCTATCTTCATTAAAAAGATGAAAACAAATATACCCTTGGTCATTTTGAGATTCATTAACATCAGCACATAGTTCAAAGGTACTTAAAAATTCTAATGTTAAACGTCTATATGTATGATGAATACAATAGACGAAATTGTGCAAATTTACATTCCATAGCAGTTGCATTACTTGCACATGAATGCTTAAGGTATGTAGACAACCAATATCTAAATACCTAGTGTCAATAATACGCCATTGAGACAAGTATTCATACCTTTGTTGTTCTTCCAGAGTATTAAAGATGATACCTAATTCGTTTGGCCAGGTTCGTCGATTCCGTTGTTGAGTTGGTGATGATCGAGGCCTCGAAGATTCACCCCTCGGTCCATTGTTTCTTTTTGGGTTCCATCTACAAAACATATAGACATTAGTAAAGTGATAAAATTCTATTTGGTTTGCATGTGTAATATATCACAAAAACATGTCCAATGCTTACTGAATTGTTTGTTGTTGAGAATAACATGCATAAGAATTTTCACAGTCTCAAAATGTAGGGATAAAGAAATTCTTCCTTCAATAATTAATTCAGCATATATCCCTAGTTTACTATGAATGTATTGCAATTGGAAACAAAATTCAATTTGGAATTATTGCAACACAGGTGCCCTAGACGCGTAATAAATCCACAATGATATACATTGTAAGTTTGGAACCAAATTCAACCCACAATTGCTAATATATGGTCACAATCTATTTTCAAACATACTGATTCTACACAATCATACTAACAAGTGGAGAATCATAATTTTTTTTTACAGAAAATGTGAAATATGCACATACCTCTAGATTGTGAATACGGAGGAATAAAATTGTAGAAAGAAGATGGATAATGGTAAGGAAAGTCAAATTATACAAAAGCCCTAAAGCAATTCACTCAAATTTGGAAAATGTTAGCACAAATTGAAGTTAGGGTTTGAAAAAGAGTGTGTCGACTTTGCAGTGGTGGTAGCAATAGATAGGGTCTGAGAAAGAAAATTATGGATGGAGGAGTGATAGGGATGATGAATGTGAGTAGGAATGGTTGGAATTAAAGGAATTGGTTTAGAAATGGAGGATTTAGAAAGGAGAGAACCGGTATGGTGTTGCAGGGGAGAGACGGTTTCCAAGGGATATGAATGTCGTGTTCTTGGATCCGGAAACACGGGAGAGAAAAGGCAGTTTTTTTGAGAAACACATACTGTATTTTAGAAATATGGTACCCCCGTGTTTCTTTTTTAACACTCTAGTTTAGGGGAAAAATTTTCTGAAAGTAAAACACAGGCTGTATTTGATAAACACGGACACCCCGTAGTTTTTTTTAAAAGTCCCTAGAATTTGGAAAAAATGATAGACATAAAAACATGGTTCGTATTTGAGAAATACGGACCCCCCATATTTTTTTGAAAATTCCCTGGAATTTCTAAAAAAATTTCTTGAGATAAGAACACGGGCCGTGTTTAATAAACACGCCCCCCCGGTGTTATTGCAGAATTTTTCTACCTTTTCTATTTTTTGTCAAACAGAGAAACAGGGGGCGTGTTATGGAAATACGGTGCCCTCGTGTTTTTTTTTGTTAAAGGAATAGGAATAAAAATGTACTTAAAATTTACTTCCACACACATAAATATGATAAACATACAATGCGATACCAAATATAAAAAACAAAAAAAGAGTATGAGATAAGGAAAATTTATGTACAACACTTGGGTGTTTCCTAAGTGATAAAATTCCATTCTTTCAGCCTTCAAAATTTGGAATGGTAAGATCTACCACTTCTAGATTTTGCACATAGTGTCCTTCATAAAAAGGTTTGAGACGGTTTCTATTCACTTTCCACATCTTTCCTGTCTTCGCACTATTAATTTCTACCGCACCATGAGAAAACACATTAGTTACAATAAATTGGCCGATCCATCTTGACCTTAATTTCCCTAGAAACAAATTCAAATGAGAATGGTATAACAAAAATTTATGGCCAATTTCAAAACTCTTTCTAAGCATGAACTTATCATGAACTGCCTTAGTTCGATCTTAATATCTCAATGCAGTTTCAAAAGCAACATTTATTATTTCTTCCAGTTCTTGTAGTTGGAGTCTTCTATTCCTTCCAATTTCAGTTGAATCCATGTTACATTTCTTTATGGCCCAAAAAGCTTTATGTTCCTATTCAACCAAAAGATGAAAAGGCTTACCGTAAAACCAAACGATATGGTGACATACCAATTGGAGTTTTCAAAGCTGTGCGATATGCCTAGAGAGAATCATTGAGGTGTAAGCTCCAATCCTTTCTTGTTGGTTTCACCATCTTTTCCAATATTGATTTGATTTCTTGATTTTATATTTCAGCTTGACCATTGGTTTGTGGATGACATACTATAGAGATTTGATGTGTCACATGATATTTCTTTAACAATGCTTCTACTGTTCTCTTGCAGAAGTGTGAACCTTTTTCGTTAATGATGGACTTTGGTAAGCCAAACCTTGCAAAAATGTTAGTCCGAAGAAATTCTACAACAACCTTAGCGTCATCAGTACGGGTGGCCTTGGCCTCCACCCATTTTGACATGTAATCAACAGCGACAAGAATATATATGAAACCAAAAGATGATGGAAAAGGACCCATGAAATCCATACCCCAAACTTCATTTCTAGGACCTAGTCCTCCAATCTTTTGACTGTTTTCATATGTTTTGAAAAATTTATAAGCATCCTTAAACAATGTAGGCCAGAAAAATCCACTTTCTAAAATTTTATAAGCTGTTCTTTTGGGACCAAAGTGACCTCCACAAGCATAACTATGGCAAAATTTTAAGATAGAAAGAATTTCACTATCAGGAATACACCAATGATTTGGTCAGCACATTGTTTCCACAAGTATGGATCATCCCATACAAAATATTTTGCTTGACTCTTCATCATATCTTTCTGTTCTTTAGTAAAGTCTGAGGGAAATACCTTTGTCACCAAAAAATTTACCATGTCAGCATACCATGGTATCTCATTCCCAATGACATGAAGTTGTTCGTTCGAAAATGTTTCATTGATAGGTACCTCAACTTCAACTTCCTTGATTAACTGACTTAGATGATCTGCTACTCCATTTTTTGATCCTTTCTTATCTTTGATACGAATATTAAATTCTTAGAGTAGAAGTATCAATCTAATTAATCTGGGTTTCACTTCCTTCTTTGCTAACAGATATTTCAAGGCTGCATGGTTAGAATAAACAATTATCTCAGTTCCTACCAAATAAGAATGAAATTTATCCAAAGCAATCACAATGGCGAGAAGCTCCTTTTTAGTAGTTGTGTAATTAAGCTGAGCTTCATTCAAAGTTCGAGAGGCATAGTATATCACATGTGGATCTTTTCCAATCCTTTGACATAACATTACACCAACAACAAAGTTAGATGCATCACACATTAATTCAAAGGGGAAGTTCCAATCAGGTGGTTGAAGTATAGGTGCACTGATCAATTTTTCCTTTAGGTAGTCAAATGATTTCTTGCATACATCATTAGATTGAAACTCTATTTCTTTTTGAAGAAGCTTACATAATGGTTGGGCTAGTTTAGAAAAATCCTTAATAAATCTGCAGTAAAATCCAGCATGGCCCAAAATGAACACACATCTTTAACAATTGATGGATAAGGTAATGAACCTATAAGATTGATTTTTGCCTTATCTACTTTAATTCCTTTAGCCGAAATGACATGTCCCAAAACTATTCCTTGTTGAACCATAAAATGGCATTTTTTAGAGTTTAGCTCAAAATTTGTTTCAAGATATCTTTTCAAGATAAGAGTTAAATTACCAAGGCATTCTTCAAAAGTATCTCCATGAATACTAAAATCATCCATAAATACCTTGATAATTTTCTCCAGATATTCAGAAAATATTCTTACTATACACCTTTGAAATGTAGCTGGGGCATTACATAATCCAAATGGCATACGTCGATACACAAATGTACCGTAAGGACATGTAAATGTTATTTTCTCTTGATCTTCTAGAGCTATGGGAACCTACACATATCTAGAATAACCATTAAGAAAACAATAATAAGCATGACCCGCTAGCCATTCTAACATTTGGTCCATAAATGGTAAAGGAAAATGATATTTCCTAGTCATGGAGTTCAACTTCCTATAGTCGACACATACCCTCCAACCATTTTAAACTCTAGTAGGAACCATTTCTCCCTTATCATTTTCCACTACTGTTATTCTTGTTTTCTTTGGGACAACTTGAAGAGGACTAACCTAACTACTATCAGAGATTGGATATATGACTCCCACACTTAACAATTTTAACACCTCTTTCTTCACAACCTCCATTATGATCGGATTCAACCTACGTTTTACTTGTCTACTTGGCTTCACGTCATCTTCCATTAAAATCCGATGCATACATACTAAAGGACTAATATCCTTAATATTAGCAACTGTCCATCCCAAAGCAGATTTATAATTTTTCAAAACATTAACCAGTTTTTCTTCTTGTTGGTATGTTAGTTAACTAGAGATGATAACAGGAAGGGTATTTTTATCTCCTAAGAATGCATATTTGAGATGGTTAGGTAGAGGTTTCAACTCCACTTCCGATGGTTTCTCTATGGAAGGTAAAGGTATATCTAATGTCAATGGCAAATCCACAAACTTCCAATTCTACTAGGACATGCTCCCAAAGCAGCCACTACCTCTTTGATTTCTTCTTCAACATCATACATCTTCTTTAGCTCTTCCAATTTTTTAGTTTCTATGCATTGTGTCATGGTTACTTCTAAAGGATCTGTCGATGATATTTTGTACACCATTTCAGTTTAATCCTCAATGACATCAATCATAGATACTACTTCACCATCTGTAGGGCATCGTATGGAGTCATATATGTTAAACTTAATGAATTCACCATCAAACTCCATGGTCAACACTCCATCGTGGACATCAATTTTCATTTTCAAAGTTTTCATGAATGATCTACCTATCAATACAGGAGAGGGATTAGCTAAACCATTATCTTGCATGTCTAACACATAAAAATCAGGAGGAAAAACCAATTCATTTACCTGAACTATGACATCCTCAATTACCCCTTCAGGATATGTGTTAGATCTATCAGCCAATTGAATAACAACACGATTTTCCTTTAAAGGACCTAGACTTAGAGTATTAAAAATAGATAAAGGCATGACATTGATTGAAGCACCTAAGTCAAGAATGCATTTTTCATACCTTGGGGTTCTAATCTTGCAAGGTATAGTAAAAATACTTGGATCTTTGCATTTTGGTGGAAGCATTCTTTGCAAAGTTGCTGACACATTTTCTCCTACACTTACCTTTTCATCCCCCTTCAGTTTCCTTGTGTTATTACATAAATCCTTAAGGATTTTTGCATACCTTGGTACTTGTTTAATTACATCAATGAGAGGGAGATTAACTTCTACCTTCTTAAATATGTCAAATATCTCCTTGTCATAGTTCATCTTCTTGTTTCTGGCCAACCTACTAGGAAAAGGAGTAGAAATTTTAATAGGAGAGGTTGACTTACCTTTGGTTACTTGTTGTGACTCTTCATTTTTTTCTTCTTCAGCAATTGGTTCATCTGAATCTTTACTTATGTCGTCTTCCTCACTTACTTTTCTTGGATTCAACAATTGTTTCCCACTATGAGTTGTGATAGCACTAGCATTTTCCCTAGGATTTCTTTTTGTATGACTAGGGAATTTTGAGGATCCTTGTGCTTGTAGTTTTCCAAGGGAATCTTCCAATTGACTCACTTGATTTTCCAAATTCTTGATACCATTTCTGGTCTCTTGTTGAAATTGTAATGTATTGGTAGCCAAATATTTCACCAAGTCTTCCAAAGGCGTTCCTCCTAATTGTTGTGGAACTTGTGGTGGAGGCATTGGTTGAAATGGTGGTCTTTGGTGATTTGGTGGAACTTGGAAGAATCTGGGAGGTCGATTTGATCCTTGTTGATTTTGATAAATCTGTGGTCGGAAATATAAATTACCACCTTGTTGAGTATTTCCATACCTTAGATTTGGATGATCCTTCCATCCAGGATTATATGTGGGAGCAAATTGATCATTTCTTTTTGGTAATGGTTGTCCTCCAATGTCATTCACTTGTTTTTCTTCTTACAAAGTAGGACACATATCAGTAGGATGCCCAGTAAAAGAACAAATTCCACATACCTTGGCAGAAATCTTTTCACCTACAACTCTTTCTACAAGAGCTGTCAAATTTGATACTTGTGTTTTCAATTCAGCAATATTGGTTTCTTTCACCTGTTGAGACATAGAAGTATTACCCCTATTGCAATATTGAGAGTTAGATGCCACATTAGCAATTAATCTTTTAGCCTCGGTAGGTATCTTATCAACCAAGGCACCACCACTAGCAACATCTATCATACTGCGATCCATAGGAGACAAACCTTCATAAAAGTATTGTATTAATAATTTTTCACTAATTTGATGATTAGGAAAACTACCACACAATTTCTTGAAGCGTTCCCAATATTCATGTAATGATTCTCCCCCATCTTACCTAATACCGCATATTTCTTTTCTTATATTAGTTGCTCTAGATGAAGGAAAATATTTTTCAAGGAAAACCTTTTGCATGTCAGTCCAAGTATTCACCGACCCCGCTAGTAAATTATATAACCATTCCTTAGCAGCATCAGCCAAAGCAAAAGGAAAAGCTTTGAGTTTAAGTTGTTCTACACTTACTCCATTCGGTTTCATACCAGAACATGCTATATGGAATTCCTTAAGAAATTTATTGGGATCAGTGAAGCAACTTGAACCCATGGAGTTGTCGTGAAATGCCCCAAAAATTTCTAATTTTAAAAATTATATTTAAATGAGGTTTTATTACAAAAGTTAATTTAATAAATTATTTTTCTTAAAATAAAAGATTATTAATTAGGGTCATTTAAGAAGAAAATAATAAATGTTTTTTTTAGAAAAGTTTTGGCATTTTAGCTAATAAATTATTTTATTTTATTTTTATTAAATAAATTATTTTATTTAAAATATGAAGGAGAAAATAGTTTCAAATTAATATTAGTTTTATAAATAATTTAATTGAAAAAAATTTGGGTGTTTTGTTAATTAAAATGGAATATATGAAAAATATTTTAAAAATCCTAATTTAACCTTACTATGGATTTAAATATTATTTTATTTAAATATTCTTATTTTTAAATATCCCAAATATTATAATTAATTTAAATACCCAATATAATCATTTTTCCTTTTTCCCTTCTCCTTTTTCCTTTTCCTTCTTCTTTTTTTTCTTTCTTTTTCTTTCTTTTCTTCTTTTTCTTTTTCCTCTCCTTTTTCCCCTGTTTGGGCTGCCCCTTCCCTAGCCCAGTTTTTCCCCGCCTCTGCTTCCTTTCCTCCAGTGCGGCCCAGCCCGCGCGGCCGACGCGTGCGTGCCTCACTTAGCGCCGCATTTTATGTTTCATTTCACCAAAACTCAGCGTTCCATTTAATTCCTTCCTTCCTCGCGCCGACCGCCCGGTCCAGCACCCCCCCATCTTCTTCCTTCTTCTTCCTCGAGCCATTGTCAACTTGCAACAACGCCGCCCGTCCGAGATTTTCGCCGGCGATCTCGCCTGTTTTGACCGACCGATCTCCTCCCTTTCTCTTCCCCTTGATTTGGCGACTGCATAGACCAATCCAACTCTCCCTTTTATCGCGCGATGCTCTTTCTCTCTCCTACGCATTCCCCTACCCAAATTTTTCTCCCACCGGCCAACCTCGCCGCTGGCTAAACCAAAACCCTACTTTCCTAATCCCACGCCGACCCACAGAACCCTACCCTCCTTTCTAACCCTATAAATACCCCCATAATGGCCCTATATCGAGCTGTTGATCCTCAACCCAGGAATGCCTGACTTTGCCCCCGCCGCCACTTAAGACGCCTAGTCCGCCGTCTCCGGCCGACTTCGCCGCCATTTATGGCCACCAAAATATTTCTTGCACCTCCCTCTTTCTAACCAAATCATCCATCCCCCTCGATTCGTCCTGCACAAGCCGTCCCGGATGTGCGAATTCCCCTTCCAAACCAACCTATTTTTCTATCTCCGCCACCCTTTGCGCCACCCTTAGCCACCTATTCCGCTGCTTCCGCCACTTCTTTCACCTCCCAAATTCTTATGCAGACCACCCTCCACATTACCCTACATTTCTTTTCCCCTTTCTCCCTCTCCTCCTCTCTCTTTCTTCTTCTCCTCCATTCGGCCACCACCCACCGCCACCGTGCGCCGCCACCTTTAGCTGCGCCACCACCTCTATTTTGTCCCCCTCCTTTTGGGCAACCCTAAACACCCAAACTCCCACCTTAATTCTCCTTATCTTTTTCCCAGCATGTAACTTTTCCTCTTTTCTTCTCTTTTTCCGGCCGCCGCCGCCGCCTTCGTGCACCACCGCCGATGTCGGCTATCCCCGCCAGCCTAAGGTTGAACCCTAGACCCTCTCAGCCATTTTCCCTATTTTTATAACCCTTAAATTATTTTATTTCAATTATTGGCATATAAATATTATTATTATTATTATTATAATTATTATTTATTTTTAATATGCATTATTATTATTATTAGTATTAATGTTTTGATTATTATTTCTATTAAGGGCTGAAGCCCTATTGTATTTTTAATTCAATTTTTTTATTATTCTTCTTATTATTTCTATTATAACTATTATTAATATTAATATGTTATTATTATTATTATAATTATTATTTTTATTATTACTATTTCGAATTACTGTTATTATTATTTCATTATTAATATTACAGCTACTTTATTATTAGTTTTTCTATTATTATTATTATTATTTCATCATCATTATTATTAATAAATTTGGTTATTTATGTTACTTATATTATTAGTATTATTTTGGTAAAGGAGTCGAAGCCCTTATTTCACTATGTTTTTGAGTAATTCCTTTTTATTATTATTGTTAATATTTTTATTATTCTTGTTATTATTAATATTGATATTATTTTTGGTATTTTTGTTATTATTATTTTATCAAAAGCCTAGTCTTATATTAAGTTAGTGTTTAATATTATTTTTGATCGAAGGGAGTCTAATTTTAGCTTTACCCTCATAATAGGTGAGACCAGTCAAAGCCCTATGGAGGTGTAGGAGCGTGCTCCAAGACCAGTGTCGTTTCACTTAAGGAGTGCTAAGGCCTTTGTGTGCTTATATGCATTATGTGCTTCGCATGCTATATATCCTATGTTTATCATTATTAATTATGTCGTAAGTGGCATGATGTGGAGTTGAAGTATGTTTTTATGTTTTTGCATGGCATATATATTATGTGGAGTTGAATTTGTGCAGGTGGGGAGACATCAGCCGGGGCTGAGTGTTGAGCATGTTTTGCTCAAAGTTCAAGAGAGTTGTGGCCATATTTCAGTCTTTATGCGATTCTATTTCCTTTTATTATTTCTTTTGCATCGAAATTATCCTCTTTGATTTATTACCTTGTATTGAGTATTTATCCTCTTTGATTTCACACTCATATTTCTATCTTATTATGGTTCAAAAATGTTTATGCGTATTCTAATTTTTAACATATGATCTTTTGAGTTCTTTTATGAAATGTTGGTTGAGTTTAATGTAAATATTTTCTTAGCCTTAGCATTTGGTACTGAAACGGTTGGAGAGAAACGGTTTGGTACTAAGTGTGATGGTAACATCCCTAGAATTCATGGGTTTTAAATTAAGTATTTTAATTACTTTTTCTTTAAAAAAAAAGTAGTAAATTTCGGGTTGTTACAATGACCCACAAGTAGTTTGCAACTTAGTCAATCTCCTTCGCTTGACTAATATGTGGCATAAGATTCTTTCTATTATTTCTCAATCTAATCTAGCGTTAGATATTAAATCCCCTAACATCTTCATCACTATTATATCAATTTGTATGTTATAATTACTTTTCATTTACTTTATTTTTCATTAAAAAATATGCACATAATCATGTTTTTCTAATTATGTATTTTTTTACGTAAGTTTAGTGTTATAGTTAGTAAGTTTTTAATTCTATTTATATGCTAGCAAATAAAAATGAGTTATCCCAATCCCCAAACTAGAACGAAAGCCTTCTTACAAATATTTTAATTAATAATAAACTGGTTTGAAGTTGTTACTCCAAATGTTCTTTCATTCTTTAATGGTCATGAATTTCCCTCCGACAAATTTTTTGTGTTTCGTTGTTGTTTCTCTGCATTAAGTTAATTCTACAATACCATTGTTATTGGGCTTAAATTCATTAGCAAATCTTTTGATACCCTTATAGTTCTTTACGATATCATGATATCCATAGCCACAATACAGAAAAATAAAGCTGCCCTAGGATGTCATGTACTAGAAAACAAATGAAACCTCCCCTACTTAATATGATTGTAACCTAGGTTACTTACCTACCACTAATGAATGCTTTGTTTCATACCATATCTGAACACCGAGAGCAAGTGATATGACATAAAATCATATATACAACACGTTGCATGTGGTTCTTTTCCACAACTAATATCAAATTAAAGATAATAAAGTGAAAAAAAGTTCCGTGGATGAGAGGCACTGTAAAAGACAAAAATGATGTTGGTAAATGATAACGCACAGGATATAAATTGAGGAAAATCATTTATGTTGAGTACTAAGTACCATGATGGACCATCTCAACTCTTGGGTGACGAACCTATTTCCAAAGCTTTTCCTTCAAACCACTAAAGTAATTATCAAAGATAATGCACGAACATATATAGTTTTACAGGGGCACACAATCATATTTTTATTTTTTTAATAAACGGCAAGAGAATCATTCTATACTGTGTGTGAGGTTGTAACACAGAAACGGGATATAACATTCCAACACGTGGCTCATCAAAACGAGTAAATAAATATATTGGTTAGTTACGGGAGATAAACACAAGTCTAGAGAGGTCTTCACCAAATGAAAATGGCATTACTCTACTCATCGACTATCTACCTAATTGAAATGTTGTTCGTGTTGAGATTGAAACCCTAGACTATGGTTTGAGATATTACTAATATCTTTTTTTTCTAATTATTATTTAACTATACTTTAACTGTTATTGTCTATATGTGTGATTCTATCAAGTATGATTTATAAAGTCCTTGCCTCATTCTAGCTTCCTTATAGTAATAGTATGTAGGATTGCATGCTTGTTATGTGGATATATAAATATACTAGAATTTATGTGTAGAAATTGCAAATAAGTTAGATAACAATTAACCTAATAGTTTTATAATTTTATCAATGGAGTGGAACATTTAGACATGTGTGGATCAAAGGAGGGGAATATAACTGGACATATTAGTATTACTAGTTTGAGTACATAGATAAACAACATTCTACTAGTGCTTAATACTTTAGATCTAATGAAATATAAGAGTCGCTAGTTCAGTTATCATATTAGGATGAAATAGAATTTAATATTGTCATTGCCTCATATTAGTAACTGTAGAGAAGTAACATAAGGTATGACTGTAACACCCTGAAATTCACTACTTTTTTTAAAAAAGTGGAAGTAATTAAATTAGAAATATTTAAATTAAAACTCATGAATTCTAGGGATGTTACCGCTACACTTAGTACCAGAACAGTTCACTCCGACCGTTCCAGTACTAAGTGCTAAGGCTAAAAAGAAATTAATACTAAAATTTAAAATTTGATACCACGAATAATAGTAAGAATAGAATTTAAAAATTCAAAATAATAATAATAAAAATAATAATTATAATAATAAACATATAACAATAATAATAATAGTAATAATGGAAATAATAAGATTAATAACTTAGTGGGGTTCCCGTACTCACATGGACTTGATAAAAAGCATAGAGTGAAATGAGTTCTGATCAGAGATTAATTTAAAAATTAATTTGGACTATAATTGGGCCTTTGTACTTTTACCTGAATGATTGTATGCCTGTATGTTATGGTGTTGGTCTTTATGATCTTTTATCATCCTGCATTATTTTATGTGATTATGTGTTGGCCTTAGTGCTCGGTTACCTTACTCGGTACGTAGCGTACTGATCACCCTTTTCATGGGTGCTGCTCATTCCCATGAGTAGTATGCCCTTCTGACTTTGTGCAGGTGGGTGAGAAATCAATTAGGGCTGAGTGTTGAGCATGTTTTAGCTCAAAGTTTGAGAGAGTCGTGGCCATATTTAAGTCTTTATGCGATTCTATTTCCTCTTATCATTTATTTTGTATCAGAATTATCCTCTTTGATTTATTAACTTGTATTGAGTATTTATCCTCTTTCATTTCACACTCTGATTTCTATCTTATTATGATTCATAAACGTTTATGCGTACTCTAATTTTTAATATATGATCTTTTGAGTTCTTTTATGAAATGTTGCTTGAGTGTAATGTAAATGTTTTCTTAGCCTTAGCACTTGGTACTAAAACGGTCGGAGAGAACCGATTTGGTACTATGTGTGGCAGTAATATCCCTAGAATTCATGGGTTTTAACTTAAGTATTTTAATTACTTCCGCTTTCAAAAAAAAAGTAGTGAATTTTGGGGTGTTACAATGACCCACAAGTAGTTTGCAACTTAGTCAATCTCCTTCGCTTGACTAATATATGGCATAAGATTTTTTCTATTATTTCTCAATATAATCTAGTAGTAGATATTGAATCCCCTAACATCTTCATCACTATTATATTAATTCGTATGTTATAATTACTTTTCATTTACTTTATTTCTCATTTTAAAATATGCACATAATCATGTTTTTCTAATTATTTATTTTTTATGTAATTTTAGAGTTATAGTTAGTAACTTTTTTAATTCTATTTATATACCAGCAAATATAAATGAGATATCCCAATCCCTAAACTAGAACGAAAGCCTTCTTACAAATATTTTAATTAATAATAAACTGGTTTAAAATTAAAAAAATGGAAAGGATTTCGATATTAGATGAGCAAATGGGTTGTGTGGTTGACATGGTTAACTAATTAGAGGCAGAACAAGAGTCACTTAGTACTTTAGTTCCAAATTTAAGTAGGAGTTATGAGTATAATGTTTCCATGTCAAAATGTAATAATGAGATCATTGATGAGGTCCCCATAGAACATATTGAGATGGATGATCAATTGGAAGAAGATCCCACAATAGAGGAAGAAGAATTTAATTGAAATGAGGAGTAAGTAAAATAAGAGGAGCATACAGATGACAATACTTTCACCTTCATCGAGCATGGGCCATCTTTGGATATCTATTCCATTATTTTGCAAAAATGTAATCATTAATCACTTGGTAAGCTTCCAAGTTACTTTGATTTTAGTTTCAGTATTCACACTACATGTTTTCCCTCTCTTAGTCAGCTATATGGATCTAAGAATGAAGATAGTGATTAACTCATCCTAGAAATATCTAATAAGCAAAATGCTCTAAACGAGAGGTTATCTTGAAGATATGTGCTAAAGGATAAGGCTTTAAGACAATATTTTTCTATTTTTAAGGGAGACCACCATATATATTAACCCTAGGTAAAACACTCTATTTTCATAAAGTCATAAGAGTTCTGCTAGAAAATAGTATCAGAGCGGTTGATCCTTTCAATCACGCTCTTTCCTTTTTAAAATTTTTAAACTAATACCACAATTTAGTATCAAAGCAATTTTGATCTATTTTCTGATTTTCAGTCAACTTCGCCGCTCTGATACCACCACAAGTTGGTATCAGAGCAGTTTTGATCTATTTTCCAATTTTCAGTCAACTTTGCCGCTTTGACACCAACTTGTGGTATCGGCTTACAAATTTTAAAAATGAAAGAGCATGGTGAAAACAAACTTCGATACCAACTTGTGGTATCAATTTAAAAAGTTTAAAATCGAAAAAGCGCGATCGAAACTGCTCTGATACCAACTTGTGGTATCAGTTTGAAAATTGTAAAAACGAAAGAGAGTGACTGAAAGGATCAACTGCACTAAAGGAGAGGTTATCTTGAAGATTTTGCGTATAAATCTCTTTCCCTCCTCCATAACCCCCTCAATTGTTCCTCTACTTCCATTCGCCCCTCAATCCGTCTATCAACACATGTCCAAAGACTCAGCGCACTACACCGCGGAAGGATCAATAGGACCATCTATGACGACAATGGCATATGATGGTAATTCAACTCAACCCTCAATCACTTCAAGACTCATTGCTCTATCGCGCTCGATCATCAGTTCAAGAGTCCATTATTTGGGGTTGAAGGTAGAGTCCGGTCCCTCCTCTCCATCAGCTTCCCCTGGCTCAATAGAGAAAGATTGTCAAGATACGGTGTACTACAACGCCGAAGGTTCCAAAGGAACGTGGAATGCATCTAGGATGATATTTCTGCAGGATGATGATTCAATCCCAAAGTCTCCACCGTTGATCGTTTTAAGATTCCGTAACCTGTCGGACTCTAACATCGGTTGACGATTCTTTTCTTTTAGGTCGATGGTGGATTCCAGCCCCTCCTCTCTGCATGCTCCTCTTTGCTCAGAAAAGCAAGTCTCTCCTCCTCACTCAGGGGAAGTAGAACAACATTGTCTGCGTGTCACTAAGTGGTATTTCACAGTGGTCATCTTTATCTTGGCTTTTTTCTACCTTGCTACGATATTCCCGCACTATGCTACTTTTCTCAAATATACGGGCAATGGCATTGGCGGCTTTTTGATATATCTACAATTCAGAAAAATTCACTAGCGTGTTAATAATCATTGTAAAAATGAAAGAGCATGACTAAAAAGATCAACCTCTCTAAAGGAGAGGTTATCTCGAATATTTTGCGTATAAATCTCTTTCCCTCCTCCCTAACCCCCTCAATTGCTCCTCTACTTCCATTCACCCCTCGATCCGTCTATCAACACATGTCCGAAAACTCAGCGCACAACACCACGGAAGGATCCACAGGACCGTCTACGACGACAATGGCAGCTCATGATAATTCAACTTGACCCTCGATCACTTCAAGACTCAGTGCCCTATCACGCTCGATCATCAGTTTAGGAGTCCATTATTTGGGGTTGAAGGCAGAGTCTAGTCCCTCCACTCCATCAGCTTCCCCAGGCTCAGCAGAGCAAGACCATCAAGATACGGTGTACTACAACGCCGAAGGTTCCAGAGGAACGTGGAATGCATCTAGGATGATATTTCTACAGGATGAATATTCAATCCCAAAGTCTCCATCGTCGATCGTTTTAAGATTCCGTAACCTGTCTGGCTCGAACATCGGTTGACGATTCTTTTCTATTAGGTCGACGGTGGATTCCAGCCCCTCGTCTCTGCATGATTCTCTTCGCTCAGAAGAGCAAGTCTCTCCTCCTCACTCAGGGCAAGTAGAACAACACTGTCCAGGTGTCACTAAGTGGGATTTCACAGCGGTCATCTTTATCTTGGCTTCTATCTACCTTGCTACGATATTCCTGTACTATGCTACTTTTCTCAAATATGCGGGCAAGGACATTGGCGGCTCTTTGATATATCTACAATTCAGAAAAATCCATTGGCATGTTAATAATCATGGCAATGAAGCAAGGGAAGGAAGGGAAGGAATCGGAGCAGGAGGAACAGTGGAGGATGCGATGGCAGGATTAAGAGAGTTGTTTGGGTATGAATGAACTGGACACACAACTGTAAGTAGCTGGTTGATTCCATTTATTGTTTCAAGATAGTTAAGATACACACGAATATGGTACTATAGTGTTTCCAACATGGCTTTTGAATGGCGAGATTTTTTCACCTCTGACATACGGTTCTGTGGGTAGTGGGATTTTTGGTTTGAAGTTGTTACTCTAATTGTTCTTTCATTCTTTAATGGTCATGAATTTCCCTCCGAAAAGGTTTTCGCATTTCGTTGTTGTTTCTCTACATTAAGTTAATTCTGCAATACCCTTGTTATTGGACTTAAATTCAATTGGCAAATATATTGATACCCTTATAGTTCTTTACGATATCATGATATCCATAAGAGTCCTACTAGAAATTGGTATCAGAGCGGTTGAACCTTTCATTCACGCTCTTTCGTTTTTAAAATTTTTAAACTGATACCACAAGTTGGTATCAGAGCAGTTTCAATCTATTTTTCGATTTTTAGTCAACTTCGCCGCTCTGACACCAACTTGTGGTATCAGCTTCCAAATTTTAAAAAGGAAAGAGCGTGGTGAAAAAAAACTTCGATACTAACTTGTGGTATTAATTTAAAAAGTTTAAAATCGGAAAAGCAATTTCAAAACTGCTCTGATACCAACTTGTGGTATCAGTTTAAAAATTGTAAAAATGAAAGAGCATGACTAAAAAGATCCACCGCTTTAAAGGAGAGGTTATCTCGAATATTTTGCGTATAAATCTCTTTCCCTCCTCCGTAACCCCCTCAATTGCTCCTCTACTTCCATTCACCCCTCGATCCGTCTATCAACACATGTCCGAAAACCCAGCGCACTACACCACGGAAGGATCCACAGGACCGTCTACGACGACAATGGCAGCTGATGATAATTCAACTTGACCCTCGATCACTTCAAGACTCAGTGCCCTATCACGCTCGATCATCAGTTTAGGAGTCCATTATTTGGGGTTGAAGGCAGAGTCTAGTCCCTCCACTCCATCAGCTTACCCAGGCTCAGCAGAGCAAGACCATCAAGATACGGTGTACTACAACGCCGAAGGTTCCAGAGGAACGTGGAATGCATCTAGGATGATATTTCTACAGGATGAATATTCAATCCCAAAGTCTCCATCGTCGATCGTTTTAAGATTCCGTAACCTGTCTGGCTCGAACATCGGTTGACGATTCTTTTCTGTTAGGTCGACGGTGGATTCCAGCCCCTCGTCTCTGCATGATTCTCTTCGCTCAGAAGAGCAAGTCTCTCCTCCTCACTCAGGGCAAGTAGAACAACACTGTCCAGGTGTCACTAAGTGGGATTTCACAGCGGTCATCTTTATCTTGGCTTCTATCTACCTTGCTACGATATTCCCGCACTATGCTACTTTTCTCAAATATGCGGGCAAGGACATTGGCGGCTCTTTGATATATCTACAATTCAGAAAAATCCATTGGCATGTTAATAATCATGGCAATGAAGCAAGGGAAGGAAGGGAAGGAATCGGAGCAGGAGGAACAGTGGAGGATGCGATGGCAGGATTAAGAGAGTTGTTTGGGTATGAATGAACTGGACACACAACTGTAAGTAGCTGGTTGATTCCATTTATTGTTTCAAGATAGTTAAGATACACACGAATATGGTACTATAGTGTTTCCAACATGGCTTTTGAATGGCGGGATTTTTTCACCTCTGACATACGGTTCTGTGGGTAGTGGGATTTTTGGTTTGAAGTTGTTACTCTAATTGTTCTTTCATTCTTTAATGGTCATGAATTTCCCTCCGAAAAGGTTTTCGCATTTCGTTGTTGTTTCTCTACATTAAGTTAATTCTGCAATACCCTTGTTATTGGACTTAAGTTCAATTGGCAAATATATTGATACCCTTATAGTTCTTTACGATATCATGATATCCATAAGAGTCCTACTAGAAATTGGTATCAGAGCGGTTGAACCTTTCATTCACGCTCTTTCGTTTTTAAAATTTTTAAACTGATACCACAAGTTGGTATCAGAGCAGTTTCAATCTATTTTTCGATTTTTAGTCAACTTCGCCGCTCTGACACCAACTTGTGGTATCAGCTTCCAAATTTTAAAAAGGAAAGAGCGTGGTGAAAAAAAACTTCGATACTAACTTGTGGTATTAATTTAAAAAGTTTAAAATCGGAAAAGCAATTTCAAAACTGCTCTGATACCAACTTGTGGTATCAGTTTAAAAATTGTAAAAATGAAAGAGCATGACTAAAAAGATCAACCGCTTTAAAGGAGAGGTTATCTCGAATATTTTGCGTATAAATCTCTTTCCCTCCTCCCTAACCCCCTCAATTGCTCCTCTACTTCCATTCACCCCTCGATCCGTCTATCAACACATGTCCGAAAACTCAACGCACTACACCACGGAAGGATCCACAGGACCGTCTACGACGACAATGGCAGCTGATGATAATTCAACTTGACCCTCGATCACTTCAAGACTCAGTGCCCTATCACGCTCGATCATCAGTTTAGGAGTCCATTATTTGGGGTTGAAGACAGAGTCTAGTCCCTCCACTCCATCAGCTTCCCCAGGCTCAGCAGAGCAAGACCATCAAGATACGGTGTACTACAACGCCGAAGGTTCCAGAGGAACGTGGAATGCATCTAGGATGATATTTCTACAGGATGAATATTCAATCCCAAAGTCTCCATCGTCGATCGTTTTAAGATTCCGTAACCTATCTGGCTCGAACATCGGTTGACGATTCTTTTCTGTTAGGTCGACGGTGGATTCCAGCCCCTCGTCTCTGCATGATTCTCTTCGCTCAGAAGAGCAAGTCTCTCCTCCTCACTCAGGGCAAGTAGAACAACACTGTCCAGGTGTCACTAAGTGGGATTTCACAGCGGTCATCTTTATCTTGGCTTCTATCTACCTTGCTACGATATTCCCGCACTATGCTACTTTTCTCAAATATGCGGGCAAGGACATTGGCGGCTCTTTGATATATCTACAATTCAGAAAAATCCATTGGCATGTTAATAATCATGGCAATGAAGCAAGGGAAGGAAGGGAAGGAATCGGAGCAGGAGGAACAGTGGAGGATGCGATGGCAGGATTAAGAGAGTTGTTTGGGTATGAATGAACTGGACACACAACTGTAAGTAGCTGGTTGATTCCATTTATTGTTTCAAGATAGTTAAGATACACACGAATATGGTACTATAGTGTTTCCAACATGGCTTTTGAATGGCGGGATTTTTTCACCTCTGACATACGGTTCTGTGGGTAGTGGGATTTTTGGTTTGAAGTTGTTACTCTAATTGTTCTTTCATTCTTTAATGGTCATGAATTTCCCTCCGAAAAGGTTTTCGCGTTTCGTTGTTGTTTCTCTACATTAAGTTAATTCTACAATACCCTTGTTATTAGACTTAAATTCAATTGGCAAATCTATTGATACCCTTATAGTTCTTTACGATATCATGATATCCATAAGAGTCCTACTAGAAATTGGTATCAGAGCGGTTGAACCTTTCATTCACGCTCTTTCGTTTTTAAAATTTTTAAACTGATACCACAAGTTGGTATCAGAGCAGTTTCAATCTATTTTTCGATTTTTAGTCAACTTCGCCGCTCTGACACCAACTTGTGGTATCAGCTTCCAAATTTTAAAAAGGAAAGAGCGTGGTGAAAAAAAACTTCGATACTAACTTGTGGTATTAATTTAAAAAGTTTAAAATCGGAAAAGCAATTTCAAAACTGCTCTGATACCAACTTGTGGTATCAGTTTAAAAATTGTAAAAATGAAAGAGTCTGACTAAAAAGATCAACCGCTCTAAAGGAGAGGTTATCTCGAATATTTTGCGTATAAATCTCTTTCCCTCCTCCCTAACCCCCTCAATTGCTCCTCTACTTCCATTCACCCCTCGATCCGTCTATCAACACATGTCCGAAAACTCAGCGCACTACACCATGGAAGGATCCACAGGACCGTCTACGACGACAATGGCAGCTGATGATAATTCAACTTGACCCTCGATCACTTCAAGACTCAGTGCCCTATCACGCTCGATCATCAGTTTAGGAGTCCGTTATTTGGGGTTGAAGGCAGAGTCTAGTCCCTCCACTCCATCAGCTTCCCCAGGCTCAGCAGAGCAAGACCATCAAGATACGGTGTACTACAACGCCGAAGGTTCCAGAGGAACGTGGAATGCATCTAGGATGATATTTCTACAGGATGAATATTCAATCCCAATGTCTCCATCGTCGATCGTTTTAAGATTCCGTAACCTGTCTGGCTCGAACATCGGTTGACGATTCTTTTCTGTTAGGTCGACGGTGGATTCCAGCCCCTCCTCTCTGCATGATTCTCTTTGCTCAGAAGAGCAAGTCTCTCCTCCTCACTCAGGGCAAGTAGAACAACACTGTCCAGGTGTCACTAAGTGGGATTTCACAGCGGTCATCTTTATCTTGGCTTCTATCTACCTTGCTACGATATTCCCGTACTATGCTACTTTTCTCAAATATGCGGGCAAGGACATTGGCGGCTCTTTGATATATCTACAATTCAGAAAAATCCATTGGCATGTTAATGATCATGGCAATGAAGCAAGGGAAGGAAGGGAAGGAATCGGAGCAGGAGGAACAGTGGAGGATGCGATGGCAAGATTAAGAGAGTTGTTTGGGTATGAATGAACTGGACATACTTAAATACCCCGAAAATTCCTAATTTTATAAATTATATTTAAAAGAGGTTTTATTAGAAAATTATTTAAATAAATTAATTTTATTAAAATAAAAGGGTATTTAATTAAGGAAAATCAAGAAGAGATTTATAAGTATTTTAATTAGGAGGAATTTGGGTATTTTAGCTAATTAAGCATTTAAAGAAAAAGTTAAATAAATAAATTATTTTAATTAAAATAAGAAGGAGAAAATAGTTTCTAAATTTTAATAATTTTATAAGTAATTTAATTGGAGAAAAATTAAGGTGTTTGCTAATTAAAAAGGAATTTATGAAAAATCCCTTAAAAATCTTAATTTAGCCTAAAAATGAATTTAAATATTATTTTGTGTACATCAAATATTTTAAATAATTTAAATATCCCATATTATTATTTTTTCCTTTTCCCCTTCTTCTTTTTTCCTTTTCTTCTCTCTTTTTCTTTCTTCTTTTCTTTTTTCTATTTCCCCTCTTCTCGCCCGTTGGGCCAGCCCCGGCCCTTTCCCCCTTTCCCTTCCTCCTTCCCGCGGCCCAGCGCCGTTCGGCCCGTCCTCGCACGATGAAACGCAGCGTTTCGCCCCTCCTTTCGCCGAAACGCTGCGCGCCGAATTAAGCAAGTGGCTGTTGCCTGCCAGCTACTCGACGCCGCGCTTTGTCCAAATAAGAACCAAAACGCCGCGTTTTACTAGGGTGTTTTAACGTTCGCTGAACCGGCCGGTTTTTCCCCCTTCTTTTCTTTTCTCCCGGACCGCCGGTCCGACCGCCGTCTTCTTCCTCCTCGCGTGCGCGACCTGCAACACGCCGCCCCCTCGCTCCGACCGCCTGCACGCCGCCTGCACGCAGCCTGCATGCCGCCTCCCCTTTTCTGCTCTGCCGGCCACCCTCCCTCGACCAGCCGACACCCCCCAGCACCCCTAGGCCGCCGCACCCTTTTCCCCTTCTTTCCCCGACCAACCTGCAAGTCTGCCATGGCAGACCTGCGTCGGTCGCCACCACCGGTCGGCGTGCCCTGAGTCGCCGCCTGACCGTCCTCCCTTGTCTCCCCCTCGATCCTCCCGATCCCCGGCCTATAAATACCCCCCGAAACCCCGGCGTTGGCCACACACAAACCTCCCAAGCCAGAAATTCTCCCTTTGCGCCACCTCCCCTTCAGATCACCACCCCGTCGCCGCCGCCCGTCTCCACCGCCCGAACCACCCCCGAAACCCTTCCCTGCAGCACCCTCCACCCAACCAAGCCTCCCTCAGCCCTCGATTTACCTTGCACGCGCCGCCCCAAGCGTGCAAAACACCCTTCCCGACCAAACCAATCCCCAAGCTCCGCCACCCTTCGCACCGCCGCCCACCGCCGCGCCGCCACTCCCAGCGCCCCCTCTGCCTCCCAGAATCACCCAGGGAACTTCCCCAACCTCCCTAGACCCTCTATTTCCCCTGCCAACCCCTCCTTTTCCTTCCTTTCCCCTCCACCACCTCTCCACCCTCTTTCTCCCCCTATGCCGCTGCCGCCGCCGCCGTGCGCCGCCACCTGTGCCACCCACACCCTAGGTAGTTCTCTAAACCCCCAACCCCTGAACCTTTATTATATAAGTGCTAATTATTTAGTAGCATAATTAATATTATTCTTAATATTATTATTATTATTATTATCACTATTAATATTATTATTAGTATCATCACTATTATCATTATTATTACCCTTATCATTGTTATTATTACTATTGGTATTATTATTTTTATTATTATTACTATTGTTATTATTATTATTATTATTATTATTATTACTATTACTATTATTATTAATATTATTATTGTTATTATTATTTAACCAAACCTTGAAACATTTATAACTATTGGTCTTACTAATACTAGTGACCCATAACCTTAGTATTTTATTTTAATATCATGGCCGTTATTATTATTGCTAGTATTTCTATTATCATTATTATCATGGTTATCATTATTATTATTATTACTATTACTATTACTATTATTATTATTATTATTACTATTATTATTACTACTATCATTACTATCAGTAACATTGAACTACTACCGTTAATAATAAATGTTATTAAAATTACTTTAAATTATTGTAGCTACTTTCATTAGTAGTAGCTTGATTTACTACCTTGAGAATTTTGACCATACTTCACTTATAAAAGTAACATTACTAGTCTTCGCCCTAATGGTAAGGTAAAGAGTAGGGGTAAGATAGAAAAGAATAGTGTTTTGGTCGGAGGAAAAGTAACCCCAATTTTCCCTCTCATAGGCGAGTCAAGTCGACACTCGGAGGAGACGTAGGAGCGTGCTCCAAGACCGGTGTCGTGTTAGGTAAGGACGAAGCTATGGCCTTGTGCTATTTGTGATGTGTTTATAGATGATGAGCATGCCATGTTGATGTGTAATATGCATGTGTTATGATTAACCTGTTTTGTGTAGCGCAGCATGGATCATGAGGTATGTTGTGTGCGCCTTATATTATACGTGTATGCCATGTTCCATGTTTATCGTTGATGTTGATGATGTGACTTGTTATAGCCCTCTAGGACATGCATGCTAGGGTTTTGGGTAGCATGAAATGATAATAAAAGAATAACGGGAAAGTGGACATTTGGGAAGTTTGCATGGGGGAACTAGATCTTGCATGGGCATGATCCTTACGTGGGAAAGGCTGATTTGGGTTGTGGAGAGTCTTAGAGTGATGGGAGACTTATTATGAAAGATAGTACGTGAGTTGGTGCATAAGGGATCTGATTCGGGTTTTGCGAGTATGTGGGTGTTGGGGAGTCTGCAGGGAGTATCTAAATTATGCGTAGGGATGAATATTACTGGAGGAAAGTTGATTTTGGAAGTAAATAAGATAATTCTAAAGTTACGGGTCCATTGGAGACTTGGGTGCAAAATTTTATGTGGGTCGATATAAGGGTGTTTAAGGGACCCAATTAGGATTTTGGGAGAAAATGAGGAAATTGAGGGGTACAAGGGTAAAAATGATCAAGGAAGGATGGAGTATGGGGTTGAGAGTGAGAATTCAGTTAGATAAAGGATGAGTATGGGTTTTCTAAAGGAGAAGGGAGATTTTGGGGTGAAAGAGGGAGGTTACTTGTTGAAGAAGTAAGGTGCTGGGGTTAGGTGCAGCCAACTAGGGTTGGCGTGGTCGATTAGGGTTTGAGTGGCCAACCAGGGTTTGGTTAGTCACATGTGAACTTGGGAGATAAAGAGATACACTTGGGGAATTTTCTAATAAAGAATGAGGTGCGAGATAGAGAATAACGTAGCGTTGGTAAGTAAGAAAGAGTTGGGCCACATAGGTCCGATTAGGGTATCCGAGGAGGAACCCTAGAGGGATGAGAACATGCGGAGGCGACATCATATGTGTTGGGATGGCCTATATCCTTGGGGTTTGTGTCTTACTATATGCTACTTTACCTAAGTCTACGGGGGGATGGATGTCGGGTGTGAGAAGAGGTACGGGTCTCAAAATATGGGACGAACCCTTGGAGGGGAAAGTAGCAGAGTATTAGCCGCATGCATGTCAAGGGTGATGTGTGAATTAATAAGACACCGATAAGACATTAATCATGTAAAGCGAAAGATGTCGAGCCGAGCCTGTGATCCGGTCCACCGGCTATAATAGTGGATCAGAGGCGTTTTGCCCTGTGCGTTTATTTCCGGTCCACCGGCTATAATAGTGGATCAGAGGCGTTCTGCCCTGTGCGATATCTTCCGGTCCACCGGCTATAATAGTGGGGGATCTCGTGCTCGACAAACCAAACGTATAAGTTAATCCATGGGAAAGATACTAAGTACTTAAAGCGAAACACCATGTGAGTCGGGGCTGTGATCCGGTCCACCGCCTATAATAGTGGATGAGAGGCGTTTTTCCCTGTGCGTTTATTTTCCGGTCCACCGGCTATAATAGTGGATCAGAGGCGTTCTGCCCTGTGCGATATCTTCCGGTCCACCGGCTATAATAGTGGGGCTCCCGCACTCACATGGGTTATTAAAGAGTATGTGTGAAATGGACTTATCATTAATGAGAATAAAGAATAAGTCACCAGAAAAGTACTCAGGCCTTATCTTGTGTGTTATCGCATGTGACTTATATGTTTGAGCTGTGTGTGCTATCACTACCACGGAAAGGAGTTTTAATAACGGTTATTTTATAGTTTTAATAACGGTTTTCAACCGTTATTGAATCGCCCGTTATTAAATCTTTAATAACGGTTCATAACCGTTATGAAAAATACACAAAAACCCGCGAATATGTGCGTAAACTTCATATTTAATAACGATTTTTACTTAAAACCCGTTGTTAAAAAGGAGCTTTTAATAACGGTTCTAATGAAAACCGTTATTAAAACTGGAGTTTTAATAACGGTTCTTATTAAAACCGTTATTAAAAACTGGAGTTTTAATAACGGTTTTAATCAGAACCGTTATTAAAACAAGGTTTTAATAACGGTTTTCATAAGAACCGTTATTAAAACTCCAATTTTTTTTTTAGTTTTTGCAGTTTTGTTCCTGCCCACATACACATTTGTAAGTTCAAATAATTACCAAATCTGCATTGTAAAACAACATCAATTGATAACAAATCTGCAATCACACCATAATTTCAATCAATCCCTTGTTAATACACCAGACATATATACTCAAGAATCAAAATTAGTAGGCATACCACAACTTGGTAGCTCTACACCAAAGCAAAATGTCATAAATCTAGCTTAGAAGACTTAAAGACATAGACAAAATACAAACATGAACATGCTTGGCCCATTGCATAATAATCATTCTGAATCATCGGAATGTAGCTCGTCTTCTTCACTTGAACCCTTAAAAACTTCAATTTCATCATCATCATCATCTTCTTCACTTGAAAATCTGGTTCCAGTAGCTCTTTGGAGGTACCTAAAGCTCTTGTCTCATCCATAATTACACGGAATTGGCATAATTACATTAAGAAAAGGCCCTAAAAATATGAGGCCAAAATGGCATAATTACACGGAATTGGCATAATAACAAAAAAAACCTCAATTTAGAGGCCAAAATGGCATTTTCTGGGCTCCGATATTGCCCAAACCGGCTCTGCCGATCTGCCACGTCGTAGATCTCAAAAAAATACCCAAAATAGCCTCCTAGATCACCTAAATCCGAGGTCGCATGAAAAAGTTATGACCCTCCAAAGTTTACAGTTGAATCTAGCTCTAAATAACCTCAATAATGTCTTCTCTTTTGTTTATTATGGTTGTAGCTCTAAATAATGTTCTCCATACAAAAAAATACAACATTCAACAACGAACAACAAAATTTTCAGCAAACACATTCAACAACATATTTTCGAACGAAACCCTAGCAACATGCATTTATATAAGTAGATAAAAAGTTATGAGAAGAAGAACAAACACATACATAAAGTGTCAGCTAGCTTCGGAACAATGGAAGAGGCGCGGTGGAGAGTTGGCGGTGCGAGGGTTTCCTTTACTTGAGAGGAACTGGTGTGGTGGTGCGAGGGTTTGCAAGGAGAAGGAGAGCAAGTGAACGAAGGTGCAGAGAATCTGAAAATTTTGGCACGAAATAGAACTGAACTGAATGAAATATAAGTTTGATTTTTGGGTTTTAATAACGGTTCCTGAAAGAACCGTTATTAAAACATCTTTTAATAACGGTTCTCTCAGGAACCGTTATTAAAACTTTCAGACTTTTGATAACGGTTCCTTTCAAGAACCGTTATTAAAACATCCGTGTAAATTTTAACATTGCCCTTTTAATAACGGTTTTTTCTATAACCGTTATCAAAACTATCCCGCCCATAAATTTTCACGCATTTGACAACGGTTTTTGAACTACCGTTATTAATATCCCGTTATTATTTCCCGTTTTCGTAGTAGTGTATGTGGTATGATTGTATGTTTGGCCTTAGCGCACCTGCGCCCTTACTCAGTACTGGACCCGTACTGATACTACCTTGATTGACTGGGTCCTGTGATGATCCACCAATGGTGGGGAGCAGACCTTTGATGCAGGTTGATCTGTTACTAATTTGGGGTGGAAGGCTTGATCTGAGTGAGTAAGCGGTCCGGATATTTCCCTTCGAAAATTGTGTGGTTTAATCGTATTTGTCTTTAGAGGTTACAAATGTTGTATTTAATTTTTCGAGGGTTTTATCGTACCTTGCTATTCCGTTATTTTAAGTATTCTGATATATGGACCTTTTAAATTGTATTTCGGAATGTAACTTTTGACCTTCGCACTCTGATCTCGTAAAACTTGTGTTTTATGAATGATTTGTTCTGGTTTTATTCTTTCTAGCCTTAGCACTTAGTGTCGGGTCGGTAGTTATGGATCGATCTGGTACTAAGTGTGGCGGTAATACCCCCGAGTTTACGGTTTTTAATTCTCTTGCTTCCGCTAAAAATTTTGATTTAAACGAAATTTTTTAGTAGTAAATTTGGGGGTGTTACACATACAACTATAAGTAGCTTGTTGATTCCATTTATTGTTTTAAGATATTCAAGATACACACGAATATGGTACTATAGTGTTTCTTGCGTGGCTTTTGATGGCGGGATTCTTCGATCTCTGACATACGGTTCTGTGGGGTAGTGGGATTTTTGGTTTGAAGTTGTTACTCCAAATGTTCTTTAATTCTTTAATGGTCATGAATTTCCCTCCGAAAAAGTTTTCGTGTTTCGTTGTTGTTTCTCTGCATTAAGTTAATTCTACAATACCATTGTTATTGGACTTAAATTCACTAGCAAATCTTTTGATACCCTTATAGTTCTTTACGATATCATGATATCCATAGTCACAATACAGAAAAATAAAGCTGCCCTAGGATGTCATGTACCAGAAAACAAATGAAACCTCCCCTACTTAATACGATTGTAACCTAGGTTACTTGCCTACCACTAATGAATGCTTTGTTTCATACCATATCTGAATACCGAGAGCAGGTGATATGACATAAAATCACATATAAAACACTTTAAATGTGGTTCTTTTCCACAACTAATATCAAATTAAAGATAATTAAGTAAAAAAAAAGTTTGATGGATTAGAGGCAATGTAAAAGACAAAAATGATGTTGGTAAATGATAACGCACAGGATTTAAACCGAGGAAAATCATGTATGTTGAGGAGTAAGTACCATCTCAAATATTGGGTGACCAACCCATTTCCAAAGCTTGTGCTTTGAACCACTGAAGTAGTTATCAAATCTAATGCATGAACCTATATAGTTTTACAGGGGCACACAATCACATTTTTATTTTTTTAATAAACGGCAAGAGAATCACTCTACATTGTGTGTGAGGTTGTAACACAGAAACGGGATACAACATTCCAACATGTGGCTCATCAAAAGGAGTAACTAAATATATTGGTTAGTTACGGGAGATAAACAAAAGTCTAGAGAGGTCCTCCCCAAATGAAAATGGCATTACTCTACTCATCGACTATCTACCTATGAGAATCAACGAAGCCATCCTTAGAAATTTTTTTGAGGCACATATAGAGATCATAGATACCTTTATGGTGAAAACTAAAAAAAAAATATTGATACGATTTTTCTTTTCTTAGGTTGAACATGGTGTAAGATGTTTTCAAACCTTAGAAAGGGAGAATGATCGGAAGGTTATACGAAGGTTTATCTCAATGCAAATGGCAAAGTTTGTCAAACCTTTCGGTGATATCAAGGTGAAACAAGGAGATAGTAGGGGAGTTGGCTCCATGGGAAGAAAGAAGAAACAAACTTATCATTTAATGTCAAAGAGGCTATCATTTTGCGATGAAATCTCTATAGTGGAGGAATCTCATTTAAGGGATATGGGAAGCCCAAAGGAAAATGTTTCAATGCCATGGGGATGAAATCCCAAGATTATGGTGCCATGTTGAGGAGAAAAGGGTGGAATGTGCACAAGGATATAAAAAGAGCTTGGGCCACAACTCAACAAATAACTTGGTTGCATCATTGATAATAACATTTTATGCCATATTTTTATGGTATTAATCATCATAATGTATGTTACTTTTTCTTTAGAAAGGTCAGTTTAACCTCTATTAAATACTAATTTTGCATCACTCATAAATAAAATAAGCAAAAGTGGTTTGTTTTGAATAGTTTTACAAGTGAAAAGGTCAACCAAATCATTCACATTAAAAATTAAAAACAACATTTGGTATTGTGAGCATCACTTTTTCATCCGAGCTCAAATTGAGCTCATTTAATTTCATTGGACAGCTAAGCAAAAGGGATACAAATTTCATACATACCTAGTTTTTTAGTCAGATTAGAGCATGGTAAAAGTTTTGTTGGAAGGTGAAGTTGTCAATCAGAAGATGTTAAAATTATCTTGAGACTGGAGTTTCACTAGGGCATATTTGGAGCAACTAAACAACCTTTGGTAGTGTTGACCTCCACATGAGTCTTTTCTAAATCTTTCCTCCTATTTTATCTTCTCACCAACCTAATACATAATTTTAGCTCTTTTAATGCATATATAAACATCATTAACTTCTATCTCAATTTAATTCACAAATCATTACTCCATATTAATTTTCACAATTATGGTCTTATTCTTCATCTTCTTCAACCTCTTCCCCTATTATTCTCCATTAATTCTCTCAATTCTTGCTTCAAATCCATCAACTCATCTGTAATTCATTCAATTCTTCCATCATCTACCCCTAACTCATGGTTCTCTTACGTCAATTCAGCCTTCATTATGGGATTTTCAAATTAAGATTCCACCATATTCATACCTTGATCCATCTTCATAATGTCTTCAATTCACATTTTAGTTCTCCTAATTAATCCATGAAATCATTAATTCCATATCCATAAACCTTAAATTTTGTTGACGGCATGCCTCAATTTACACAATGAAGCTCTCAATTAAAGCTAACATACAAGTAGAGGAGAAGATTGGTTCGTGCGAGGAATAAGACAAAATATATAAGTGATGTTTGACTGGGGGCCATCCTCTTGTGTTACTTTACTCTTTTTTTTTTGCTTCAATTTTGGTCTTTTTCTTTTGGTGTTGTATATTATGTCTCGTGTAATTAATTTTTACATGATGTGTGACTAATTGAAATGTTGTTCGTGTTGAGATTGAAACCCTAGATTAGGGTTTGAGATATTACTAATATTTTATTTTTTCTAATTATTATTTAACTATACTTTAATTGTTATTGTCTGTATGTGCGATTCTATCAAGTGTGATTTATATAGTCCTTGCCTCATTCTAGCTTCCTTATAGTAATAGTAATATCTAGTAAAACCGTCAAAGTACTCATATAAGGTCATCATTGCCCATTGAATAGGCAAAGGACCACAAAAAGAACCCATCAGTACTACCATACTAAGTCAATCATAGCACAACACTAACATACAAAGCCATATGAGGCACAAAGATGATAACATGGCTAGGATACATTATGAAAATCATTCAAATACTGAACTGAACAACACTGACACAATCAAATCAAATCCAAACACCAAGGGTAAGGCACTAAGGTACCTACCAAAACAACAAATCAATAATAATTTTAAATACCAAAGGTAGAGCGCTAACGCAACTACCAAATCACATACCAAACTAGGTAGTGTACAATTGCAACCATCGAAATAATACCTAGATCAAAAAGTTTACATTCTTATACATTACTTCTATTTTTAATTACTTGAGGATATATAATAATAGCCTAGAGACAAAGAAGAACACTGGTTATACTAGCTTACAATGCATCATAATAACTTCCCAACCATCCAACCTGGAGGCATAACATCACTCTAATCATACTAATGCATAAGGTAACACAGTACCCTCCACACCTAGGAAACCAAATCCATAAGTATCGATACCCTTTATAGGTCCCATAGGTCACATATTGAGTAGACTAGGCCATTTCTAAGGCACTACGATACACCAAATAACCAAAACAAATCAAGGGCTCCTACCTCATCTCTAGGGTAGCTAACCCTAGAGAGTAACCATTCCTGAAACTTAAGATCTTCCACACTATTCGTATATTATAGGGTGATGAAAAATATCACACGTAACACAATAATTCTCATTCAATACTTAACAAGTTCTTTTGTTTCCAATTATTAAGGTAAACCCCAAGGTCATTTGTCTATGTCAAGGTTAAAGTCAACTCTAAGGTCAACCTATCAATAATCTAAGGTCATCCTATGTCCAATTATTTATATTAGGAATATTTGGTCAAAAATGAACTAAACGCCCTTGAAACCCTAATTTCACCATTACTATCCAAACATTTTTATGATATGCACTTTGTCATGAAAAGGCTAAAGGATAATAATTCTCAATATTTTAGCACATTGGTAATCCTTACGATTTAGCGATTGACTATATTTTTCACTTTTCATGCTTTTAGTAAGTTACATATTCAAGTCCTAATTATGCATTTCTAACATGTCAAATGTTACTTGCAACACATACGTGCATATTTATACTATGGCATGACAGCTACTAGGACAATTACATCATGGCGCATGTAAGCAATCATTTCTAACTCTAGGTCATGCAAATAGTCTATTCATGCTTTTATGTTATTCATCTTAACCTTAGGTACTATAAAATGATAATCATGGTACACTTGCCATGACTTTTACATCATATTCTTGACAAGATTAAAGCCATGAGACACACATACATTAATCTTTCCACAAAATACACATGTGTTTATCTTCTATTGAATAGCACATTAAATACATGCTAATTATTCAATATCATACTTTCATGTTCACACCTATTCATAATACTTGCATACTTATTGTAAAACTTTTGAAACATAATGCATACATATATCATTTTAAAACCCATGCATAAATCATATCATGGTGACATAACGACTTTTATGTGTTGCTAGATGATTTCAAATCTTAGTAGAAGAGTACAGTTACATTTTATCCCTACAAAAGAAATACATCAAGATTCACCCAATAGTCTCCACTCAACGTCTTCAAAACCCTTTCATCAACATAACCAACACATATATTATAATTTTAATATAAGTAATAAAAACAAAAAAATTACTCTAAAAATAGGGTTAGAAAATAATTGGCATTTGGTGATCATTTTTAAAAAAAAATGGAGGAAGTGGAAGGCTGGTTGAGGGCATTTAATGTGTTATGTATACACATTTAAGCAAGAGAGGAAGAAAGGAGGTAGGATAATTGGGTAAGGAATGTCAACAAAAACCCTCATTTATAGGACATGGAGGTGGGAGTTGATGGGGTAGGGAGTAGACCATGGTGGGAAGAAAAGAGTGGTTCATGCAAGGGGGAAAGAAAAGGAAGAGAAAAGGTTCGGTAAGGAAAGGAATGAAAAAAGGATAATAAAAGGAAAATGGGAAAGAAAATAATGTGGGTTTAGAATTAGATTTAGGTTAAGATAATTTAGGTTAGAGTATAAAATAGGATCAAATTTAATAGCCCACTTTTGATTAAATCTTAACCTAATGAAATTTATATCTAAACCATCAAAATAATACACATAATAATAATAATACATTTAATATAGAACCTATAAAAATAATTATTATGACTACTTACACACAATTATCAGTTTATAATTATGGTTTCTAAATATGGTGTATAACATTGGTTATCTTTAGTTGCTTGCATTGTGGCTAGCCCTTAAAACTAAGATTTTCCAAAAGCCCCAAGATATATTAGCTAAGATAATATATTGGCAACATAAAAAGATAACATGAAATGGATTCCCCTTGCTTAATCCCTCATTGGCCCATGAGCGGGTGCGGGTGAGTTAATGAACAATTAACAATAATGGGAAACAAGATGATGGAAACACAAGCCATAATCATAGGCACAAATCGGTGCAAAACCCATAATTGAATATAATAAATTTTAAAAAATATAACTCACCGTATCATAAGCCTTCTTCAAATAAAGATTTTCCATGCACCATGGTAAGACACCCTGATGCATAATACTAAACATATTGGATTAAACCAAGTGTTAGTGATGGAATTGGGTTGACTCCAACAAAATAGAAAATATAGAAAAGATGTAAAGAAGATGAAAGGTGAACTTAATCTTGAAATGCCTTCAATATTCATAACTTAAACTAACCAAATAGGGTATCAACTCTTAGCTTGATTGGTGTAAGAATTTGAAAGAACAAAGAAGACTAACTATTAGCCTTGGATGGTAATATTGTGTCGATAACAACCTGGAAAATTTTGGTCAAAAAGATAGCTCCCTCATTTCAGCCATTTTACCTCTATAAAGAGTGTATTTAAACCTTTAGTGATTTCACTACACTTCCAACACATAGTGAGAAGAATTGGTTCACCCCCAAACATAGTTTACACTAATATAAGCTAACTAAGGTTTATAGTCATTACATTAAGCTATTGCTAAATGTAAAAACCTATTAGCCCTCCATCAAATTATGGCTACTATTACAACCTATTTCAATTTATTGGAAAAAATATTAATTACAATTATGGAAAGTTTAACAACACTCTTTAACTATGGTTTCTAAGAAAGGAAAAGTTAGTTAATTGAAAGTTAATGGATGAAGACTCCTTGAAAGGCTGGACTTAGCCAAATGTGGAGGTTGATTCTCTACTAAATTTTTATTTTAGGCCTTAATAACCTCAAAATTATCCTCCTAAGGTTCCTTAAATCCTCCACACAAAATAGGCATCACAAGGTGTAAACTTTTCTAACGGAAATGATAGTGTAAGGATGGAGATAATCGTGGATTTGATGAGCCATATTGAAGCCATAATGGAGCCGACCAAACCTAGATTTGGGGAGCCATAATATATCCATAATAGAGCCATCAGTACGTAGGGTTTGATGGCTTGCTTTGGTCTTCATCGCTTTACATGGCTTTCTAATAATCTTGCTTATTCATTAACCCATGTAAGAAAAGTTTTGAATTCTTCAACTATAGTTAAATTATTAAGTAGATTATTCTTATTATTCTTATTTGAGAGGGTTTCTCCTACATCATCTTTCCCCTCTTGAAAGGACTCTTCCTTTTTCTCTAAGGGCATATCATGCAAATAAGGGAATAAGTCGCCCACATTAATTGTTTTTGACAAATTCCTCATTTCTTTTGGAAGTTCAAGCCTATAATCTTTATTACATATTCTTTCCAAAATCTTAAAAGGTCCATCATTTTGTGGCATGAGTTTGTTCTTTCTCCTAGAAGGGAATTTTTCTCTTTGAAGGTAAAGCCATAGTAAGTCTCCTAGCTCAAAAATGTTTTCTTTTTTACCTTGTCTTCCTTCTTCCTATTCATATCGTTATCCTTTTTTATCCTAGCCCTTACTTGTTCATGTAATTTTTTGAATTTAATGGCCCTATATTTTTATTCTAAACGAGTTAGTGGTTCGATCAACAAAGGAATGAGATCAATAAGAATGGTCGGATTCACCCTATACACCACTTCAAAAGTATGTAATTAATGGCATAAATGGTAGATAAATTGTATGCGAACTTTAAGTGGCTTAGTTTGGTGTCCCAATCTCTCAAAGATTTGTGGACCAAAATCCTTAAAATCATTGTGATGGTGTGACTGGTTACTTCAGTTTGGCCAATGATTTATTGGTGATAGGTAGTACTAAAGAGAAGTTTATAATGAATAACCTCTAAAATGATTTTGAGAAATAGCTGAGCAACTTGGTTTCTTGATCGAAGACAATATTCTTTGGGATACCAAGCAATTAAACTATCTCCTTAAAGAAAAGATTGACTTGTAAGAGACGTCATCCATCTTATAACATAAGATAAAATAAGCCATCCTAGAAAATTGATTGATAACCAGAATAATGGCATCATTTTTCATTTATGTTTTAGGCAATGCCACAATGAAATCCTTGCTCACATAGTCCCAAGGATGGTGTGGAATAGGTAAAGCTGTGTAGAGTCCTTATTGGAAGTGACTCTTAGACCTTTGGTAACTAGAGAACTTTGCTATAGGGGATGGTACATCTCCCATGATCCTAGGTCAATAAAAATGTTCCTAGAGTACATCACAAGTATCATTAATGCCGAAATGCCCTACTAAGCCTACCACATGCACGTCACGAATTAATAGTTCCCCAATGGACCACTTTGGGATACAC
Organism: Tamarix austromongolica; assembly: GCA_039764185.1. Lineage (NCBI taxonomy): Eukaryota > Viridiplantae > Streptophyta > Magnoliopsida > Caryophyllales > Tamaricaceae > Tamarix > Tamarix austromongolica. Next base: position 53,853,783 of record CM077815.1, read on the forward strand.
AACTTCTTGTTATTGGAAAGGAACTCATCATGTACTAGGTACAAACCCCGAGCCTTTTGTTGATCTTCCATGTAACTTGCAAATTCTTCATCCTTCTTGTGTATTTCTTTTAATCACCTAAATCCTAGGACCCTTGCATCTAAAAATGATTGCATACGATATCTCCTAGAGAATGCATCCTCTACAACATTTGTTATGCAACTCTTATACTTAACTACAAATGAAAAATATCACAAAGACTCTAACCACCTAGCATGGAAGGGGTTAAGTTTATGCTACCCATGTTTTATACTTCATGGACTCATGATGGGTATGTAATACAAATTATGATGGTCTAAGATAAAGTGACCAATGATCTATAGCCCTAATAATGGCATAAAATTCTTTGTCATAGGTATTATAGTTAGATCCTGAACCTTTGAGTTTCTCACTAAAGATGGCTATTGATTTTCCTTCTTGTACCAAGATGACACAAATGACCATTCCACTTACATCACACTCAATCTTGAACATCTTGTCAATGTTGGGAAAACACAATACTAGGGCCTCACTCAACATGCTTTCGATTAGCATCATAGCTTCTTGTGCAGATATCACCATTGGGATTCCCTTTTGTGATACTTTCTATTATGGGTGCTAAAAGTGTGGTAAATCCTTTTATGAACCTCCTATAAAAAGATCCAAGTCCATAACAAGATCTAATGTCAATAATTGATCTGGGTATAGGTAACGTTCTTATTGTCTCCACCTTTGACCCATATATAAAGATTTAATTTCCAAATACAACAATACCTAAAAATATGACTTTTGGCACAAATAAATCACATTTTTTTTAGTTTACCATATGACTTGTTGTTCTTAAGATCTTAAAATACAAGTATCAAGTGCCTTACATGATCATCGTGATTAGAAGAGTATACTAGAATATCATTAAATTACACAACTACAAATTTAGAGTTGAAGGGTTGAATTACTTCTTCTATGAGCCTCATAAAGGTGCTTGGTCTTGAAATTTGTGTATGCATTCGTTCATAACTCTCCAAATTTTTAACTCCTCTTCTCCCTTTTATGCTTCTCAATGTTGATAGCTAAATAGAAAAACTTATCTAAGTTGTAATACTTATAGAGTTCCATCTTTCTAGCAATATCACTACTTAAACCACCTAAGAATCGAGACATTGTGCTCTTAACCTCCTCTAATCCAAGCCTTATGATGATCCTATCAAACTCCTGGATATAATATTCCACACTAAAGGTACCTTACCTTAGGGAAGACATTTTTTTTATTAGTCTTGAGTACAAAATGATGGCAGAAACCTCTACTTAATCAACATTTTCATTTCCTCCTAACTTCTCACTTTAGAATTGCCCTTACTCCCTCTATGATGCACTAAATTTTCTCTAAATTTTCTCATCATAATTAAGCATACCCTTTCACCTTGGGGATAACAACCTTAAAGGACTTCTCATCATCTAAATACCTAGCTTCAAAAGTTCTATTACACCTCAACTCCCATTCTAAAAACTTCTCTACATTATAGAATCCATTAAATGCAGATCTACAACTTGATATCATTAAAGGGATCCCACCTAACTAACCTCCTCCTTTTATGGTAACATAGAGGAATTGCTAGAATATGAGCTCAAATTGGTGGAATCATCTTCTACACCATTAACCATTCTCCTTATTGAGGGAGTGGACTCCTTTGATCTAGGAATATTGGAATTTGGTAACAAAAATTCTAAAATGCCAAACACCCTCCTCATATCCTTTTGTAAAGCCTTGATGGCCCTATATTTTCCTAGGTTATGGGCTTCTTCAAGACTCAAACCTTTGAAAATAGGTCTACTTTACAAGCTAGTTGAGATATAACTAGACAAGAAGAGAAAAAAAAAATCAAGGTCGCTAGAATTGAGTATAGGAGGTAGAAATGGTAAACAAAATTGTGTAGACTCAAAAGGATGGAGGTTTAAATGAAGGTGCTGACAGAATTATGATGACCCAAAGTTACCAATCTTGAGCTTTGATACCAATTTGATGCATAATGGTAAACATATTAGATTAATCCAAGTGTTAGTGATGGAATTGGGTAGATTCCAACAAAATAGAAAATTTAGAAAAGAGGTAAAGAAGATGAAATGTAAACTTAAAATTGAAATACCTTCAAGATAAATCACTTACACTAACCAACTAAGGTATCAAATCTTAGCTTAAATGGTGTAACACTTTGAAAGAACTTCTATGACTAACTCTTAGCTTATATGATTATGTTGTGTTAACAACAAATAGGAAATTTTTTTTCCAAAAGTTATCTCCCTCCTTTCATCCATTTCACTTCTATATAGACTATATTTAGGCCTTTAGTGATTTACACAATACATTTAACTTGTATTGAGTAGATTTTGTCACAGTAATACTAGCTAATTATGGTTGAGAGTCACTACATTCAACTATTTCTGAATGTCTAAACCATAATTAGCTTGTATTAGTGTGACAAAATCTACATGGCAAATGAATAGCTAAACCAATACTCTCAGGTTAGACATTAGCTTGTATATTATCACACTAATACAAGCTAATCAATAGCTCTAGAGTATTGGATTCGAGAGTTTGAATAAAATATTTGAAGTTTTAGAGTGTCAACCTGAGAAGAAGGTGAAGGTAGCTACATACTTCCTGAAGGGTCATGCTGATGAATGGTGGTATAGTTAGTAGGTACCAATGCACGCATTGAGACTTGGGAGCACATGCTATAGAAGATGAGAGCCTGTTTTTTTAGACCAATGTCGGGATGGGATTGTATGATAGATTCATGGCACTTCGCTAGGGTTCTTCTACAGTTGAGTAGTATTACCTAGAGTTCACTGACTTGATCTATTTCATACCTGATGTAGGGGTAGATGAGGAGATGAAGATACATTGATTTGAGATGAGTTTGAACACTCACATCCAGTAGTTACTCTCAATCTCTTCTTTCCCCACCCTCTTTGACATGTTTGAGAAGATGACCAAGGTTGCAAAGGCTGTTCAGATCAGGGTTAGTGAGGCCCCAGGGAATAAAAGCAAGCGAGAGATTCTAGACAATAATCGTAGGATTCAACCTTGGATAGGAGGTCAGACTAGTCAGCACCAGGGTAGTTTGGTTGGCTTCCATAGTGGAGGAGGCAAGGGTAGAGCAGATAATACCACTACAAGTGTTGCGAACGAAACCACTTAGAGAGAACTTGTGAGGGATAGCTAGTCCAGTGTTTTAATTGTGGAAAGCATGGTAATAGTAATTTTGAGTGTTTCTAAGCACCTTATGATGGATTTTAGAGGATGCAGGTGCAGCCATCAGGACCAGTCACCTCCCAGTAGAAAATCGCATAAAGGATTCCACCGCTAGAACAACGGGCCCCACAACCAGCAGGCAGCGCACAAAGTAGAGACAGTAAGAGTAAGGCTCCAAGCTATCGACTATTGCCCCAAGTTAGCGGTATGGGTCAGGGATCTAGCACTAGGAATGCCAAGAGAGATCCTGTGTTTGGGGCAATGCATCTTATTAGTCAATTAGAGGTAGATGATTAGGCTAAGGGTCTAGAAAACCTACCTCCCAGTATTTAAACCATTATTGCTTTAACTAATTGAACTAATTAACCCTATGTGTTATATGTTGTATTGTTTTGAGATGATTATGATAGGATAGTTCTATGAGGATAGAGACACTCGTATGCTATGTGGGTCTTATGTGCTTGATATGTGTTGTGCAGACAGACTTTGAGGACGAAGTCATTTTTAATGGGGTAGTAATGTAATATCCCAAATTTTTGCTAACCTAATACCGCATAAATTATATCTTAATCTAATTTTAATCCTACGAGATATGTTATTTTTGCTTTAACCTAACTTCTTAATCCCAAAACTTTAATCAAATCTACAACCTTAACTTGGATAAATCGTAACTCATTAACCAAAATAAAAACCTACAAAAATTTCCACTATCCTAATTATTTATAGTTAATCTAAAAATATGCTATTTTATCTCCTTTTCTTTTCTTTCTTTCATCTCTATCTCCCGTCAATGTTAGCCACAAAGTGTTTTTTTTGTTGCAACTTGCCCTCCACTTGGACTATCTCCTATCTTGTCCTCTGTATTCTTCCATCAACCATCAACCTTCCTTCATTTTCTTTCTTCTTCTTCTCCTTTTGCTCCCTTATCCCTACACATGCCACACACAACCATCACCTCCCTTGCCATTCTTGTTCTTGTTTCTCTTACTCTTACCTAACCTATACTCATAACCATTACAATCACCTGTATTTTTTCATCACAACACTCAACCATCACCTCCCCCGTCACCCTAGAGATCTGCACCATAACCCCACAACCTTCACATGCCTCCCCCCTTTATTTTCTTTTTCCCAATTCACACCAGACATGCACGCACAAATGAACACATATATATATTACTCTCCTTCTTTTCTATTTATTTGGCCTCCTCTCTATCCCTTCCATGTCAAAAATCCATTGTCGAGCTCCCTTTTCCTTCTTATTTCTTCCATCTCTCTTTTCTTCTTCTTCTTCCTTTCTCTTTCCCTGTTTTTTGCATGGCCACCACTTGCCTCCCATTGGCCTATGGACCAACCAACAAGGTTACCCCAACCTTTCCCCTCGTCGTCACCAACCATCACTGTTGACCACTACCTTTTTTTTCCTTTTTTTCCTTCATTCGTTGCAGTTTTGTAGAGTGCACGGCCTGTGTACTGACTGCTGCACGGTTGTGCAATACTTAAAATCTCTTGATGCACAGCTGTGTAACCTTTACACCACCTGGTTGTGCTTCTTTTTTACTCTCGATCTATTGTACACCACTACAACACAACAATGCAACTTTTGAACTGCCTAGCTATGCGTCATATTTTCTCTCAGCCTGGTGCTACACAGCCGTGCAACTTTTGCACTACTTGGTCGTGCGTCATATTTTCTCTAGACCTAAAGGTTGCACCATCTACTGTACAGCCGTGCAACTTCTCATTTTTGGCCATGCACCCCTATTTTTACCCCCAAAACTTATCCAAACACCACCAAACTTTCACCATAGCTCCACCATACATTCCTCCACACTTCACGCAACCCAAACATGCCAATTACTTTGGTTAATTCTCTAACCTCTTTTCCATTTAATGTTATTTAATTTTGGAATATTTTTGGTGTTATGTTCTATGCTAATATGTGTGTTGGTTGTGTTGATGTAAGTAGTTTGAAGAAATTGAGTGGAGACTAATTGGGTGAATCTTGATTATTCCTTTTGCTTGGATAAGAGGTAAACCGTACCCTTCTACTAAGATGTGAGTTCATGTGGTAACGCACAAAGTTTGTTTGTGCTTAGGGTATTATTTATGCCCCAATTTTAGAGGAATATATTTATGTATTTTACTTTAGAATTTTTAGAATGAAAATGCAAGTGTTTTGATTAGGTGTGAATGTAAATGGCATAATACTAAATATTTAGCATATTTCTGATGTATTAATTGATCGATAATATATGCATATATGTTTTGTTGAATAAATTACTTATGTATGCCTAGGGCTTGTTAGAGTTTGAAACCCTACAACCTTATAATGTAATTTACCATGATAATTGTACTACTATTATATTTTCATAGTAAATAGGGTTGAATTAAATAGTATAAAGCATGCACACATGATTAGGGTTAGTATATAATAAATGTTAATTGCATGTTATAGAGTTGAGGTGTTTCCTTACCTACACTATGATATTAATTACCCTGTTGAATGACATAATATGCTATAGGTTTATATGTATGTGTTATATGGAATATATTTCACCCTAGAAATGTATGATTTAGGCTATAAATGTAATTTACTAAAGGCATGAAAAGTGGATAATATAGTTAATCACTAAGACGTAAAAATTATTCACATGCTACTATATGATGAATAATTATCCTTTACCATTTTCATGTCAAATGGCTTGTAATAATGTTGCTTGATATGAAATTGGATAAAATGGTAAAATTAGGGGTTTGTGTGCATTTTGGTCACTTCAAATTAATACACCTTTTCCGAATAACTGGATATGACCTTAGGGCTTACCTTGAATAAGTATAAATAAAGGGAAATGGTTAAGTATAAAAAGAAAATTTCTATGCAATATGTGATATTTGTGTTCACCCTATAAAATATTAATACGTAAAGTAGAAGACCTCAAGTTTGGGAATGGTTTCTCTCTACGAGTAGTTACCCTAGAGACGAGGTAGGACTCCTCGATTTATTTGGTTTTCTAGTGTGTCGGCCATGCCCTAGTAAGGCCCTAGTCTACTCTATAGGTGACCTACGAACCCTAGAGGGAGTATCGATACTTAAGGATTAGGTGACCTAGGTGTGGAGGGTATTGTGTTGCCTTGTGCACCAATATGACCAGAGTGTTGTTATGCCTCTAGGTTTGATGGTTAAAGGGTATTGTATTGCCTTGTGCATTGGTATGACCGATATACTTGTATATCTTTGGGTTATTATTGTACCCCCATCGAATAACTAAAATTTGGAATAATTATTGTGTGAAGATTTTAATGGGTTGTTCTGGATTTAATGTTTTTGATAGCTATTGTTTTGTGCTACATGTTTTGATATAAGGTTTAGTAGTTGTCTTTGTACCCTACTTTGGTGTCGGGAATTTATATGAATGGTTGTGTCGGTAGTTGCCTTAATGCCCTACTTTGGTATTTGTGTTTCTTTTAACTATATTAGTTGTACCCATTTTATGATCACACGCTTCCTTGATATACCTACGTAATGTTCTTTTAGTGCCTCATGTGGCCTTACATGTTGGTGTTAGTGTAATGGTTTTCTCAGTATCATAGTACTGATGGGTTCTGTTTCTTGATACCCTTCCTCTTCAATGGACAGTGATGACCTTTCAAGAGTACGTTAAGGGTTCAACTTCATGGCTTCCAGTAGAGGGTTGAGAGTTAGTACTATTCGATGTTAGGTCTGGCATCTTTTGATCTGGATATTTTATGGACTCTTCTATCCCTTATTATTTCTCCTTGTGTTATATTACAACTATTTTCTTGATCTTTTAATATTTATCAGGACAATATAATTTGTAATGAAATTGCTATCTTGCCTTTGTTATAAATGTTATTCATGTAAAGTAACTTTTTAGCCTTAACACTTATTATAAGGACGGTAGAGGATGCCAGACTTATACTAAATGTGGCAATAACACCTATTATTTTTGTAATTAATGCTTCCGTAAAATGAAATTTTTATGTAGTAAATTACGGGGTGTTACAAAGAATACCATGATCATAAGCACTAAGAAAAGAACTATCACAAACATAAGGATCCCAAGCTACCTAAAATCTACCAAAATGGTAATGGTTATAGATGTTAATAATTTACTAATTAGGAATCACTCTATGAAACACCCTTATGCAGATGCATCCATGGATTCTTAAGAGGACAAAGATTTGGCATACTTGATTATGGTGCCATTCACATTATTTGTCTCTGATAATAAGGTTTATTACCTTACTAATGGGTTCACTTTGAATAATTCTTGTAGGTATGTAATATATTTACAAGGAAGAGATTAATTCATTTCAAGATCTCAACATACTTAATATTTAATGTGCTACAAGTTATTACAAGTCAAATGATGCTATTATGTATGGAAGTTAAACTTACAAGTTAAGGTGGCCTAGTTATCATTTTCTGTTAATTAGGACTCTTGTTAGTTTTTTTCATATAATACTTATCTATGTTTGTTTTGTAGTAATTTTTGTTTGATTCATGTATTATATAGGTTAATATTTGATTGTTATAACAAGTTAGAATTACTTAGTATGCTTGTTAGACATGTCTATGCATGTTATATGCTCGAAATAAGTTATAACAAGTATAAAGGAACGACTATCTTAGTGTGCTAATTAGCATTAGTTGTGACAATCCCTTGTTGCTACCTATTTAAGCATATGGTCGACGCCCCTTTATTGAAACAATGATCATTTTTGAAAGCATAGCAAAAGTGAATTACTTGGTTATCTCTCCTTATGAGTGATTGTTACTAGCTAAGATTACCTTGTGCGTTCTTATCTAGGAACCTTTGAATGTGTTTTATGTAAAACATTCAAAGTTAGCTTTCTTTTTGGGTTCTTCCTTGAATATTGCTTGAAGATTCCTAACCTTCCTTCCAATATTAACCCACCGAAAAAACACAGCACCTTAAACCCATTAGATTCTTTAACTCTCATAGAAGATTCACATCACACCCCATGTTTATTATGCTTCGTGAATCCACTTTTTAGCAAACCAATTAAAGCTACAACACTACTTCTACAAAACCGCATTACCTCTTTATGTTTTGAGGCCTTATTCAAACACCTAACAATCTAAGAACTAAGCATGTCCACTTGGGTCAAAGGAAAGGTTAACACTTACTACCTTTAACTTCTCCACTACCCTTGACCCATTGCAACATCCTTCAAATCTTTAAAAGATACTTAACTCCATATTAATCGCCTATCATCTTGGTCGCCCAAGACATGAAAAGGTCATATATCATGCAAAGAGACTGATACTTCCCCCATTATAGTTGAAGATTCCCTTAGTACTTGCTTTGTATTGAACCATGGCCCACTACTCTCATGATGACTCTTGTCCTGCACACTACCATACAGTCAATCATGTAGAGAAGTGGGTGCTTCCCCTAATGGAGAAGCAATAAACACTGATCTTGCTCGATCATCACTTTGGGGATAAACTTGGCCCTCTGACAAACCATCAAACTGATTTGCAATCACAACCAAATTTGTAATGTCATTATTCCCTTCAAATGCCATAAACATTCCATTTTGATTATCACCTACATTTAAAAAAGAATTTTAATTGTGAATAAAATCAAAGTATTATAATGACATTTATTTATGAATGAAGGTAGTAAAAAATCATGTACTTAATTTTTTTTTTGTATTTAAGGAAAGAATGAATCATTACAACTTTTGAAATTTGACCTAATGACTTGCTGCATAAAAGTAATGACTTGATACGATTGGAACCTTATGCTTGGGTGCAAAATCATGCACTTATGTAGACAATGTCAGAAGAAAAATAAACAATTAATGCACTCATCGTGCGTTATTTGTTTTCCCCGAAAAGGAACCGAAAAGGATGAATACATATTCAACTAGCTCATTCTCCAAAGGATAAAAGGAATATGAACAAATTGTGAGTTGTAAGAATCTTTCGGATGAATGAATATTTCCCTTTTAACAAGAAAGAACAAGAGTTGATGTCATTATACATCTCCCATTAATTATGCTGATTTTTTAACATTCAAATATATGATGGTGTAATTTTGTTAATAAGTTAGATAATATAGTCTCGAATTCAGAGTACCAAAGGTCGCCAACTAAGAAACTTTTTATTATGTTGCTTGACTTTGGTTTCTAACAAGCCAACTAAAGCTACACCACTATTGCTACAAAACCATATTACCACTTTATGCTTTGAGGCCTTATTTACAACCCTAACATTCCAATAACTAAGCATGCCCACTTAGGTCAAAGGAAAGGCTAACACGTCTTGCCTTTAAATTCTCCATTAGCCCTAAACCATTGCAACATCTTTTAGATCTTTGAAAAATATTTGACTCCTTGTTAATTGCCTATCACCTTCGTTGCTCAAGACATGTATATGTCCTATACCATGTAAAAAGGAGGACACTTCCCTTGATGTAGTTGAAGATTCCCTTGGTATTTTCTTCGAGTTGATTCGTAGCCTCAAACAAATAGTCAAACTGATTTGCTATCACAACCAAATTAGTAAAAGTCATTATTCCCTTCAAATGCCACAGCCTTTCCTTTTTTTTTTATTATCCCATACCCGTAAAAGGAATTTAATTTTTGAATAAAATCAAAGTATTATAACAATGTTTATTTATGAACAGAGGTAGTACAAAATCGTTTACTTAAATTATTATTATTATTTTTTGTATTTAAGGGAAGGGAAGGCCCGTTACAATTGTTGGAATTAGACCCTCTAACTTACTGCATAAAGCCACGACTTGGTAGGATTGGAACATTATGCTTTGGTACAAAATCATGTACTTACGTAGACAAAGTAGCTCATTCTCCAAAGGACAAAAAGAATATGAACAAATTTTGAGTTGTAAGAATCATCCGGATGAATGAGTAGTTCCCTTTTACCAAGAAAGAACTAGAATTGATGTCATAATACATCTCCCATTAAATATGAGGAACTGTTAACCTTCAAATCTGTGATAGAGAAATTTTGTTAATAAGTGAGATAATTAAGCCCCGAATTCAAGGTACCAAAGGTTGCCAACTAAGAAACTTATTGCCATGAAAGTCAAACCCAAACACCTTATATGCCTATAAATACAGCCCTCTAGAGCTCCCCAGCTCCACCATCACAAATTGTTAAACACGAACCATCACACCGTAGCTACTTTCTCTGCGAGTTAATCGAGCGGTCCAAAATGCCTAGGAAACCAAGCATGGGTCGGCGAAAGATCGGAATAGCCAAAATTGAGGATGCTAATCAACGTCGAGATACTTTCTACAGACGTCGTTCCGGCCTTTTTAAGAAAGCTTCTGAACTTTGCACCCTTTGCGGTGTAGAGATTGCGGTCGTCGCCTTCTCTCCAACGGGAAAAGTTTTCTCCTTTGGTGAGCCCAATGTTGACGCTCTTGCTGATCGCTTCCTCACCCAAGGCTCGATGCCGAGTACTCAAGGAAGCACCCAGAGGAGCACAAGTATTCAGGAAGATCTGAACAAGCACCTCACTAGTCTTCTCGATCGTCTCGAGGCCGCGAAAAAGAAAGGCAAAGAGCTGGATCGCATGAAAGAGGAACGCCTAAGCCATTGTTGGTGGGAGAATCCTATTAATACTCTTGGACTGGCTGAACTCGAAAAGCTTCGTCCTCTCATGGAAAACCTGAAGGTGAGGATTGCAGATCATGTGAAAAAGGTATTTAGGGAAACGCACAACAAAGTTGTTGGGGGTAGTGGCACGGGATCGGTGTCTGAACAGCATGAGAGGAAGCCTCATGTTGGTTTGATTACTTCTTCTTCCTCTCCTGGGTTTCACCCTTCTGATCGTGCTTTGGAACATTACTGAACTAGTTAAAAGGGTTTCTTGTTCTTTCCGATTGCTCGAACTTATCGCGTCTTTGATCAAGAATAAATGACGCCATCGAGTAAAATTATCTTTAAGGCCTTAATTAGTACTTATTTAAAATGAAGTCTTAATATTTTAGATTTCGAGTTTACGTCGTTCTCATGGGCTATGTGGAGTTGCACAATCTTTATGTCAGTTTTGACAAAACTAGACTTATATGCGTATTGTACTGCTATTTAAAGCCCCTATATTGATATTAATAAATCAAGCTTTATTTTTTAGTTAAAACCATTTCATTTCATCGGTATAATGAGAAAAAAATGCATGCAATTTCACGTAGTTGATTGCCTGGTGCTGTAGGTTACTGATTCACTAAGTCCCTGTTTGAAGGTATTTAAAAAAAAAATAGGTTAAAAATTTTTTAAATAAATAATTATTTTAGATAAGTATTTTTGAGGAGTACCTTTAAGTAAATCCTGACTAAATATCAGAACTTATTAATCCATTAGTAATTCTTTTCTAGATCTCGTATAGTTAGAAATGGAAAATAAATACTTTACGATCATTATGAATATAAATTAGGTACTAGTATAACTAAGGCCATGAACCCTGAATTAATGTTTTTCTCGTCAACTTAGGTGAAGATAAGCGACTAATGTTATAATGCCCACGTGCCCTATTAAGCGACTAATATGAAAGCAAGTGAAAGAGATGGCCACGTAAACATTACGGTCCTGTTTGTGAACTTGCGCTATATTGATTGACGGCCCGTACCCGTACCGGTGGTGCTTAATAGGGTAGAAGAAGCTGGGAGGCAAGGAGTTGGTTCGGATGAAGCTGGTGCTGGGACACAACGAGGAGGTTCGGAGGGCGAAGCTGCAGGTAGACAAGGAGGGGGTTCGGACGATGAAGCCGCAGAGAGACAAGGAGGCTAGAAGGTTCTTGTACGAAGATTAACTAGTGGTTATGATCAATTAAGGAGAAATTTGTGTCCATTCGTAACCGACCACTCCTACTAGCTAGCTCATCCTGTCAGCGTCATTCCTCGTCCACTTAATTTCTTTCTTAATTGTTCTCGATCATGAGTTGCGGAGGCGCTCTTACAACGAATTAGTAAAAACATAAACTTTAATAGAGTTTTTTTGGCATACAATGTGGCCTCTAGGAGACCGCATGAGCGCCCCCCCCCCCCGGTTCCGTCGTTGAAAAAGTTGATGTTTGGAAAGGCAGACCGGGAATTACATATAGCATGCAAAGCACCCTGCGATTCTAAGTTCCGAGTTCAAGAAAATCCCGTCGTAGATTAAAAAGGCGGAGGGAATTACCTAAGGATGGCAACGGGGCGGGTACGGATCGAGTACTTTTTATTCATATCCGAATCCGATAAGAAATTTAATAACCATCACTACTACGAAAACAGGAAATAATAACGGGACATTAATAACGGTAGTTCAAAAACCGTTGTCAAACGCGTGAAAATTAATGGGCGGGAAGTTTTGATAACGGTTCTAGTTAAAAACCGTTATTAAAAGGGCAACGTTAAAATTTGGACGGATGTTTTAATAACGGTTTTAAACCGTTATTAAAAGAGGATTTAATAACGGTTCATATTAGAACCGTTGTCAAAAGTCAGAAGCTTTTAATGACGGTTCTTGGAAGAACCGTTATTAAAAGATGTTTTAATAACGGTTCTCTCAGGAACCGTTATTAAATCCTCTTTTTAATATCGGTTCTCTCAGGAACCGTTATTAAAACCCCAAAATCAAACTTCTCCTTCTGTTTTAAAACCCCAAAATTTCGCTCAGTTCTGTTTCGTGCCAGAGTTTTCAGACTCTCTACACCTTCATTCTCTTGCTCTCCTTCTCCTTGCAAACCCTCGCACCACCACACCGTGCACCACCAACTCGCACCACCACACCGGCTCCTCTCAAGTAAAGGAAACCCTCGTACCGCCAACTCTCCGTCGTGTTTGAAGCCCTTGCCTCTCTCAACATTCTCACCGTCGTGTTTGTAGCTAGCTCACTTTATGTATGTGTTTGTTCTTCCTCTCGTTTGTTTGTTATTGAAATATTGTGGTTTGTCGTTTGAAAATGTGTTGTTGAATGTGTTGGCTGAAAATTTTGCTGTTTGTTGTTGAATTTGTTGCGTTATTGTTATATATTAACAAATGCATGTGTTGGCCGAAATCTTTACATATTATTGTTGTATTTGTTTGTATAGAGAATATAGATTCAACATTATTGTTGAATAATGGCTGTTGGGAAATAAATTTGGGTACTATGAATCAGAAATACAATATATTTAGAGAAATAAAATCACTAACATTAACACCATTCAGTATATTGTAAACTTTGGAGGGTCATAACTTTTTCATGGGACCTCGGATTTAGGTGATCTAGGAGGCTATTTTGGGTATTTTTTCGAGATCTACGATGTGGCAAAGTGGCAAAGCCGATTTGGGCAATCTCGGAGCCCAAAAAAGGCCATTTTGGCCTCTAAATTGAGGTTTTTTTGTTACATACAAGTGATACAACCTTGAGGGTATATTTTTAGGGCCTTTTTTACAAATTGAACCTTTAATTTAGACTATCTTGAAAACCTTTTTCACATTCTAGGGTATGAGGGTGTTATATAACCTCTTCATTAAAGTGGTATTACATGTTTCCTACCGTTGTATGTAGGCTAATACATGTTTTCAGTTCCTCTATTTTTTATCTCTTTATCCAGCCATCCATCTATTTAGCCTCATTGGGTATCTTACCATGTCATAGCTGGTGAGGGTTGTAATAGTATTTCTAATGGGGCTATTACTTTCTTTTGTTTTCATGGTTACTAAGATATTCAAATTTAAAGACTTCTTAGTTCTCACTGTAATTATGTCAATTCTGTGTAATTTTGGATGAGATAAGAGCTTTAGGTACCTCCAAAGGAACTTAGATGATGATGATTAAATTGAAGTTTTTAAGGGTTCAAGTGAAGAAGACGAGCAATGGATCTTATAGTCCATAATAGATTGGTCAACATAGATCCAAGCCATGTATATTTGCTTTTCCATATTTTTCTATTAATGAATCATGACATATATATTTTTTACCTAATGGCTAACTGTATATTAATTGAAACATGGGTGTTGTAGTTTGTCACCGATAACTATGCACGAGGCCAGCAATATAATGTTGATGAAATTGATGAAGTTAGAGACCAATGGGCCAAGCACGTGCACTCATTCAGTAGGTATTAGGTAGCGATCTATATATTCTACATGCATTTTCAGGTTTGTATTTCGTCTACATCTTTCGGTCTTCCAACCTAGATCTGTGAACTCTTTACTTTGGGGTGTAGAGCTACCAAATTGTGGTATGCCCACTAATTTTTATTCCTAAGTATAGTTGGTGTATTGAGACATGCATACCAATTATAGATTGATTGAAATTATGGTGTGATTGCAGATTTGGTATGAATTGATGTTGTTTTACATTGCACATTTGGTAATTGTTTGAACATACAACTGTGTATGTGGGCAGGAACAAAACTGCAAAAACTAAATAAATAAAAAACTGGAGTTTTAATAACGGTTTTTAAGTAAAAACCGTTATTAAATATGAAGTTTACGCACATATTCACAGGTTTTTGTGTATTTTTCATGAAAGTATGAACCGTTATTAAAGATTTAATAACGGACGATTCAATAACGGTTGAAAACCGTTATTAAAACTATAAAATAACCGTTATTAAAACTCCTTTCCGTGGTAGTGCATATCCGTATCCATACTCGCATGGATATTCATTACTTTACCTATATCCGTACCTGGCGGATACCCGTCACCCAACGGATAATCCATCGGGTACATCAAACCCGTTATCCGATGGATTAAAATTACTTATTTATCCATTACCATTACCCGCTTATCTGTTTTTGTACCCGTTTACCTGTCATAATATATAGAATTTACCTACAGAATTATTTTTTGATATTAAAATGTATATAAAAAAATTTTAAAAAAAATCCAATAATTCATCAACTTAGTAGCTAAAGTTGATAATGTCTCTGTAGCATAATAGAAAAACATAGTAAAATATGCCAACAACAATATTGTTTAAACATAGTAGATAATGTCCAAAAAAATAAAAAAACTAGTAGAACACAAATGACATTCATAAATCATGATAGGATGAACTTTTCAATCTACATTCTTCAACCTTCAGACTTTAATCATCATGATTCATGCATCTACCTGGTACATAAAAAAAGTAAAAATAAATAGTCAAAAAATATTCATATATATTATAGAATATAGAATATATATATTACATTTGCTAATAACATTATAAAATTTATAGACATCTAAGTTTTACCTCATTTTCACCATTGTCGGACTCCTCTTCCTAAAAAGAAGCACGGCAAGTGCCACGATAATGTGATACTTCATAGTCATTATTATCTAGAAAAGAATTGAAATAATAAAATTAATAGATAAAAGAATACATATTTCATAATTAAACTAAATTTTAATAATATAAATAAAATATCACCATTGTCACTCATCATTGCTGCCCAAAGCCAATCTCGACCACACATCAATGCTTCTAAAGTCTTTGGATGTAGCCAATTGTGGTGAGGAGTGATAAACCGACCGCTAATGCTAAAAGCAAATTCTAAAGAAATTGTGGAAATAGGATTAGCAAGAATATATCTAGCTATATTTTATAAAATTGGAAACTTAGTGTTTGTCTTCCACCATGACAAAACATCAAAATTCTCCATCCTTGGCATAACACCCTCCTCTAAATAATAGTCTAGCTCGTTCTTTTGCGATGAATTAGTGACGCCATGGTTAGCTAACCACTTTTCATATATGTCTACTCCTCTAGAACCCAAACCAACACAACCACCATAGGAAGTATGACTAGAAGTAGTTAAACCACAAGATGTACTATTATTTCTCTCTATACGCTTCAATTTCTCCTCATACTCACGAAATAATTCATAACATATTCTACGAACTTTCTCTACCTCATCATAAGTGGAGTCCGGATAAATTAAGGAATAATAACATTCCACCAACTTCATTTGATATCAGGGATCCAAAATGGTTGCTATTGCCATAATCCCATGAATAACACTCTAATATTTATCAAATTTCTCTAACATTTTTTCAGCCATATTCTTAATATCTTCATCTTCCTCAAATGCCCATTCAGTCAAAGCCAATCTAATCTGACATACCTAAGGAAAATATAAGTTAGAAGTAGGATACTTATTTCCCGAAAACAACAAAGTAACCTCATAAAATAACGATAATTTTGAACAAATAAACCGAGCCGATTTCCACTCCTCAAAACTAGGACAACATTTAAAGTTAGGCTCCAACCATGATAGCCTCTCAAACACATCTTCATACAACAATGCAACATCAAGCATTAAGAAAGTGGAGTTCAATCTTATCTTACAATCTTGTACTAAGGCCTTAGTATATGGATCTTCTTTTTGTTGACAAACCTCTACAAACCTTTCTATTCATTTTAGTGTTGCCCTCCAAAATACCACACTCTCACAATTGTCCTTTGGATTACATCCATTCCATCCCTAACAATCAAATTAAGAATATGCATAGCACAACGCATGTGAAAATATTTTCCATGCAATAAAAAACACTTTGCTTGTAATCTCCTTTTCATCTCATCAATTATAGCATCATTGGTAGTACAATTGTCAACAATTAGCGTTGTGAGCTTTGTATCAATATTCCAATCCACCAAAATAGTTAACAAAACATCACAAAGAACTTCAGCTGTGTGGGGAGCAGGAACATATATGAACCTTAACAAAGATAAAAGGAAATAAAACAACAAATAAAAATGAGAACAACACATTATGATATAGCATTAATATTGAAACTTAGAACTTGATGTAGATAAAATATTAAAAGTACCTGAGTATCCGACTTTGTAAATTCCATTGAGTATCAATCCTATGAGTTGTTATAGCCATAAAACCCTTCTTTTGATTTTGAGCGGTCCACATGTCAATAGTGATTGAAACCCTACTCTTGTTACAATGTAATAGGGACATTGTTTTGTTTTTCTCAAACTCAAACATCTTAAGAATATCACTCTTTAATTTATTCCTCGAAATCAACTTAAAAGATGGTTGAAGACTGGACACAAACTTTTTAAATCCTTCATGTTCCACTATAGAAAGTGGATACTCATGCATGACCACCATATTACACAAGTCTTGCCTTGAAACTGCTTGATTGAATTCAATGATAATTATCTTTCCCTTTTCTTCCCCCTTTTAAGTAAATTGCAACTTGTTTTGGCCTACTTCTCGTATAACCTTAAAACCTACACACTTCTTTATATGCTTATGCAAATAAGAAGTGCCATTTTTGGGATCCCTACTTAGACTTTTATTACAACCTTTACAAATGGCCTTCTTCTTCCCATTAGTTTCCACTGCATTAAAATGTTCCCATACAGCAGAAGTTTTCTTTCCTTTTTCCCCTAGAGTAAGTTGTTGCACTTCTACATCTTCCTCTTCCTCATTTGTAGATGGCTCCGTGGTATTGGGAATACTAGCTGCAGCAAACAAATATGGAGGTACTTGACTTGGTGAATTGGTACTAGCTCTAGTTTCCATCCTTAAACCTAAAGACAAAAGTATATACTATGTTACATTAGATGAGTCTTAGTCGGACATTTCAAGATACAACCAACAATTAGTATAATAAACCATAGGTTATCAGCAGTTTCAGACACCGATTGGACTATGTTTTAAATGCATACCATTTAAATTTCTCAGCCATGTTAAACCACATTAAAAACAACAAACGAGTTACAAAATCCAGTAGTTTGATAAGGTAGTCGTAAATGAAAGTTTTAATTCCCAACTACCATCAAAATTTGATAGGAGAAAATATCAGTCATCTCCATTGACAACTACTCTGACCAAATGCTTAAACAAAGATATGACAACCTAAAATCGAGTCCAAAAAGGAAAGGGTACTGAATTCAACATTAGGAGCGGAGCTACACTTATTCTGAAATTCTGAAAAAAGAAAAAAAAAATCAAATGCTAAGATAAAAAGAAGTGGCGTGTAACATGATCAAACCTTTGAAGGCTCTTTAATCTGCTCAACACTTTTCAAAAAGTAATGATAGGCCTGTAGTCTAATATGTTCCAGGTTAAAGTGTATTGATTGGCTGATTAAAGCTTACCTTTATTCCATAATCCCTGCCAACTTCTACCTTCTATTGTTATCCTATTTGGCTTCAGTTTTTGTGCCCAAACATGCCCCAAAAGCTGTCCAAAAATTACTACAATACAGTTCCACCCATCAGATGCATTACTAGTCCTTGTTGTCTCTTGATTCCCCATACCAATTGATTCATATGCCAATCAATTCAGTCTCGCTTAAGGAAGATGGAATTTTGGTAAGAATTATAACAAAATAAAAACCAAACAATGTGAGGGAGAAGGGAGATAATTTTGTACAATCTTAGGCTCCTCTTCGTACACTAGCTTAGCTAGTTTGATTCTAACTAAAACAAACGATCAGCCCTTGACTTTTGGGGCTCCAAAATATACCCCCATACAGCCCCTATACCTCTTACATCTATAATTATGATTACAAGTTAAAGAGCTATGGTATGGGCTATGACATGATTAAACTAACAAACCATAGCTAGAGCTAAGTAGCCCTTTCATGATCTAATCTTTAAGTACAACCAACATGCTTTGTTTCATAAAATACTACCAAACACTTCCATCAAAAGGCCACCTACTATTGTACTTGTTGTTGCTGCCCTTTGCATTGGTTTTCCGAACCCAAACAGCTCCCAAAAGCTGTCCTAATAGGCTGGTGTGCAGCAGCTCCTATGGCTGCTGTTACCATTTCATTTTGTGCAAAAAATAGCACAAAATCACTGGTCAAAGGCTGTTGATGTTTTGCGTTATGATTTGAGTTCATGTGGCTGATTGTGTGCCATTTTTTAACCAAATTAAGTCAGCTAAAAAGTTGTATGGCTTACATGGATTTTCAAATAAGTCATTAATTTTTTCTAAGTAAAGAATAATAAGAGTTTTATGATCTTCAAACTTCAGAAAAAATTAATGATCATTATATTCAAAAATATAAGATTGTCTTTGTCTGTGTTCACCATTTATAGCCAAACGAACACAAAAAGCCACCAATTACCATTAACCCTCTCAGCATATCCGATGAGTATGAATCATACGTTAGACAAACATTCCCACAAAGAACCCACAATAACATCATTTACTTGCCCCTATCTAAAGCAAAAGACATACAACACATATTTTCCAATAAGTACCAACCGTGCTTGATATTGTATTAATTAAGTCATTCGATTCAACTATTATGAGGCAAACATGCACACAGAGAGCACAACCCATAGTTCTAAGATGAAAAAAACACAACATACCTGGTATTAGTAAGGTGGTTAATGCCACTCTAGAAAGGCAGGCAAATTTGACTTGGGTGTAAAACAAATAAAGAGCAACACCGATTTGTAAAGGCAATCTAAAGAAGCAAAATAACTGATGAGAAGGAAAAAGGTTTAATTTTCGTAACATATATAGAATGTTAGGTCAAGATACATCAATAAATTCTATAAAATATGCACCAATCAAATACCCCTATGATATAATCATTTGTTTCCCTCAAGCAATACACTCCTAAAAATTCTGAGATGTCCTAATTATCAAGAAATATATGATCATCTTCCTTTCCAACATACCCTAGATATATCAATACTTGACATACAAAATGCACACGTTTTGACAGGACTCAAAACGATGAAAGCTAAACATGCAGAAAATATTTTCAAAATAATTTTAGTTCATATATATCAAAACCCAATCACTATCCCAATCTAATATTTAAGTTATTGGCATGAACAAATATGAAGAATTAGTTCAATAGATTATCACTTTAGGTATTTGGGTGCACTCCACTCTCATGTATCTCAGGTTTGGGTTTCCTTTCAAAAAAATTCCACTAATGATAATGATTGACCAGAGGCTTGTTGCTCTTTTATATTCACCACTACTTATAAATTGATGCATTTAAAAATCAAGATGTCTTTTATTTGGTTATAATGTGGCTAGGGTTGAAGATAGGATAAATTCTAACATTAAGGTGAATCAGCCAACATTCAAAATTTCAACTTTTTATGATTTTCAACTTCATATTTTCGTTAATGAATTTCATACATCCAATCAAAATCTCCAATATTAACAAAATCTATTAGAATGCTAGTTTTTTTAGCTTGATCCATGTTTCATGGGAGTCACACTCTCATGAGTCGCATGAGGAGATCTATATCAAAGGTAGAGTCACAACCAAATAATATATCCAAAAATCTACCACTTATATCAAAGATAAGATATGTAATATAGTAATGATAGGAATCGGTAACAAGAAAAATAATTTCATAATTAACAGAAAATAAATAGAGAAGACACAGTTTACATTTTGTCAAAAGCAACAAGAAATTAAGAGAACAGGAAGGAAGATGAAGATTCAAATATGAAATTAAGAGTTAAAGTGAGAAGATTACCTGCAAGAATAGAGAAATCGTGAGTTCGTAACAGAGGAAGATCAAAGATGGAGAGGAGATTGAAGACAGACAAAGGTCATAGAGCTTAGATTATAGCAGAGATTGCTGCGTAGTGGCGGTGGCGGCTGCTTTTCACCGATCAAGCATTCAATCTATGGCCTATGGATCAAGACATCGAGTTCGAATATTCCAGATTTCGATTTTGGGGAGGTCGGGACTCAGGAGGGAGAAGCTGAAGCAACCTGCAACTAAGTGTCGCTGTCGCTGACAGCTGACTGTTTTGATGGATTTCAACTTACATTCTATAATTACTTGAGGCTGGAGCAGTTGAGATTGACAAATGACTCAAATGAGAGTAGTGGAGACAGAGACACTGACCGTCGCCGCCGATTGTGTGCGATTCGGTATGCGTCTTTGCTTGGAATTTTGATTCTTGGTTCTTGAATGTTGAATGTGTTAAAATTTTAGGGTTATTGTTTAATTTACATTTTTAACCTTGATATAAGTATTTTTTTTAATTTAATTATGGGTAAAATGGTATTTTTATTACGGATAAACAGATACGGATACAGATATGGATACGGGTATATAAACGGGAATGGATTTGGATACCCTGTACCCGTATTCGTACCCGAACTCGATGGATTTTTAAAACTCTCCTCCGTATTCATATCTAAATCCATTTATCCAAAACCATTTATATATTCGACGGAAAATATCCGTCGGGTTTCGAATAAAATCCACCCAACTACCTTCCCTACAAAGTTCTGCTATATTATTATCACCCTACAGGTCAGAGCTTGCTGTCATCAAGTGTAATACTTCGTATTTAGAAAAGTTTCTTTATTAGTGTAATTTAATAAAAATATTTACTTATTTTAATTTTGAATTATTTTATATTTATCAATGATTTTGAATTTATATTTAATTAATTGTTACCTTTGTGGATCATTCTAAATAAGTTCATTCAAGACTATGATTTTATTATACATATATATGATTTCAATTTTCGTTTAAAAATATATATATTTCTGTTACCTCTCATATTTTAATTTTTAATATTTTAAAATTATTTTCGATTATAACATCATTATGTGATTACAACATTGTTTTGGAGTTATATTTGCTTCACAAAATATATTATTTAAACTATAAAAAATTTCCTTTACAATAGTAAAAATATTTTAATAATTGTATCTGCGAAAAATATGTTTAACATTTAATTTTTCCTTTTTTCCATGGTTTTTAAGATGTTTGAAATTTTTTTAAATTTAGAAGATATTTTCATAACTTACTTACGATTTTCTTTTCAAAATTAATTTTCTTCTGTTTGACCATTTTTAGTTTGCGAAGGACTATTTTTTAAATTTATTTAAATTAATCTTGATCTCATATAATTTAATTTAAATATTTTCTTATATATATTTTTGTAAATAATATAGATCTTTGTATTCATTAGTATTTTCTTCCAAAATCGTTTAAATAGCTTCTATATTGAGTTCACTACAAGAAAACCCATTTTTAACAACGACAGTTTTCGTTGCTAAAGATAGTATGTCATTGCAAAAAATATATATCGCAACGACAATTTTTGTTGCGTGGTCGTTGCGCGTCATGGCGTTGCAAAAAAAATAAAGCAACGACAATGGTCGTTGCAAAAAAGTAAATAAACGCAACAAAAATATCGTTGCTAAATATATGTCGTTGCAATACATCACTTGAACTAACTATGTATATTTATATATTACAACGACTTTTGTCGTTGCGAAATACTAATCCTAATTCGACAACATGTTATGTCGTTGTAAAAACCTATAATTAGCAACGACTTTTGTCGTTGAAAAAAATTGGTCGTACTTCGGCAACAAATTACGTCGTTACAAAAACCTATAATTAGCAACGACTTTTGTCGTTGAAAAAAATTGGTCATACTTCGGCAACAAATTACGTCGTTGTAAAAACCTATAATTAGCAACGACTTTTATCGTTGCAACAACGACAAATTTATTGCAAAAAATTGAACTTAAAACTTCAATAACCATATACGTCGTTGCGAAAACATTCAACTACAATGACACAATAATCTATTTGCAATGACCTGTGAAATCTGTGATAAATGACCTGTGAAACCTGTAATCGATATCCATAAATTATACCATATACACATGCCCTGCTTAAATCAATACAACCAAAATATATAACAATAATTCTTAACATATATATCTTAAAATAATGTCAACAAGGAACCAATCACCAATTTCTATTCCCCAAATACACACATATTCAATCTGAATAAAGATTATATTCTTCATGAATAACCATCTTGCATATTAATCTTCAAAATAACAATTAGAACCATTCTTCCAAATGTCAACCACAGGTCCAATCTTCCATATTGGCGATCACGCATCCTGCATAGAAAAAATATATAGAAAAGTAAATAATGACATAAAAAAAGTAATAAAAATGATATATATCCAACTACTTTATATCTTCTCCGTTTTCTAATGCTACCTAATAGAATTTGCTTTAATGAAATTCTATAGATTGCTATCGGTATGAATAATACAAGAAAACAAAAATAAGAACAAAACACATTTTCTTATTTATGCTAATAATTTTGTTAAAGGAATCAAACTCTAGTTTTCAGGGAGAGACCATAAAAGTCTGTAAGATATTATTATCATTATTTTCATTATCGTATAGATATACATGTCACTACTCCCGCCTTGGGTTTGCAATTGAAATGTTTCAAGTTTATATCTATAATTAATAAGATTCCAAGCCTAACTATAGATATTGTGCTACTATAATATAATATTAATCTTAATATGGATCCCACTCAATATAATGTGTAATTGTGATCAAATAATATATAAATTTATATGATCCCTCCTCATAATGGTTTTGGATAATGCTGATCTTGGGTTAATATCGCAGGGTAATCTGGTTTCATGCTTTTAGTATGTTAGATATTATGATATGTGTCGCTTGACTAACTTGACTTCACCCTCTTCTAATGTAGCATCTGGAATGAAATAGCTAAGGTAGTGGAATGAAAAAGTAATAAAACTATCCAGTGATGAAGAAAAAATGTGATGGGTTTTGTGGTATTAGGGTCTAACTGGAATGAAATAGTTAAGGTAGTGGAAATTGGACAAGAACAATAATTTTATTTTGTTGAGGATAGGCTATGAGTTGATTAATTAACCATGTTTGTTTTCTTTTAATAATGTTATCGAGTAGTTGTATATATATATATATGTATGTATATATTTTCTTTTAGATTCTATATTGCTTTATGCGGCATCTTTTGCATGTTTAAGAAAGAGATAATAGCAAAAAGAGGAAATCCAGAGATAATAGCTCTTTTTAATATCTTTAAGAAATATTTCATAAATCCAGAGGTAAAAGGGTTTTATCGCTTTCTTCCTATTGTTATATTTGAAACAAACACCAATGTCTATTTACATTAATTTTTAATATTCAAGCTATAGAGGAAGTTAGTTTAGAAGATCTCCATATAAGTCCAGTGTTGGAATGTTTTTGTAATTTTTTCTATTTAGTTTATCACCATATTTCTAAATTGATGAAACTGAGTATCATACGGTTCCAATCTAGTGCAACTGGTATTTAGTACTTAAGAATTTATCACCATATTTGGATTATTTTCTGCATTTTAATACTCTAATTTGATCACCACCTCTATTGCAATGAATATATGATTTTCAAAAAGACTTTTAACAAAACAAAACTCTATAATGATATTTACATTTCAATAACTAAGGTATCGAAATTCCATATTAAAGGTAGAAGAAAATAGATTTTTGTAAGAAGACTTTACCTCCACTAAAGAGAAGGTACATTTCTCAAATTAGCAAATTGCTCCAACATCAGTTGTTTAAAATCTTCCATTTCACGTTGTTGCTTCTCTTTATAGCTTTAAAATTGCTTTTGTTGGTTTTCTTGGCTTTCCTCTATTGCTTTCTCCAACTCCTTGATTCTTTGATCTTGTTGCTTAATTTTCTCTTGTTGCATGTCCATGATTTTTTGTTGGTGTATTTGTTGTCTTCCTTTTGTAAAAGGACGTATTATAGTCCCTTTTCCACAGAAATATCCAGATCTAGCAGGTAACACCTCCAAAAGTATCTCCTCTTGTGACTTGGTGTCACCCGATGTAGCAACTACATCCTTTAATTTTTCCTATACATAAAATATGAAAATTATAATATTTGAATTGCTGATTGGTAAGGTAGCTTCTTACCTAGTCTTAAAATTTCTATTGGTGATCTAGGAAATCATTATAGGGGATTATCAAGCTCTCGATATCTCTCTTTCCATCTCAATTTGCTTGGCTAACTTCAAATTTAAGTAAGCCAGTACTTACCTTTGTTTATGACGGAATGTAGGATGTATGTCTGCTTAAAGTGGAAGGTGATGTGTATGCTTTATGATTATTTCACTATGTCAAGTGAATATTATGCTTTTGTGTGGCAATCTATGTATGTGTGAATTTATAACTTCAAAGTGAACAACATATGTCAGTATGTCTCTTAAATATTGTATTTATTTGAGTATGTGAAGGATTGGGCTTGATAATGTGGTTAACATGTTTAGCTAATTATAAAACATTTAATGATTTTAGAGTAATTTATAATGTGTCTACATTCCAATCGTTTTAGAAAACTGTACCAGTGGTTGAGTGTGGACCAAAATCATATGATATCTTATGCTATATTTTTATGCCATGGAATTATTTGACTCTACCCCTACCTAAATTATTCATCTCTAACCCCACTTGGAGTTAATTGACTTTAATGTCACCTGCATTGGTTTAGCTTTAATGCAGCTCGAATTGGATTAGCTTCAATGCCACTTGAATTAGATCGGCTTTAATGCCACCTAGAATCGATCCGCTTTAATGCCAATTGGAATGAGTATAATAATAGAAGTTAATTGTGTTGATGGAAGTGAGTTAAGTGTTGTTATATGGGTCTAATCTATAATTGCTTAAATCTTTGAATAAAATATTAATAACTTAAAGTGAAAGATCTTGAGTCAAGACTTGTACTGCTCGGGGTAGCTATCTGAGGTAGATTTGGTATTCACTTGGTACCAATTCAGTGTTTTTCTCTTCTATGATCCCGAGTGCCTTATGAGTCTAGAGAGGCCCTCTTCTACTCTATAGGTGTCTCGATATATTTTGTTCATATAGGGGATATGCATACTTAAGTGTTTGGGTGTCCTATTAACTTGTAGTCTAGTTACGTTTTTGGGCAGGCTAGCTAGGGCTAGTACTGTTCGAGTACTAGATTATTTGTTACAATCTATTTGAGTCTTCATCATCATGAAAATATAATAAGATGGTTGTGATCATGATAATGAAATATAATAATCAATTATTCTCATTCAATCATAGGATTTATATTTCATTATCCTAAGCATGTCACTCATTTATCTTTTTACAATCATGCTACTATATGACACCTATCCTCACCTAATTATCACATGATCTATTATTTAAATTACATGTGGGCCTTATGTGTTAAATCCTATCTTCTAGGGTAGTTATGTTACTTAGCATGTAACCATGATTCCTTGTATGCTTATACCCTATGTATTATCATGGATAGTCATGTATTAATAAGTATGTATCCATGAGCACATGTTTCATCATATGTATCATATGTATTATTGAGCATGAATTATTGATTGAAAGAAATGGTATATGTATCACATGTATAACTGAGCATAAGTATTGTAAGCTAAAGATTACCATGTATTATGTGTATTATGTTTCCTTCCATGAGCTAGGTAGTCATGATTTACTTAGTACTAGACCCATACTGATACTGCCTTGGTTGAATAGGTCCTACGATGATTCACTAATGGTGGGAAGAAGATCTCTTATATAGGATTGACGCAGGATGTTATTGTTAGGTTGAAGACTTGGCTTTGAGAGAATAGGAAACCTGGAGTTCTATCCCTCGGGGATTTATCTTTATTTACCTGTATTTACTTTTATAAAATTTTCAAATGTTTTATTAAAATTTTAAGAGTGTTGTAATTGAATTTTAATTTCCCATTACTTTAATAAGATTTTAATATCTAGCGTTATTTCATAGGTTTTCTGCTGACTTGACTAATGATGATTTTGCTTAGTGGAATTGTTCACTTATTATCTGCCACTACATATCTCCTTATAGGAGTTTATTCTCATAACATAGATGTTATCTAAATTTTTGTTGGACAGGTTTTAGCCTATATCTAGAATAAGACAAATGATGGAAAATTATCTTGTGTAAGGTGTGGTAGTGATATTCCCTATTTTCTATTTTAGTTTTCGCATTATTTCCTTAAATAAAAATTTTCAAGAATAAATTTTGGAGATGTTACATCAAGTATGTAACATAATTCAATTTACACATAACGTATAAGGTTTTCTTTCATTGAGTTTATTTGAAGAGTAATTGATCGTGTGTAGGACATGCCCTATTTCATGAACAAATTCATACCGAAGCTACTTACTATATTCAAAAGGCTTCAAAATTAAAAACAAAATGATAATCAAAACATAGAGGGAGAGCAATAGTTATCCTATCCCACTCCTCACTTGCAAAGTATGATGGGAAATTATGCATAAAACTAGTAGTTGTTCCTCTTGGTAGAAGGGTTGAAGAACCATGCATGTCTACACCAATATGGTAAAGAACCATGCATGTTTACGCCAATATGGTATAACAGTTCAGAAGCAATTTCCATAATATCACCCAGGTCATTTACATGAAAGTTGAAGCCTAAAAAGTTGAGGCTAAAAATCAAGTAGAACAAGCAGTCATATACATGAACAAGAGTCTAATGTGTACTTGATCGTATGATATTATCATTAGTTCGAGAACAAGTGCATACCAAAGAAACCTACTCAAAACTGACTTCTTCCTATCTTCCAATTTCTTAGATTTACTAATTAATAAAACCGCAGACAATGATTATCAAATCATAAAGGGTAAATTAATAATAAAGAGGAGGGTATTAGTTACATGATAAGTACCTCAGGCCTACCATATCCTAAGATCTCATACTTATCCATTAGGCATAAACTAGTTATTTCCTTTCCCTTCCCCATCTCCTCCTACCTCTACTTCTCCCTTCAAGCTAGTTATCCCTTATACAACCCTTCCTTTTCCCTTCCTATCTCGCCAACCATCACCATCACCCTTCCTTATGTCAAGCCTATGACCACACTACCATCCCCTTTACAACCCTTCCCAAGTTATTAACCAAACAAAGTATCATTTTTAGATATATGATGGGTTAGCTATTTATTAAGTGATTACTCATTGAAATTGATAGCATTACTTGATATAGGAATATACTTTATATCATTAAAATATCCTTATCTAAAACACTATTGAAAATAATAAAATTACTGGATATATGTTATAAATTAATGAAGAATAAGGAATAAAATAGGAATAACAACTCATAATTGAATACGTAAATGTAAAAAGACTTTTTTTTTATATATAAGATATTACATTACTCATATCATTACTACTTATATTTATCATGAATAATTTATTTTTAATACTTATATATTTAATGAGAGTAGGGGCGATAAATTCTTCTTTCAACCCTAGTCTCAATAGAATACAGTAATCTTATATCAACATGTTGTTTTCCCTAAACAATATAAGGTTCATCTTATGCCATATGGTTACCATCTATGCTCCAATTAGGCACCAAGTACTTACTTTTCTTTTTTGGTTGTCTAGTTCTTAAGACCAAAGTATAAGTGTCTCTCTCTCCAAGCTAAACATTACATCCCAATGGTCAATAACAACATGAATGCTCTTCCATATCCAATGAGGCCTGATGCATTACATAAAAATATTATCTATCATCTGAGTGCCATTTCCATAAATAATACATTGTACATCAATACTCATTTCTATTGCAGCTAACCCCTCTTATGTGAGCAGTCTATTCTACATGGCTGGCCATAATGGTATACGATTCCTAGGGAGGATAAGGTTATGCCACAAAAACATGACCACCATTTCTTCGACTTTCTATCTCTGACCTTCTGATAAGCTACTCTAATATAGTAGCCCTGAAGCCTTGTGTCCAACCAAATTTGAAGGAGTGAGTAATGCTTTCCCCAATGCAAGTGCATCTATTAGATCACCCATGATGTATATGATGATGGTCGATATGTCCACACATTCTCCTTTTTTTACGTAAATGGCACGTGTCAATTTAAAACATAAAGAGTCATTCCTAGTGTAAATACTCCACAACAATCTTCTCAAAAAACAACTATTCCACAATTCTAGTGGGAAGAACCTTTAGCCACCTTTATCCTTAGGTAGGAATATCTAATCTAAAGCAATAAGATCTCTCCTTCCTCTCAGTTAAATTTCCAAGCCACAAGAAAATTCACAAGGACTAATGAACTTATGTAAAGCTTTCTTTAGTAACAACATTACTTAGCTGAAGTACAACTATAAACTGAATATAATAGATTTGATGATTTGAGTACTACTTGTATAAGAAAAGTAAAATGTACACCAATGTCTCAAGTGTTTAGTCACTTTCTTCAATATTGGCTATAACAGAGCAAAAAGAGACATAAGTATATAAGAGTGGCATGCTAAAATATGTAAAAGGAAAGGAGCCCTCTTGAAAACCTAAAATGTAACACCCCCAATTTTTTAACCTGATAATTTCATTTTTAAGACAATGTGAAAGCAATTGAAAAAAAAATCAGGTAATGTTATTATCAAATTAGCTATGAGAGAGGTGTAATCATCACCTAAGCCATGTCTAATATTAGGCAAAATGGAACAAGGAAAAAAGAATGCATTACCATAATAATAATAACGTGACACTATACAGAAATAAAGATTAGAACCAATTCATAGATAGAATGAACATGTTAGTTTACAAAATCAAATACCTAAATCCAACCTAAGAGTTTAAATAATTAGAAATATGAAGAAAAAAAACATCCCAATGGAGTGGAAAAAATACTATAACCTAGTTAACTTAACTCTTAGGCACAATCATAAACCTCAAACCCCAATCAATGAGCCACTAATGGGCCATGTTATTACACTTAACATACTCTAGCTAAGAGTCATAACCCTACAAATCGTCCTCTACTCCCCGTATCAGAAGTTGGATCATCACGGTGACCACACAAGTGTAGTATCCGTACAATAAAGTACTAGTAAAACGTACTACCTAAACTATGGTAAGGCTCATGCAGCACATTGAAGTCATATAATGTCATGATGATATTATTACGAGACAAATCAAGTACAATATAACATGCTTATATGAAAATCATGGAAGTATAGAAATATAGTAATATATACAATGCATATTAATGTAAACCATATTATAATTCTTTCTTTAGTGACCACACAAGCTCTAGTTAGTAAGATAGTTCGTTTTACCACACTCAGTTCTCTACTATGAACAAAAGACATTGCAGCATAAGATAATCACAATGGGATACCACAGCCATAACACAAGGTCAAGATACATTAACAGAGCTTTCTTTGGGGATACCAAAACCACCACACCTTGAGTATACCAGCCATAAAAATCTGGATACCACACCCACCACATGTAGTCGATGCACATCAAGGCCCTCACAACACCTTGAATATCTCCACTATGAAGAATAAAAATTTTGGAATACCACATCCACCTAAGCAATAAACAATACAAAATGCTATAGAGCTAGTACTATAATAACTCACCCACCTGTAGTGGATACCGATACCATGTTGGCCTGCCACAGTATAATCCTATACCTTAAAGATATACGTGTATCCCCTAATGACCACAACCAGGTAGAGAAAATAAGTACTAGGTAAAACAATAAAAACTAAGGGCAACCCCCTCACTAAATTCTGGCAGCTACCTCGAGAGCCGAGGAAAAAGGCTCAAATAAAATATTAAACCATTAATTTATGTATATGTGATATCACAAATCACAAAAAAAAATCCACATATAACCAAATTAGGTGTTTCCTAGTGATAACAGCAAACATGATTAAAATCTATTATTTAACAAATTAGGTGTTTTCAAGTGATAACACCAAAAAAATAAAAAGGCATTAAGCCACCATTTGGGTGCTTAAAGATGATACCAAACTCAACCATAAGGCATAAAGGCCAACAATTGGGTTTTTAGTGATAACACAAATTTTAACCAAAAATCAAGTCTCAAATACCATTAGAGTGGTTTATGTTAAATCAGGTTAATCATAGTTGAAATCATAATTAAAATAAATAAATAAAAACCTAGCTGCTCTCTCCTCTCTCCACCACGGTGCACACAAGGAGAGTAGACTCCTCAGCAAGGAAGAAGATTAGTAAGGGTTTTTCTTCTTCCCCAAAGGCTTTGGAATCATCTTGTATATATAATCGGGAAGATGGTTTGGTTGGTGCTAATGTGGTTGGGGTGGATCATATTGAGGTTTCTACGCCAAGTGCATGCAATATGCATGTAGTTTCTGAGGTCGATACTACTCCTGATGATAGGGTTGCGGATATGGTATCAAAGAAGAGTGTGGATGGTAATATCATCTCAGAGTTTGAAGACCCATTGCTTGTAAGTCGTGATCATGATTCGTTACGTAACATATCGACTGATCAAGGGCCAGGCGGTTCCACTTCCTCGAAAGGTAAGGTCATTGCATTATGTTCCTCCATCTATTGTTGGTGAAAAGATTTATGTTTCTCTATAGAAGGAGAAGGTCCAGAATAGATGTGCTAATTGGCAATGGGCAATTGTTGGATATATTATAGGGTATCAACCAACTCAAGGGCAAATGATAAGCTTTGTAATAAGGAATTGGTTGGGTATTAAAGAACCAAAGGTGTTATTGCATGACCAAGGTTTTGTTGTGTTTAAATTTGATTCTCAAGAGGATAGGGATTGGGTACTTGCCAATCCATATTGGTCTTTCATGAATCGAACATTTATTTTGAAGGCTTGGCATAGAAAGTTATAATTTTTAAGGAGAGGTTTCAGTTTTTGCTTCTCTGGATAAAGCTTCTTAATCTTCCCTTGGACTATTGGGATATTGACTCCCTTAGTAGAATTGGGAGTGCTATGGGCAGACCAATGCAAATGGATGGATTCACTTCTACTGGTGACGGGATTTCTTATGCTCGTTTGCTAGTGGAGGTTGATATATCTAAGAGGCTATTTGATTCTATTGAAATACTTGACCCTGATGGAGAGATTCTTAATTAGAAAGTGGTATTTGAATGGAGGCCTACTTTTTGTACTAAATGTAATGTTTTAGGTCATTTTACTGATAAATGTTTGAAAGCTATGGTATCTAAACAGCAGGTCCCTTCTCAGCATAATTAGAGTTCCAAAGTTTTTGATCTAGCCAATGATCCAAAACATAAGTAGTGGAGAGTGGTTTAAAGGGAGACTCCTAATCTTGCTAAAAACAAAGATGTTCCTGTTTCAAGTAAAGGGAACCCTGATCAACCCTCTTCTTTTCAACATGGCTAGACCTTTTAGGGGATTCTGGGAATAGATTTGCATATTTACTATTGTGTGATGATTTACAGGATCAGAATTCTAATCAAGAGAGGTGTAAATGTAAGATTTTATCTGATGATAATGTGAGGATAAACTCGATAATTGATCATATTAATGGTAGGGGTGTGGAATGTTTGAGGCTTGAATAAGCCTTACAAACAAAAGGAGTTGAAGCACTGGTTAGCAGTGAATAAATTCTCCCTTATGGGGTTGGTGGAGAATAGAATAAAACATAATAATGTTGCTAAGATATGTGGAATATTAGGTGATAAATAACATATGTTAAGAAATTATAAGCATCGTCCAAATAGTAGAATTTGGTATATTTAGGACAAGTGTGTATGGGATATCCAACTTATTACTACTTGTGAACAGGTTAAGCATTTATTAGTGACTGAGATAGGCTATGGCCTTAAGTTTTATGCAACTTTTGTTTATGCTTTTAATGCTGGAGAAGATAGGAAAGAGCTTTGGAACTAGTTAAGTTGGCATAAGGTGGTTCTTTTTTCACTAAGTTCAAGAATAGCTTATGGGATTTAAAATTTTAGATGAATAGTTTAATTGGACCAAGTTTGGTGGTATCTCTTCAAAGGTGCAGGAACAAAGGGACAAGCTCAAAGTGATACATGCAGTAATGGGCCTTGATCCTGAGAATTTCATATTACAGGAAGAGGAAAAGCAGTGTATAAAACTTTATGAGCATTATACTTTATGTGAAGAGAGATTTTTCAAGTAGAAATATGGTATTAAATGGCTTAACCTTGGTGATTCTAATTCTCATTTCTTTTTTGCTTCTATGAAAGCAAGGCAGATGAAAAGGCATGTTCATAAAATCTAATATGTTGATGGGTAGTGGTTCCATTATTCTGATTGGGTCAAGCAGGCCTTCTTATCCTATTAAAAGATTTTCCTGGGGTCTGAGAGTCCTACCTCTGGATCCATATCAGAGGATATATTAGGCTTGGGTCTTGTTATGTCTATGGAGCATCAGCATTTATTGTTAAAGCCTTTATCTAAGTAAGATGTCAAGGAGGCTTTGTGGTCTATTAGTAATTTCAAATCTCCTAATCTAGATGGATTTACTGTTGGGCTTTTCAAAGCTACTTGGGGTATTATAGGATATGATATCTGGATGCTTATAAATGGTATTTTCCAAATTGTTGTAGTGCCTCCTTTCTTGGGTCACACTACGCTTCCTCTTATCCCAAAATCTGCTGGTGCTCAATGTGTAACAGATTTTAGGCCTATTGCATGATACACTGTTCTTTACAAAATTTTGGCCAAAATTATTTCTGCTCTTTTACAGGTTGTTTTACCCTATTTAATTCATGCTTCTCAAGCTGGTTTTGTCAAGGGTAGCGTCATTGGAGATAAAAAAAATTTGGCTCATAAGCTGATTCATATGTACAAAAGAAAGAGTATTTCATCAAGATGTATGCTTAAGTTAGATATTAGAAAGGCTTATGATTCAGTGAGTTAGACTTTATTGGAGTAGGTGCTGTTAGGGATGCATTTTCCCCTTCATATTGTCAGGCTTATTATGTCTTGTGTCACTACCGTTAAATATTTCTTAGCTCTAAATAATGGTATCATGGACCCTTTTTAGGGGAGAAGACTGTTCAGACAATGTGACCCTTATCTCCTTACCTCTTTGTTATTGTTACGGAGTATTTGAGTAGAATGATCCAATCTTTATGGCTTAAACTTGAGTTTCATAGCCATCCAAAATGCAAGAGATTGAAGATTATAAATTCATCTTTTGTAGATGATCTGCTGGTGTTCTATAGGGTTGATGCTACTTCTCTTCATTTAATTAAGCAGATTTTTGATGAGTTTAGTGCAGCAACAGGTTTACACATAAGTCCTGAAAAGAGTTCCATATTTTTTGGAGGTATTAATCAGGAATTGAAAGACTTCATCTTATCCAGTTTGTAGTTTAATGAAGGTGGGTTTCCTTCAAATATTTGGTGTTGCCTTTAGACTCTTCTAAATTAAAGTCTACAGATATGATATCTTTAGTTCAGAAGATCACTAGCAAGATGTAGCATTGGTCCACTAGGCTGCTTTCTTATGATCGGAGGCTTCAACTACTAAAATCTGTTATATTTGAGATCACCATGTATTGGAGTTAGGTTTTTCTTCTTCCTAAGAAATTGTTAGTGCATATTATTGCCCTATATCGAAATTTTCTATGGAGTGGTAAAGATTTTCCCGGAAAAAGGTCTCTTATAGCATGGAAATCTATTTGTTTGCATGAGAAGGAAGGGGGTTTAGGCATTATTGATCTTCATAACTAAAACATAGCAACAATAGGGAAGCACCTTTGGAATATCAGTTAGAAGAAGGATTATTTGTGGATTAAATAGGTTCATGCCTTTTATATTAAGCAGTAAGATTTTGATATATGTCATTTGCCTAGCACTTCTTCTTGGATTATTCAAAGAATTTTTTTCATTGAGATATATTATCCTGCCTTGGATTCATTTGCACCAGGCTGATTATCACTTCAAGATTGCTATTTTATATGAGTTTATAAGAGTAAAGGCTCCAATTGTGCAGTGGTGGAGAACTGTTTGGTGCAATCCTACAACACTAAAACATAAGTTCATTTTTTGGCTTGCTGCTCATTCTCGTTTGGCCACTAAAGATAACTTGGCTAAATTTTCTCCATCATTGATTTGCAATGTTGCTTTTATGATCAGGATGAAAATATTCATCGTTTGGTGGTTCAATGTCCTGTTATGAGTCATATTTGGAATTCAATTAGGAAAACTATAGGATGAAGAAGATTTTATAACAATTGGCATAATGTTCTAAAAGTTTTATCTTGCTCACAAAGAAGAGGTCGTGTGAAACTCTAATTCACTCATACTCTTTATGTCATGGGCCTTTATGAGATATGGAAAACTAGAAATGCTTTTCTTTTTCCTGTGTCGAGTGGAATTGTAAGAGGATTATTTCTAACATTTCTCATACATAAGTTTGGTGGGTATGTAGGGTACATAGATCAATTCTATAGAGTTGGTTGTCATCTTTCTCTATGATATAAAAAATTTCTCTTCTTTTAAAAAAAAATAATTATTAAAATGTTTTAAAAACATGAAAGGATCAACACAAAAGACATCAGAGAAACATAACAGATCACAACAAACTAGGCGACTTCTAGCCAGACTAGTCGATTGGTACTTCAGATTAGTCGACTGGTCTAGTCGTACTAGACGTGGGCCAAAACAAACCACAGCACCAGTCAACTAGTTGTCCTCACTAGTAGACTATTCATATAAACTAGTTAATTGGTTTAGGCCAGCAAGTCGATGGGTTTATGTAAAGGCAAATCCATTTTGGCTAGTAAAAAAAACTAACAATGGTTTTGACCAACCGATTGACTGGTCATAGTAACCACTTGAATTGTGTGGTCTAACTAGCCGATGGGTCTAAGTAGAGATCACTTTGGTTTATAGGGATAAAAGTCTATGACTAATCGATTAACTATTCATTAAGACCAATTAATTTGTTTAACAAAATAATCGATTGATATTGGGACCAACCGATCCAAAACACCAAACCATTTGACTGATTGCAAAACTAGTTATCTAGTTCGAGGAACCAATCAACTAGTCTAGGTAAACACAACCTAGACTTATGAAACACACAGCAAATATTACCATCCTTTGCTATATTAATCCTAGCATGCTTCTATGTTAAAACCTACATAAAAATACATGTTTCATAAATAGAATCACATGGATACATGGTAATGTACACACTCAAACAAATAATGCTCAACAACCCATTTTATGCTTAATTTTAGAGAATCTCAACAAAACTTACTTGAGGAGACTTAAATCATATGATTATAACATGGAACACAATTAGGTCTTAATCATATAAACACTAAGACATAGAACCTCAACATACCATAGAAACCTAATTATGTTAGAGATAAGAATGTATTACATTGAAGTAATTCTTCTAGCACAAAGCCCATATTGGATGGCCTATCTAGTAGAACTTTGATTCATAGGAGAATTAAACTAAAAAAGTTAAAATCCTCAAAACTAAAAAAATCACAAGAAGAAGAAGAGAAACACAAAACACTACCTTTTGATTCAAAATAAGGTGTTAAAAGAGAAGCTGAAATTTCTAACTTTTCTCAACCTTAATTCTTCCTTGATTAAGGAAATCAAGAGTGAATTAAAACTAAGATTAGAAAAAGGAAAATAAATGAAATTCTTGCATAGTTCAAAGGAGAAAATTAGAGAGGATCTCTAATTTTTCTCAGTCGGAGGAAGAAGAGAGGAAAATAAAAGGATGCTCAACACTTAGTGGAATTTCCATAAGGAGAAAGGATGATAGAACAAGAATACCATTAAAGAATGAAAATGGATTAGCAAATGAGAAGTATAAGAGTAATCTAGTCGATATTTTCAAGGAAAAAAGGGATGAGATAGGTGAGGTTGAGTGTGGACATGCCAAGAAGGGAGGGATAACTTGATGGGCTAGTGGGGGTTAAGTGGAGTCAAAGATGGGCATGGTAGTGGGTTGGCAAGTCAAGGAAGGATGCATAAAGTTAAAAAATTCTCTACCCTATCTACCAGAAGAGAGGGAGAGGTGAGGGGAAGGAAAAAGGGAGGCTTGCCCTAAAAGTGGCCTTTTGGAAAAAATTTACTAATTAAAATCATGTAATGTGAAAATAATACTAGAGCACTCAAACATACTTATTAGCATAATTAATCTCTAGTAATAACTTTTCATAATCATTAGGGAGAAATTTAAATCAAAATAGGAAATGGATATGAAATCACAAGAAACCAGTCGTTCGATTCAGGTAAATTAGTCGACTGCTTTGTTGAGGACAAGAATATAAATTTCCCTAGCACACCAGTCGATTGGTTATGTAAACCAATTGATTAGTACACCTAAAATTCACCTTTTTATTAGAATTTCAAGCCCATTTCAAAGCCAAAACTCAATTTTTATGCCAATGTAATTCTAAATATAATTTGATGGATTTTATTACGAGGTATTACAACACTAGCCCCTTAAAAGAGACTTCATCCCTAAAGTTTGCAAAAAAAATATAGTACTATAAACTCAAAACAAGAGTAATCCTAATCCATCGAAAGAAAGATTACAATTACTTAGGGTAATTCATAAGAAAAATGATACTAACCCCCTAAAAGAGACGACATTAACCACACAATGCACCTAAGCAAATAAATTTGGGTACTTCATCTTAATCTCCTCCTCGAACTCCCAAGTGGCCTCTTCTGCTCCATAGTGTGACCAAAAGACCTTCACAAGTGGAAGAGTCTTCAAATGCATCTGCTAAGTCTTTCAATCCAAAATCCTCAATGGAAGCTCGTTCTAAGTCAACGTCTCTCTGGTTAACCATAACCTAGATTGAATTTAAACCACTAAGGGTCTTAAATAATCCGACCACAAAGTCCATCAACATGCTATCCCATTTCCACTCAAGGACCTTCAATTTCTAAACTCAAATCGTCAGACATTTATGTTCCACCTTGACCTTCTGACATGTCAATCACCAGGCCAAAAGGTTTATAATCTCTACTTTATATGGAGCCACCAATACATCTGCCTCAAATCCTTGTACTGATTATCCCCTCCAAGATGGATGGAATAAGGTGCACGATGAACCTCCTTTAGGATCCTCCTTTTAAGCCCCCCAAAGTTGTACAGAAAGCAGCTTCGTCCTTCGAAATGGATGCTACCATCATAAAAAATCTCAAATTGCATTGCTCCACCCTAGGATATTGCCTTCTTAATCCACTCAAGCTTGGAATCTCCTAGCTAAAAAGCTCAAATCTTATCAAAGATGGACGGGGTGATCAGAGTGCACTCATCCTCAGCTCAAGATGCCAGAGTCTAATGAACTCAATACTCAAATCCTAAAGGCCTATCTATATCTAATCTAACACAACTAGTGAACCCAAGGCATGCAATGCCTTCCTACTGAGAGCATCTATTACAACTTAGCCTTAACCTCATGGTAGGTCAACTCCAAATCGTAGTCTAGAACCAACTCCAGTCATCTCCTCTATCTCATGTTTAATCCTCGCTGTGTGAAGAAGGCTCTTATGGTCCATGTAGAACTTACATTGTACTCCATACAGGTAATGTCTCTAGATCTTCAAGGTGAAAACCACAATAGCTAGCTTAAGGTCATACGTAGGATAGTTCTGTGCATTCTCCTTCAATTAATGAGAATCATTAGCCAATACCCTCTCATGCTACATCAATATGCACCATAAAAAAAAACTTGGATACATCACTATACACCTTGAATCCCTCCGTACCTGATGATAATGTAAGCATTGGAGCTAAATTCAACATCCTCTTGAGTTCCTCAAAAGCCTTAGTGCACTTATTGTCCCATACCGAGTGCACCATCATCTTCAACAAGGTATTTAAAGGATGAGCCATCTTAGAAAAGTCTAGAATGAAACATTTGTAGTAGCCTACTAAACCTAGAAAACTACAAAATTCCCTGACGTTCATTAATGCAATCCACTTTGACATTTTTTGGATCTTAGAAGGATCCACCAACACACCTTCCCACTAAATAACATGCCCAAGGAAAGCTACCTCGTCCAACCAAAACTTACACTTCAAGAGCTTAGTGTACAGTTAATGAGTCCTCAACAACTCCAAGGCCTATCAAAGGTATTGCTCATGTTCCTCACGAGTTCGAGAGTAAATTAAAATACAGTTGATGAATACCACAAAAAATTGGTCAAGATGTTTCTAGAAGATATGGTTTATGAAAGCCATGACCACCGTTGGCACATTCGTGAGTAAAAAAAACATCATTAAGAACTCATAATGGACATACCTCATTCTGAAAGCTGTATTTGGTATGTCCATCTTCAAAATGCTCAACTGATAATGCTCTGATCTTAGATCTATCTTTGAAAACACTGTAACCCCACACAACTAATGAAAGAGGTTATCAATCTGTGGTAAAGGATAATGATTCTTCACCATCACCTAGTTCAACCCATGGTAATTGATGCAAAGCCTCAACCCACTAACCTTCTTTCTTATGAAAAGGACTGATGCTCGCAAAGGCAATACACTTGGTCGAATATTCCCTTTCTCTAGAAACTCCTCCAACTAAGTACGCAACTCTGCCATCTCGGTCAGCCCTAGGTGATAGGGCACTTTTAAAATAGGCTTCGTCCCTAGTAGAAGGTCTATTATGAAGTCTATCCAATATAATGGTAGAATCTCTAGGATCTCATTGAGGAACACATCCGAAAACTCCCACACCACTGGAATCTCCTCAACTAACAACTCCTTGGCATCCAAATCCTGAATTCCGGAATATAGAAAGAGACATAAGAGTCTAAGAAATGTCTAGATCAAAATATGTCAAAGAGAACACCAGATAGTCCTAACTCTCAACCCTCTACTAGAAGCCATCAAGTAGAATCCATCAGTACTACCATACTATGTCAACCATAACACAACACTAACATCATTGTGATGGTGTGATCGGTGACTTCAGTCTGGCAAATGATTTATTGGTGATAGGTAGTACTAAAGAGAAGTTTATATTGAATAAAATCTAAAATGCTTTTGAGAAATAGCTGAGCAACATGGTTTCCTGATCGGATACAATCTTCTCTGGGATACCAAGCAATTAAACTATCTCCTTAAAGAAATGATTGACTTGTAAGAGATGTCATCCATCTTATAACATAAGACAAAATAAGCCATCCAAGAAAATTAATTGATAACCACAATAATGGCACCATTTTTCCTTTGTGTTTTAGGCAATGCCACTACGAAATCCTTACTCACATAGTCCCAATAATGGTTTGGAATAGGTAAAGTTGTGTAGAGTCCTGATTGGAAGTGACTCTTAGACCTTTGGTAAGTAGAGAACTTTGCCATAGGGGATGCTACATCTCCCATGATCCTAGGTCAAAAAAAATGTTCCTAGAGTACATCATAAATGTCATTAATGCTGAAATGCCATACTAAGCCTTCCACATGCACTTCAAGAATTAATAGTTTCCCAATGGAGCACTTTTGGATACACAACTTGTTGTTATTAGAAAGGAACTCATCATGTACTAGGTACAGACCCCGAGCCTTTTTTTGATATTCCATATGGCTTGCAAAGTCTTCATCCTTCTTGTATAGTTCTTTTAATCACCCCAATCCAAGGACCCTTGCATCTAAAAATTATTCCATACGATATCTTCTAGAGAATGCATCCTCTACAACAATTTTTGTGCAACTCTTATACTTAGCTACAAATAACAAATATCACAAAAACTCTAACCACCTAGCATGCAAAGGGTTAAGCTTATGCTACCCATTTTTTTATACTTCAGGGACTCATGATGGGTATGCAATACAAATTGTGATGGTCTAAGATAGAGTGACCAATGATCTATAGACCTAATAATGGCATAAAATTCTTTATTATAGGTATTGTAGTTGGATCCTGAACCATTGAGTTTCTCACTAAAGAAAGCTATTGATTTTCCTTCTTATATCAAGATAACGCAAATGACCATTCCACTTACATCACACTCAATCTTGAACATCTTGTCAATGTTTGGTAAACATAATACTAGGGCCTCACTTAACATGCTTTCGATTAGTGTGATGGATTCTTGTGCAGACATGGGCCATTGGGATTCCCTTTTTGTGACACATTCTATTATGGGTGCAAGAAGTGTGGTAAATCCTTTTATGAACCTCCTATAAAAAGAGCCAAGTCCATAACAAGATCTAACGTCAATAATGGATGTGGGTGTAAGTAACGTTCTTATTGCCTACACCTTTGACCCATCTATGAAAACTTAATTTCGAAATACAACAATACCTAAAAATGTGACTTTTGGCACAAAGAGATCACATTTTTTTAGTTTACCATATGACTTTTTGTTCTTTAGAGCTAAAAATACAAGTCTCAACTGCCTTACATGATCATCATGATTAGAATAGTACACTAGAATACCATTAAAGTACACAACTACAAATTTAGAGTTGAAGGGTCGAAGTACTTCTTCTATGAGCCTTATGAAGATTCTTGGTCTTGAAATTTGGGTATTCATTTGTTCATAACTCTCTAAATTTTTAACTCCTCTTCTCCCTTTTATGCTTCTCTACGTTGATAGCTAAATGGAACAACTTATATAAGTTGTGATACTTATAGAGTTCCATCTTCCTAGCAATATCACTACTTAAACCACTTAAGAACCAAGACATTGTGCTCTTAACCTCCTCTAATCCAAGCCTCATGATGATCCTCTTAAACTTTCGGATATAATATACCACACTAAAGGGACCTTACCTTAGGGAAGACATTTTTTTATATTAGTCTTGAGTAAAAAATGATGGCAAAAAACTCTACTTAATCAACCTTTTCATTTCCTCCCAACTTCTCACTTTAGAATTACCTTTACTCCCTTTATGATGCACTAAATTTTCTCATCATAAGTAAGCATGCCCTTTCAACATGGGAATAACAACCTTAAAGGACTTCTCATCATCTGAAGACCTAGCTTTAAAAGTTCTATTACACCTCAACTCCCATTCTAAAAACTTCTCTAGATTATGGAATCCATTAAATGTTGATATCTACAACTTGATATCATTAAAGGGATCCCACCTAACCAAACTCCTCCTTTATGGTAACATAGGGGAATTGCTAGAATATGAGCTCAAATTGGTGGACTCATTTTCTACACCATTCACCCTTCTCCTTCTTGAGGGAGTAGACTCCTTTGATCTAGGAATATTGGAATTTGGTACCAACAATTCCAAAATGCCAAACACCCTCCTCATATCCTTTTATAAAGCCTTGATGGCCGTATCTTTTCCTAGGTCATGGGATTCTTCAAGACTCAAACCTTTGAAAGTAGGTCTACTTTACATGCTAGTTGAGACTACAAGCAATTTCTTTTTTATATAACCTAAGGGGAAGAGAGAAAAAAAAAAGGCAAGGTCGCTAGAATTGAGTATGGGTGGTAGAAATGGTAAACAAAATTGTGTAGACTCGAATGGATGGAGGTTTAAATGAAGGTGGTGACAAAATTATAATAACCCAAAGTTACCAATCTTGAGCTTTGATACCAATTTGATGTATAATGCTAAACATACTAGATTAATCCAAGTGTTAGTGATAGAATTGGGTAGATTCCAACAAAATAGAAAATTTAGAAAAGAGGGAAAGATGTTGAAATGTAAACTTAAAATTGAAATAACTTCAAGATGAATCACTTACACTAACTAACTAAGGTATCAAATCTTAGCTTCAATGGTGTAATATTTTGAAAGAACATATATGACTAACTCTTAGCCTATATTATTATGTTGTGTTAACAACAAATAGGAAAATTTTGT
The DNA here is from genome assembly GCA_039764185.1 of Tamarix austromongolica. Taxonomy (NCBI): domain Eukaryota; kingdom Viridiplantae; phylum Streptophyta; class Magnoliopsida; order Caryophyllales; family Tamaricaceae; genus Tamarix; species Tamarix austromongolica. The sequence continues at coordinate 53,896,477 of CM077815.1, forward strand.
TTCAAAAGTTATCTCCCTCCATTCATCCATTTCACTTCTAAATAGACTATATTTAGGCTTTTAGTGATTTACACTATACATTTAACTCATATTGAGTAGATTTTGTCACAGTAATACAAGCTAATTATGGTTTATAGTCACTACATTCAACTATTGGTGAATATCTAAACCATAATTAGCTTGTATTAGTGTGACAAAATCTGCATGGCAAATGAATAGCTAAACCAATACTCTCATGTTTAGACATTAGCTTGTATTTTGTCACACTAATAAAAGCTAATGAATAGCTCTAGAGTATTGGATTCGATATTTTGAATAAAATGTTTGAAGTTTTAGAGTGTCCACCTGAGAAGATGGTTAAGGTTACTATATACTTCCTAAAGGGTCATGCCGATGAATGGTGGCATAGTTAGTAGGTACTAGATGCACCCATTGAGACTTCGGAGCACATGCTATAGAAGATGAGAGCTTGTTTTTCTTTGACCAATACTAGGATGGGATTGTATGATAGATTCATGGAACTTTGCCAGGGTTCTTCCACAGTTGAGTAGTATTACCTAGAGTTTACTGATTTGATCTATTTCACACCCGATGTAGGGGTAGATGAGGATATGAAGATGCATTGATTTGAGATGGGTTTGAACACTCACATCTAGTAGTTACTCTCGAGCTCTTCTTTCACTACCCTCTTTGACATGTTCGAGAAGGTGACTAAGGTTGCAAAGGCTGTTCAAATCAAGATTAGTGAGACCCCAAGGAATAAAAGGAAGCTAGAGGTTCTAGACAATGATTGTAGGATTCAACCTCAAACAAGAGGTCAGAAGAGTTAGCACCAGGGCAGTCAGGTTGGCTTCTATAGTGGAGGAGGCCAAGGGTAGAGTAGACATTACCACTGTAAGAGTTGCGAACAAACCACCCAGGGAGAACTTGTGAGGGACACCTAGTCTAGTGTTTTAATTGTGGCAAGCATAGTAACAGGAATTTTGAGAGTTTCTAAGCACCTTGTGATGGAGTTCATAGGATGCAGGTGCACCCATCAGGACTAGTCACCTACAAGTAGAAAATTGCATAAAGGATTCCACCACTAGAACAATAGGCCCCACAACCATCAAGCAGTGCACAGAGTAGAGACGATAAGGGTAAGGCTCCGAGCCATCGACTATCGCTGCAAGGTAGTGGTATAGGTCAAGGATCTAGCACTAGGAATGCCTAGAGAGATCCTATGTTTGGGGCCATACATCTTATTATTCGATCAGAGGTAGATGATTAGGCCAGGGGTCTAGAAAACCCACCTCCCAGTATTTTAACCATTCTTGCTTTAACTACTTGAACTAATTGACCTTATGCATTATATGTTATATTGTTTTGAGATGATTATGATAGGATAGTTCTATAAGGATAGAGACACTCGTAAGCTATGTGGGTCTTATATGCTTGATCTTTGTTGTACAGACATACTTCGAGGACGAAGTCATTTTTAATGGGGTAGTAATGTAATATCCCAAAATTTTGCTAACCTAATACCGTATAAATTATATCTTAATCCAATTCTAATCCTACAAGAAATATTATTTTAGCTGTAACCCAACTTCTTAATCCCAAAACTTTAACCAAATCTAAAACCTTGACTTAGATGAATCATAATTCATTAACCAAAATAAAGACCCACTAAATTTTCCACAAATCCTAATTACTTATAATTAATCTAAAAATATGCTTAAATCTTCTTCTATTTTTCCTCCTTTTCTTTTCTTTCTTTCTTCCCTATCTCCCGTCAACCTTAGCCACAAGGTTTGTTTTTTTCTTGCAACTTGCCCTCCACTTGCACTATCTCCTATCTTTTCCTCTTTATTCTTCCATCATCCATCAACCTTCCTTTATTTATTCTTCTTCTTCTTTTCCTTTTGCTCCCTTATCCCTACACACCCCACATACCACCATCACCTCCCCTGCCGTTCTTCTTCTTGTTTCTCTTATTCTTACCCAACCTATACTCATAACCATTACAATCACCTGTATTTTTTCATCACAAGACTCAACCATCACCTCCACCGTCAACCTAGTGATCTTCACTATGACCTTGCAACCTTCACATGCCTCCCCCCTTTATTTTCTTTTTCCTAATTCACACTATACATGCACACACAAATGAACACACACACACACACACACACACATATATATATATATATATATATATATATATATATATATTACTTTCCTTCTTTTCTCCTTATTTGGCCTCCACTCTATCCTTTCTATGTTAAAAATCCATTGCCCAAGCTCCCTCTTCCTTCTTATTTATTCCATCTCTCTTTTCTTCTTATTCTTCCTTTTTCTTTCCCGATTTTTGGCCTGCGCACCACCCATTCTACCACCGTGCACCACCTTGGCCACCACTCGCCTCCTATTGACCGGTGGACTAACCACCAAGGTTACCCCAACCTTTCCCCTCGCCATCACCAGCCATGACTGCTGACCGCTACCTTTTTTTCCCTCATTTGTTGCAGTTTTGCAGAGTGCACAGCCTGTGTACTGGCTACTACACAATCATGTAATATATAAAATCTCCAGCTGCACTGTTGTGTAACCTTTACACCACCTAGTCATGCGTCTTTTTTTCTCTCATCTATTGCGCACCACTGTAGCACAACCTTGCAACTTTTGAACTACCTGGCTGTGCATCACATTTTCTCTCATCCTGGTGCTACACAACCGTAAAACTTTTGCACTGTCTGGTCGTGCGTCATATTTTCTTTCGGCCTAAGGGTTGCACCGCCTACTGCACAACCGTGCAACTTCTCATTTTTGGTCGTGCATCCATATTTTTAGCCCCAAACCTTATCCAAACACCACCAAAATTTCACCATAGCTCCACCATACATTCCTCCACACTTCACGCAACCTAAAAATGCCAATTGCTTCAGTTAATTCTCTAACCTCTTTTCCATTTAATTTTAGTTAATTTTGGATTATTTTTGGTGTAATTTTCTATGCTAATATGTGTGCTGGTTGTGTTGATGTAAGTAGTTTGAAGAAATTGAGTGGAGACTAATTGGGTGAATCTTAATTATTCCTCTTACGTAAACCGTACCCTTCTACTAAGATGTGAGATCATGTGGTAATGCACAAAGTTTGTTTGTGCTTAGGGTATGATTTATGCCACAATTTTAGAGGAATATATGTATGTATTTTACTTCAGAATTTTTAGAATGCAAATGGAAGTGTTTTGATTAGGTGTGAATGTAAATGGCATAATACTAAATATTTAGCATATTTTCAATGTATTAATTGATTGATAATATATGCATGTATCTTTTGTTGCATAAATTACTTATGCATATGTAGGGCTTGTTAGAGTTTGAAACCCTACAACCTTATAATGTAATTTACCATGATAAGTGTACTACTGTTATCTTTACATAGTAAATAGGGTTGAATTAAATAGTATAAAGCATTCACACATCATTACGATTAGCATGTAATAAATGTTAATTGCAATTCTAGAGTTGAGGTGTTTCTTTACCTACACCGTGATATTAATTACCCTATTGAATGACATAATATGCTATAGATTTATATGTACGTGTTATATGGAATATAAGTCACCCTAGAAATGTATGATTTAGGCTATAAATGTAATATGCTAAAGGCATGAAAAGTGGATAATATAGTCAATCACTAAGACGTAAAAATTATTCACATGCTACCATATCATGAATAATTATCCTTTACCATTTTCATATCAAATGGCTTGTAATAATGTTGCTTGATATGAAATTGGATAAAATGGTAAAATTAGGGGTTTGTGGGCATTTTGGTCACTTTGACTTAATATACCTTTTGCGAATAACTAGATATGACCTTAGGGATTACCTTAAATAATTATAATTAAAGGGAAATGATTAAGTATAAAAAGAAAATTTCTATGTAATATGTGATATCTGTGGTCACTCTATAAAACACTAATACGTAAAGTAGAAGACCTCAAGTTCAGGAATGATATCTCTCTACGGGTAGTTACCCTAAAGATGAGGTAGAAGTCCTCGATTTATTTGGTTTTCTAGTGTGTCAATCATGTCCTAGTAAGGCCATAGTCTACTCTATAGGTGACCTATGAACAATAGAGGGGGTATCGATACTTAAGGATTAAGTGACCCAAGTGTGGAGGATATTGTGTTGCCTTGTGCACTAGTATGACTAAAGTATTGTTATGCCTCTAGGTTGGATGGTTAGAGGGTACTGTATTGCCTTGTGTGTTGGTATGACCGGTGTACTTACATATCTTCGGGTTATTATTGTACCCCCATCAAATAACTAAAATTTGAAATAATCATTGTGAGAAGATTTTAATGAGTTGTTATGGATTTAATGTTTTAGATAGCTACCATTGCGTGCTACATGTTGCGATATAAGGTTTAGTAGTTGTATTTGTACCCTACTTTAGTATCTAGAATTTATATGAATGGTTGTGTCATTAGTTGCCTTAGTGCCCTACTTTGGTATTTTTTTTTCTTTTTACTATATTAGTTGTACCCATTTTATGATCGTATGCTTCCTTGATATACCTACATTATGTTCTTTTAGTGCCTCATGTGGCCTTACATGTTGGTATTAGTGTAATGGTTTTCGTAGTATCGCAGTACTAATAGGTTCCATTTCTCGATCCCCTTCCTCTTCAATGGGCAGTGATGACCTTGCAAGAGTACGTTAAGGGTTCAACTTCATGGCTTCCAATAGAGGGTTGAGATTTAGGACTATTTATTTTTTGCTCTGGTATCTTTTGATCTGGATATTTCATGGACTCTTCTATCCCTTATTATTTCTCCTTTTTTTATATTACAACTCTTTTTCTGATCTTTTTATATTTATCAGGACAATGTAATTTGTAATGAAATTGCTATTTTGCCTTCATTATAAATGTTATTCATGTAAAGTAACTTTTTAGCCTTAACACATATTATAAGAATGATCGAGGATGCCAGACTTATACTAAGTGTGGTCATAACACCTATTATTTTTATAATTAACGCTTCTGAAAAATGAAATTTTTAAGTAGTAAATTTGGGGTGTTACAAAGAATACCATGATCATAAGCACTAAGAAAAGAACTATCACAAACATAAGGATCCCAAGCCACCTAAACTCTACCTAAATGGTGATGGTTGTAGATGTCAATAATTTACTAATTAGGAAACACTCTATGAAACACCCTTATGTAGATGCATCCATGGATTCTTAAGTGGACAAAGATTTGGCATACTTGATTATGGAGCCATTCACATTATTTGTCTCTGATAATAAGGTTTATAACCTTACTAATGGGTTCACTTTGAATAATTTTTGCAGGTATGTAATATATTTACAAGAAAGAGATTAATTCATTTTAAGATGTCAACATACTTAAGATTTCATGTGCTACAAGTTATTACAAGTCAAAGGATGCTATTATGTATGGAAGTCAAACTTACAAGTTAAGGTGGCCTAGTTATCATTTTATGTTAATTAGGACTCATGTTAGTTGTTTTCATGTAATACTTAGCTATGTTTGTTTTGTAGTAATTTTTGTTTGATTCATGTATTATATAGGTTAATATTTGATTGTTACAATAAGTTAGAATTAGTTAGTATTCTTGTTAGTCATGTCTATGCAAGTTATATGCTCGAAATAAGTTATAAAAAGTATAAAGGAATGACTAGCTTAGTGTGCTAATTAGCATTAGTTGTGACAATCCCTTGTAGCTACCTATTTAAGCATATGGTCAACGCCCCTTTATCGAAACGATGATCATTTTTGAAAGCATAGCACAAGTGAATTACTTGGTTATCTCTCCTTATGAGTGTTTGTTACTAGCTAAGATTACCTTGTGTGTTATTATCTAGGAACCTTTGAATATCTTTTATGTAAAACATTCAAAGTTAGATTTCTAACCTTCGTTCCAATATTCAACCACTGAACAAACACAACACCTCAAACCCTTTAAATTCTTCAAATCTTATAGAAGATTCACATCACACCCCATGTTTATTATGCTTCTTGAACCTAGTTTTTAGCAAACCAATTAAAGCTACAACACTACTTCTACAAAACCGCATTACCTCTTTATGTTTTTAGTCCTTATTCAAACACCTAACAATCTAAGAACTAAACTTGTCCACTCTGGTCAAAGGAAAGGTTAACACTTACTACCTTTAACTTCTCCACTACAGCTTGACCCATTGCAACATCCTTCAAATCTTTAAAAGATACTTAACTCCTTATTAATCGCCTATCATCTTGGTTTCCCAAGACATGAAAAGTTCATATATCATGCAAAGAGGCTGACACTTCCCCTATTACAGTTGAAGATTCCCTTATTACTTGCTTTGTGATGACTCTTGTCCTACACACTACCATATAGTCAATCATGTAGAGAAGTGGGTGCTTCCCCTAATGGAGAAGCAACAAACACTGAGCTTGCCCGATCATCACTTTGGGGATAAACTTGGCCCTCTAACAAACCATCAAACTGATTGCAATCACAACAAAATTTGTAATGTCATTATTCCCTTCAAATGCCATAAACTTTCCTTTTTGGTTATCACCTACATTTAAAGAGAATTTTGTTTGTGAATAAAATCAAAGTATTATAATGACATTTATTTATGAATGAAGGTAGTAAAAAAACATGTACTTAATTTTTATTTTTTATTTGTATTTAAGGAAAGGAATGAATTATTATAACTTGACCCAATTTGACCTAATGACTTACCGCATAAAAGTAACGACTTGATACGATTGGAACCTTATGCTTGGGTGCAAAATCATGCACTTATGTAGACAATACCGGAAGCAAAATAAACAATTAATGCACTCCCGTGTGTTATTTTTTTCCCCTGAAAAGGAACCGAAAAGGATGAATACATATTCAACTAGCTCATTCTCCAAAGGATAAAAAGAATATGAACAAATTGTGAGTTGTAAGAATCTTTTGGATGAATGAATATTTCCCTTTTAACGAGAAAGAACAAGAGTTGATGTCATTATACATCTCCCATTAAATATGAGGATTTGTTAACATTCAAATATGTGGTGGTGTAATTTTGTTAATAAGTGAGATAATATAGTCCCAAATTCAGGGTACCAATGGTTGCCAACTAAGAAACTTTTTATTATGTTGCTTGACTTTGGTTTCTAACAAGCCAATTAAAGCTACACCACTATTGGTACAAAACCATATTACCACTTTATGCTGTGAGGCCTTATTTACACCCCTAACATTCCAGTAACTAAGCATGACCGCTTAGGTCGAAGGAAAGGCTAACACTTCTTGCCTTTAAATTCTCCATTAGCCCTAACCCATTGCAACCTCTTTTAGATCTTTGAAAAATATTTGAGTCCTTGTTAATTGCCTATCACCTTCGTTGCTCAAGACATGAATAGGTCCTATACCATGTAAAGAGGAGGACACTTCCCTTGATGTAGTTGAAGATTCCCTTGGTATTTTCTTCGAGTTGATTCGTAGCCTCGAACAAACAGTCAAACTGATTTGCTATCACAACCAAATTAGTAAAAGTCATTATTCCCTTCAAATGCCATAGCCTTTCCTTTTTTTAGTATCCCATACCCGTAAAAGGAATTTAATTTTTGAATAAAATCAAAGTATTATAACAATGTTTATTCATGAACAGAGGTAGTACAAAATCGTGTACTTAAATTATTATTATTATTATTATTTGTATTTAAGGGAAGGGAAGGCCCGTTACAATTGTTGGAATTTGACCCTCTAACTTACTGCATAAAGCCACGACTTGGTAGGATTGGAACATTATGCTTTGGTACAAAATCATGTACTTATGTAGACAAATTAGCTCATTCTCCAAAGGATAGAAAGAATATGAACAAATTTTGAGTTGTAAGAATCATCCGGATGAATGAGTAGTTCCCTTTTACCAAGAAAGAACTAGATTTGATGTCATAATACATCTCCCATTAAATATGAGGAGCTGTTAACCTTCAAATCTGTGATAGAGAAATTTTGTTAATAAGTGCGATAATTAAGCCCCGAATTCAAGGTACCAAAGGTTGCCAACTAAGAAACTTATTGCCATGAAAGTCAAACCCAAACACCTTATATGCCTATAAATACAGCCCTCTAGAGCTCCCCAGCTCCACCATCACAAATTGTTAAACACGAACCATCACACCGTAGCTACTTTCTCTGCGAGTTAATCGAGCGGTCCAAAATGCCTAGGAAACCAAGCATGGGTCGGCGAAAGATCAGAATAGCCAAAATTGAGGATGCTAATCAACGTCGAGATACTTTCTACAGACGTCGTTCCGGCCTTTTTAAGAAAGCTTCTGAACTTTGCACCCTTTGCGGTGTAGAGATTGCGGTCATTGCCTTCTCTTCAACGGGAAAAGTTTTCTCCTTTGGTGAGCCCAATGTTGACGCTCTTGCTGATCGCTTCCTCACCCGAGGCTCGATGCCGAGTACTCAAGGAAGCACCCAGAGGAGCACAAGTATTCAGGAAGATCTGAACAAGCACCTCACTGACCTTCTCGATCGTCTCGAGGTCGCGAAAAAGAAAGGCAAAGAGCTGGATCGCATGAAAGAGGAATGCCTAAGCCATTGTTGGTGGGAGAATCCTATTAATACTCTTGGACTGGCTGAACTCGAAAAGCTTCGTGCTCTCATGGAAAACCTGAAGGGGAGGATTGCAGATCATGTGAAAAAGGTATCTAGGGAATCGCACAAAAAAGTTGTTGGGAGTAGTGGCATGGGATCGGTGTCTGAGCAGCATGAGAGGAAGCCTCATGTTGGTTTGATTACTTCTTCTTCCTCTCCTGGGTTTCACCCTTCTGATCGTGCTTTGGGACATTACTGAACTAGTTAAAAGGGTTTCTTGTTCTTTCCGATTGCTCGAACTTATCGCGTCTTCGATCAAGAATAAATGACGCCATCGAGTAAAATTATCTTTAAGGCCTTATTTAGTACTTATTTAAAATGAAGTCTTAATATTTTAGATTTCGAGTTTACGTCGTTCTCATGGGTTATGTGGAGTTGCGTATTGTACTGCTATTTAAAGCCCCTATATTGATATTAATAAATCAAGCTTTCTTTTTTAGTTAAAACCATTTCATTTCATCGGTATAATGAGAAAAAAATGCATGCATTTCCACGTAGTTCGTTGCCTGGTGCTGCAGGTTACTGATTCACTAAGTCCCTGTTTGAAGGTATTTAAAAAAAATTAGGTTAATTTTTTTAAAATAAATAATTATTTTACATAAGTATTTTTGACGAGTGCCTTTAAGTAAATCCTGACTAAATATCAGAACTTATTAATTAACTAGTAATTCTTTTCTAGATCTCGTAGAGTATAGGCCATGAATAATCATAATAATTTTTCAGTTACAAATGGAAAATAAATACTTTACAAATGGAAAATAATCATAATAATCATAAATAAGGCCATGAATCCTGAATTAATGTTTTTCTCATCAACTTAGGTGAAGATAAGCGACTAATGTTAATGCCCACGTACCCTATTAAGCGACTAATATCGACATAGGTGAAAATGTTAAGTAGGGAAAGCAAGTGAAAGAGATGGCCACGTAAACATTACGGTCCTGTTTGTGAACTTGCGCTATATTGATCGGCGGCCCGTACCCGTACCGGCGGTGCTTAATAGGGTAGAAGAAGCTGGGAGGCAAGGAGGTGGTTCGGATGAAGCTGGCGCTGGGGCACGACGAGGAGGTTCGGGGGACGAAGCTGCAGGTAGACAAGGAGGGGGTTCGGACGATGAAGCCGCAGAGAGACAAGGAGGCTAGAAGGTTCTTGTACGAAGATTAACTAGTGGTTATGATCAATTAAGGAGAAATTTGTGTCCATTCGTAACCGACCACTCCTACTAGCTAGCTCATCCTGTCAGCGTCATTCCTCGTCCACTTAATTTCTTTCTTAATTGTTCTCGATCATGAGTTGCAGAGGCGCTCCTACAACGAATTACTAAAAACATAAACTTTAGAAGAGTTTTTTTGGCATACAATGTGGCCTCTAGGAGACCGCATGAGCCCCCCCCCCCCCCCCCCCTTCCGTCGTTGAAAAAGTTGATGTTTGGAATTACATATAGCAAGTAAGCACCCTCCAATGCAAAATTACCTTGCGAATCTAAGTTCCCATGGTAGATTTAAAAAGCCCAGGAAATTACCGAGTTCGGCTATGTTGTCATCAAGTATGTAGCAGAATACAATTTGTGCTTATCGTATAAGGTTTTCCTTCGTTGTGTTTGTTTGAAGAAGCCTTCTATTTGATTCTAAAAAAATTTTTAAAAAAAAATTTAAAATAAAGAATAATTTTCTTCAATTTTTTATTAAAGGATATTATATAGTTAATATTTAATAATTTTATTTCTTATTCTTTTTCTATTTCATTATCTCAAGTAAACAAAATATAAAAAATTATTTTTCTTTTTTTTTTTTAAATCTTTTCATGAACCAAATATAGCATAATTGATCGCGTATAGGACATGTCTTGTTTCATGAACAAATGTGTCCTCATAACTGAAGGGAGAATGATAATCAAAGCATAGAAGGCTAGCAATAGCTATCCTATCCCACTCCTCACTTACAAAGTATCACTACTCAAGAATCATCAATTAATAACAACATATAAATAATTTGTTCGAAACCATTGATAAAATTGTAAAAGCTTGGGAGCGGGAACCCAGAGTAAGTTTTAATAACAGTTTCATACATTCACCATTAATAAAATGAAATGAGCCTTGTTTTGATAACGGTTATCAATAAACAGTTAACAAAACAAAAATGATGCCATGTTTTAATAAGAATTAATGTAGGAATTGTTATTAAAACATGTTTTAATAACGGTTATATTTATAATCATTTTCAAAATATAGCGTATTAAAAAACTGCCCCTCCACTCCACTCTTCGTTCATTATGTCTATTTCAAAAATTCAATTCTCTCTTGCACTATTTTGCTCTACATCCTCTTCTTCATTTTGCCTAACGGTTGTCCTCATTTCACCAATCAATGGTCGTCGTCTCTTCTTCTTGCTTATTGACAAACGTTTTTCTTCTCCTCTAGTTATCATCGTCGTTTTCTGTGTTTTTGTTTTTCGGCCAAGGTTGTGTCGACAATTTGTCTGCCCATACGTTCATCCTTCTTCCCTGCCTCACCTCCTTGCCTTAACCTCTCCCCTTCTCCCTTGCACGCCCCTTTTCTTACCATTCCAAGCTCCTACAAGCACACTAATTGGCTCACGTCTCTATAGCCTCCCTGCCCCGACAACCCTTCTCCTGCTACGTATATTTTTTTTTCTTTCATTATAAATATATGCATGCATGTTATTTAGTAGGTATTATGTGTGTTATTGTTTGTATGATATATGTTCGCCTTTATTGCTATATTGTTATGCTTTTTGGCTGCACGTTGAGTTTATCCCTCTATAATTTTATGCATGCATGGTTGTAGATCGATACCTTTGATATTAAAAAAAAATTCTATTAATATATGCATGCATGTTAGTATAGTATGCTGCTAAAATTTTTTACGTAATTCATTTATTTTTTTGCTAACAAAATGTTATTGCTTGTGTGATGTAGAAGTGCCTCTCATAAATTATTGCTGATATAGGTTAATTATGTTGTTAGCTTAACATAATATTTTGTTAATATATTACATTATATATTTAAGATTAATAAGGCTATAGAATTTACATATTTTTATAATTTAAAAAGTTAGACAACAATCTTAATAACATAATTTAGTATGTGCTCTCTTTTATAAGTAGGGACATGGCGCACTTGCCTATTATTTACATACCTCCACCATATTTGTGCATGGCACCTAATTTAGATTTTCTAATCCATGTGATATGATTATAGGAGGAGCTTGGTTGCTTGTTTGTGAGTGGATCATATGTTGATTCATTCCGTTTTAAATCATATCATTTGTTGTTGACATTGCCTCAGTTGAGTCATGGTCAGCAGCATCAGCTAGTTATTTGCAGTTGTTTGTTCACTGTACCAATGTACCACACCTGAGATTTGTTAAGGGTAAGGATTTTGCAAGGGATTATGATCAGATAGCGAGAGATCTGATGGTCATACATGACAAGTGGAAATTTCATAATAGCTTACCCCCAAGTATATACCCTAGTTACCCTAGACTATCTGTCACTGAACTCTATTGATAATGTCAGTGAGCAGATGTCGAGACAAGTGGACTCTGAGAGTAATGGGTTCTAGTCAGCCTAGGCAAGACTACTGACGGATTACATAGGATCATTAGGGGATATTCTTAGTTAGGTGTTTTAGTTGGAGCAACATTTTGATGTATATATCATTGTTATTGCCTTAGGTTTCTTCTTAGTTTTTGGGTCTTATTTTAAACGCATAATATGTATTTACTTTTAAATTTACAACCCTTGTATAAATATTTGATATGTATATACATATGAACTCTTTCTAAGTAAGAATGGTTTGTGTATTGGTATATTTTTATTCCCTTGTTGGAATGGTTTATATGTATAGTAACAGAATAACATGATATATTATATAAATATGAATTATTTCTAACCATGAATGATTTGTGAATTAGTAAGGGATATGGAAACATGTTGGAATTATATATATATATATATATATATATATATATATATATATATATAGTTTCAAAATAGCATGAGACATTATACAAATATGAATTCTTTCTAAGCACGAAAAATATGTGAATTAGTTTATAGAAATGAATTGATTCGTAATAATATTTTTCATAAGATACATATAGATTGGAAAACTATGAATCAAAAATTGATATCTACAAATCATTTGTCTAGATAATATGACAAAGGAGTTAAATTTTAATCAAGTTTGCAGTATAACATACTCAAGATACTAGTAGAATAATTTGTCCTTATTTGAACTATGCTTATACTCAATGTGTCAATGCTAATAATTTCAAAGATCATTTATTTGTCTACGGAATTGACATAAGTTATACTTGTTGGATATGGAATGGTGAGACAGAGTCTAGATGTAATAATTAGAAAGGTAGGGGATATTAGTGGACCATTTGACAATAATGAGGGTGATTTGTTACAGGAGATAACTCAAAAGGTTGAGGCAAGAATTTGGGGTTGTCTAAAAATTTTGGACAAGTTATAAGTAAATTAGAAAACCCTGTGTATGGTGATTCTAAGAAGTTTACGAGATTATCCGCAACTTTAAAGTTGTACAACTTAAAATCATGTAACGGATGGAGTGATAAAAGTTTCATAGAATTATTGACAATTATGAAAGAAGTGTTTCCCGATTATAATGTTCCACCCAATTGTACCTATGAAGTGAAGAAGATCGTTTCATATATGGGTATGAGTTATAGAATATACATGCATGCCCTAATGATTGTATATTATTTCATAATAAATATGCATATTTAGATAATTGTCCTAATCAAGAATACAAAGCACCATGATACAAGAAGAACAAGATGTCATCTATGGTGTTATGGTATTTTCCTATACTATGAAGATTCAGGTAAATGTTTAATGATATCCAAGATGCAATGAACTTGAGATGGCATACTGATAAGAAGATAGATGATGGGATTCTGAGTCATCCATCTAACACTCCACATTAGATGATGATTGATGATTTGTGTTCAAAATTTGGCAAAGAACTAAGAAACTTGCGTCTTCCACTTTTCTACGAATGGTATGAATCCATACAATCAAGGCACATATAGTATATAGCCGATTATTTTGGTTATATACAATCTACCACTTTCTCCTCCTCCTCCTCCTCCTCCTCCTCCTTCTCCTTCTCCTTCTTCTTCTCCTTCTTCTCCTCCTCCTTCTTCTTCTCCTCCTCCTCCACCTCCTTCTCCTCCTCCTCCACCTCCACCTCCTTCTCCTCCTCCTTCTTATCCTCCTTCTCCCCCTCCTTCTTCTCCTCCTTCTCCTTACTCTCCTCCTCCTCCTCCTCCTCCACCCCTACCTCCCCACTATTCTAGCCTTTTCTTTCCTTCCCTATGACAAACTTTGTCGATTCCCAACCATCTACTACGACGAAGCCTACTACACCACACCCCTAAGCAATAGTAATTTTTATTGTTGTTGCCCCTCCCCCTCTTATGCCATCTACCAATATCTTCCCTCCCTTCGTCCATCTTCCACCACTACCTTCAGCCCTCTATAGCTACTTTCCCACCACTCCTTCCTATACTGGCTATGACATTCCACCATCATCTCCGCCATTCCTAGCCCTTGCACCACTTCTCGTTGCAAATATGCCTTCTTGCACAAGCCCCCTAAGGCTCTGCCATCACCGCCAACCTTCACCACTTCCACCATATTCTCCCCCTTCCAGACCCAACCAACCACCTAACTCCCATCCCCTCCACCGACGCGCATGCTTAATTTGTGTTATTTGTTGTTAAGTATGGCTCATGTTGCATGCACTGCATGAATTTGTGTTGTTTTTACATAAGTATGTGATGTATTATATATATAATGGTATTTTGATAACGTTTCAAATATTCATATTTTTTATTATTTTATATGTTAAATTATTAATTTGGTATTTTAGTATTATTTTTATAGACAATGTTGATTGGCAGGATCTCATAGTATTTAGTAAGATATTGTTGCTTTTACATTTTTATCTAGAATTTAGTTTTATACTCACCTAAAATGTTAAAATTTGCATGATAGTACATTAGGGTTTTTGTGTTGAAATATGTTAAGCATAATTTATTAAATTATAATTATCTATTATATCCTATAAATCTACAATAAGAGCATGTTATTATGTGTAAAATAATTCAAGGAAAAAATTATGGTAAAAATAATCTTTCATGATCATGTGTGACATGTACATAAAAAATGATAGGATGATATGCTTAAATCTATTTATGGAATGTTAATCATGGATGTGAGTCCTAGGGGTAATTTTTTCAATTTAGTGTATTATGATTCTTACCATGACAAGCATGCTTAATTTGTGTTATTTGTTGTTAAGCATGAGATTATGTGATGTTAGATGTATTAGATATACATACTAGGGTGTTATATGCAAAACCTTAAATTAGGGTAAATTAGTCATTTAGCTTATCTAAAAATTTATCTACATAATAAATTGGTTTAATTATTATGTTTTAATTTTTTTAATGGCAACTTGGTAAATAAAATGGATTTAATAATTTAAGAGGATGCTAATGTGGTAATTTTCACCTTAGGGGTATTTTGGTTATTTTTGGCCTAATGCACCTAAAAGTGAATAATTGAGCCAATGATGGCCTTATTATATTTTTATAATTGACATTGGCAATGATCTTGATTATGGATATCTCAGAATAATTGAAAATGAGTAAAATGGTTAATCACAAAAATTGGATCTATGTAATTGTATGCGATTTCGTAGTCGCCTTAATAAAATACTAATACTTAAAGTGAAATACCTTGAGATTGAGAATGGTAGCTCATTAGGGGTCGTTATCCTAAAGACATGGTTTAGCCTGTGGTTAGTTTTGGATTTTTATTGATGTGCCTTAATGCCCCATTCAAGCCTATATCTTGCTCTATTCTATTATATAGACTGATAGGGGGTATGCATACTTATGGAGTAGGTGTCCTTATCAACAAGGTACTATAATATCTTTATGTATCAGTGTAGCTAAGGTACCTTTACATCCTTGGGTTGATAGTCGGTAGGATACCATGCTACATTAGTGGCCTTGATATGGCTGGAGTACCTTAGTGTCTCTAGGTTTGATGTGTTCTTCCCTCGAGTAGACAAAAATGGAAATGATTGATGGATTATAGGATTATTGGATGATATAGTAGCAACCTTTGTGCCTGCCTATGTTTCAGTAGCTGCCTTCATTCTTACCTATGATGTGATGAGTTGTTATTGATTAGTACCTGCAAGCCTACCTATATTATGAGATTTGTTGGGATTGATGACGAGGTATGTGGCATGTGGTTATTATCATGAATCTGAGGTTGATGTTGTTTCCAATTATACTGCAAATAGCATCAATTGGATGTTCCATTGGTAAATTTCAATTAATTCCAAATAAATGAGTATGGTTAGTATGAGGTATTAGCATCATGTGATTATATGAATGGCTAGTTAATGCATGTATAGTTTGACGTTTTATACCATATTTTATTGTGATTCCTTTCATGTATTCTATGCTGATTTTTTTTTAGTTTAGTACAAAGGGTTTCTCCATACCATTGTACTGAATGGTTCTTTCCATAGGGCCTTGCCTATTTAATGGGCAGTGATCTTTGTAGGTTAGCTTTTGAGCTTAGTCAAAGCTAGTAGTTTGATTGAAAGAGCCTAAAGCTATCTGATGCCTTCGGTATTTTGATTTTAGTTGTATTTTGGAAACTTGTGTCCTTCTATATTCTCTACCTCTAAGTTTTTTAAATCTCTAGTGTTGCTTTTTATATAGCACAGTACTTTTCTTTTTTCTCCTTTTATACTGATTCTTGTAATCATGTTATAAATCTAAGCAGATTAATGAATTTAGCCTTAGCTTTTGGTATGGGAATAGTGAGGGTAACTAGACTTGTACCAAGTGTGGAGGATACACTCTTCAATTTTATTATTTTAGCTTCTACGTCTAACTTTGAAAACGAATTTTTTTGGTTCGTAAAAATGGGACGTTACAAGTTAGTATCAGAGCTTTTGGTTATTGAGAATTGGGTTTTTATTAGAGATTTGCTTCTCATGATATTACATGTTTTAACAAGAAAACATATTCTCCCTCTCTTAGTGTTTTGAAATCTGGATTAGTCTTGTGAGTTTATGAGTGTGCGTAGACTAAGTGATCATGATTTTTCTTTATGTATTATGTGCTTGTGAGATATGACCTTTCTTAATGCAATTACTATTTTGTAAGTAGTTCAACACGGCTTTGAATGGACTTGTTGGCTATTTGGAAAGGGCATTCAAGGCTTTCCTAAAGTTTATTTAGCTTCCATCTGCCTCTATCTGAGCCTCTATAGACTTCGTATTACCCTCGATAAAGTATAGGAAAGGATTATCTTCAGAGAGTTTTGGGCCATCATCCCATGACCTACACGGGAGAAGAAGACCCCATTGTGTTAGAAGGATGGATTCACAATTTTGATAGGATGTTCGATGTATTTAGTTGCCCAAAAGCACAAAAAGTAAGCATTGTCGCATATTTTCTTTAAGGACCCATAGATGCTTGGTGGGTAGGTTTTCATGCTCAAGCAAAATCGTCAATTCCTTAGGGAGACTTCAAGGAAACCTTTTGTATGCATTTCTACATCGAGAGAATCAAGAGGGACAAGTTCAAGGAGTTCATGTAGTTTACTCAATAAAGTCTAACTATGTAGGAGCATCACACGCAATTTATAAAGTTAATGTGGTTTGCTCTTGGTATAAATGCTAGTGAGGCTATGGTTGTGTTCCAATTCGAGCAATGAATTCACTTTAGTATTTGGAGTATGATGGGTGCAGTTGTTTTCCATGACTTGGATACCGTGTATGAGTGGACGTGTGTCACCAATGCTTTACTCTAGGAGTAGACTTTGATTTTGGGTAAAAAGAAACCAAAGATGTAGGATTCCAGGGGAAAAAGTTAGCCCCTTAGTGTTAGAGTTTCGAGCATTCAACTTTAGACTAGGGTTCAACATAAGAATGGTCAAAGTGGTTCCTTTAGCAGAGGTATTCAAAGTTTGATCTGACACTTTCACTATCGTTGTTATGGGCAAGATCACCCACATAAGGATTGCATGAGGAAGTTGATTTAGTGCCATGACTGTGGTCAGCTTGAGCATAGAAGCTTCAAGTGCTACTACACAACCTATGGTAGAGTTTAGAGGTCCCAACAATAGCTAGCTAAGTAGGTGTTGATGTTTGGAGAGATCCACTCTACCAATCCAATAGGAGCATATGAGCAAGTGCTAGATCCCAATGTGTCTCCTCCTAATGTAATAACACTTCTTCCTCAATCATTTCCCATGTGTTAGGTTTTATGTCTATGTTTCTCCGTAGCATTTTTGTGCTAGTAGGGTTCCTTGTTTTTAAGGGGGTAGTTGTTCCCCTAGGTGCCTTGTGTATCCCTACACATGTTTTTTTAGTAGTGCAGCATAGACTTCAAGGATGAATTCAATTTTTCAGGGGATAGTGATGTAACACTCTATAATTTTACAACCTTTGCTTTTAGTTGGCCTAATTATTAATTCATAATATTTTCATCGTAACCTAAATAAATTCCTAAACATTTTTTCCAATTTTTTACCTCTTTCCTTTTCATTAAGCCTATTCTAAACCTAATTATTTTTCACAGATTATTTTCATTCATACCCAACATCCTAACATGGCCAAATTAAACCTAAAGCTAAAATAAACTAACTTATTTTTCTTTTACCCTATCATTTTAGGTTCCTAAAACTACCCTCTACACAACCTTATTCATTTACCCTTATGTGCCCTAAACTCCTCCCCCAAACACTCTCCTAATCTCCCTCCTCTTCCCATGCTTTTCCTATACCTATCATCCCTCACTCTCTGCTACACCATACTCCTCTCCCTCCTATGACTGAACTGCACACATCTATACCTCCTAGCCTTACCTATATAAACATAAACAACCCCTCCTCTCCTCTCTTCTCCGTCATGTATAGCATCTTACCTTCCCACCATTTCCTCTATGTGCACACACCACCTAACCTTCCTTTCTTCTTCTTCTTCTCCTTATTCTTCTTTCTTTATTCTTGTTCCTCCCATCTGCTTATCTCTTTTACTTTTCTTCCTTTCTTCTACTTTCCTATAATAGTTATTACCAAAGCCTTCCCCAACTCCTCAACTCACACCCCCTCTAGGAAATGACAAGTATTGCTCTAGCTGCTCACCCCTCCCCATTCCCTGCCATAACCATGCACTTCATCCACCAAAGCACCACACCACTAACACCCAACAGCCTACGCCTCACCATTCCTAGCAATAACCATCACCACTTGTCACCCTACACTTCTATTCTCCTCCTCCTCCTCCTCCTCATCTTAATCCTTCTCCTTCTCCTTCTCCTTCTCCTTCTTCTCCTTCTTCTTCTTCTGCTGCTTCTTCTTCTTCTTCTTTTTCTTCCCCACTACCATAACTTTTATTCTTTTTTCTTCTTTGGGTAGACTTTTTTGATCCCCAACCAACCATTGTGCTAAAACCTACTGCACCTCACCCCTAGGCAATGGTAATTTCTGTTGTTGCTACCCCTCCCCCTTCAATGTCATCTATCGTTGCCTTCGCTCCCTCCTTCCTCCATCTTCCTCTGCTAACCACCACCACCTTCGACCTTTTATCAGTGTCTTCCCTCCTCTCCTTCCTACACCAACCGAGACATTCCACCATCACCTCCTCCATTCATAGCCCCTATACCACCTCATATTGCAACTGTCCCCTCCTACACTAGCCCACCGAGCCATTACCATCACCACCAGCCTCCATCATTGCCACCATCTTATCCCCCTACCCCACTAGGTTAGCTATCCAACTCCTCCTTCCCCCTTACATGTACATGGTTCACGTTGCATGCACTATGCGAGTTTGTGTTGTTTTTAAGTATTTGATGTATTATATATATGTAAGGGTATTTTGGTAATATTTGAAAATTAAATATTTCATTATTATTATTATTATTATTATTATTATTATTATTATTATTATTATTATTATTATTATTATTATTATTATTATTATTATTATTATTATTATTATTATTATTATTATTATTATTATTATTATCATCATTTTAAATATTAATATAGTATTTTGGTATTATTTTTTAGGTACGAAATTAATTAGCGGGATCTTATAGTATTTAGTAGGATATCATTGTTTTTACATTTTTACTGGAATGTAGGTAACTTTTATACTCTCCTAAAATGTTTAATTTTGCATGATAGCACACTAGGGTTTTTGTGTTGAAATATGTTAAGCATGATTATTAAATTATAATTATCTATTATATCCTAAAAATCTATAATAAGAGCATGTTATCATAAGTAAAATAATTAAAGGACAAAAGTATGGTAAAAATGATCTTTTATGATTATGTGTAACATGTACATGAAAAATGATAGCATATATGGGTATGATTAAATCTATTTATGCAATGTTAATCACGGATGTGATCCCTATAGGAAATCAACACCTAAAAGTAGTATTTTGATTTTTACCATGAAAAACATGCTTAATTTATGTTAATGTGTTACTAAGCATGAGATTATGTGACATTGGATGTATTAGATATGCATACTAGGGTTTTATATACAAAATCTTAAATAATAGTTAATTAGTCATTTAACTTATCTAAAAATTTATCTACATGATAATTTGGTTTAATTATCATGTTTCAACATTTTTTATGGCTAATTGGTAAATAAAATGGATTTAGTAATTTAAGAGGATGTTGATGTGGCTAGTAATACTTAAAGTGAAACACTTCAAGATTGGGAATGGTGACTCTTTAAGGCTCACTACTCTAAAGACATGGTTTAGTCCAAGGATAGATTTGGATTTTTGCTGGCATGTCTTAGTACCCTAGTTAGGTCCTATATATTACTTTATTCTATTCTACGGACTGATAGGAGATATTCATACTTATGGATTGGGTGTCCTTGTCGATAGGGCATTATGTTACCTTCACATACCAATGTGGCCAGGTTACCTTTAGGTCCTTAGGTTAATAATCGATAGGACACTGTGTTACCTTGCTGGTGCCAAGATGACAAGAGTACCTTAGTGTCTCTATGTTCGATGTGATCTCCCCTCTTTTGTGTTTACTTGTGTTTCGGTATCTGCCTTTGTGACTTCATCTGTTTCAATAGATGTTTTCATACCTACATGTGATGTGATGAGTTGTTATTGTTCTATGCTTGTGAGCCTAGTTGTATTATGATATTTATCATAATTGATGATGAGGTATATGGCATGTGGTTTTTATCTTCAATTTGAGGTTGATGTTGTTTACAATTATACTACAAAGAGCATCATTTAGATATTTTATTGGTAAGTTTCAGTTAATTCCAGATACACAAGTATGGTTAGCAGGAGGTATTAGTGGAATGTGATGATATAAATGTTTAATTGACGCATATACAGTGCGACGTTTCATACCTTGTATTATTATGATTCCTTGCATGCATTCGATGCTGATTTTTCATTTTTGTTTAGTATAAAGGGTTTATTAGTACCATTATCCTAAAGGGTTCTTTTTGTAGGCCCCTACTTATTCAATGAATTGATATATATATATATATATATGTCAACTCAATAATTAACAATATGGAATATTTTATTCTAGGGTTTGCAAAAATGTGACTTTTTAGATAATGAACCCTCAATTATTTTAGCGAAAGGATGGGAATGCATCACTTATAGTACCCAAACACTGATGGTTATCTTGGCCCCAAATACGAGATCCATATGTGTTGGCATTCTAATGATTGAAGATGCACCCTTGCCTTGTTATAAAGAGGGTGATGAGGTAGCCATAGTGTTGGAAGCTCATGGAAGATTCATACCTTAGATCACAAATAGGATACATCTTAGTACTGAAGAGGCAATGGCATCCTCCATCCATGTTATACCTAACATGTTACATATATAGTTTATACCTTATTAATATATATATAATCATTATATTTTTTTTAAAGCTATGAACTAAGGAATCAAAAATTAAGAATGATCATAAGACAAAGAAATAGAGAATTACTAATGGAAGGGGAAAAAAAAGAGGGAATCAAAAATGAAAGAGAGCTAGATAATAAAAATCAGTTGCCCCACAAAATATTCCATCTTTAGAGGAGAACCAACAAATATAAGTACCTCGCCGACTACCACTAGCTTTGGTGATGTTGTATTTCTACACCCGAAAATATCTCGATTGCTATTCAATTATAATTAACTATCCTTCAAAGTATGTTGGGAGGGATGATATCATTTACATTGTATCGAAGGAGGTTATTAGAGAAATTTATAAGCATGAATGGTTGTCAATAAGGAGTGTTTTCGTCTACGTTAAGTAAGTATTAATTCATATTATATATATATATATTAACACTTTTTGTTGATTTGTATAATTGTATGACATCTTATATATATATATATATATATATATATATATATATATGTATGTATGTATGTATGTATGTATGTATGTATGTATGTATGTATGAGTTACCATTTATTAATAAATATTATTTATTATTGTCATCCATAGGTTAGTTGTTAAGCATGTTGCGATAGAAGGGATATTATCTTCTATTGTGTTTGTGTATCCATACTATAGGACTACCTATCTGACTATACTACAGTAAGAAAGGATAGACACATAAACTATATAGTAGATCACATCTTAAATGAGGGGTACAATAACAAGCTTTATCTCGTACCTGGCCTCGTAAATGATCATTGGATTTTGTATGTTGTCCATCCTGATCAAAACAAATTATATATGTTTGATTCTATCTACAATTATTATGTTCCCTTTTACTATAAATTCTCAAGGGAAAGAATTAATTGGCATGCTAGTATACTTTTTACTTCATTAGTTTATTAATTCATATGTTGTGAATTAATTTTTGTAGATATATAAAGTTACAATATTATGTATCAACTTTATCTACACTACTACGAAAACGGAAAATAATAACGGGAGAATAATAACGGTGGTTCGAAAACCGTTGTCAAACGCGTGAAAATTAATGGGCGGGAGAGTTTTGATAACGGTTCTAGTTAAAAACCGTTATTAAAAGGGCAACGTTAAAATTTGGATGGATGTTTTAATAACAGTTTTATATAAACCGTTATTAAAAGATGTTTTAATAACGGTTCTCTCAGGAACCATTATTAAATCCTCTTTTTAATAACGGTTATCTCAGGAACCGTTATTAAAACCCCAAAATCAAACTTTTATTTCGCTCAGTTCTGTTTCGTGCCAAAGTTTTCAGACTCTCTGCACCTTTGCTCTCTTGCTCTCCTTCTCCTTGCAAACCCTCGCACCACCAACTCGCACCACCACACCGGCTCCTCTCAAGTAAAGGAAACCCTCGCACCGCCAACTCTCCACCACGCCTCTGCCATTGTCGGCTCTGCATGTGCATGCTGTCATTGTTCCGAAGCTAGCTAGCACTTGCACCTTTATCCGCTGTCATGTTTGAAGCCCTTGCCTCTCTCAACATCCTCTATATGTGTTTGTTCTTCCTCTTGTAACTATCTACTTATATATGTATATATATATAAATGCATGCATGTTGCTACAGGGTTTCGTTTGTTTTTTATTCAAAGATTGTGGTTTGTCGTTCGAAAATGTGTTTGTTGAATGTGTTGGCTGAAAATTTTGCTGTTTGTTGTTGAATTTGTTGCGTTATTGTTATATATTAACAAATGCATGTGTTGGCAGAGACCTTTACATATATATATAATATGAATGTGAGTGTAGAATTATATACATTTTCACTCATAAAAACTATATATATATATATATATATATATATATATATATATATACACACACACACACACACATTTTCATTAATAAGTATAGGAGACTAGCAATAAGATGAGGATTAAATAGATATAGAGAATAAGGAATATATAAAAATGAATAATTAAATAGAGAGAAATAATTATGTATGATAATAGTAATAATAATTATTATTATTATTATTATTATTATTATTATTATGATTTATATATTATGCTTTAATTACATTTAGCTAGGTTTAGGGATTAGGGTTTTTTTTGTGGTTTAGGGTTAGGTTTTATTATAATAAATTATGGTTAATTAGCTAGGGTTAGGGTTAGGGTTTATCGTTTATTATGGTTAATTATGGTTAATTAGGGTTAGGGTTAGGGTTAGGGTTAATATCTTTTTGGAAACGTGTTAGCATGATTCGTATATATATATATATATAGAATAGCATGATACATTTGAGATTAATTATTTCTAAGTATGATTCGTATCGATAATATAATGGTACATTATTATGCTCAATACATAACATTCTAACATAATTTATTTATTTATTTTTTGTAGAGATATGACCAACAAAAACATTGATAGGGATAGCAGTGATGAAGAAGGGAAGAGAGGACCTACGATTATGAGAATTATCATAGACATGATGAATAGAGGAGAAGTAGTCGAGTTGGGATGGAATACTTACAATCTTCCCATCGGCCCTTACGCGGATATGTTCTTGACCTACATTTCACTTGTGACCCATAACCGTGTTCCTATCTCCTATAATAATTGGAAGCAGGTTCCACAAGGTCATAAGGAGCATATTTGGCAGGAAATCACGGTAAATATGCTATTTTATGTAATCATTTTTGTATGTCAAATGTTATTAATTTTATTACATTAACATCGGTATACATCTACATGTCTTATTTTGCAGAGAGTGTTCAATGTCCCAGAGAGTAGGAAGAAATGGCTTCTTAGACATTGTGGGAGCGTCTAAGAACCTTTAGGTCATATTTAGCTCGTAGAAAAATGTATAGAAAGAGGGATGGTTCTTTACGATAGAACCCACCCAAACGATACGGTTTCATCGATCAAGAAAGTTGGAACCAATTCATTGCTTATCGTCTTACGGGGAATTTTAAGGTACTTGTTAGATAACAATTAAACTTTTTGTATCAATCCCAGTATTATGCTTAATATTGAAATAACCATGGCATTATGTTTTGGCTTGTCACATAGGAAAAAAGTACCCAAAATAAAGAGATTGCCAAGCAAAATAAATACCGGCATAATATGGCTCGCAAATGCTATGCAGGCCTTGAAGAGGAGTTGGTATGCATTTTGTGATTATCTATTTACATGTAAATGTTGAATTTTATAATAATATTCTTAATTAAGAATATTTTCTTGATTTGTAGCTCCTAGCCCAAGACTTGGACCCATGTACCTCGTCCAGCAATATTGGTACATTATGGAAGAAGGCTAGAGCAACAAGAGATGGATATGTTAATGAATATGTTGATGTTGCAGCTAAAAAAATTGTAAGTTTGTAGATATCTAGAACCCTACTTAGTTTTCTTTTAGAAAACTATTATATTATGCTTATTCCTATAAGTTAAATTTACAGGACGAACTTGAAACGTCAGAAGGTGAGGAGGTGGACCAATATAGCATTGTGTCCTAGGCTACAAGAATTGTAGAACACCCTGGAAGACACAGGGGCCTTGGATTGGGTGTTACGAGAATGAGCATATGTGGTCGATCTCGTGGCTCTCGTAGCACTAATGAGCAAGTCGCCATCCTCACCCAAAAATTGAACGTGGCATTTGAACGGATGGCAACAATGGAGCAAGAGTTGTCATTTATTAAATCTCAAGGGTATAAGCCATCCAATTCAGTAGACCATGATCAGCTTCACATACCTAATGTAAATAGCGTCAGAGATAGTTGTGAAGCTGATGCATTTCTTTCTACTCTTCCTGAGGTAAGCATTACAAACTATGAATTGTTATTAAATGTATTCAGTGTAATAAATTATTAATAATGTGTAATATTTTTGTTTAGGGTTTGCATAAATGTGACTTATTAGCGAATGACCTTTCAACAATTTTGGCGAAAGGAAGGGCCTGCATCAGTCACAATACCGAAACGCAGACACTCCACGGGTACAATTTAGCCCTAAATACAAGGCCGGTGAGTATTGACACTCCAATCATTGGCAATGCACACTTGCCTTGTTATAAAGAGGGCGATGAGGCAACCACAGTACTAGAAGCTCATGGAATCTTCGTGGCTTAGCCTGTAGATCAAATACGTCTCACTACTAAAGAGGTATTGACATTTGACATCTTCATTAGACCTTGTTTAGTAGTTACACTATTCATACCTTTTTCATATATATATTTATATGCTCAATATATATTTTGTTTAATATTATCAATTAAGGAATCAAAAAAGAAGACTGCTTCTGCTAGTAAAACCAAGAGATGTACTAGCAGAACGAGCAACACAAAACAGGGCGCTGCTAAAGGAAATAGAGCTAAATCTGAAAAATCAGTTGCCCCACAAAATATTCCTTCTTCAGATCAGCAAAGCCAACCTCCACCAGCATTAGCTATATTATATTTTTATGCCCAAAACTACCTCAGGGACAATTATATTTTTATTGATTGTCGTCCTGAGTATGTTGGGAGGGACGATGCTACTTACATGGTATCGACGGCTGACATAAGTGACATTTATAATCAAGAATGGATGTCAACCATAAGTGTTGTCGTCTATGTCACGTAAGTATTATTTCATTTTAAGATTTTAGTACTCTTAACTTATACAATTGGAATTTTTATGACCTCTTATATGAGTTATTAGTTATTAACAAATATGCATTGTTTTTGTCGTCCATAGGTTGGTAGCTACTCAAGCTGCGATGGAGGGAATGTTGTCCTCTATTGTGTTTGTGTGCCCATACTACATAGCTGACGGTAGTACAATAAGAGAGGGTAGGCACATAAACTATTTAGCGGATCGCATTTTGATTGAGGGACACAACAAGCTCTATCTCATTCCTCACCTCGCAACTGAACATTGGGTTTTGTACGCCGTCCGACCTGATCTTAATAAAGTCAATGTGTTCGATTCCCTTCGAACCTATGACGTGCCTTTTGAAGTTGCTAGCCGTGGTGGGAAGGAATTTATCGACATGTTAGTATACTTTTCACTTCTTACTTCATTAGCTTATTTATACATATATTCACCTAGCTTTCATTATTTGAGGTATATATGCGTACTTACAATATTGTGTATCCAACTCTATTTATTAGGGCACTACAGAATGCGTATCAAAGGAGAGAGGTGGGAATGGTGTCCCAGACCCAAAGAATGTTCAATACGAGCCTGTCATAGTAAGTAGGAAGGCAACTATTTCGTATTTTATTTTAATTAAAATTAATATCTAATAGTTAGAGAGCTAACTGAATTTATTTGACAGTGTCCACAACAGCAAAACGACAAAGATTGTGGATACTATGTATGTAGAGCAATGGATGTAATAGTCCAAAATAGATCGGTCAACATAGATCCAAGCCATGTATGTTTTCTTTTCGATATTTTTCCATTAATGAATCATGACATATATGTTTGGTACTTGACGTAAGTGCTAACTGTATATTAATCAAAACTTGGGATTTGTAGTTTTTCACCGATGATTATGCACAAGGCCAGCAATACAATGTTGAATAAATTGATGAAGTGAGAGAGCAATGGGCCAAGCATATGCACTCATTCATTCGGTATTGGGTAGAGATCTAGCTATACATTCTACATGCATGTTCAGTTTTGTATTTTGTCTATGTCTTTAAGTCTTCTAAGCTAGATTTATGAACATTTTGCTTTGGGGTGTAGAGCTACCAATGCAAGTTGTGGTATGCCTACTAATTTTGATTCTTGAGTATACATGTCCGGTGTATTAACAAGGGATTGATTGAAATTATGATGTGATTGCAGATTTGTTATCAATTGATGTTGTTTTACAATGCAGATTTGGTAATTATTTGAACATACAACTGTATATGTGGGCAGGAACAAAACTGCAAAAACTAAAAAAAAAAAAACTAGAGTTTTAATAACAGTTCTTATGAAAACCGTTATTAAAACCTTGTTTTAATAACGGTTCTTATGAAAACCGTTATTAAAACTCCAATTTTTAATAACGGTTTTAATCAGAATCGTTATTAAAACCTATGTTTTAATAACGGTTTTCATCAGAACCGTTATTAAAAGCTCCTTTTTAACAACGGGTTTTTTTTTTGAAAAACCGTTATTAAACATGCATTTTATGCTCAAATTGGCGGGTTTTTTTTTTATATTTTTTATAACGGTTATGAACCGTTATTAAAGATTTAATAATGGGCGTTTTAATAACGGTTCAAAACCGTTATTAAAACTGCTTTTTGGGATTGTGCTATTAGGGCACTACTTATAGCGTATATGTGGTGAGGTAGAAATGGTGTTCCAAACCTAATGAATCTTGAGTATAACCCTGTAATGGTAAGAAAAATTATTAGAATTTTATATTTTATTTTAATTCCAATTAATATCTAATAGCACAACAAGCTAATTAATATCATTTTATAGTGTCTATAATAGCAAAGCAGTAATGATTGTGGATACTATGTTTATAGATCAATGGATCTCATACTCAAAAACAAATCTATGAACATAAATCCAAGCTTTATATATGTTTTTTTTTTATTTTCATTAGTTAATCTTATGACATATTAATTACTAAACAAATGATCGAATCATATCAAGTTACAATTTTTCAACAATGGATAATGCATAAGGCTAGAAATATGCAGATGATGAAATTGATGAAGTTAGAGATGAATTGACTAGGTTTGTACGCTCACACACTCAATATTATAGATCTACATACATACATGCTCTAGTTTGTATCTTATATATCTTATGTTCTTTTATATATGCAATTGGAAAAAAACATACATATATGCATGCAAGTGTGGATGTCATTATTGATATATAATTAGGTTTTATAATCTATGAACTTCAACTTAAGAATTTAGAGCTACCAACTTGTGATATGCCTACTAATTTCCATATTTCTGGGAGGAATATCTCTAGATTTATTGGTGTTGTTCTACACATTATAGATTTGGTAAACATTAAATCATAAAATTGTGTATGTGGGCTAGAAAAAACTTGTACCACATAAAAAAGAATTATGTTTTAATAATGGTTTTAGTTAAAATTGTTGTTGAACCACATTTAATAATGGTTTTAAGAAAAGACTATTAACAAAACCTCTTATATTAATAATGGTTATAGCAAATAACTACTAATAAAACCTCATCTTTTAATAAAAATTTTACCTTATAACCATTACTAAAATAAGAAGTTAATTACTAAATTTGGTGCAATTTTTGTTTTCTATGATAGCTGTTAAACCATTATTAAAGTTTTAATAATGCATAATTCAATAACGGTTGATAATTGTCATTAAAACTATTTAAAAACCATTATCAAAAACTTTTTCTAGGGTGGTGCATGATGGGAAATTGTGCATAAAATTAGAAGTTGTTCCCATCAATGGAAGATTTGAAGAACCATGTATGTCCATGCCAACAAGTCACAGAGGTTTAGAAAGCGATTTCCATAATATCACCTTAGTCATATACACTAAAGTTAAAGCCTAAAATTTTGAGGCTGGAAATCAAGTATAACAAGCAATCATATTCGTGAGCAAGAGTCTAATAAGTACTTGATCATATGATATTATCATTAGTTCATGAACAAGTGCATACCAAAGAAACCTACTCACAAGTACCTTCTTCCTATCTTCGATTTTCTTAGATGTACTCATTGATAAAATAATAAAGAATAATTATCAAATCATAAGGAGAAAATTAATAATAGAAAGCTAGTGCCTCATGTTAGGTCAACTCTAAGTTATAATTATTGACCGACTCCAACCACTAGCATTGTCTCAAACTCAACTCCCACTGAATGAAAATTTACTAGAGGCTCTTGTTGTAAAACGTAGATTGAATATTATAAATACAATGGCTCTAGATCTTCAAGAAAAAAACATCCCGATAAGCTCTAAATCATGTGTTAGATATCTTTACTCCTGCAAATTTAGCTGAGGATAAGCATAAGCCACTACTCTCCCATTTTGCATCAACAAATAATCCTAGTCATACTTAGAAGTATCGCTAAACACCTCAAAATTGTATATTTCACTTAGCAATGTGAGAAATGGTGTTGAAGTTAAATGCCCTTTCAACTCCTCATAGGCTTCACTACACATATCATCCTATTACAAACATGTAGTCTTCTTCAACAAATTTGTCAAGGGGAAAGCTATCTTGGAAAAAATTTAAGCAAATTTGTAGTAATAACTAACTAATCAAAGAAAACTATGCACATCCTTGACTGATGTTAGTGATGGCCACTTGAAAAGTGCTCGAATCTTTGAAGGATCTACTAGCACACCATCCTTCGAGATCACATGCATAGGAAAAGCTACTTGGTCCAACCAAAACTTACACTTTGAGAGTTTGGCATACAATCGATGCAATCTCTACAGCACCAAGGTTTGTCTTAGATGATGCTCATGCTCCTCACAACTAATGGAGTAAATGAGGATGCCATCAATGAAAACCACAACAAATCGATCCAAAAACTATCTAAAGATCTAGTTCATATGA
Source organism: Tamarix austromongolica (assembly GCA_039764185.1). Lineage (NCBI taxonomy): Eukaryota > Viridiplantae > Streptophyta > Magnoliopsida > Caryophyllales > Tamaricaceae > Tamarix > Tamarix austromongolica. The sequence goes on from CM077815.1 coordinate 53,926,713, forward strand.
GACATGAATGTTGTCGGCTCATCGGTGAGTTTGAAAGGCATCACTATAAACTGATAATGGTCATATCTAGTTTGGAATACTACCTTAAGTATAATTTTCTTAGCAATCCTTAACTTATGGTGGCTTGGCTAGAGATCAATCTTTTAAAACATAATGGATCAACAAAGAAGGTTAAACAAATCATTTATTTATATAAGGCATGGGATAACAATTCCTTACCATAACTTGATTTAATTCTTGGTACTCGATGTACAACCTCAAACTCCCATCCATCTTCCTCACAAAGAGAACTAATCCTAACTAGGAGGATGTACTTGGTCAAATGTAGCCTTTTGTTAGCAACTCCACTAGTTGAGCCTTAAACTCCTTCATCCCTATGGATGCCATATGGTAATGTGCTTAAGATATTGGCTCAGCCCTTAGTAACAAGTTAACAATTAATTTGGCATCTCAAACTTAGAGCATGCTTAGAATCTCATAGAAAAACATATTAGGATACTCTCAAATCATATAAATATGGCCCTTAGTAACAAGTTAACAATTAATTTGGCATCTCAAACTTAGAGCATGCTTAGATACTCATAGAAAAACATATCAGGATACTCTCAAATCATATAAATATGCCCTAACAGCATCTCATTAGCATCAATATCTTAAACACTACATAAGAAAATCATATATCCCTTCTAAACAAGAATACTTAAAATGAGAGCCATTGTAACCTTTATAGAGGGGCTAGACTTATACCTCTAATAAGAGACCCTAACACCCTTCGGTTTTACATTTAAGCTATCAATGCTTGGTACTTCCTCAACATGTGATGTGGATCTTCAAATTGAATGAGAGAATTCAAATGTTTAGAAGGAAGTGTATCTCGGTGGGTTGAAGACTAAAGAGAGGAATGTGAATCTTCAAACAAGATTCAACTAAGACTTAAGAAAACTATGAATCTTCAAACAAGATTCAACAAGAATATGTCTTTAAATATTTCTCCAAGAAAACATTCAAAGGCTTAGGAACAAATTCACTCAAAAGAGAAAGAACCAAGTATTAATTTGTTATTTCATTAAAATATTTGAAGATTATTCTTCTCATGTTATAAGAGTGTCGACCTATGTAAATATATAGATAGCTATACTTTTATAAGTAGCACAATAAGATAGCTAATTTAATGCATACATTTCTGACTATCACACTAACCTCTAATAGCAACATATTACTAACCTATATAATATATGAATTGAATAAAAAAACTATTACAAACAAATGTAGCTAATTATTACATTGAAATAACTAAAAAAAAGTCCTAACTTACATAAAAATGATAACTAGGTCTTTTTTGACATGAAAGTTTGACTTCCATGCATAATAGCTCCTTAAACTTGTAATAAATTGTAACATAAGAAGCAATATTAAGTGTGTTGACTTCTTGAATCTTCTCCTTGGAAATATGCGACATACTTGCAAGAATCACTTTGAATATACTTACTATAGTTAGTTAAAGTTATATCATCAAAGACATATATTGTAATAGGCTCCTTTATTAAGAATGCCAAATCCTTATTTGCACAAGAATCCTTAGATATATCATGAGAATCCATAGATGTTCATGCATTAACATGTCCATCTCAACAATCAGTCAAGATGGTTTAAATTTATCTACTAGTTCTTGTATTTGTCTTTGTAATTTCTTAGCTTCTTCTATATTACATCTATAAGAAGGTTTATTTGGTAAATGTATTATAGGAATTAAATCTATATCAAGCTCTATACCTCTAATAAGTGGAAGTGTAGGAGGTAAGTCATCAGTAAATACATCATTATATTCATTAAGTAATAGAGTAAGGTTCTAATTGTTAGAATTTTTCTCCCCAAATTGACATTCTTTTACTACTAAAGCGTAGAAAACACCTTCACCCTCAATGCAGTTAATCATATCTTTTTCACGTAAGAATAAAACATTCTTAACCTCAACAAGTTGCATATAATCACATTAAGATGGTTTCAATTTATATTTATTTTTACCTTTAAGCATAATATATTCATTAGTCACACCATCATGAATTGAATTCTATCATATTGCCACAGTCCTCCTAGTAAAATACCACAAGCATCCATAAGTGATACATTACATAATAATTCATCATGATAGTCACCAATTTGAAAAGTAATTAGGGTTTGCTTATCTACTTTAGCACCTTTGTCTTTATTAATCCATTGTAATGAATATGATTTTTTATGATTAGTGGTCACTAAACATAATTTTTTAACCATCATTTCACTAGCAGCATTAGTACATGAACCGCTATCTATGATGAACCTACAAACCTTATAACCAATTCTACACTTAGTTTTAAAAAAGTTATCCCTTTATGTGGATGGATTATTAGGTTGGATTTGTAATAACCTTTGAATTACAAAGCATGGATTACCATCACCTTCATAAATACTTAAGGTATCATCATTAGATTCAGTCTTTAGGTCATCATGGTCATCCCATTGTTCCATAGTTGTTATTTCATGTAAGGGTAAAACTCTTTAGTTAGGACGTTCTATATCAAAATGAACATATTCCTTACATTTAAAACATTATTTATTATAAATTTCATTTACCTTTTTCATCTCAATTAGGGTTAAGTTTCTTATCTTTAATTGCAGATACATTTGTCCTATATTTTAAAGTAGATGCATTCAAACAGTTTTTGGTTGAAATAGAATTCAAAGCATTTATTTTAGCATAGGCCTTGGTATAGTTTGTTTGTCTTTTACATTTTAAAGCTAACTTAGTCAAATCATCAAGAGAATCATAGGAGAACATTTCAAATTTCTCTAATCAAGTTATTAAAGCTACCTAAGTATCTAGCACGTTTTTATTTCTTTCTTACATGTCACACAAGAGTGCTAGTCTTTCAAATTTCCTAATGTATTCCTCTACAATAAGTAATAATTTCTTAAGAGTAGTTAATTTAATATATATTTCTTATTCCTACTCTTTAGTAACAAATTTCTTCCTTGGGTGTGTGTTTTCAATTTATCCCATGACTTGATTTCACTCTTTTCTTTCCCTTCATTTATCTTGAGATTATCATACCAAATCCTAGAAAAATTTTTAAATTTAAGAGTTGCTAACTTACATGTATTCTCATCATCATACTCTTTAAATTCAAATATAGCTTCTATTTCATGAAACCATTCAAAAAATAATTCCACATCCAATTTACCATAAAAATCAGGGAGGTAGAGCTCAATACCTTTATCTTCAATATGGTTATACCTTTATTGATTATTTGTATGGGCTCTTCAATTCTAACTAAAATAATTAGAGCCATTTTCATTCATCCTTTCTTCATATTTCATTTGGTTATTGATGTGCTCCTCGTACTTGGACGGCTCTTTTCACCATGCCCTCAACTTGATTATGGATGGCTTCTATGGTGTTGTGCATGTGTTAAAAGGTCTCTTGGTCAGCTACGCTCATCTCTAGTCTTTGAAGTTGGTGTTGAATGGAAGGGAGCGGTCCTAGCTGTGAGGTAGTGGCATGAACACTTGCTACAACTTGTTGAAGAGTGTTAAACATATGCTTCATCTATTGTTACTACACTTTGTTGAAATCAACTTGGATGGAGGTATGTTTGTAGCCCAATTTTGGTTCTTAATGGCTTCTTAATAGAGATTCAAGAATATGGGAGACTTCTTGGTCAACGAGATTGAGTAGGAATGGAAGGGAATTGGTGAGAAGATTACCGCAAACTATTGATGCACAAAGAAGAGTTCTTGATGGAGAAGATAATTGAATGTGCATGAACGAGAACCAATTTTCTTACTAATGAGTGAACAAAAGTGAAGAATGGAAGAGGTGAGAGGAAATTCAAATAATTTTTTTAGTATTGTTGGAAGAATTAAAGATTATTCTTACTTGAATCAAGAAATTCAAGAGTACACAAATGACTCTTGATGATAACCTCAATGTTTTAAATGTATATTGGGAGAAAGAATGAAGAATAAAAATTTTGATTCTTTAAATTCAAGAGGGGAAAAAGGAAGATGAATTTGTTGTGAATATCTAAAGGATATTTATGCAAATTGAAGAATATTACATGAGAGTTATAAGAACTTCAACTTTAAAGGTTGAAGATAAAAGAAGACTTTGAACACTAGATGGTCAGTTGGCTATGTTTCATGCACTTGCATGTAGGGTTTGTGTGAAGGGAAGATGAAGGTGGGGTTGGCTATTCAAATGGAGGAATTAGCCAACCCAGCTCTGATACCAAAAATGATGTGGATCTTCAAAAGGAAAGAGAGAACTCAAAGGGTTAGAAGGAAGCATGGTTCGATGGGTTGAAGATTAAGGAGAGGAATGTGAATCTTCAAGCAAGATTCAACAAAGAATTAAAGAAAACTATGAATATTCAAATAAGATTCAACAAAAATTCAACAAGAATGTGTCTCAAAAAGTTTTTCCAAGAACACATTCAAAGGCTCTAATGAAGATTACTCCAAGTAGTCTTAGGAACAAATTCACTCAAAAGAGAGATAACCAAGTATTAACTTATTATTTGATTCAAATATTTTAACTCTTATTCTTCACATGTAACAAGAGTGTTGACATATGTATATATATAGGTAGCTATACTTTTCTAAGTAGCATACTAAGACAGCCAAGTTAATGCACACATGGATAACTAGAACACTAATCTCTCATAGCAATATATTACTAACATATATATTACATGAATCAAACAAAAAATTATTACAAAAAAAACTTAGCTAATTATTACATGGAAATAACTAATGAAAAGTCCTAATTTACATAAAAATGATAACTAGGCCTTCTTTGACATGAAATTTTGAATTTCATGCTTAATAGCCCCTTTAACTTATAATAGATTGTGACACAATACTTAAGTGTATTAACTTCTTAAATCTTCTCCTTGTAAATATGTCACATACCTGCAAGAATCACTTAAAATATACTTATTATGGTTATTCAAAGTTATATCATCAAAGACACATTTTGTAATATACTACATTAATAAGAATGTCAAATCCTCATTTGCATGAGAATCCATAGATGCTCATGCATCAACATGTCCATCTCAACAATAAAATCAAAGTCACGTAACACAAGCTCTATAAGATATAAGAGGAACTCTACTCCACTAACTACTAGGGACACTCCTTTATAGAGTACAGAGCAAAGATAACATAATAGAAGTAGAAACATTGATGAAGGGAGATAAGGTAGCTCTAGAAACAAATGTAGATAACACAAAGGGATGGGGGAACTAGAATCAAATAGCATGAAAGTTGATAAAAAAAGAAAAAATAAATAGAGAGCATACCAGTCACCATGTTATCCTAATGCTCAGCCTCAATTTAGCTAATCACGTTTGGACTTCAACTGAAAGAACCTCCAGCAACACTACCAATTATTCCCCTAGCTGAAAGGTATAGGGTTTCTAACCCCTCGACTGACTAGAACAACTAAAAACACTAACGGGTGATAGAGAAACTCTTAGAGTCTATTGCTAATGAATTGATCTAGTGCTCTGGGACTAAGATTGACTCCTCTCGACATTGCAACCTCTAACATGGCACTCAAAAGACCGATGCCCTAACCTACCATAACCATGATAAGCCATCTTGTTACCCAAGCAATCTACCCCCAAGTGGTTTGCTCTACAATGCTTATAATAGTAGTGCCTCTCTTCCAAACATCCTCCAGACTAACCCCCTAATTAGGGTATAGATCCTATAGACCTACCATACATAGGTGATACACTAACTCTTGACTACACCTTTTCTCTACCACCAAGATGCTGACAACTCTCAAACTTTATCTTGCCCCTTAACTGGGCGCTCTTAACTTGAATAAACTAAGAAGCCTCCAAGTTATGCTTATACACACCAACCATATTTGGTGGGGAAGCTCCAACCAGCAACACCTGATATTTGATCTTGAGGCCCAAATTCAAATAGCAAACTAGCATTACCTTATCAACTTACACCTCTAGGGTGAATTGGACTAAGTCCAAGAATATTGTATAATAATCTACCACTATCATTTTCCCCTACCACAGTTCCATAAACTCATCATACTTCTTCATGTGGATATGAGTAGGGTAAAATCTATCTCAAAGTGCCTTAAGAAGTGGTCCTCAGGAAGTGGGCTCTCCGCCCCTATGCTAGACACTCCTCAACCAAATGTTTGCTTGACCCCTCAGGTAGTACACCATAACATCAACCCTATTATATAATGGGAAAATACAAGTAATAAAGGTTTTCTCTATATCTTTAATCTAACTTTTCATACCGTAGGGAACCTTCTAGCCCTTACATATCGATGGGGAATGATGTCCAATCCTTATGAGCCAATCCTCTGAAATTGATACTGATATTGATTGCTAATATGAAGCTTGAATTTTTCCTTCCATATCAGTGATAACCATCTCTATGAATGCCTCGATGTGCATAAAATGACAATTAGCAAACATCAATTCCTAAGGATTGGAGATAATAATAAAAACATATAGTCATCGAGCACTAAGGCCCACACAATATCAACAACACATAATATAATTAATATAACATTCCCAACCCTCCCTCTAGCTCACTAAGCCATTCTTGAAAACATTTAAGTTTTCATATCTAGTACTCATGAATAGTTCAAAAATTAAGTTAAACTTTAAAGCAATCATTTATAAATTCCAAAATTGAAACACTATGACACAAACTTGGGTTTCATCCCAAAATATTGAGAAGTTGAAAATATTTTCAAAAACAAGGCTCTAATATCAACTTGTAACACCCATAGTTTTCACTACCACAAAAAATCATTTTAAAAATCATTGCGAAAGTAGAATTATGGAAGTACTCCTAAGGAAAAATATGGTGTTACCATAACACCTAATATTAGATAGGAATTCTATTATTTTTCCCATGTTAGATATAAGGCTAAGTATGTGACCAAAAAAAAACACAACAAACAAAGTGCCAAAATAGATAGCATAAGGATAATATGAATTAGGGTTTACAAAATAAGATCATGTCAGTACAACAAACTAAAATACATAATAAGGGCATTTTGGAAAAATGAAAACTATAAAAACTTAGATTTCTCAAGGTCTAATACCCCAAATTTTAGCTAACCTAATCTTATATAATTTATACCTTAACCTAGTTCTAGTCTCGAGTAAATTTTATTTTAGCCTTACCCTAATTCTTTAATCCTAAAATCTTAAAATAATCCTAATCTTTAACCCAAGAAATTTTTATTTCTTAAAATAAAATTAATCCTAGTTGATTTATATCTTTAATTTTACCTAGTTCAGCTAATTAAAATTTAACCTAATCTAAATCCTAACCTCAACCTTTTCCTTTTCCTTTCTTTTATTTCTCCTTTCAGTTTTTTCTTTTCTCCTAGGTCGTTACTATGGCATGAGAGAATTTTAATCCTCTTCAACACACCACCATCATCTCGCACATCGTATTTATGTAGAAATCTTCACCCTTCCATCCTTCATGCGCCATGGTATCCCCTACCATCACTCGTGTCACCTCCTCTACCATGTTAATCACCATCGTCATCACCCTCTACCATCCTTCCTCCTTTACTCCACCATATACATATATATACCTTTTCTCACTCTTTTCCTCTACCTCACAGAACACTCAACCCTCCCCACTCTCCATTTTTCTGTCGAGAAAAAAAAACACTCGAGCCACCACCTTCTTCCTTATTCTTCTTTCTTCCTTACCCTGCCCTATTTGACTTCGTCAAACCATCATTATCATCACCACACACCACCACCTCCACCAATCATTGCCTTTTCTTGGTCAAATAACAACCTCAATCATCCTATAAATCTACCTCACCATTATCGACCATCACCATCACTAGATGTTGCCTTTTACCTCCTTCCTTATGTGCTCTATTTTATTTTCACAAGGGGCATAGCTGGCTTCTCACACACACCTAAGTCATTCATTCTCACAAATATCCCACACAATCATGCTTCCCTTTCACACCTTACTCATGTGTGCTTGCACAACCCACACATAGTCATGTTTATGCCTGTGCACCTTCTTTTTCTTCGTACTTGCACACACCCATACTTCTCGCACATGGTCTACCTATGCCTATTCTTCACCCTCGACCTACACATGTGTCATTTCTTTGGCACAACTATTATTCTCTTTTATCACATCCATTCTCCACTCAAATATCACCAAAACACCACCATAACACTACCGTAGCACCACCATACCTTCCACCATAATTCCATGCAACCCAAGCTTCCCATTGACTTTAGTTATTTCCATTTTCACCCCCCTTTAACTTAATTTTTCCTTTTATTGTAGTTTAGGTCCTAATCGAGTATTATTCTTATTTCATAGGTAATCTTTTGGTGATCTCGGAGGAAGCAGTTTAGGATTTTTTTTACTTAGAGTTCAGTGTCCTTATTGGTAAGGATACATGTCATAGCTAGGGCTTTATGTGATACATATATATTTGTATGTACTTCTGTTTGGGAATGTTATATGAATAATATTTTTTTTATAAAAATGGTATGATATGATATTTTGCCAGTAATGAAAATGTGTAAGTATGTATTTGGATATAATGTTGGATTTATGGTATCTATGCATATACTTGGGGTTTTGTATCTCATATGAGTATCAGAGATTGATATATATATATATATATATATTAGGTTTCATAAAGGTCTTTGGGAGGCTATAATTTTCGTAACTATCATAAGGGCGCTATGGTCATTTAAGGATAACAGTGATAATAATTAATACTTTGATAATTATATGGTTAAGCTTATATGTTTTAATTATATTTCTTATATATTTATATGAATCCCACATTATAATCTAAAATATATAATAAACTATTAATAAGATACTAATTATTTAAAGTGAAATATCACATGATTTGGAATGAGGTGTTTATATGGGTTCATTTCATCGAATAAAAATAGTGGCTTAGGTGTGTTGTCCTTAAGAGGTGCAACAGTTTGTTCCATCAAATTAAAAATAGTGAGGCCCCATACTCAATGTGAATATGATTTAGAAACAAATACTAATAAATAAGACATTAATCATTTGAAGTGAAAGCTTAAGTGAGTCAGGACCGAGATGTTGAATCCCCCATCGGATAATAATAGTAGCTCAGTTGTGTTGTCCCCAAGAGGATTTTTAGACCATTTTACTAATTTAAGAATAGTGGTGTCCATGAAATCAACGTGAATAAAATATTAGAATATGACATATCTAATAATGAGATTGGAAATTAGTATTTACTTGGCATCCATTTATGATCTATACACATATGTTTATTCTCTTATGTGAATTCATGTATTATGTGTAATTCTGTTAGACTATATTGTTACCTTACTCAGTACGTATCGTACTGATCATTCATTTCATGGGTGCAACTCAATCCCATGAGTAGATGGCCCAAATGTTTATGTGTAGTTTAATAAGGACCTAGTAGATGAGTTTACATCTTTTGATGCCTTATATGTGGAGGAGTGAATTTTTTATTAGGGATTTGGGTGTATAGTAATGTTATCCAAATGATTGTTTTATCCAAATACCTTTTTGGACCCTTATTTGTATGGTATCTCTTTTTATATTTTGAATTTTTGTACTTAGATTTAATCTCCAAACTCTTATCTGATGTTTATGAAAGTTATCTCAATTTTATTTTATCATGTTTTATATTCTACTCTTTCGCCTTGTGATTGACGTAAGGATGGTATGGTTAGCCAGACTTATGTCAATTACAAGATAACACCTAACTATTTTGGTATTATGCTTCCACTTAAAATGAAATTTTTCAGTAATAAATTTTAGGAGTGCTACATAAGGACCAATAAAAGAAAATTCCACTAGAAGTCATTACTCGGATTTCAAATGCCTAAAAATATAATGGGCCAACTATTATCATCCCTCAAATACCTTCATAGGTTTCTTTAGTCGTGGGATGGAGTAGGTGACCAATAAAATAGACATATGAGTACCTTATGCACTAAGTAACTGAAGTTACCTCCTCATGTGAATTTATGATGCACATATGGTCTAGGAAGGACATATAGGTCATGCTACCACCTATGTTCATGCTCACACAGTGACATACCAACTAATGTGCTTTAATAATATGGAGTTATTATCATAGTAAACTATTCATGCAAATGGAGGAAGATAGTATCATACTCAACAATAGACATGAAATTCAAATAATATCATGTTTTAACCAAGGTATAGGAGATTCATAGTTAATCATGATTATCGCAACTTTCATGACTAATGGATAGCAATGTATGATCATGAAAAATAATAAATTAATGGTGTTAACTACTAGATACCTCTAAGGTCCATTTTACTTCACCATAAGTTTTAAATCGACACATTAGATAATCTTTAACTTAATTAATTATGTTTCATTTCCCTTTTTTTTAAATGGAATGGATTATCACCCATGATCTCTCAATAACCATGGAAGTCAAACCAATAACCAGAGGAAATAATTCCATCTAAAGCAAAGAAACCACCAATGGACATAAAGACTAGCCTAAGCCGAATAAACCATCAATGGACATAAAGTCTAGCTAAAGCCAAATAAACTACCTACGTAACCATTCCATATAGTATCACTACCCCCCTTAATATATCATCAGCATCTAAAGTAGAAAAAGCATCAAGATCAACTAGGATCCCACCCAATGGCAAATACAAGAAATTATCGAGGGAAAACTAACCCTAGTAGTTAATTGAGGATCGGATAATCTAGACCCATATATTACTACATGATTCTTCCACGCTAAGTGATTAGTGATTTTATTAGCAAAGCTAAATACTAAACAAGCCCCATATAGTATACCATGTCCATCACAATTGCACAATAACTTTAATTTATCCATCATAAACCTTTAAGGACATTTATCATCAATACTTAGCCAATTTAATCCACCAATTGAGTTAATAAATTCACACTAAGAAATAATTTACCATTATCATAGAATCATGTCATAGAATAATATCAAGTTTCAAACCCTTACAAGGTCAAAAGGAAGTAGAATGAGCATTCTAGCCAAACCCGGTAGATCAATTTGGTATTGCCAAACCCCAGCTTCCCTTTCAAAACTAGTTGATTAGTCTATCAAAACATTAGTCTAATCTAAAAACTAGTCGATAAGTTTGTTTAAACCGAGACCAAACCAAAAATCACCATAAACAAACCAGTTAATCATCTTGGCTAATGATTCAACTGTTCTAAGACCAATCGATCAATTTAGCCCAAACCAATATGCACAAAATAGCATATCCATGCATTCTCATACACCACTCAAGCCTAAAAAATCATCCATACCCCATCCATGACATTAGACATGATGAACACTAAGATTCAACATGTTCCACTACTAAATCATGATGCATTTCTAGTGAATCGTCAACATATGCAAAAAAAACTCACATATTCTCAAAATAACACAACTCAAGACATAAATCACTATAATACCACTCCTATCATATAGTCACATGAAAAATTAGAATTTTCCAATCCTACACTAATTCACATGCTTTTTCATTCCACACTTCAAGGTAAGAATGACTTACATAATGAAGCTTAGAAAAATATACACAAAGTGGAGAAAACTTTAATTGAAAAGCGTGAACCTTGAACACCTTAAACAAAAGATTAAAACTTAGAAAAACTTAGTAAAAATCATATGAACGAAAAAAATATGAGATTGGGGAAAATAAGAGACCACCTCACCAAAGCGGACACCAAAGAAAAACTAACTAAATCCTCAATCTTTTCCTAAATCTAGCCTCATATTACTTAATAGTAAAAAAAGGAAGAGTCAGAGGAAGGATTAGAACAGATAAAGAATCTTATAATGAAAAACACAAAGGAGAAAGGAGTGAAGACACAAGTACACAAAAATAAGGTATTTTTGGTGGCCGAGAGGAAATAAGGAAAAATGAGATTTAAAGTTATTTATATACCCATAATCTGTTGAGAAAATAAGGGAGAGATCTATCTAATCAAAAATCTAATTATCCAACATGAATTTGGGCAAATCAAGCCAATATAAGCTTACTTTCCCCCATGGCTCAAATGGTGCTGGTTGAGGTATGCCAAGGTAATGTGCATTAGGGAAATCTAAACATGGGAAAAGGGACAAATTGGCATGGGAAACAACTCAACATACCTTATAGAGGTTATCTAGAATAAAATCATTTGTCTAAATTGGCACATAAGAGAGATGAAGAAAGAGATAAAGTATTAGGTCATCATTCTTTCTTTTTGTCAAATTTTGGGTCCATGAAATTGTTAAAGATGGAAGAAGGCTCATATTTATGGTAAAAAATCATCAAAATGATTTAGAAACAATTCAGAAGTTAATTACCAAGATTTAAGATTATTAGAAGAGTTTTTTCATAGAAATGAAAATTTTAAAAATTGTGTAGATCATGTAAACTAATCGATTGGTTTGGTGTACCCATCAATTATTTCCCACCAGTTAATTATTTTTCTAGACCATTCGAATGGTTACCCTCAACCAAAAATCTAAATTTTAAACAATAACTTAGTTTATCGATTTGTAGAACCAATCAAATGGTGTGCCGAAAAAATCAAGTTCTTCCTTATTTTTTAAACTTTTTCAAATTCTTTTCAAATCAAAGCTAAAAAAAAACATTTCCAAATTAAGACCAAACATAATCCAATCATCATCGAGTATATGGGTTTTCACACATTATAAATTTAATTTATAAAGTATTATAATTACGTGGTTCGTCTACTCAAGAGATACTCCTCTCTTAAATAGCATACATCCACAATCTTATATCTACCTCTTTATTGCTCACAATTCCTCCAATAGATCAAGTATATGGTGCTTGAACATCTTCAAACACGCAAAACCTAACTTTAGGCTGCCAAACACACACCCTACTCTAGATATCCATCCCCACATTAATTCTAACATGAAGAGCACAAGCTTAACCTCTTAAACTTGACAAGTGATCTCTACCCAATGATTAATAAAAATTACAATTTCATAAACAAAAATAGTTGATGAAACTCAACTAGGAACTCAATAACTTATTATTACAATTAAGAATCATTTTCTTAAACCATAGAAAATATTGTTTAAGACTCTAAATATTTTCTGATCTCAAAATAAATGTGTTCTTATTTTCTCCCTCCCTCCCTCCCTCCCTTTCTCTCTCTCTCTCTCTCTCTCTCGTTAATCCTCTTCCTTTTATGTTTGCATAATTAATTAAATAGATATAATACCAAGCTTTTCATCATGAAAATATCAACAACCTATAATTACATGAATGTTTTTCTTCAAAATATTTGGTCAATAGGTTTATAGGTAAAATTTTATCTAAGCATAATTTTAATCAATGAAATATCTTAATTAATTTAGATTCAAAACAAATATAAATTTAATGCATGTTTTCCATGAAAAGATTCTATAAAATCAACTAACAAAAAATCCAATAAAAACTCTTTCTTAGAAATTTCCAACCATTGAGAATATCTCTCTTTTTTTTAAATCTTTTTTCTTTAAATCCACATCAAAAAAACAAAAATATGATCAGATATATCCTTAAGATATTAACAAAACAAACTTAATAAAAAATCATTAAATACATTGTATTCTAATTAGCTAATTTTTTGGATATCAACTGATTTAACATGTAGGGTACTCAACAAGAGACTCAACTGAGTTTCCTCTAAAAACACTTTCAGTTCATAAATCAATTAGTGTAAAACTTAAAATTTTAAGATAAACATTTTTCCTAAGTTGCTTAAGTAAATCTATAAGAATTATACTACCTTTACATGATGATATTTAACCAAGACACTCTTCTAAGCTTTAGGATATTCATGAATTGATATATTTCCTTCACTAGTTTCTTTTATTAGTATATTATAGCTATTTCCAAAATAGCTACAAGCCTGAAAAACAATTGGCACTAGGAACATAAAAAACATCGTCCTTCTTTGTTATCATCAAAACTAGGAACTCAACACTATTTTAATATGAATTGTGATTTAATGTAATATCTTTTGTGAATAGTGACTTAATGGTTTTTTAGTGAATAGTAATTTTTGATAATAAAATAATTTTAGTTTTTTGATCTAAACTTCTCAGTATAAAATAAATTTTTTGTTCATTTATAAATAGTATTTTTTGTTAATAGTATTTTTCAAAAAATAAAAAGTTTCCATTTGACACATTTCAATGTTCTAAGTTGTTTTTCTTCATTTCTTTAACCTTTAATGTCATCAAATGTGATTTTTTTTTAGCTTATTTTTAAGATTTTGGACTAAGGAGGCTTCACTCGATTGTGTATTAATTTATCTTTGTTGGCTTATATGCCTTTGGTTATGATTTCTTAGTAATGCATTGATTTTAATGGTTTGTATTGATTTGCATTTAAGGCTTAGTTTAATTTTCATTTGGGTTACACCTTTAGTTTATCAACTTATTTTGGGCTTATTTAGAGTGGTTCGGGTATTAAATGAGTTTAGAATTATCTTATGAGGTTCTGTTGTGGTAAGTGATAATGAAATTTATTAGGTTAAGTATTGAGTATTTGATCTTAGTGTTGACCATTAATCATATTCTAGATAATTGACTCTACATTGACATTTGAACAATTTAATCTAAAGGATTGAATTAGAATTAATTGATGGGTTGCTGTATGGGTATCACCTGTGTTTAACTCTAAAGTTTATAACTACTTATTTATTTGACCTTAAGTAATCATGGCCCCAATGGCTTTTTTTTTTACTTTGAGTGGAGAATGCCTTTCATAGCTATTTATTGTGACCAAATTTTATAGGATTGAATGGTTGTTGTATGTCGATCTTAGTATCCTCTATGGAAAAGAGGAATGACTTCAATAAACCCCTAGTCATTTAAAGTAGATGATAACTTGAGTTATGAAATAAATTACGTGCCTTGGATTAGCCCTTGAGGGCATAGTAGATCTTTAAGTCAAAGAACCCACTTCTACTCTTATATATTCATAACCCTACAAGGGTTACGAATACTAAAGGAATTGGTTTCCTAGATTTGTGTATAATGGATTTATATCGTGTATCCTCCTTAATTAGCTATGTTGGTAGTTAGAGATGTGATAATTGATTTATCCCTAGTGATTATTACCTTGGATTATGAGATTATAATTTTTTCTAAGTTAAATTGAATTTATTGATTTAATCACCTTAATAAAAACTTGATAATTAGATAAGGTTTGCAGATAAATTATGTGGACTCCTTATATTAGCTTGGTTAGATGTGAAATGCTTAATGTAAATAATAAATACTAAGTTGAATTAATGAAATCTATGTGATTTAATAACATGGACAGGAATCAAATTTTTTACCCATATTATGTTGTTTGTTGGTGGAAATGGTAATCATTCTTTGTTTTATGTGCACTACCTTTAGTTGTTGTATGATTATTGACAGAGTTAGTGTTATTGCATGTGGATTGCTGGTTGTGCATGATTTTACACCTTTGTGAGTTGTTTATTTGTTTGAGCATATTATTTACTCAAGGATAGGTTTATTTTCTTACTACTTTTACACTGAATAGATTAATTTTTTTAGTAGTTGTAAAGCAGGTGATCTTGATATTGTTAAATCTTGAGTTAGAGACTTAGAGTCAAAGAGTGAGGCTTTTGATGTTTTGGTTTTGTTGGATTGTTTTGGTTTAGTTTATAACCTTAGACTGAGACTTGTATTTTATAAAATGTTTTGCCCTTTGTGGTGTTTTTTTTCTTATTATTTAATATTTTCATACCTAGCCTTACATCTACTATAGGTAAGGTGAACACGCACACCTTTCATTGTGATTGATGTGGTGGTAACATCCCTTATTTTTTTAGTTTTTATTCCACACTATACTTTCCAAATGAAATTTTTAAGTTGAGAAAAGTTGGGTTGTTATAGTTTTTTTTTGTGATTCTAACCTCAAATGTTTTGAAATTTAGCTTCTTTTTTTTATCATAAACTTGAGCTTTCAGTGTCACGAACCTAGGAGCTTTTTGGACATAAGTGGTTTTTTAATCATGAACCTCATATGATCAAAATTTGAATAGTTTTTTTCATGAACCTCACATGTTTATTAGGAGCATTTTCCATATTTAACGTTACTTTAAATTCATTATAACTCTGACATGTTTTGTCATAAACCTAGGGTTTTTATTCTATAAAGCTACCCATCTCATGTGAGTTTTATAGAAAGTTTATTTTATCTTCAATATGTGATAAATCAATGTGTTGCGTGTCATGAATTTGAGTGATTTTAATCATGAATCTAGTTGCTTTATGTTATAAACCTGATATGTTCATTTGATGTTATGCATTACATACTGGACCTAAATCTTTTATGGAATGAGCATAAATAGCTAACATATAAAACCAATCATGTAATGAGCCTATCAATTGTATGCTCTGAACCTAAGCATTTTATGACTTTGGCCTAGGAGTTATATACCATGAACCTAATAATCTCATGTGATACTTATAGAAAGTTTATTTTGTCTTCAAAATATGATAAATGTATGTATGTGTTACATGTCATGATCTTGAGTGCTTTTGATTATGAACCTAGGAGTTTTATGCTGTGAACCTAGCATTACATGCCATGAACCTATATATTGTATACCCTAAATCTAAGCATTTTGTGTCATGAACCTTGGAGTTTTATAATATGAACCTCGCTATTTTATATGATACTTTAGTGTTGTGATACAAAAACATATAGAAGACATCAAACAAGAAATAGAATCCTTCATGTTCATGAACATCATCATTTGTGTTCATTAGTAACATATCCATCACAAGATGAACATAAACATTTCATGAAATAAACTAAATGGTAAGCACAATGAACCTATTTATTTAATGGGATGGACCTAACTTAAACATTTGACATGTTAATTAATATGTTGAACATAAATAGTAAACATAACAAACCTAACTCTTTCGTGGAATGAACCTAAACAAGTAACATATTGAACCTAACATAAACAAAATAAAATCCATACGTAGGTTCAGGTGTTCATTAAGATGCTGAAAATAAACCTTTTAAAGTCTGAACATCAACTATTGACATAATAAACCTGACTTTTTAATGAAATAAACCTAACATAAAGAAGTAGGTACATAAACAATAACACGTGTGCTCATTAAAATGCTCAACATAATAAACCTAACTCTTTTGAGGAATGAACTAAATAGGTTTACATGAGGAACCTAACATTGTTTTAACCTAACTAGTTTACATAAACAAACAACAACTAAACCTAGATTCACATGTTCATTAAGATGCTGAAAAAAGACCTCTTACAGTTTGAACATCAACGATTAACATAATGAACCTTATTATTTAATGAAATGAAACTAAAGAAGCAAGTATATAAATAATATCACACAAATTCATGAAAATTCTCAACATATAACTTTTCATCCAAAACATCAAGGTTTTGCATAATGAACCTAATGGGTTTACATAATAAACCTAACATAAAAATTACAATAATTATAAAGGAAGGCATGATTTATTATTATTATTATTATTATTATTATTATTATTATTATTATTATTATTATTATTATTAACCTTGGAGTTTTATGTTATGAACCTAATCATTTCATAAGATGTTAATCAGAACTTTATTCTATTTAACATTTTTTCTTTGTGATCCTAACTTTATATGTCATAAACATATCCATTATATACATTGAGCATAAGCTTTTGTGTCAAGAAACTAAGAGCTTTATATTATAAACATAATCATTCGTATGATACCATAGAGTTGAAACAAAACATATGGAAGATACATCAAACAAGAACTATAATCCTTCATGTTCATGGACATCAACATATGTTTTCATTAATATTATATTCATCACAAGCTCAACATAAACGTATTATGAAATGAACCTATAATACCCCATCTTTTTGTAAAGTTTGTTGAATGAGAAATTATGACATGTATTAAGATTTTTTTATGTTGGATTTTGATTTGGAACAATAATTGATTTTGAGAAAAAGTTGGATTTGAATAGGCTTTTGTAACATCCCCATTTTTCACTATCAAAATATTTCGTTAAAACAAGTTGCGAAAGAATAAAACACTTAGGAAAAATAGAGTGTTACCAAAGTGTTACCGACATACCTAAAATAGGATAATTTCTACCACCTACCCCATATCAATTACAAGGCTCAACCATTAAAATACTTAAATCAACAAAGTGCACAAATAACAATTTAATTAAACAAATCCAAAAGTGTTTACATTGGTAGGTTCCTATCAAATCGTCACAAAATGCATACTAATAAGTATAAGATTACAAAACATAAGTTGGGGTATGATACCCAAATTAAAACTATAGTACACCATAGACCCCGCCAAAACCTTCCAAATGTCCTCGCTCATATAAGACCCAACCTAATAGAGGTAGGCTCTTTACTAGCCATTCCTAAAGGTATGCACATGGTCCTCTATTTATAAGAATGAGTAGATGACCGAACAAAATGGAACATTAGTATACTAAGTACTGAGTAAGCTAAGTTGCTCCCTCAACATAACAAAAGTATACTAATTTAGCATACATGAACATAATATACAACATGTATCAAGACAAGGCCATATATAAATGTAGGAGTTCATAAGAATTGCTATCATATACAATTTTAGCACAATAGGATACATTATGCTTAAGAATCATAACACTTTTACATAAATGCTTACATAAGCAATAGCAGAGTGTGTCCAAACAACCCCTAAGGTTATTCCCATTATCTAATTCCTTTAATATATGACATACATTTATCCATGTAAGAGATATTTCAATCACTTAATTAATATTCCATTCCATAACCAATTATTCAAGGCATACACTAGCTCTAATTCTAGTCAATCATATCATTACTTCCATTTCCTAGCCAATCATCAACCATTCATTTGGTTACCATTCATAATTATCTATCAATATTTTCCAACCATATTTTATTATTATCGATCAATGGACTGTGTACCACCCCATGGTCTTATATAAAAGCATATCCAATAAGGGATATAAGGTCTAGGCTGAAGCCAATCACCAAGTGGACATAAGTACAAGCTAAAGCCAATCACCAAAATAGGCATAAGTTCAGGCCGAAGTTAACCAACATAGACATAAGTCCAAGTTGAAGCCAACCATCTAGATAACTAGACCCTTTAGCATCGGTACCCCTAGTACATCATCAGTGCCTATCTTAAATAAGGCACTAGAACCTCTCGGGATCCCACCCAAAGGGACCAAAAATGCTTGAAGGCAGACTAACATTCAGCAGCTAATCAAGGATCGGATAACGTAGACCTATACTCAACCTGAATTTCTCTTTCTTTACATGATTAGTGTTTTATTTGTAAATAGGTGATCATACGAGGCCCATACAAAGCAAGTCAACTTTCTAGGTTAATCCATATTATTCCTTTTCTTTTCATTTTTCCCAACCACATGGGTTTACCACTAATGCTTGGCCAATGTTATTCGTATCCACCTTTGTATTCAATTCCATCCAAAGTTGAGTTTCATTACTCTTTTTTCAATTAGCCTCACTTATCATAAGCAAAATGCCCATTTAGTTCTTTCATTTCTCATAAGGTCTACCATAACCCGTGATCCATTTTAATATTTCAATTAGGCAATAGTCCATGATAGAATATGTATCTTATCCTATTGATAACTAAGGTATAGTACCAATCATATTCTCAAAGCATAGCCAAACCTAAAAGAATTAAAATGAGCAAACAAATTGAACTAGTGGATTAGTCTAGCCCAACCAATCAATCAGTTTTGGTTGACCAGTC
Organism: Tamarix austromongolica; assembly: GCA_039764185.1. Lineage (NCBI taxonomy): Eukaryota > Viridiplantae > Streptophyta > Magnoliopsida > Caryophyllales > Tamaricaceae > Tamarix > Tamarix austromongolica. Next base: position 53,946,622 of record CM077815.1, read on the forward strand.
AATTGATTTGACTTAACTAGACCATGCTTTTTTGTTCACAGACCAGTTGATCAATTTTGCCAAATCAATCGATGGGTTTAAGAAAAAAGTAAGACTAAGGTCTCTATAGGTATACCAGTCGATGGGTTAGGTCAACCAGTCAACTTTTCTAGTACACAGTCAATCGGTTTGACCTAACTAGTCAATATCTTTTCCCTAATATAGCACTAAGTCACAAATTTTAGGAATATTCTTTTGTAGAAATCATTTTAGTCATGTTAAAACATGTATCAACATCAAATAACATATTGCTAGTCAAATTAACATACATTTCTCATCATCATGTCATCATAGCCTGCCACTTTACCCATTTTCATGCTTTTTACTCAAATCATGTCATTTAACCATGTAAATCATACATACAACTACATTTCTTCATGCCAACATGTATCAATTAACAAAAGATAACACGTATCATGTAGGAACATATACTAAACATTTTGGAAGTAAGAATCACTTACTTAATGAAGGTAAAATCCTATTAAAAAAAATTCCAACTATGAAAATTCTCAACTTTAAAAACCTTAAAATTAAAGTCTTATACTCAAAAATTATACCAAAATCTTATCAAATTTTGAATATTAAAAATAGAAGAGAATAAGAACATGCCAACTTAAGGTCAAAAAAGAGAAAAGGCTCACTAAACTACTCAATATTTTTCCAAAATCAAACTTTTCCTTGCTTGAGAATTGAAACAAGAAAGAGCTAGATATAGGATTAGAAGAGTGTGGGAAAGTAGATTAACAAGGCTTGAAATGGGGGAGGAAGAGAGGGAATGTAAGACTTAAGGAAATTCAATGGCCGGAGAAAAAAAAAAGGTGAAATGCTAGGATAATTAGGGATATTTATAACCAACCAATCAGAGGAAATTACAGAGGATTTAGAGATCGACTCAAAAATGTACCATTAACCATTTGAATTCGATTAGAATAGACAAATTTGTCTAGGATTTACTAACCTCTTCTCCAAAGACAAAATGGTGTCTCTAGAGAATTTAGGTCAATTAAGCTAAAATTCACATTCACGAATGGAGGAGTAAAGAGTCAGCATGGAAGGAATCTTCTAGTTGCTCAAAATCATGCCTAATATCTAATCATTCGATCTCAGAATTGTGTAGAGGAGAGAGGAGGAAGAAGATAGTTATTGAGGTCATCTTTCCCCCTCATTTGTCCCAATTGACCTCTAGATTAAATTGAGGCAATATTTTTGGTTAAATGCATCATAAACATGGTTAGGAATATCTTAGGGGAAATATCGTATGGGTTGGTAAGGTTTCAATTTAGTGTAAGGGATTTTCTAGAAAAATTAAGCTTGAAAATATAACTAGCTCAACAAACTAGTCGGTGGATTTAGGTCTACCAGTTGACTTTTCATCCCCAGGCAATCGGTTTCCTATAAATAGTTGATCAGTTTAGTTGAGGAAACCAAATTTTTTAGAATGATAAACCAGTTAATCAATTCATGGAACAAGTTAATGGGTTTGTCTACAAAACTTAATAAAATTTATTTTTCCACAAAATTTCAAATCAAATTTTTTCCCAAACCAAATCATAACATTAAATAAAAATCAAAGACATAAAATTTAACAAAAATTCTCATTCAACCATCATACAAAAATGTGGGGTATTACAACTTTGGAAATTAAATAACATGAGTTTTTCAAAGGACTAATCGACTAGTTCCATGAATCAATTGACTAGTTCCATGAATTAATCAACTGGTTCATTGTTTCAGCCAAAGGGTTTTACTTAACCAAGTTGATCATCTAGTTTAAGGAGTCATTCAACTAGTATATAGAATAGTTAACTAGTAGGTCAAACCTATTGGTTGGTTTATCAAGCTTAATATATTTTTGAAACTCAATATTTTGGGAGAAGGCTTCTTATACCAAAATGGAACCTTGATAATCCCATTCCAAGTTATTCTATAAATATTGTTAACCTTTCTATGATGCATTTGGCACAAAGTTTTGTCTTGAAATGATTTGAGGGCTCAATTTAGACAATTGAGGGGGAAGGTGACCTCAGATTTGTCTTTTTCCACCTCTCCTCTACACACTTCTAGATTCATTGCTTTAATTTCCGAAACTACCTATTCTTAGCTATGAGACTCCTTCTATGCCAATTGTTCATTTCCTCTCTTGTATTTGGCATTTTTAGGATAATTCAACCTACATCTCTTCAGAAATCACCATTTCATCTTTGGAAGTGAGGTTAGCCTATCTTTGATGAAATATGCCCACTTGGCTCCAATTTAAATAGTAAGAATTAGGGTTTTTCCATATATACCTAATCACACTCGTGATTTTATCAATTTATTGGCTATAAATAGCCCTAATCTCCCTTTTGTTCATTTTTCTTTCAACTACCAAAATAGTTCAACTCCCTCTAATTGTGTGTTCTTTCTCTTAAATTTGAAGCTCAATTTTAGTTCCCTTCCACTCCTCTAATCCTTTCTCTAGCTCCTTCTTATTTATCTTTAAGTAAGAGAGGGTTAGATTTAGGAGGAAGTTCAGTCATTTTTTTAGTAGAAATTCTCTTTATTTTCTCTTACGTTGGTAAGTCATTTTTCTCCTAATTTGAACTCTGATTTACGAAAGAAATTATTGGATTTATGAAGCTTTAACTTCTATTTTTAAGGTTTTTAAAGTTTAGGAGTTTTTTTAGGTTGAGTTTTTTTAGTTGAGGGAAAGTTTTTCTTGTATCAAGTAAGTTATTCTTACTCCTGAAATGTGACTTGGTTAAGCATATGTGTGATAAAATCTTTAAAATCCTAATTATATAAGTTGGCATGAAAATTTGGTTTTAGATTTGGTGCATGTGGATTGAATTATGAATTTTGAGATAAATATATGAGTTTAAGGAAACTACGTTGGTTGATTAATTATAAAACTTGTAACTATTATGAGCTGGAAAGCATTAATATGATGTCGGTCCATGTTTTAGTTGGGTGTGGTAGGAATTTTGAGAATAAATTATATGAAAAATGCATGTATTTTTTTGTTAGAGGGGTAAATCTATAGATTGGTTAGGTCAAACTAATCAACTAGCCCTTTTTCCATTTTCCTTTTTCCTTTTTTTTTCTTTTCTTCCTTCTTCTTTGGGCCAGCCCAGCCCTTCTTCTTTTTTTCTTTTCTTCCTTCTCCCGCTTAGGCCAACCCAAGCCTCCTTCTTCTTTTTTTCACGTTCTTTCCCTCCTCTCCCCCTTTAGGCCAGCCCATCTCATCCTCTCCTTTTTTTTTCTCCTCTCCTGCACGGGCAGCCCTCTTCGTTCTCCCTTCCCCTTCCCTTTTGCTCAACCCTCTTTCCTTTCTTCCTTCTTCTCCGCGCTTGCACCCTTGAGCCAAACAACCCCCAACGCCATCTCACGCGCCATCTTCTCCCTCTCCTTCCCCTACACCTCTATACCCCTAACCAGCCTACACCTACACCCCCTCTACCCATCCCTTTCCTTTCCATTTTCGCCCCTACATCCCCTACTTCCCTTCCCTCGTATGCCCTTTTCCCTTAATCTTTTATCCCTATCACCTACCTACCATACTAACCCCCTACACTACCTAACCTTTGCACACCGCCTACCTCCCTTTCTCTTCATCTCCTTCTCTTCTTTTTCTTATCCTTCTCTTCTTCTTCTCTAGACATTCTCTCCCTCAAACTCATCTTCTCCCTACTTAATTCTCTCTACTCTTTTCCCTCCCCTTTTCTAACCTATTTTTCATTCCCCTCCCATCTCTGTCGTCTCCACCATCCAACCAGCCACCACACAGCCCTCTCCTACACCCTACTTCCCCTGCATTGGCTAGAGCATCCAGAAGCGGCCATCCTATAGCCTACCCCCTCCTTTTTCTCTCCTTCTTCCCCTCGACTCCCCTCGACTCCCCTTGCACCCTCCACCCTTTACCACCTTTTCTTCCCCCTTCCGCCGCTATCGCAGCCTCCCCTTAACCTCCTAACACCACCCCAACATCCCTCTACATAATATTACTTGAACCACCCTACATCTCCCCCTTCTCTTCCTCTTCTTATCTTTTCTTCCTCTTCTCCCTCCCTTCTTTACAACCACCGCCGCCATCTCCGCTGCCTCTAAGCCGCCACACCTCAACCCCCAATCACCACCCACCTCCTTCCTCACCTCTACACCCAACAACCACCTCCAACACCCCTCCATCACCAACGTCAACCTTTTTACCCAAGCCTCCCCCTTCTTCCTTTCTCTTTCCCTTTTTGCCCATTTGCATGGCTCATGCTGTATGGGTAGCATGAGTTATGTAATGTAAATTTTGTATATTGTATCTAATATTAAGGTATAAGCTAGTTTAGTAATATTTTATATTTAATAAATATTTTTAATAAAAATCATTTTTTAATTATCTAATAATGATATATCACTCGTGACGTTATTTTAGGTATGAAATTTTACTAAACGAAGCTTAAGAATTTTAAACTGGGATACGAGAAAAGTTTAGTTTTTACTGAGAATAAGGTAATCATTATACCCCACTAAAATGTATGGATTATTGTATGTTAGCACATTAGGGTTTTTGGTATGTGATTTATGTAAATATGATATGTTAATCACAACTTCATGATTATTAGTGCTATATTGGAAAATAGAAACTAATGCATGTAATGTTGTATATGAGGTGATAGGGTGATTAAGAAAGGGGTTGATGTTAATGATGAGTGTTATACGTATGTACATGCTATGCTAAGTGAATATAGACACTTGTAGTGAAAATAATACTACTATAAGCCCTCGAGGCAATTTGGTCATTTGGTTACATCATGATAAGTAACCCTAAGTGGGATGCCTAATGTGTTTTGTATGATGCTAAGAATGGATATAAGAGTTGGTGGAGTACAAATATAAGTGTTAGTAGACATATCAATATTTTATAGCCTAGGGGTAATTTGGTAATTTTGATGTATGGTGTTGATTATCTTAATAAAAATACATGCTAAATTTTATGCGAGTTGGAAAATGATAATGGGGTTTTGTGGCATTGAAAATACATGATCCATCATGAATAATAACATTTTATATTCTAGGGGCATTTTAGTAATTTTATATGTTCAATGGGAGTAACCTAAGTAAATATGTATAGTAAGTAATAATTGGTGCTAGGAGTAATAATAAGGATTTTGTGGTGTTAATAATGCATGTTGGGCATGGATATTAATATTTTATAACCAAGGGGCACTTTAGTAATTTTACATGTGAAATTGAGGTTATCTAAATAAATATGCATGATAAGTAATAATAGGTGCTAAGTATGCTAATAAGGGTTTTGTCATGTTACTAATGCAATGTTAGGCATGATCATCAATATTTTATGACCTAGAGGCACTATAGTAATTTGGCATGTGTAAGGGGAGTTAACTTAATAAATATGCATGATATATTGTAATTGGTCCTAAGAATGATAATAGGGGTTTTGTGGTGTTGGTAATACATGTTGGGTATGATAATTAATAATAAATGACCTAGGGGCATTTTGAGATGGTTAGTCTAATAAACATGCATGATATGTCTAAAATGATATGGAACATGATAATAAGGTTTTATTGTCTTGGTATCACTTACTTAAGCATAATCAATAAGATATGGTCTAGAGGTATTTTGATAATTTTACAAGTAAAAGGATGATTAGTCTAATAAACATGTATGGTAAGTATAAATTGATGTTAACTACGACAATAGGGTCTATTATCTTAGTATCACTTATTTTGAGCATGATATTCAATAAAATATAGTTGAGGGGTATTTTGGTAATTTTACATATAATATGGTGGTTGGTCTAATAAGCATGTATGCTAGGATTAAATTGATGTTAAATATGATAATAGGGGTTATTGCCTTGGTATTACTAGTGCAAGCATGATCATGAACATTATAAGACTTAGGGGTATTTTAGTAATTTGGAGTATATCATAATGAGTATGCATGGTTTGCGGGTAACTTGGTAAATTGGGGTATGTTACGATGTTATTTTCATAAATATACAGGAAGTGCATTAATTATTGATTAAGCATGAGAATGTGTGTTAGTTGTTTTAGAAGTGCATGTTAGGGTTTTGTGTGTAAAATGGTTGTTTGATGCGTTGGGTAACTTAGCTCCCTAATCAATAGCATAATTATGGTGTGTTATTCTTTTCATGGCATGTTGATGAAATAAAATAGAATTTGTGATGAAAGTGAATGGTAAAGAGGTAGCTTTAGCCTTAGGGGTATTTTAGTTATTTTAACCTAAGGTGTCCAAGTGTGAGGATTAGAACCTAGGATAGCTTTAGTGGATTATTGATGTTAACCTTGACAATAATCCAAATTCTGATTACTTCATAATTAGGAAAAAAAATAAAAATAGTTGAGTATGTGATTATAGTGTTCTTCTTGTGATAACCTTAATTAAAATACTAATATTAAAGTGAAGGACCTTGAGATCAGGATTGGTGGCTCTTTAGGGGTTGCTACCCTAAAGACGTGGTTTAATCCACGATTGTTCTAAGTTTTGTTGGTATGCCTTAGTGCCCCAATCAGGCCCTACATCTTACTCTATTTAGCTCTATAGACCTAATTAGGGGGTATACATACTTATGGATTAGGTGTTCTTATCGATAGGGTACTATTTACCATCATGTACTAATGCGACTAGGGTACCTTTGCCCCCTTAGGTTAATAGTCAGTAGGATATTGTGCTGCTCCTTCGTGCCAGTATGACTAGTGTACTTTTATGCCTCTAGGTTCATGATCTCCCCCTCGAGTAAATAAAATGGAATGGTGTGATGATCAAATGGAAAGACACTAATCACTTATAGTAGAACACTACATAGGTTGGGACCATATATAGTATATGTACCGGTCCACTGATTATAAAAGTGGTCAGGAGTGTTCTGCCTGGATTATATCATATATATCGGTCTACTAATTATAATAGTGGTCAGAAGCATTCTTCCCTAGTTTATATCATATGTACCAATCCATAGGTTATAATAGTGGTCAAGAGCGTTGTGACGTAGATTATATCATATATAGTGGTCCATCGATTGTAATAGTGATCAGGAGTATTCTACCCTAGAGTATATCATATATACCGATCCATTGGTTATAATAATGGCCAGGAGCATGCTATCTTGGGTTGTAATTTGTAGTTATAAATCCTCCGATGAGAATAGTGGGGTCCCAGAACCTACGTGGATATGATTTGAGAGATGATTGATATCTAAACTAATGGCTTGAGTGTAGATAATAATAAATGAACTATTATGACATATTGATTTGATATGGTAGCAACTTTGGTGCCTACCAGGATGGATTGAGTTTGATATTGTATTGATAGGCCTATGGCCTACCTTTGATTGAGTGGATGGTGTGCATGGTTGAGTATGTTGTTGTATCTCTAATTATACTACAAAGAGCGTTGTTTGGATACTCCCTTGGTAAGCCCTATTATGTGAATGAGCCATTCGAATGATTATTACAGTTCAGTTTATATGCGTAATTTCATGTTTATGTGTTTGATGTGTGGCAACTGATGTGTTGCATGTGGATCCTATATATTATTCCTGTATAAAGGGTTACATGGTATCATAGTACTAAAGGGTTCCTTTCTTGGGCCCCTACTTATTCAATGGGCAATGATATTTGCAGGTTAGCTCACAATAGCTATTCAAGATTCACCCTCGGGTTAAGAGCGTATAACTATTCAGGAAGGTTTTTGGGTTTTCCTTAAAAATCTTATACTTCATGTTCATTGATTTTATTTTATAACCATTATTAATGAATTGTATTCCTTGTAATCTAACTATTGCTCTACTCTATTTTATGATTGTAACTTTGATTTGTGTAAAGTACATTTAAAGCTTTAGCACTTAGTACCAGAACGGTGAAGGAAAACTGGTCCGTTACTAAGTGTGGCAGTAGCATCCTAGGAATTTACCGTATTTGCTTCTGCTTATAACTTTTAAAAATAAAATTTTTCAGTAGTGAATTTTGGGGGTATTACAGGTAACCTCAAGAATAATGTACTAATCATTTAAGGGAAAAGACAATCGAGTTGTGTATAGGTCTAGGTTACTCGATTCGCAATTAACTACCAAAGGTTAGTCTACGTTTGGGCATTATTAGTGCCTTCAAGTGGGATCCTAATAGATTTCGGTGTCTTGCCTACTCTAGATACTGATGATGTAGTAGGGGGTATTGATACTAAAGGGTCTAGTTAACTAGGTGGTTTTAGCTTCGACCTAGACTTATGTTCGTTGGTGGTTACTTGGCTTTATCTTGGACTTATGTCCATTGGTGGTTATTTAGCTTCAACCTGAACTTTATGTTTTTTGGTTTGGATAGGCTTCCATAGTATGTCAGACTATAGGGTGATGCATAGTCTATTGCTCGATGATAATGATGATAGTTGGAATGAGTATTGGATAATAATTTGAACAAGTATTTCAAATGATAATTTGGCAATAAGAATGTGGTTCAAGAGGAAAGTAGAGTAAAAGAAAAGTAATGGTAATAGGGATAATGGCTTATACATATAAGTGACCCAATAAATTTAGGGATGTAAAAGATGGTCTGTAGAGAAATGGTGTGCTTGGATGAATGTAACCTTACTATTAGCTAAAACATTCTACTTGTAGCTTACATACCGTCATCTATGATGTAGTACTATAGTGTCAAGGAAGATGAGTTATATGTGGTATGAACTTTCTATGCCTAATGTGACCTTAATAAAGCATATATCCTATTTATATGAAGTATGCATGAAAATTTTAGTATGACTTATACATACTAGAATCTTATGCGTTGATAACTCTATTGAGAAGATAACTTGGGTTATGTAATATAAAATGTCTATTTGCTTTGTCACTAGCTCGTAAGTTGTTGGCTAACCTTATGTGGGGCATGAGCTCTATGAGTGTGGACATCCAGAGGTTTTGAGCAATCCTTGATGGACCACAGTTTAGAGTTTCACTGTACTTTGGTTTTCTACAATTTGAACCTTGTAATTTAGTTTAATTTTTCATCACATACTTGAATATTGTGAACCGTTGAGGTCTTGCACTTGGAGGCTCTCCTTTCAATATTTATATAACCTATTTTAGTGCACTCTATATTGGGTTTGGTTAGTTTTGGTTTCTCGGCCTTATATCTAGCGTGGGACGAGAAGTTGGAGCCTATCCTATATTAGGTGCGGCGGTAATACCCTGTTTTACCTAAGTGTTTATTAGCTTTATGCTTCTGTAAGGTTTTTTAAATAAATTTTTTCAGTAATAAAAAATGAAAATGCTACAGAACCTAAGCAGTAAGCACAATGAACCAATCTATTTTATGGGATGAACCTAATGTGAATGTTTAACATGTTAATTAATATGTTAAACATAAACACTAAACATGTTAAACCTATCTCTTTCGTGTAATGAACCTAAACGAGTAGCACACTAAACCTAAAATAAACAAACCAATATCTATATATAGGTTCACGAATTTGTTAAGATGCTAAAAATAGACGATTAAAAGTTTAAAAATAAGTGATTAACATAATAAACCTTATCGTTTAATGAAATAAACCTAACATAAAGAAGTAAGTACATAAGCAATAACAAATATGTTCATTAAAATGTTCAATATATAATTTTTCAATATGAAAATCTTCTCTATCGGGTTGCAATCGGTAGGGTATATGTGTATATCTTTGAGGTATAAGATTATACTATGGTAGGCCGACCTAGCATCGGTATCCAGTAAGGGTAAGTGAGGTATCCCAGTATAAGCCTTCTAGTACTTCGTATTGTCCATTGCTTAAGCGGGTGTAGTTCCCCAACATTTTATCCCTCACAATAGAGACATTCAAGGTGTTGTGGGTGAGGTATCCCAATACAAGCCCTCTTAGTGTACTTCAACCACTTGTGATGGGTGTGGTATCTCGATTTGTGTGAGCCCTCATGGCAGGTGTACTCAATGTATGGTGGGTGTGGTATCTCCGAAGAAATCCCCTTTGATGTATCCTGACCCCGTATGGTGGGTGTGATATCCCATTGTAATTATTTATACTTCCATGAATTTTGTTCACGGTGGAGAACTGGATGCAACCAAAGGAATTATCATATTAATCAGAAATTGTGTGAGCACGAAAAGAAGAATTTTAATATGGTTTATATTATATGGATCGTGATATATTTACCGTATCTTTATACTTCAATGATTGCCATGCAAGCATGTCTTATTATATTACTACTTGAGATTAAGTATTGAACTATGCTGTTATAATATACCCATGACATTATGTGACTTCAATGTGCTGCATGAGCCTTACTATGTTTTAGGTAGTATATTTTACCAGTACTTCACCGTACTGATACTACACTTGTGTAGTTACTGTGATGATTCGGCTTCTAGTCAGAGGAGAAAAGGATGATTTATTAGGTTACAACTTTCAGTTGGAGTATGTTGAGGATGATGACATAGGCCATTATTTGGGGTTGGAGGTTTATGTCTATGTCTAAGAGTTAGGCTAATCAACTAGAAGTTTTTTGTCTATTGCATTGGAAAGTCTTTGTATTTCTAGTTATTTAAACTCCTGGCTCAGTTTACTATATTTGGCTTTGTAAACTATCATACTTACCTTATCTATAATATTATTCTTACTCTTATTATCTCGTATTGTCACATTAGCATTATGAGCATGCATCTTTTCATTTACCGTTCTATTTTGCCTTGTATTAGGCATGTGTTAGGTGATGATCACACATCTCTTATGGTTAATGTGGCGTTAATATTATCTACTTTTATTTTTCAGACACCTCTGCATTATGTTAAAAATTAAATTTTTTTGTTCAAAAATAGGGGGGTATTACAGTAATCATTGCATAACATATGCCTTTCTAATTCCTCACCCTTTAAGTTATTACAAATTACTCCCTCCATATAAAAAAGGAAGTCATTCTATCATTTTACACACTTTTTAAGAAAGTAATAAAAGTAGTGTTAACATTATACTAACACCATTCATTGAAAAATAACAAAGCATTTAATGCATATATAATCTTAAAAAAAAATTAAAGGTAAAAATGAAAAAGAAATTTTTACTTTTCTAAAATAACTTTATTTTTTATACAAAAATTGGATGACCGAATACTTTTCTTTTCAATACAAAGGGAGTAATTATCTTTGAATTGAAATTTTAAGTTCTCCTAATTCCTAATAAAAAAAACCTAAATAGATTATTCAGGAGATGTGTAGCTACCAATCCATCATAAGTTACATTTGTATGGTGTGTAGCTGCAATGATAATTAAATACTAACAATTAACTAATTAATAACTTTATTTTATATACATAAATGTAGGGGAAATGTAGTCGCTATTTCCTAAACCTTGATGCAAACTCAAACGTGCAACTTACAACTAACTTCTTTTAATTACTATTAACACGATTCTTAATAATAACACTTGCAACTCTAATGATAATTCAGTCACATATATGATTCTTCCATAATAGAAAAGGGATTTTGGCCAAAAATTTGTGAAACTAAAATAAAACTGTGGACTTTGTTTTATGGCTTGTTTGGAACTATCTCCGTTTGAAACCTTTTTTTTTTTTAAATAATAATAATTACATTGGATAATTATATTTTGTAAGTGAGACAAATGAGTGGTTAATTAATATAATTATAGATTTCAAGCGTATGCCCACAAAATTTTGCTTCTAAATTACAACTGATTGATCACATTGGAAGCTGCCCCGTTTGCCGTTTGCAAAAGAAAAGGATAGGAGAGAGAATAAAAGGCTCCTCCTTCCTGCTAGTCGGCGCAATTGCAGAGGAAGAAAGATTCGCTGATGGAAGCCCTAATCTAATAACCAATCTTCAATTGATTGAATTATTTGAAGATTATCGTTGAGGATTTTGATTATAATTTTATAATTTATTAACGTCGGAAATTGAATTTAAATTAAGCAAAGAAGAAAAATGGTGTCGGCAAAGAAGGAGATGGTTGTGTATTGCTTCGACACGCTTGTAGCTCACTACAATAGTGAGCAAGCTCCTCCTCCTGCCTTTGAAGAGGGTCAACAGTATGCACACCTCTTACATCTTTCTCGATATCTCCTCATCTATATGCAGGTCTATGGTTATCGGTATTTGGATGAACGCATCTTCTTAAAATTTATGCTGTGGCTTTGATTGTTTTTGTCTTGTCGGTGTGTTGGTTGGGGATATTTTTTCAGGTTAGATTGATTCTACTGTTTGTTGGTTGAGAGTGTATTATCTCAGACCTACAAGCTTCTGTCTTTTCTATTGTTTGTTTGACAATTACTGGTGGCCTTGTTTATTATTATTATTATTATTCCCCCTATTTAGCACATATAATTCCTTTTCAAGAAATTAGGGTTTAAATTGCCTTCCGTAGTCTTCCCAGTGGAGACTTTGATAGAAACTGCTGGATTATTTCATCTCGTAGATGTGTGATGTTTCATGTGCTCATCATAATCAGAGAATGCTTATTCTTGTTGATGCTCTGTATTGTGATCAATTTGTACTATTCAAATATTATTTTGGTCACGCCAGAACATTTGTTTTTGATTCCCAGCGGGTCAGACTGTGCATGTGAGTATAAAGTAGCATATAGGTAGCTACAATTACGGTAAAACTATAGTTGTGAAGGATTTTTGGTACTTATGAGTTGGTTCTAGTACCCAAAAGCTGGTATAAACTACTAGACTAAACCTTATTGGTGGTCACACAACGTTTCTGATGGTTCTAAGGTGGTGACTATATTTTTCTTTCCTGAGTTAAGTTTAAATTTATCCTATTTCAGTTCCCCTATTATTTGAATCCATTCTAAGTTAGCCACTTGAAATTTAAATCTGTCAGAGTTTGAGTCCCTGAGTACTTTATAGATATCTGACATATCATGAACTAACTTGGGATGATTAAAATTTTACAGTGACCAAAAAATTAGTTGATTTTGTACTATTTCATGATTATATCCTAGTGGCAGTTTTGAAGTAGAATTACTTCTGTGTATGTTTGTGAGTTGATGCAGTAGAGTCGATATTAGCATGGAGTCTTCAGTTAACATGATGCTTATATTGGCTTCAGCCCTTTGTTTGTTACTTGGAAGAAAGTGGTGAATGGAGGGGAGCCTCGTCTTCGTGGATGCATTGGAACCTTGGAGGCCCGCAACTTGATCAATGGATTCAAGGACTATGCTTTGACTAGGCATGTACTCCTAATTCTAACCGTGCCTATTGATAATTACTCTTATGAGTGCCCACATCCAAGTAATTACTCAAATAGTTTTCATACTTCTTTTGATGTGCTCACTCTGTCAATGGGCCAGTCTGCTTAGTATTTGATGACAGGAATATGACCTTGGAAAGTTTTGTTGGATTTATTGATTTCTAATGCTGGATCTAGATGCACATGACTAGTTTCTTAACCAGATGTGGGCTGGTGAAAGACACTAATATAGAGAAAACTCATATTAACTTGTTGAGATTTCCATTTTTCTTCTCCTAGTATCAATGAACTACATTTCAATGCATCTTTTCCATTTTAAAGAATTTTCTTGGTCACCTGTTAACATCTTTCAACAGCTGATGCTTCCATTAGTTACACTAATGCTTAAAGGACTAGCATATGGATAGTTCAATTTGTGACTTCTCTACTCTAACCTCTCTGACATACATGTCTCTTATCAATCCTGATAAGCTACTTTAAAAGCACATACTGCTACTCACTCAGTTGATATTAATATGTGATCATGAGTGTTATGGTGTTGATGTTTTTGTTAAGTATTAGTATGTGATACAATTAAAAGTCAAAACCTTGTTGATAATATGGTAACTCCAGTCTAGTACCGAACTGATTACTACATACCATGTTGAAGGATACACATGGGGTGACATCTTACATCCATCAGGTAAACTAAGCTAAAAGAGGATTGCATTTCTCCAAATAACTATTTTTTCTTTTCTTATAGAATACAAAATATCTGTTACAAAAAACATTGTAGTTGTTTTTCCATCCAGCTCAAGGTTTGTGTCTCTCATTGCTTTTGGGATATGGGGAATCTTCAGAAATAAGATCTAACTCAAGAATCAGTTGGAAAAGTCTAAAGATGCTATCTTGCTTATTACATGGCCTGTTTGGGAGCATATAGAAGTGGTTAAGGATCATGTGGAGATGCTGGTAAATGAAAATTTGGTTCATTTAGATGCTGAGTAAACCTCCACATCTCCTCTGTGAAAAGAATGAAGAAGAGGGAAAGTAGAAGGTTGCGCTGTTATTTATGTGGGATGCTGTCCTGAATGTGTAATCTGCGCATGTCTGGTGCTTATTGTGTGGATGACATGAAATCTGAAAGGATCCTGGAAGTTAAAAAGTGAATTCCTATCTCCATGCTTTCAAATTTGTCAAACATTGCTTCTATGGCCAATCATTCTCTACCATCCCATCTCTTGATTATTATCTGTTGCTCAAAAGCTCTATACCGTGGTTCCATCTTCATTTTATTTTGTTGTTTTTCGGGGGGGGGGGGGGGGGGGGGGGGGGATGTGAGGAATGTGATCCAACTTACAGAAAATGACACCTCCATACACAATGCTGGTTTATATTGCTGCTTGTAGTTGTAAAAATGTCGGGCATCCCTTGTGTTATTTTTGAAAATGAGAAAACTGAGCTGTTATGATTGTTGCCATCAGCTAAAACTGCTAATTAATTATCATTGTGGGTGACCTTATGTAAAGTTGGATAGAAAAGGTTTTGATATGCTTCCCTTTACCAAAATCTTGTCTTTTTTTCGTAATTGAGTTTTTCATTCTGCTAGTTTTCTTCATATTCAGTTAGTGGCTCTTCTTCTCTTATTGTTATTCCTGTTCTTGTTGCAGAACTCATAAGAGCAGGAGTTGTTCGTAGTTATTTACTTTGAACCTATTTGTTCTTTCTGCTGTTAACCTTTCTGTTATGTATTGGTTTACATCCTTTCCTAATTATTTATTATGCCTAATTTTGTGATAAGCATAATTTCAAGTTCCAAAACTTGGATTTCATTTTCTTCTGTTCCGCTGCTCTATTTTATTTTATTTTTTGACATTATAGTTACATTCCATTTTGTTTAATTTGAAATGCTGCTGAAACTGCTAGCTCCTGTTTTTTTGCTGTCTTCCTTATTGTGTCTCACAGTGCACTGAGGGACCGCCGTTTCCCCCCAATACAGGCTAAAGAATTGCCTCAATTGGAATGTACCGTCTCGATCCTAACTGATTATGAAACTGGCCATAACTACCTTGATTGGGAGGTTGGTGATCTTCCTCTTGCAATCATAATGATTAGTTCTGCTGTGGCCATTCTTCAAAGTAAACAAAGATGGATAGTCATGTTATTATATATGTGCCACTCAACCACTCCACATCTATAATAGAGGGATGTTGTGTTTGTCCATGATAAGATCTCTAGTGGCTAATGTTTGAGATTTCAACTTGATTCATCTTGATTTTGTTCTCACGGAAAGAAATGTCATTCATAGCAATATTCCTACAGCCTTCCATAATTTTCATTGCAGAAGTTGCAATTTTTTGGCTTCCTAAATGTGTTCAAGGAAAAGTTGTGTGATCCAAGTAGTGTTAGCTAAATTTAGATGTTAGATGAGGTAATTGTTCTTGGCGGTGGTTGTCATAGTATTCGTTGAGGCCATGTTCTCAGCTTTTCTTTTGGGACTTATCTAATAAGTCTTGATTTTGATGATATTATTAATAATAATATAAAATTAATGGTAATTATAATAATTATAGTAGTAGTAATAATAATAATAATAATAATAGGAGTGGTAAAAAACTTATTAATTATGACCCTAACAATTGTATTTGCTCTATCTTTCGGTAATTCTTTTATCTTTCAGGCCTCACACTTGTGCGACTAAAAGCACATTTTACTATAGTATTTCAATCCTTGTTAGTATCTCTCCGAGTATTATTTTCCTAGTTAGATACCTTGGCATCCCCCTTGCTAGCAAGAAGTCCAGTTTTGTAGATTATTCTCCCTTCTTAACACAACAAATATTAGGGCATTGCAATCCCAATTACTTAGTCACAACTAGGCAATAATGTTGTGATCGTGGTAGGGGTGTCACAGCGTGAATTTTTATTTTTATTTCACCATATACTCTAATTATTATTTATTGATCATTTGCATATAAATATTTAATAAACTAATGTTTTATATTATATTATAAGTGTTTAAGTGAGCCATTATATGTTAAATTATCCCAATAACCCTAAATTTTCCTTAGAATGAAAAAATATATGTTATTTAGTGGAACATGTGAAGGTAACAAATAGCGATACCTTATTACAATTCAATACTAAGTTATTTTAGTGTATATATATATATATAGTAAATGAATAAGAAGGAATTATTATGCATATTTTTTTCAATAATTTTAAAAATTCTCAATAAATCTTGATTTATTGACGATATTGTTTGATTTTTCGAAAATATATCTGTTGATAAAATGTGAAAATTTCAAACCATAGCGTATTGGTAATTTCGTTGATTCAAAATTCGTTAAATGACGGCCAATAAACTATAACAGCACTGCTATTTAATAGTATCGTTACATCTAGTTGGATTAGTATTGTTTAGCATTCAATCTATTGGAGTCTAGTTATACTTCTACCCTAGGGATGGTAACAGGTCTCAATCTCAATCTTGGCCCACCAGACCTACCTTATTTTTAGTGGGTCTAAGTTAATATATATCTAAACAAGTTTGGATCTAGATATAGTAGTCTAGACTTGATTTAGACTAAACCTACCAAATCCATTTAGTATGTGTATATGTATATTCACATACATACTAATTTTATGTTTGTTATCCTTTTCATGGCTTGTTTGAGCTTTTCATTCCTTTTTTCTCTTTTTCTTTTATTTTATTTTATGTATTTACTTTATTTATTTGTATGTGCGATATCTTATTCCAAAAATATTAAAACACCATAAAGTAACTACTTTGAAATATTCATCTTTTCACTGAAGAAAATCTTTTTGACAAAAATCACGTATTAATTTATACAAAATATAAATGCATTAGTATTTACATAAATTATTCATATTTATTTTCAAAAATACCAGGATCCATTTAGGGCCTGTTTACCCGCTAGACTTGGTGGGTTTGAATCTAAACATTTAAAGCCTAGCAAGTCTCGGTTAGATCTATATTTAGGTACTATAAAATGGTTTGGATCAACCCAAAAGTAACTTATTGTCATCCCTCTTCTACCCAAAACCACCATCCATGAAATAATTGCCATATGTAGATCTTTTCTTTGGTTAGGCCTCAAGATATCTTGCAAATCACTGGTGGCATAGGACAAAATCTGCTTTAGTAAGAAGTGGGAGGTTTGGGTTTACTTCATGTGACATGGAATTTTACAAGCCCAAGGTCGTCTGTTGTGGGCCTTGTGGCGGTTAGCAACAAAGAAAAACATTCTCTAGGTGTGATGGATCCATCCATTCATACTACATCAAACAAAGGAATTTCTAGGAGATGCTTATTCCCTCCACTTGCTCCAATGCACTGAGGAGTATAATGAACCTGAGATCTGTTTTCAACTCCTTTAGAGCCCCAGATGCTGAAATTCAGTGTACCATGCATGGCAGATATAGCTTAGCAAATATGTATGAGCATCTGAGATACAAAGCCCCCAAGGTACCTTTGTATGGAGTGTTGTAGAACAACCTAAGCCTTCCCTGCCATCATCTGTCACTCTGGCTTGCTGTTAAGGGCTCCTACATGCAGCTTGTGTGGTCACGATGGTGAGCATCATTCACATATTTTCTTTATGTGTTCTTATTTCAGCCAAGTATAGACTCAGCTAACCACACATTTTGGCATTCCTCAACAATTTTGTGAATGGACCTAAGTGTTGAAATGGGTGATAAAGGGAGGAAAAGGACCTTGGATACATAAAGCTTTAAGAGCACTTTTCGCACCTTGTGTTTTTCAGATATGGATGGAGAGGAACTACTGTACTTTCCAACACGGAACTAGCAATCTAGATTGGTTGGTGAATGACATAGTCAGGGACCTAGCAACTAGATTTAATAAGTTCTCAACTTGTAAATCTTTTTCCAATTTGATGGCATTTGTCAATAGCCTAGTTTAGTCATTCACCTGTGATTATGGGGATTTACTCTCATGCTATTTTGGAGGTAATAAAGCTTTTGATTACTTACGAAGAAAAAATAGTAAGATAGTAATAATAATTACACATGGGATTTTTCCAGTCAGACAGCAAAAATTAGACTAAAATTATTTGAAAATATCATAGCCTAAAAGCATATGATAATCTCACCAGCAATTAGTCAGACCTTTGGTTAACTACCATGGCTCATACACATATGGGATTAAGGCAACAGAAGAATATCAAGACTTGAGGTTGGTTTACATAGTCACCCTACCTATCAAAAAATTAATTGAATTAAGTTAGGATTAGTGCTGAGACATGACTGGGCAATGTATTCTACTAGTTGTCACCTCATTTTGTTAGGGGTCAATAAAAAGGGGAAGGGAGCTGCAAGATTAAGGGTGTTAGGAATTTGAATTGTGGGAGCATTTTTGCTCTGGCAGAGGCCAAGCCCTTGAAGTTCTAGATTATCCTTGTTACTTCTACAGTTCTGATGCGAGCTTTGGTTGCTTTCTCTCCTAATTTTCATCTCTTACTAATTGTTGGTAACAATATCTAATAAAATGGTATCAAATCAGTTCAATTTTGGGGAGGAAATGGATCAAAACAAACTGGATGAATTAGATGACAATATGGGTGTCCTGCAACATGAAGGGAAAAATGCACGGGGATGATGTTGGTCAATAATTGAGGCTTCATGATGGAGCAGCGACCAGAGAAGGTGGAAAAAGTTATGAAGGAGATTAAATGAAGGTTGGATTGTATTATCAAAAAGGAGAAGGGATTAGAACAGAAAATCGAAGAGAGTGATGAAGCTAATTTGTTGGGCCCTAGAGGACTTGTAGGCAATGATAGATGAAGGGTTGTTGGGGATGCAAGTTCATGCAAAGCAAGAGTATTATTTAGGTGAGAAATTTTTGGTTTCCATGGGAGAGCAATTGAAACTTTTGAATGTTAGAAGACTCTGCTGCCACTTTCAGAGAAACAATAAAACCGTGGGCGTGATTGCGGTTGTGGTCTCGATGTTGTGGTATTGGGGTATTACGAACAATATTTTATATGTTGCGGTTGTCACTATGTGATTTTTTAATTTTTTTTTTTTTTACAAAAAATATTGTAAATATCGGCTGATAACTTTATGTCGCTGATAAATATGTGAAATTTCAAAACTGATGCGTATCGGCTTACCCAAAATCTAGTCAATATTGGCCGATATTGCGCATTGGGACCAATATTTAATTGTATGCTCCTAGATGAGGTGTTTTAGAGAGTTCATTTGTTAATGAGTTGAGCCCTACAAATGGACTACGTAAGAGAATAGTAGCAGTAGTTAGCAACTTTTATTAGAGAGCCCAATAGAGCTGTACCAAGCAAAGGTTTGGTTGACTGGGTCAAAGAATCCCCAGCCCTAAATGCAGACCTTTTCCACTTCAACCATGGTACATAGCTATTCTGGTTACTTCCTATCAGCCACCAATTGAGATCTATTGCTTCATATCTCATCTCTAGTATAAATGAGCTAGTGGCGAAGGAGTGAATGACGGTGCCTGAGCAAAAGTGAAGATGTTGTTTTTCCTTAGTGGTTTGCAACTGTTTTGTGAAGCGGAAGAGGTCAGACCAGGAGTACTCGAAGAGGTGATGCAAGAAGGGGAAGGTTGGGTCTAATTCTTGGATTATTTGCAACCTGTTCTATGCCAACGAGGTGAGCTACCTATCAGCCCCCATAAGAGCTGTCCCATATGCTAGAGAGGGTGATTTGCTCGACACCAACAAAGAGGTAGTTTTTGAATCAAAGGTTCGACTCATGTTCAAGGGTACATCGGATAAGTACGAAGACAAGCCATTCCTATAGCTTGATAAGTTTGGAGCCATGGTTCAACCGATCTATCAGCTTGACATTAGGATGAAGATGTTGAAGGAAATCAATTAGAGGATGGGCAACACCTATTGTGATACAAAGGGAAATTATTCGCTGAAATCTTGGTCAAAATATTTTTTTATTTATTTTGATGCTGAAATTAGAAGACAAGGATGGGCTGAATGCTTATGCTATTGGTTGTACTTTAGTTAATGCACATGAAGTGCTTGATGACATGTATGGAAGAGATGGCAACTTGGTATATGGTCCCTTGTGATGGATGTATGCTTTACTGGCTGGATACTTCATCAAGGTGGTTGTTTTCCTTTTACTGAGGACAGTCCCATTGATGAGTTGGGTTCAGGCATGCGATCATATATTTAGCAGCTGGTTGATTTGGTTAGGATCACATTGATAGTAGAGGTCAGTTCTACTTGCAGGCAACGATGATTATAATTATCTCAATATTCTGGATATAATGCGGTGGTTAGCTGACATCAATTCGCTAGAGATGATTGGTGTAAATTGAGGCCTTTTTTTGGGATATTCCACGTTAATATTGTGGAGTTCCTCGATGTCCCGTTGAAAGTTGGTAATGAAAATTATAAGAGTTCATCTTAGGAAGAGCTTGAGCTCATCAACTAGCAAGTCCTAGCTTTTCACCTTGATGACAAGGTAAATGTTTGGGCAGCAAATATTGTTAGGCCTGGGGTTAACTACTGTGCCTCATACAAATAAATGGGAGTAAGGCAACAAAAGAATTCAAGACTTGTGCGTTGGTTTACTTTGTCACCCTACTGATTTGCAACCAGTTAAAGAATTATTCGAGTCATTAGCCTCTTACTTAGGTTTAGGGTTGAGTTGTGATCAGGGATTATATTGTTGCCTCGTTTTGTAGGGCTATCAGTCAATAGAAGGGGAATATGGCGACAGGATTAGGGTCATTGAGGATTTGATTTGTGCAAGTATTTTGTTCTGGGGATTACCCTTGTTACTTCTTCAGTTTTATTTCAAGTTTTAGCTGTGTTTTCTCTTAATTTTCATCTCTTACTAACTTCTGGCAATTGCTGAGACTGTTATCTAATGCAGTGACAATGTGGCAAACGTTGTGTCATGGAAACATTCTTATTTCTTATTCTTCATTGGAAATCATCATGAGATTTGCCTAACAATGTCTGAGCAGGTGCAAAGTTTTTGAGGGCTAGTTCACCTCCTTTGTCTTGGTTAACTTTTATTTGGAATCTTCTGTTTCTGCTTTGGCTGTGGATGCCACTACGATGGATGCAAATATTAATAACTTCTTGAGGCCAAGGTAGAAAAGAATACAGTTTCATATGCCTCTTTGTTCTTTTGCAGGTTGGAAAGCATGGCATAATTATTGAATTTACTGATCCTGCATACAATACCCGGCGTAGTGCCACATACCTGCCTGAGGTCGCCGCACATGAAGGTTACTTATCCTGACTGCAAGTTCTCAGGGAATCATTAGTCTATCGTATAAATGTCTCCTTTATTACTGAGATTTTGATCAAGTAGTTGCATCCATGCTTTGGACATCATTGCACTGATGTGGAAGCAATGAGCTTCTCTTGATGGAACATGGTTTTAAAATGATGAAATATACTCACTCCTTTCCAAAAGGAAAGTCATTTTAGCAATTTGTCGATAAAAGTAATCTTAATATTACACTTATGCTCTTCATTCGAAAGCAAGGGTAAAAGTGAAAGTCAGGATTGCCTTTTCTCAAATGACTTTTTTGAAAATAAAAATTGAATACTAAAGTGGCGGAGGGATTATAATTGAAGTGCTGTTAAAAGACTGTTAGTGACCTCTAAACGAATAGCATTCATCTGTGAGTTTTATTCTTTCTAACAAATGTTGGTTGTTGATGTTATTCATGGCACTGTCCTGATCACGTGGTTGAGGTTTGATGCTGCAACCCAATGTAGGATACTTTTGGTTGATTTAATTGCTAGCACAATTGTACGTGCATCACAAAATAATTCAATCCCCAACAGTTCTCTATTTTTTATTTTTATTTATGTGAATATGCTAGTTACTGTTTCTCCTATATTCTTGTGTTGAACTTCTATTGTGTTCTGGACTGAATACGTACCATTTTGGCCTTGATATGTAATTCTTGTTGAATGTCATAGCTTGAAAATCTCATGACACTTGACATTGCTTGCTTTCTTTTCTTCTCTCCATATCAGTTGTCGTACCGGCACATTGCTAACTTCTTAAGATTTGAAACCGTAAAACACAGATAACCTGGTAGACCTTTCAATGATTCGTGGATAATTTTTACCCTGGAAAGCAGTATTCTGTCTCACTTTGCCTTGTTCAAGTGGTGTGTACATCCTTGTGTATCTTGTTGATCATTGGGACATGGGCCTATTATGGGTTGGCCACAGAAGTTGATATCTGCTACTTGTCAACATAGAGGAGCATTTGAGTGCGAGATTTAGGGAAGGCAGTTAATTTTAAAGAGACTTAACAAAGTCCGTATGTTTCTTTTACTTGTAGGGGGAATTGGGGATGGAAATTTAGATACCCCAAGCTCCTAGATTTTTGAGTGTTCCTTCAAAGCTTCATTGGTCTGTTCTGCTTGGGCCCAAATCCATAAAGGCAGTTGACTATCTCTGCTTCTCTACTGCGGTCAACTGCCTTTCTCCTCCACATGAAGAGCTATGTTTGGACTTGCTTGTTGGCAAGCCTCGTTCCACAGAAGGGAAGGTGAGGGGAAAAGGTTGAGGACTCAGGGAGGACAAGGTGTGGGAAACCCAGAAGAATCATCACTCACCTCTCCTTCCCACACTATCACTCACCTTCTACTTGGACTGAAATCCTAATTCTCATTAAAATCTTTTCCCATCGAAGCTGAAGATTTGCTAGTACTGTCAAGTGTTAATATGAGCATCATTTGTTATCCCTTGCATATTGCAATTTACATCTTCCCATTTCCAAACGAAATGGAATTGAAGATGCTAATCAATTTCTGCTTCTCTGGTGACTTTTTAGCTCGATGAGAAAGCTGATAGCTGCTGTGAAGTTTTTTGCTGAAACGTAAGAGGCGTATGACCTCGTTGTATGTACACCAAATAGAATATTGATAAATGATAAACTGTGAATGACCAGTAGGGTAAAATTATTTCATGTTGGTTTATAAGCTGTTCCGTTTCTATTGAAAATTATTTTGCATGCATTGAGAATGTCCTTTTGTTATCTATTGGTCAAAGTATGAAGGCATAGTTTACAGGTTGGTCCGACACTAACTACTCTTCGCTTTCCACAATGTTTAGGTTGGACAAGAATAGAGGCTATCAACTCTTTGATCAGAAAAGCTGGATTTAATGGCGCCATCACTGAAACAGTGAGGAAAAGCATTCGGTTGACGCGTTATCAGAGCACTTTGTTTACTATGCAGTTCGCTGAGTACATATCCTATGTGAAGGAAACCAGAGGAGCAGCACCAACTGTCGATGGACTCAAGTCTGACCATCACTAACTCCATACTAATGCCCGTATTCCAACGGGATTAATTCGGCGGGGAATGGGTTTGGAATAACCTCCCCCGCCCCCCAAAAAAAAAATCATTGTTGGGGACTTATCTTCAGAATGTTCTTCAAATTATTTTGAATTTTGAAGAAACTGCAAACACAATTGAAATTGTTGATTTCGTCAGGCGGCTCTGTGATTGCGCCGCCATGTTCCAGTTTGGATCCACAGGCGTTGGCAAAAACCGCTCGCTGCCGTATTTTAGGCAGCATATGTTAATCCTTTCTGCAAAATTTACGTGTGCTCCTTGTTCGGACGTCCCGCTGCCCTTTGATTGCCCGTCTCACATACATGTACGGAATTCGCAGGGCATGTTTTGTACGATGGTTTGAAGGATGGAAAATAAACTCCAAATTTATAACCTTTGAATTATATATTTAGAAATGTTAAATATGTTTTCAAAAAATGCCCATTTGAATCAAAGCAAAGACCGAAATTAAGGTTTTTTCCAAAAAAAAAAAGGGTAACTTCTTCCTTCTATTACCTGAGTCCTCAATATTACCTAATGGCACTGGAGTTTTGGTGGGAGAAGGAGAAGGAGAAGGAGAAGGGGGCGGGTTTCTCAGCCATGCTCTCAGAGGCTCGTGGTGGGGGTACGAAACAAGGGCATTATATGAGAAGGGGTGGTAGAGGTGTATATTGAAGAGGGGTATCGTCAGGCCTTGGTTTAAAAGTGCCTTGATCGCCTTTTTCTCCCCGTCTTTTTGTTTTGATGCTCGTTGGATAACAATGATTGAAATCTAAGTCTATCTAAATCTAAACTTAGGCCTGCTGTTCATTGACAGTACTTAAATTCGTATATAATTTAGATTTACTGAAGTCTTATTTCAAATCTAAATCTAAATTTATTAGGTCTAGCAAGTAAATAAATATGACTATTTTTTTAATAAATAAATTATGTGAATATATTAATATATTTATATTTTATATAACTTAATATATACATTTTTTTATAAAAAAAACTATGATGAAAAGATAAATTTTTTTAAATAATTTTTTTATTTTTTAAATAGTATTTTAATGCTTTCAAAATAAAACGACATATATTTTCTATAAAATAAATACACATTAAGAAAGCTAACATAAATCACATGATAACTTAGGAGCCTAAATAATATCATGAAAAACAAATGATGCACACTCATACATACCAAATAGGTCTAATAAGTTAGGTCTAGATTTAAAATTATTTGACCTAGATTTAGATTCATTTAGATGTATATAAACTTAGACCGTTGTGTTTAAAATTTTTTGACCCAAACCCTTAAAAAATAAGGTGGATTTTCTAGATTTGGGTCATGTCCGAAATCTATTTACATCCCTAGTATGCTCTACTCATATGCATTCATCAGCGGCGAGGGCCACCTATTGGAATTATGTGTCTCTTATGGCCATGCCCCCTTTCAATGCCACAGTTTTTTTTACCTATTAATTAGGCTTGCTAACGATTTGTAACACTTCTATTTTTTATAATTTTAAATTTTCATGTGAACAGAGATATGCCGAAGCTATAACAAAATACGATCAATGGTACCATCACATCCAACGTAGAGAGAGGTATGGTAAGTATCTAACTCTTGTTAAATGTAAGGATTAAATCACTCACTCAAATACTATGGTTTTTAAAGTTGAGGCAAAATAACAAAGCTATTCACCAAGAATGAAAAAGTGACTCATAATAAAATAGAATAAGATAAACATTATATATGTGTTTGATGTCCCAAAATGACGACAACAAGCATGAGGAAAACATAAGTACAAATTCCAATATGGGAGAAACGCTACACTAGATAGCTCTAACTACTCTCTGAATCAAAATTAAATCTTCCATCAATGCTAACACATCTTGCACATAACTCCATCATCTACCTATTTGAATTGGCCATTGGGTAATGTAATACCCTAAAATTTTCCTAACCTTAATTCCTAAATTATTAGTCTCTTAATCCCTTTATTAACCCTCAATCTTTGCTTAAACATCTTACGCATATCCTTCAAACCCTCATTTTCACATTTTTACCCTTCAAACCCTTATTTTTCAAATCAGCCAATCGGTGGTCGGCTAACTAGCAACATTCCAGACCTAATTGTATAGGGCATCCACATGTCAACCATCAGCCTTACCTCAGTCGACTAGAGCTAGGCAATTATCATCGTTCTTGATCTTCGTAATTTCTTTTGGCATCAAATCAATTAATATGCCTATTATTTTTATATATTTGGGTTCTAAGATTAATTCCCCACCTTCCCTAATTTTTCATATTTTTAGAAATTATATGATTATTTTTCCATTTTTTAGCTAATTATTAGATTGTCTACCTTAACTAAACTATTATTAATCTTCATTGACTTTAGGGGATGGTTTAATTAAAAAAGATGACCTTTTTTCATAATATAGGCGGTGACCATGAAATTGACATAGTAGGGCTTGCGTATTAGAAATATTAAACTACTATACAAAAGGAAGAGTAGCATGGAAAACAATATAGGCCTAGCATCGCACAAAACACAAACAAGCTTAAGATCATGCATAACTTAGGCATCACATTAAATAATATCAATTAATCTAAACCATCAATAGAAAGGTAATAATCCCTAAAACTTAAGATAGGTTCAACACAATCTATTCTCGATATTCCAAGACAATGATCACTAAGGAAACTATAACCCAGTACAAGTCTTAAATTATCCAGTGTAATAATCTCCAAGGATGAACCAACAATTAAATCAATATGTTTTTTTACACTAAATAATTCAACATGAAGTTTTTTTTTACACTAAACAATTCAAAAGCTCTATTAATCATTAACATGAGGTGACCAACAAAGATAAATATCAACCTCAACTTATGTTTAATTATAATTCCCTTATCAAGGTGACCGACGAATGAATTCAACTTAAATTTTAGAGGAATACAATCTCATAATCAATGATAATGATTGCCAAGGATAAACCAACAATCAAATCTCTAGCTTCCAAATTAGCAAACTAAGAAAGTCCTATGACACAAAGGCGTGTACACACAAACCTCAACACCCAAATCTCTAACTATGGGGTTGTGAATCCTTAAGACATAAAAACCCCCTTTTACCTGAAGGTCCATATATTCACTCAAGGGGTCTAAGTCTAACGCAAGTAATTTCTTTCCCAACTCAATTTGTCTTTCTCTCTAAATGATGAGCATTGGGTGTAAACAAATAATCCCACATTGGTAAATAATAAGGAATTAGACTAATATATAAGTCTAGTAGGATACTCCTCCTATTGCTAATTGGTTTTAGAATGGAACTTCACTTGATCTTATATATAGATATGGTATTGAGTTGTTCCTAATGGGATTTAGATTAGACCTGATTTTATTCCCAAAAATTTGTTATTAGAGTTGTGGTGATTGATTAATCTATATCGAGTTGGCATTTAAAAGTTTTAAAATTGAAATATTTGATTATTCTATCAAATTTGGGTTATGAAAATTACAAATGAAGGCAATCCTTGTTCATAATGGATTGGAGAAGGCACTATCCGAAAAAGTGAAGAAACCATAAATGATGTCTAATAAAGAGTTTGGATATATTAATTTGAAGGTCCTATCCACCATACAATTATGTTTGTCAAACGAGGTTTTGCAAGAAGTAGTCATAGAGACAATTGTTTCCGTCTTGTCATTAAAGCTAGAATCCTTGTATGTGATAAGATATGTGGTGAATTGTTTATCATTGAAGAGTTAAATTCATGACTTAAAATTAGGTGAGGGTCAGTATTTGAAATCTCATTATGATGAGTTTGACTCTATAGTTATGGATTTGCATAATATAGATGTTAAATTAGATTATGATGATTTAACTATTATGTTTTTGTGTTCTTTGCATGTTTCTTATAAGCATTATTATGAGACTATATTGTATGGAAATGATGAGTTAGATCTTAATTGATGTCAAGAATGCCTTATCATAATGTGAATTGATTAATAATCAATTAACTAGATGATGTCTAGGTGATTAATGTCATGAGGGGCTTGTAGTAAGAGGGTTTGGTGACAAAAAGAAGTCAAAATTGAGGAAGGATAGGTTCAAGGCTGTGGTTTGCCATGGTTGTTGCATGAAAGGTCATATTAAGAAATATCACCCTAATAGGAAATCTTCAAATACTATTAATGGCTTATTTGATGAGGGTGAGGCTACCATATGTGAGAGCGATGTTGATGGTGATGTATTGACTACCATAGATAGACATACCAAATTGGCCAATATCTGAATTCTACATTCTTGGTGCTCCTACCATGTTTGTCCTAATAGAAGCTAATTTCAAACTTACAACACTATTTGAGGTGGAGTTCTTGTCTTAGGAAATGGCGCCTCATGCAAAGTTGTTTGGATGGGGACTGTGGGGGTGAGGATGTATAATAGTATTGTCAGAACATTGTTTAGTGTTTGTCATGTTCTGATGATTACTAAGAGCTTGACTATATTTCTTGGATAACAATAGTTATAGGTGTGTTATTGAGAATGACATGTTAAAGGTTGCTAACTAAGTTATGGTGGTGATTGTTAGCAAAAAAGTTGGTACATTATTGACATGACTATTGAGGGTGTAGTTAAGGTGGCATTGTGTCATGTTTTTAAGATTACCAAGAGCTTGAATATGTTCCTTAGATAATAAAGGTTATAGGTATGTTATTAAGAATGACAAATTAGAGGTTGCTAACGAGGTTATAGTGATGATTGTTAGCAATAAAGTTGGGACATTATATGAGCTCATTGACATGACTATTGGGGGTGTAGTTAAGGTGGCATTGAGAATGTGTGACTTAGATATTGTTGGTCTTGGGCTAATGTGACTAGGATATAGGAGTATCAATGGCATGAATGGAGGACCGTGTTTTTTGACTCGATTACATCTAGATATATTACCTTTGTGAATATGAATTCCTTTTTGACAAGAATCTATTAGGTGCTTCAAATAGGGTGGAGATTATTATTTGTCTAAATGGTACAGATTATTTTGGTGAGGAAGAATATGGTTAGTAGGTGGAGCATGTGGGCATTACTTTAGGCAGAGATGGTTATGCCTTGTATACTAAAAAAGTAGTATTTGTGTGTTGAAGCTTCTGTCAAACTCAAAGATTATTTTTGGTGCTAATTCTACTTTATGATATTTTGTTATTGTTGCTAAAGAAATGTGGTGTCTTTGATGGACTCAAACATTGATGTGTGGTACCTCACTGGTTATTCTTTTATTGTTTGTCTAGTTATGCTTATTACAACAAAAGACATGTTTGAGGAGAACAAGTTGAAGACTTTGGATGTGCTAAAAATCCAAAGTCATTGGGGTATCTTACTTAATCATTGGTTCATACTCTATAGATGTGATATGCTTGATGTATGGTACCAACCCTTATCTTGGTCTTGTTGTGAGCATGTGTGTGGTTAGTGCCTTAGAGACGCCTTGGTTAGGTGTGGTGTAGATTCTGAGGTACATGGTGTGTACATTATCAGCCTTCATGGAGTATGTATTCTCTATTGTTATCACTACCACGAAAAGGGGTTTTAATAACGGTTATTTTATAGTTTTAATAACGGTTATCAACCGTTATTGAATCGTCCGTTATTAAATCTTTAATAACGGTTCATAACCGTCATGAAAAATACACAAAAACCCGCGAATATGTGCGTAAACTTCATATTTAATAACGGTTTTTACTTAAAAACCGTTGTTAAAAAGGATCTTTTAATAACGGTTCTTAAACAAAACCGTTATTAAAACCTATGCTTTAATAACGATTCTATGAGAAACTGTTATTAAAACCTCAGTTTTTAATAACGGTTTTATTTAAGAACCGTTATTAAAGCATAGGTTTTAATAACGGTTTTCATAGAACCGTTATTAAAACTATATATTTTTTTTAGCATTTTTCTGTTTTGTTCCTGCTCACATACACAATTGTATGTTCAAACAATTACCAAATCTGCAATGTAAAACAACATCAATTCATACCAAATCTGCAATCACACCATAATTTCAATCAATCTATAATTGGTATGCATGTCTTAATACACCAAATATACTTAGGAATAAAAATTAGTGGGCATACCACAACTTGGTAGCTCTACACCCCAAAGTAAAGAGTTCACAGATCTAGGCTGGAAGATCGAAAGGTGTAGACGAAATACAAACCTGAAAATGCATGTAGAATATATAGATCGCTACCTAATACCGAATGAATGAGTGCACGTGCTTGGCCCATTGGTCTCTAACTTCATCAATTTCATCAACATTATATTGCTGGCCTCGTGCATAGTCATCGGTGAAAAACTACAACACCCATGTTTCAATTAATATACAGTTAGCCATTAGGTCAAAAATATATATGTCATGATTCATTAATAGAAAAATATGGAAAAGCAAACATACATGGCTTGGATCTATTTTGACCGATCTATTCTGGACTATAAGATCCATTGCTCTACATACATAGTATCTACAATCATCGCCGTTTTGCTGTTGTGGACACTGTCAAATGAATTCAGTTAGCTCTCTAACTATTATATATTAATTTGAATTAAAACAAAATACAAAATAGTTGTCTTCCTACTTACTATGATAGGCTCATATTGAAGATTCTTTGGGTCTGGGACACCATTCCCACCTCTCCTTTGATATGTCGTCCGTAGTGCCCTAATAAATAGAGTTGGATACATAATATTGTAAGTATATATACCTCAAATAATGAAAGTAGAATATATATATGTATAAATAAGCTAATGAAGTAAGAAGTGAAAAGTATACTAACATGTCGATAAATTCCTTCCCACCATGACGAGCGACCTCAAAAGGCACGTCATAGGTTCGAAGGGAATCAAACACATAAACTTTATTAAGATTAGGTCGGACGGCGTACAAAACCCAATGTTCAGTTGCGAGGTGAGGAATGAGATAGAGCTTGTTGTGTCCCTCAATCAAAATGCGATCCGCTAAATAGTTTATGTGCCTACCCTCTGTTATTGTACTACTGTCAACTATGTAGTATGGGCACACAAACATAATAGAGGACATCATTCCCTCCAACGCAGCGCGACCAGCTACCAACCTATATATGGACGACAATAACAATGGATATTTGTTAATAACTAATAACTCATATAAGCTTAAAAGGTCGTAAAAATTCTATTTCTCCAAGAGTACTAAAATCTGAAATATGACATAATGCTTACGTGACATAAACGGCGACACTCGTGGTTGACATCCATTCCTGATTATAAATGTCGCTTATGTCAACTGTCGATACCATGTAAGTAGCATCGTCCCTTCCAACATACTCAGGACGACAATCAATGGAAATGTAATTATTCCCGAGGTAGTTTTGGGCATAGAAATACAATAAAGCTATGCTGGTGGAGGTTGGCGTATTTCCGAAGAAGGAATCTTTTGTGGGGCAACTGATTTTTCAGATTTAGCTCTCTTTCCTTTGGCAGCGCCCTCTTTTGTGTTGCTTGTTCTACTAGTACCTCTCTTGGTTTTACTAGCAGGAGCAGTCTTCTTCTTTGATTCCTTAAATAATAATAATAAACAAAATATGTATTGAGAATATATATATGAAAAAGGTATAAAAAATGTAACTACTAAACCATGTCTAATGAAGATATTGAATGTCAATACCTCTTTAGTAGTGAGACGTATCTGATCCACAGGCCAAGGCACGAAGCTTCCATGAGCTTCTAGCATTGTGGTTGCCTCATCGCCCTCTTTATAACAAGGCAAGGGCGCACTACCAATGATTGGAGTGTCAATACTCACCGGCCTTGTAAGTAGGGCTAAGTTGTACCCGTGGACAGTTTGCGTTTAGGTATTGTGACTGATGCGGACCCTTCCTTTCGCCAAAAGAGTTGAAAGATCATTCGCTAACAAGTTACAATTATGCAAACCCTAAACGAAAATATTACACATTATTAATTATTTATGACACCGAATACATTTAATAACAATTCAAAGTTATGTAATGCTTACCTCGGAAAGAGAAGAAAGACGTGCATCAGCTTCACAACTATCTCTGACACTATTTACATTAGGTATGTGAAGCTGATCATGGTCGACTGAATCGGATGGCTTATACCCTTGAGATTTAATAAATGACAACTCTTGCTCCATTGTTGCCATCCGTTCAAATGCCACGTTCAATTTCTGTGTGAGGATGGCGACTTGCTCATCAGTGTTACGAGAACCACGAGATCGACCACGTACGCTCGTTTTCGTAACACCTAATCCAAGACTCCTGTGTCTTCCAGGGTGTTCTACAATTCCTATAGCCTGTGATACAATGTTATATTGGTCTACCCCCTCCTCACCATCTGACGCTTGAAGTTCGTCCTGTAATGTATATAATATATGTAAAATTAGCTTACATGAATAAGCATAATATAATATTTTTATAAAAGAAAAGTAAGTAGGGTTCCAAATATCTACAAACTTACAATTTTTGTCGCTGAAACATCTACATCTTCATTAATATATCCATCTTTTGTTGCTCTAGCCTTCTTCCATAATGTACCAATATTAATGGACGAGGTACATGGGTCTAAGTCTTGGGCTATGAGCTATAAATCAAAAAATATTCTTATAATGTACCAATATTATAAAATTCGTCAGTACGCTGTAAATAGATAAATCACAAAATACATACCAACTCCTCTTCAAGGCTTGCATACCCTTTGCGAGCCATATTATGCCGGTATTTATTCTGCTTCGCAATCTCTTTATTTTTGGCACTTTTTTCCTATGTGACAAGCCAAAACATAGTGACATAGTTATTTCAATATTATGCACAATACTAGGATCGATAAAAAAAATTTAATTGTTATCTAACAAATACCTTAAAATCACTCGTAAGACGATATGCAATAAATTGGTTCCAACTTTCTTGATCGATGAAACCGTATCATTTGGGTGGATTCTGCCGTAGAGAACCATCCCTCTTTCTGTACATTTTCCTACGAGCTAAATATGACCTAAATGTTCTTAGACGCTCCCCACAATGTCTAAGAAGCCATTTCTTCCTACTCTCTGGCACATTAAACACTCTTTGCATTGTAAGACATACAATTGTATACCGATATTAATGTATTAAAATTAATAACATTTTACATACATAAATGATTACATAAAATAGTATATTTACCGTGATTTCCTGCCAAATATGCTCCATATGACCCGTTGGAACCTGCTTCCAATTATTATAGGAGATAGGAACACAGTTACGTGTCACAAGTGAAATGTAAGTCAAGAACATGTCTGCATAAGGGCCAATGGGAAGATTGTAAGTATTACATCCCAACTCGACCAGTTGGCATCTTAGGTTCTTGGCATCTTCAATATCATTAAACATCCGCCTTAATCTTGGTATTATAGGAAAATACCATAACACCTTAGCGGGAACCTTATTCTTCTTGTATCGTGGTGCTTTACATTCAGGATTAGGACAACTATCCAAAGATGCATTGTCATTGTGATATAAAATACAATCATTAGGGCATGCATGTATCTTCTCATAACTCATGCCCATAGAGGATAGAATCTTCTTTGCTTCATACGTACGATCGGGTAGAACGTTATCATCAGGAAGCATATCCTTCACAAGTAACAATAATTCTGTGAAACTCTTATCACTCCATCCGTTACATGCCTTTAAGTTGTACAACCTTAAAGTAGCGGATAATCGCGTAAACGTCTTACAATCACCGTACAAAGGTTTCTCCGAGTCATTCAATAACTTCTCAAACATTTTTGGACAATCCCGAACACTTTCCTCAACCTTTTGAGTCATCTCCTCTAACGAATGTCCCTCATAGTTATTAAATGATGATCCACTACTATCCCTCCTAACATCATCATTTTCATATTTAGACTCTATTTCCCCATACCATATCCAACAAGTGTAACTTGTATCAATTCCATACATAAATAAATAATCTCTCAAATCATTAGCATTGACACGCTGAATATAAGCACACTTCAAATAAGGACAGACTATTCTACTAGAGTCCCGAGCATGTTCAACTGCA
This sequence comes from Tamarix austromongolica, assembly GCA_039764185.1. NCBI lineage: Eukaryota > Viridiplantae > Streptophyta > Magnoliopsida > Caryophyllales > Tamaricaceae > Tamarix > Tamarix austromongolica. The sequence goes on from CM077815.1 coordinate 53,980,312, forward strand.
AACTTGATGAAAAACTCCACTCCTTCGTTATATTCTCTAGACAGACGATTTGCAGACAACCATTTCCGATCCATATTATTTGAATCTAGATATATCCCACATGAAAGTAATTATTAAAAATTAATTGAATTATAAGTTTAATAATTTTCAAATCACTCTTGCTTAGAAAGAATTAATCTCAAATGTATCATGCTATTCTCTCTCTCTCTATATATATATATACGAATCATGCTAACAAGTTTCCAAAATTATATTAATGCTGATCAATGAAACTCCTTATACTTACAAAGAGTTCATATATATATATATGCATACATACATACGTAGCAAAATATTATACAATTAATAGTTTAAATTACAAAAGATATACATACTACAGGATTTAAGCAATAGTAGCACTATATACATCAAAATGTTGCTACAACTCAAATACCTAAAAAACGAAAACTCATATCTAAAACTAAATCCCCCGATAGCCTAGTCGAGCCCGACTAAAAACTATAACTCTAAAAGTCCACTCATAACGATATATGATTTGATCCCTGACATTATCGCAAGAGAGTCTACTCACGGATACTCTAGGGTAACCGAGGTGGATACTCCGAGGCAAGCTATGACGATACCTCCACTCATCATCGATGACCATCAGTTCTCTCGATATCCTATCATACTCTCTAGCAAACAGCTCAGCCTCAATAAATCTCAGGTGTGGTGCATCAGTGTGGTAGACAAACCACTGCAAAAAAGTAGACGTAGCCGATGCCCATGGCTCTATCTGAGGCAGGGTCAACAGAAGGTGATAAGATCTGAAATGGAATGGGTGATAGGATGAGCCACTCGCGTACAAATGACATAGCTCGTCATATAACCATATCACATGAGTCCGTACATCTGTATGTGGCGCCATATGAAAATACAGTGGAGGGTATGTCATCTCACTACCTACAAATGAGAACCACTAAATCTTATCATCAAGGTTGTTCTCGAAAATATCTAAATTACAGAATATGTAAACTGATCTTCAACTAGCTAGACAAATCATAAATATATTCTACCAGATCATAACCAACTATGTAAACCTAACAACATCAAACTATTTAAAATAAGGACATAATCTTTAGTTATATATTTAACAAACTGGCTAAACATCAAACTATCATTAAATCATTCAAGCTACGCATAGTAAAATCAAGTAGATATTAATAAGATAATATATATATATATATATATAGTACAACCTAATAAATCCTATATGATTATGATTATTATTATTATTATTATTATTATTATACACAATTATTCATCTCTATTTAATTTTTATCGATCACAACACCGATGCCCAACCAACCTCCTCAACTTATCCCCATGCACAATACCCTTATCCTTAGGATTTTTCCCTATAGCCCTAGTTTATATTTAGTATAATAAACGATAAACCCTAACCCTCCCCCTCCCCCTCCCCCTAACAATAATTAACCCTAATAAATTATAATAAAAAATAACACTAAACCTCATAAGATAATGATCCTAAACCTATAGCTAACCCTAACCCTAACCCTAACACTAACCCTCCCCCTAACCCCAACCCTAACCCTAACCACAATTATTTAAGATTATATATACACATCTTATATATAAATATATTATAAATATATATACATATAATGGAACACATATAAACACACATTTTACGGAATATAAATACACGTCTTACAAAATATATATTAAAAAAAGCATATAAATACACATGATCTGCATAATAATGTAAGTGCTAAAAAAATATATACACCTTAATTTTATACTTAAAACGTACATATCTTATGATAATAATATATATTTTAGGCTTGTGGATTCTCTTAAAATAATAATACATATTTTTATAAAATAGATTATAAACACATTTATATATATATATATATACACATATAAATTAAGGTCTCGCCCGGCCACAATAAAAAAAGGCCACAGCAAAATTTTTCACCAACACATCAAACAACAGATTTTCGAACAACACATCAAACACAACCTCTTCGGTGCAACATGCATGCATTTATATATATATATATATATATATACATATCAGTAGAGACAAATTAAGCAATGAAGGAAGAAAAACACATACGTAAAGGGAGCGACGGCGTACAAGTTGAGAACGGCAACGACGAAGGTACAAATGCTGGCTACATTCGCAAGAATGGCAGAGGGGTGGTGGAGAGATGGCGGTGCGACTGTTTCCCTTAATTCAGAGGAGCCGGAGCGGTGGTGCAAGGGTTTGCAAGAGAAAGAGAGTACGAGAGGGAAGCGGCAGAGTCTGAAATTTTTGGCACGAAACAGAAGAGAACGAAATAAAAGGAACTTTTAATAACGGTTCCTGTAAGAACCGTTATTAAAACCTTGCCAATTTTGACAACGGTTCTTGTTTGAACTGTTATTAAATCATGTTTTAATAACGGTTTTACGTCAACCGTTATTAAAATTCCCGTGCAAAATTTCACCTTGCACTTGTAATAATGGTTATTACATAAATCCGTTATTAAAACTTCCCGCGCATTAATTTTCACGCATTTGACGACGGTTTTCGAACCACCGTTATTAATGTCTCGTTATTAATTCCTGTTTCCGTAGTAGTGTATGTTGACAGATTACTCAGAGCTTGGTTGTGGTCCTAATGATCAGAGGTGTACTAGTGTGCTAGTTCTCAACTTTAGAGGTTTTAAGGTCATGTGTTTGGCTTTGATTGGAGTTGATAATGTTATTTAGATTGGAGTGTTAGCTTGTAAGGATAGAATGATATGCTGATCCAATATGTGCTCTAATGGAGCTATTACTTGCTTGTTAATTTTCCATGATGGGTTGTTTAGACCTATGGAATTGTGATGATCTTTTGTGATCCTGTTGCTTACTGTTACAAATATTGTGTCACTATGGAGATTGTGAAATCATGAATTTTATTTGTATATGTAGTATAGCATGGATTTTTGCATACAAGTGTTTGAAGAAGTTTAGAGCCAAAATAAGATCAAGAGAGAAAACATTAGGGGATCATGTTTGCACATATGAAAAATGTTTTCTTAGTATACTTAGCCTAGGATTATTTTGGTAAAAGTTGAGTTCTATTAAAAACATGAGGGCACTATGTTTTTCTAATTTTATACCAGTCACTTGTGTTAGTTGCGTACTTTTATAAATAGATGTGTATGAAACCCTAGCGATGAGTGGTGAACTATTGAACTTGTCCAAACCCTCTCCTTTTGTATTCTCTTATGTTTATGAGAGAATTGTGTATTAAATAATATTATAAGGATTGTTTGATTCTCCTTATAATCACTAGTGTTGTATACAATAAATATCATTGTTTTTTCCCAATTGTTATTAAATTTTGATTGTTATCTCAATTAGATCTTGGAATTTCCCAATTACTTGGTAGATTAGGTCCTAAGCATTCATGTCTTATGAATTTTTTTTCTATAAGTAGTATCAGAGCTAGGTTCTAAACCTTGGTAGGTATCCTCAGAATCTCAAATAGAAATTGTTTAGTATTGTATTAGAAATGCCTACTTGGTCTAGATAGAAGAAGGAGCTCTCAAGTCAAGTCAATACCCTGTTACTTCACGTAAGGCGAGTCCTCTACCAACGTAGTAACAATGAGTAGTTAACTAAATGGAGTGTTTTCTTCCTAATGAGGAGAGGTTGTGTGTTACTTTTTTCAAAGGGAGAATTTTTAGGTACGAACAGAAAGTCCCACATTGATAAAGAAGGGGGAATTAGACCAATATCTAAGTTTAGTGGGCTACTCCTCATATTACTAATTCATTTTAAGATGGAACCTTACTTAGGCTTATATATAGATATGGTCTTGAGTTATTCCTAATTGGATTTGACCTATACCCAGTTTTAATACCAACAATTAGTGTTTTATTCAATGATAAATTATCATTACAACAAAGGATGCTAAGATCCACACACAACAATTAATCAAGTCCTCAAACAACTTGACCACTCAAGGTCACAAATTGTTAATTGATGATAAATTAGTTTAACTTCCATTTTGATTATTTGAATTCTAAGATTCCATTGTTATTTTTGTAATATTTTTTGAGTTACTTGATTACTAACTTGATTAGACATGGTATTTAAAGGACTAAAAAGTGAAGATTAATAATCAAAATATTAACAATTAAATGGGATAATCTAACAAAGAAAATAGGCTAGCATCTTGGGAATTTTATTAATTTAGCACAAAATGTAATGAATTTTATTCGATTTAATACCACAAAAATAGGCTATTAATTTGGATTAGGTATAGTTTTTAGACCTTAAAAGAGACTATTAGTTAATTTAGGTTATTTTGCCCATTCGAGTTTAAGTAATTGTTTGGAAATTGAATTGATTATTCATTAATTATTGATTTATGTCAATAATACAATCATAGTCTTTTAATTAGATTTTTCTTACTAATTTTAACACTAATTGATTTTATTCTACTAGTTGTTTCTTACTCTCTGAATTTTATTTATCTAGATAGCTAAAATAGTAAAGATTCAATACTCGACAACGAAGTCTCTGTGGGATACAAACTTGACATGTCATAATGAATCCGTGCACTCGTGTGTTTAGCCTATCAAGTTTTTGGCACCAATACCAGGATCTTTTGCAGTTGATATTGTATCATTTGTTATCCGACTAGACTAGATTTATGTTTTCTTTTCATTTTACTTTTTTCTTTTGTTATATGATAGATCATCGTTTTCATTTTTAGGTACTTTTTATGCAATGATCTTTCTCATCTTGGACCTTAAATTGAGTTAAATCTCAAAATTGAGAGGATGTTAAGTGAGATAAGGAAGTGGGTACGTGAGACCCAAGCAAGCATCGGTTCGGAAATCATGGCTAACCAAGCAGAATTTGAAGATCAAAATTGCTCTCTTAAGGATTTTGCATCTAAAAATGCATATGGGACACAATTGAGCATATAGAATCCTAATGTAGCTGCCAATAATTTCAAATTGAATCCCACACTTCTCAATATGGTGCAGCGATATTAGTTCAGCAGCATCGCAATAGAGAACCTAAATTTACACATCTATATATTTCTTGAATAACGTGTCACCTTTAAGATGAATGGAGTGTCAAAATTTGCGATCATGGTGTGATTATTCCCATTCTCATTGAGGGACAAAGATAGAGCTTGGTTGAAATCACTCCCTTATCGGTCTATCACCACTTGGGGCTAACTTTCATGGGATATCCTAAACAAGTATTATAATACTTTTAGATAATGGAAGAAAGCTCAAAAAATAAGAAATCATATTAGCGCTAAAAGGAGTTTAATGGAGATGAAGAAAGCGAGGTAAAGAGGATATAGTCGAGAATGAGGTTGAGGAAAAACTTTCATTAGTGTTTTCATATTTTTTCCATGACTTTTTCCGAGGAAAAAGACCATGTGTAATGTTCTTTGGCCTTTTCTTTTGTATTTTCTTTCCTTACTATTTCCTTTACAACCAAAAAAATAATAACTATTTTTGTAATACCCCATCTTTTTTCAAGGTTGTTGAATGAGAAGTTATGATATTTATTAATAATTGATATGTTTTTTTTATTTAGAACTATAATTGAATTTGAGAAAAATTTGGATTTTAATAAGCTTTGGAAATTGAATAAAATGAGTATCCAGGCGGACCGATAGATTAGTTCTAAGAATTGATCGACTGGTTCGTCATTTTAGTTAAAGGGTTTTGCTCGACCAAATTGATCGACTAGTTTGGAAAACTGATCGACTAGTTTGTTAAGCTAAGTATATTTTTAAAACTAGATTTTTATGGAAAATTTTTTTATACCAAAATGAAACCTTAGTAATCCCACTTTAATTTGTTCTTTAAAGATTCTTAACCTTTCTTATCATGTATTTGACTTGAGCTTCTACCTCGAATTGATTCAAGGGTCCAATTAGGACCATTGAGGGAGAAGGTGACCTTAACTTTATCTTCTTCCACTTTTCTCCTCTACACACTTTGGAAATTGTTGCTTTGATTCCCATTCCTCTTTCTTCTTAGCTGGGAGATTCCTTCCACGCTAATCATTTATTTCCTCTCTTGTGTTTGACATTTCTATGCAAATTTAACCTATAATTTTCCACAAATCACCATTTCAACTCTAGAAGGAAGGTTGGCTTATCTTTGATGAAATCTACCCATTTAGCTCAAATTCAAATGATATAAACTAAGGTTTTTTTATTTGAGAATAGCCACACGTGTTCTTGCAATAAATTTTCAGATATAAATATCTATAATTCATTTATCTTTCTTTCAGCCACCAAAACATTCCAAACATCTCTAACATTGTGTTCTTTCTCTTAAATTCAATCTTAGTTTTGTTTTCTTTCCGCTAGTCTAATCCTTTCTATAACTTATTCTTATTTATCTTTAAGCAATGGAGGGTTAAATTTAGGAGGAAGTTGAGTCTCTCTTTTAGCCCATATTCTCTTTATTTTTCTTTCAATTTTGGTAATTTTTTTCCTCCTAATTTAAATTTTAATTTATAAAACTTTTCATTGAATTTATGAAGCTTTAAATTTTTTTATAAGGTTTGAAATTTGAAAATCTTCTAGGTTGAGTTTTCATATTTATGGAGAGTTTTTCTTACACCAAGTAAGTCATTTTTTTCTTATGAAATGTGACCTAGTTAATCCATTGATGTGGTGTAATCTTTAAAGTCCTGATTTTATAAGTTGACATGAAAATTTAGTTTTAGGTTGATGCATATTGTTTATCTTATTAATTCTATGAACATTGCATGTTTTTGTGAAATTAGGTCGATTTGATTAACTTTGAAACATGTCTCGGTTTATAAGCTAAAAAAATGTTGGTATAATGCCATTATATGTTTTAGTTTGGATAAGGTAGGAATTTTGAGGATGATTTGCATGAAAGATATTTGTTTTGTTCTATTTTAGGGCAAAATAATTGAGTGGTTAGGCCAAACCGATTGATTAATCCTTAGAATGGTTGACTCATTGGCCCAAATCAATTGACTGGTAGGTTTACAATGACATTGGTTTGCTCTTTGCTTAAATCCATTGACTGGTTCGGTAAAATCGATCAACTAGTCTCAGAATAGTAGTCTAGTTTTTCCAAACCATTCAAAATATTCAAGGGAACCTTTAGTTTGGTTGAGATAAACTAATTGGCTAGTTGGCACAAACTAATCAACTGGTTAGACCAAACCAATCATTTGGTTAGTCTAAATTGTGTGATTTTGATCATTTGGCTTGGATATCCATTGGGACTATGCCTAACACTACTATATTACTATAATTAGTGAAATACATTTGTTGGCAGGGATTGACAACCTAATGGATGGATTAAATGGATCATGATTCATGGCATACTTAATGGGTGTGGTAAGGCCCTAATGGGTAAATCTGAAAAAGTATTTGATAGCTTTGAAGGGGTAATACAACCTGGACTTTGGCTTGATATGGATTAATCTAATAGATTTGGTTAATATTAAGTAAGAATTAATGGAAATTCCACAATTATTGAGGAACAGTAATGGTTAAGATGGAATAAGTATGTGAATGTCTTGCTTGCATATAGTACGGGCCTTATATGATCACATACCTCAAGAATAATATACTAATCACTTAAAGTGAAAGACAAGTGAGTTGTGTATGGGTCTGTGTTACCTGATCATCAATTAGTTACTAGAGGTTAGTTTTCTTCAAATGTTTATTAGTGTCTTCGGGATTTACCTTTTGATGGGATCCTAGTGGATTCCGCTGTCTTACCTACTCTAAACAATGATGGTGTACTAAGGGGTATAAATACTAAAGGGCCTAGTTACCTAGGTGGTTTTGGATTTGGCCTAGACTTATATCCATTGGTCAATACTTGGCTTCGGCTGAGACTTTATGTCTTTTGGTTTGGATCGGATTCCATGGTATGTGAGACTATGGGGTGGTGCACATTCCATTGCTCGATAATAATTGTAATGAGTATTTGGATAATAATTTGAATAAGTATTTCAATAAGAATTTATTTGAAAATAAGGATATGGTTAAAGATAAACAAAAAAGAGTAAAAGAAAAATAACGATGAAGGAGATAATAGCCTATATATGTATAAATGACCTAATAATTAGAGACGTAAAATAGCCTATGTTGGAATCATGTGTGCGGATGGAGAAAGCCTTAATGATAGCTAGATGTTTTACTTAGTAAACTACATTAAATAATCATTGATATTGTGTTATGTTGTCAAGAATGATGAGTCACGTATGGTATGAGTTTCCTATGGCTGATGAGACCATGATAGAGCATGATCCTGTTTATATGAAATATGCATGAGATATGTTAGTATGAATTTTGTATTATGTTGGAATTATGTGTGTCAATGGATCCATTTAGGAGCTAGCTTAGCTTACTCAGTATGAAGCATATTGATGTGCTCATTTACTTAGTCACCCGATCATTCCTATGAGCAGAGGGAAATTTGCAAGTTTCTAGGGATGTTTAGTAGTTGGCCAACCTTGTGTGGGGTATGGGTTCTGAGAGCATGGACATCAAAAGACTTTTGAGAGGTTTGTGAGGACCAAGGTTTATGTCTAAGTAGTGGCGGAGTCAGGAGAAACCATAGAACCCTGGCAGGAGATAGTAAATATTATTCATATAGTAGGTAAATTATATACTAAATATAAAAAGGACATCATACATAAAGTTTAGAATAGTTTACCAGTTGGTGTCTCGAGAGTTTATGTTTTGTTTGCCTAAAAAACTCGGATAAAGTCCTAATGAATGCCATTTTAGCAGCTATATTTTCCTCTTATTTTCCTCACTTTCTTTCTTTGATGTTCCTTACTTCGGCTTCAACTCTAATAATTATCTATCTCTTTAGTTCATTTAGTAGTGATAATTCATTTACATATTCTCCATTAAATAATTTTTGTATGAGACCTTTCGTTTGAATTATTATTAGAGTTGGCAAAAGTTGACCCAACCCAACCCATCCAACCCGATCTGACTGAGCAAAACCTGACCCAATAAAATCAGAAAAATTTAGCAACCCGACCCAACCCTGACTCGATAACAATTAACCCGATCTGTATTCAACCCGACCAAATCCCAACCTATGACCCGTCATAGACTCGACCCTATAGCAACCTGACCCGATGTTGATCCAACCAGATATCAAAATCTATTATAATAATAATAAATTATACATATTTTATTATTCATTTAATGCTTTTAAAAATATAGTGTTTTATAAATTATACTTATTTTTTTATACTTTTACCCTAGACATCCTTATTTATTAATGATATCCTAATAAATTTTTCCACATAAACATACAACATTAAGAAGTCATAATAATAAGTTAATAAACAAGTAATCAAATAAATAATAATAAATTATAAATATCTATGGTAAATTGAATCATGTAGCGTTTTATATTGTTAAAATTTATAAATATCTTTATTATTTACTTGTGAAAATAAAGCGCATCTAATATTATTATTTCATTTATCTATACTAATAATCTTATGATTGTCTCTAATATTTATAATATAATAAATGATAATTATGCATTATATAGTCATATTATGACCACATTTATTTTATAAAATTATATTTTTTTTAAGTAATCATATAAATGATAATAAATGATTATATTTTTGTTAGATTTAATCATGTAATGTTTTTTATTGTTAAAATTTATAAATATCTTTACTATTGACTTGTGAAAATAAAGTACATCTAATATTCATATTTTATTTATCTGTACTAGTAATATTATGATTGTCTATAATATTTATAATGTAATAAATAAAAATTATACATTGTAAAGTCATATTATGATCACATTTATTTTATAAAATTATCTTTTTTAAATAATCAACTAAATGATAATAAATGATAAATATCTTTATTATATTGAATCATGCAATGTTTTTTATTATTAAAATTTACAAATATCTTTATCATTTACTTATAAAAATAAAAACCTTCAAATATTCTTATTTCATTTATGTGTACTAGTAATCTAATGATTGTCTCTAATATTTACAATATAATAAATGATAATTATACATTGTATAGTCATGTTAAGATCACCTTTATTTTATGAAATTATATTTTTTTTATGTAATCAAATAAATAATAATAAATGATAAATATCTTTGTTAGATTGAATCATGCAGTGGCTTTTTTTTTTGGTAATTAAAAATTTTATTACCAAATAGAGAAATGAAATACAGTTTGTCAAAAAAATATACAACCTCACAGGGGCATTCCCCTTATCAAACTATACTATCCATCTATCAAGTCTCTCTAGATAATTTTTTATATGCATATTCGGAGTGTCGCCAAAGCAAACAAAAATCTCAACAATAAGTTGTCTAATAATGGTCTTCGGATTCCTTTGCAGCATCTAGAAAACAACCAAATTCCTATTAATCCAGATATGATAGAGCAGTGCATTGAAGGTAGCTCTCCACACCACTTTCTTGCCTTTGCCCTTAGTCTTCTTCATCAACCATTGAAAACAACTTTGCCAGTTGTTGAAATCCCCCTGTATTTTCAGCCACTTCAGTATAGAAATCCAAAGGACTCGAGCACCTGTACATTTAGTAAAGAGGTGATCCATATCCTCTTCTTCATCTCTGCAAACTTCACACAATTTATCAATGGTTATCCCCCATTGATCCAGTTTGGATTTAACAGGCAAAGCAGAATGACAAATAAGCCAGACAATGAATTTATGTTTCTCCAACCCTCTATGCTTCCAAACAAACGCACTCCATTCAACTGGCAGGCCTGAGGTTCTGATATGCTGATACACTAGTTTAGAACTTAGTTTTCCAGAACGACAACAGTTGGCATAGCAAGTTCTTATCTAATTTCTTACCCTTAGCAGTTGTTTTATATTCCACGAAAACTCTGGTTTCTCTTCCAGTTGCCAAACATCCCTCCCTTTGAGGTACCTCTCATGAATCCATTTAACCCATATACTTTCTTTAACTTCAATAAGCTTCAACAAGAATTTTGCAAGACAAGCTGAGTTCCAGTGGACGAATTGTCTCAAGCCCAGCCCTCCTTCTTGTTTAGGCATGCAAACTTTCAACCAAGCAACAGGTGCTCTTCTTTTTTGTGGATCCATATTTTTCCACAGAAAACATCTACACAGACTGTCTAGTTGATGAATGACAGCCTTTGGCAACACAAACATTTGCATCCAAAAAATTTCAATACCAAAAATAACAGACTAAAGTAACTGCAACTTCCCAGCAAAGCTGAGATATTCCACAGTCCAGGATTTCAGCTTATGCACAATTTTATCATTGAGAGGTTGATATTGGCTGACAAAGAAGGAAGCAGGATTTAGAGGAACACCAAGATATCTGCATGGAAAAGTGCCCTCTTTAAAATTTAACTTCTATAAAATCAGTCTTTTATCAACTTCATTAACCCCTCGAAAAAATGCACTGCTCTTTTCAGGGTTTGCTTGGAGACCAAAGGTGAGGTGAAAGATCTTCAACTTTTCTTGAATCAACTCAGCTGATATAACATTCCCTTTACAAAAGATGAGTAAATCATCTGCAAAACTGATATTAATGATCTTTGTGGTCTTGCATTCTGGATGTCCTCTGAACTTGTTTTCATCCCACAAAGTTTTCAATAACCGATGGAGATATTCCATGGTTAAAACAAACAGATATGGGGACAAGGGGTCACCTTGTCTTAATTCCCTACCACCCTTAAATGGTTTGCATAAGGTACCATTCAAACAAATGGAGAATTGTGTTGTTGAAATACATTGCATGATCAGGTGTATAAAGTGACTAGGAAAACCCATACCTTCCATAAGATGTTTAATGAAACTCCATTCCACAGTATCATAAGCCTTCCTTAGATCAACCTTGAGCATCATACGGGGGCTAATATCCTTCCTTCCATACTTTCTCAGCAACTCTTGAGCCAGCAGAACACTTTCACCTAACCATCTCCCTTCCACAAAAGCATTCTGTGAGCTGTGTACTATGTCTGGCAAGATCTTCTACATTCTGGTAGTGAGTATCTTGGAGATAATTTTATAAGCAACATTACAACATAAGATGGGTCTATAATCTGCCATAGTTCGAGCATCAGAATTTTTTGGAATTAAATGCAAGGAAGTGTTGTTCAAAGTTTTTAAAAGAAAACCTGTCTCCCAAAATTGTCTAACAGCATCCATAAAATCTTGCCCCACAATAAGCCAAGCTGACTTATAGAATTGGGCATTAAAGCCATCAGGTCCAGGAGCCTTTGTGTTTCCCATACTAAAAACAGCCTCCTTTATCTCACCTTTAGAGACTGGTCTAATCAGATGTGCTCGGTGAGCACTGTGAAGTGTAGGGCCTTTATTCACAATTTTAGGATGAACCACCTCTAGCATGTGTGAAGAAGAACCAAGCAGCTGAGCATAAAAGTTTTGGATTTCTGTGCTGATATCTATCTAGGAAGTGAGCTTTCTTCCATTTGCATCATACAGAGCATATATAGCATTGTATCTTCTCCTCTCATTAATTTTTGCATGGAAAAGCCATTGTTACCATCCCCCAATTTTATGTACTGGATTCTGGCTTTTTGCTGAAGAAAATGTTCTTCCATTTTTGCTTGTTGCCGCCATCTCTTCCTTAGAATTCCCTCTTGTATCTCCAATTCAGTATCTCCAGGAGTGGCCTGAAGATTGTGCTTACACTTCAACCAATCAGATTTAGCTTGATCCATTTTTCTGCTCAAATTACCAAAGTGCTCTAAATTAAATTGTTTTAGAGCCTGTTTTAACCGTTTGAGCTTGATAACCAAACAAAACTGTTTGGATCCCTGAACAGGTTGTTGCTAAACATTAGTAACACATTGTAAGAAGTCAGGAGAAGTGGTCCAAAAGTTAAAAAACTTAAAAGGTTTCACCCCACTTCTATCATTATTCTGCCACACAAGCTGTAGCCTACAATGATTAGAGAGACAGTCTTCAACCACTTTAACCCAAACATGATTAAATCTAGCAAACCATTCCTGATCACCAAGAGCCCTATCCAATCTACAGCTGACTCTAGCCGACCCTGATTGCTGATTTGACCATGTAAAAAGAGGGCCAGTGGATCGTAGCTCCCCCAATCCACAGGTACATAGGCAGTCTGCAAATTCTTCCATATCAGCTAAGTGTAAATTACCACCTTTCTTCTCCCTAGCTGAGAGAACAACATTGAAATCACCAATTACTAAGCTACCCTTATATGAGGAATGAAAATCCACAAGCTGTGACCACAGTGCTCTCCTGGCAACATTATCATTCTAAGCATATACAATAGAAGCATAAAACTGTTTTCCATCAGCTAAAACAACAGAAACATGAATAACTTGTTCAAAAATACCCAGAACTTGGAGTTTCAACATTGAGTCTCTCCAAAGAATCCATATTCTACCATTATGATGTGCAGAATAGTTATGGACTAAGTAATACTGATTCCCAATTCTCTGCAAAACACCTTGCATTTTTTCTTTTTTCACACGAGTCTCTAAATGGCAAATAATATCAAGGTTATTATACTGTATATATCTACTAACTAATCTTTGCTTCAGGAGTTTATTAATACCCCTGAAATTCCACATAGCAAGCTTCATTTGAGTTCAAAGGGTGGTACAATACCACTTTGTGCAATAACCCCTCCAGGCTCAATATACACCCCTTTGCCTTTCCCCTTTGCAGTAACTTATAATAGTTCATTTGTATTCACAGGGTCCAACACATTTAACAGCTCCTGCTCCTTACTAAAAGGAATTGGCTCTGACCTTGCAGCAGAGTCCAATGTCCTACTCTGCATACTAGGAGTTACATTCAGAGGAATATCATAACCCCTCTCTTGATCTGGTACTGGTTTGTTAATCTGTTGTGGATCAGTCTTTTTAACTTGCCATACTCGTTGGATGGGTCTTTTATTGTTAAAGTTTATAAAGATCTTTATTATTTACTTGCGAAAATAAAACGCATCTAATATTCTTATTTTATTTATGTGTACTAGTAATCTTATAACTATCTCTAATATTTATAGTGTAATAAATGATAATTATACATTGTATAGTCATATTATGATCACATTTATTTTATAAAATTATCTTTTTTTAAGTAATCACATATTTTAAGTAATCAAATAAATGGTAATAAATGATAGACATCTTTATTAGATTAAATCATGTAATATTTTTTATTGTTAAAATTAATAATTATCTTTATTATTTACTTGTGAAAATAAAGTGCATCTAATATTATTATTTCATGTATATGTACTAGTAATCTTATGATTATCTCTAATATTTACAATATAATAAATGATAATTATCTAGACTCGAATTTGACTCAATCTATCAAAACTCAACCCGACCCGACCCAGCAAGTAATTTTATAACTACTCAAATCCAACTTGTCAAATTACAAGAAATGACCCAACCTACCAAGTTAATTTGAAACAACTCAAACCTAAACGGGACTAACTCGTCAAATTACATAAAATAACCCGAACTGACCGAGCCCACCTAGTCATGTTAACTATAAAATGACTTAAAGCCAACCCAACCCTACGAGTTAAGTTAACCCGAAATGATCCGAACTTGAGTTTTCTTAACCCGAACATAACCTAACCCAAAATGACCCGAAACTGCAATGAACCAACCCGACCCACAACTAACTCATAAAAGACAAATGACCCGACCTAAGAACGACCAACCCACTATGATCTGACTGAACCCAACCCAAGAATGACCGACCCACTATGATCTGACTGAACCCGACCCACCCGACCCAATGGCCACCTTTAATTATTATATACGAAACATGATTAAAAATTGGACATATTTGTAATCTAGTATCTAATAATGAATATATATTAATGTCAATTTCTTTAGTTAATTTAGTATCTCAATTCCTTATTATTGAAAATTGGAAACCCTTTGATTTTGATTAAATTAATTTCTCAATTGATTAAACCCTAATCAAATTGTTAATTTATTAAATTCTTGAGTTTTTATGAAACCCTAAATCACCAATTAGTTTGTCAATTAATTGAATGGATTAACTTCTTAGTTAATTATTGAATTAGTTTGTTAAAAATTATATTACATGTTAAATTCTGTGTTATTGTTAATATTATTTCACACTACTAATTTATATGGGGACACCATAGAGTTTCAATCCTAGCTCCACCACTGGATCCAAGCCCTAATTTTGTTTCTATTTGAGACCTTGTACTTTGACTTAATTTACTCATATATTTGAACATGGTGGATCGTTAGGGTCTTATATTTATTAATATGTTTTCTTCATGTATTTATCTAATGTTTCTATTCTTAACATTATATCTAACATGGAACCGGGTGGCTGTCATTATCCTATATTAGGTGCGGTAGTAACACCCAATTTTCCTAAGTGTTTAGTAGTTTTTTGCTTGCATAAGGTTTTCAAAATAAAATTTTTCAACAGTGAAAAATAGGGGTGTTACAGTTTTCCGTCAAATTTTATTTCTTTTCCTTTCCAAACTAAGGAACCTTGAAATAGATGAACTAATAGATTTGATTCTGTAGAAATCAAGTATTTCATTCAAATCAAACCTCTTTTGAACTCTTTTAGAAATTAAGACTAAAATACACCTCTAAACCACTATTAAACACACTTAGAGCACAATCTGACACAAGAATTAACACACATTAAAGGAACTAAAAAACTAGGGTATTACAATTATACCATAATCTTCAACATCCACCATACTTAGAATCTTATGTAAGGGAAATACATTCAATTTTGGATTTACAACACCCATAATACCTATTAATAATGTCAAGGGACTCGTACAGTAATCTTCAAAATCCACCACACTTAGATCCTTATGCCAAGGGGATAACTAATCATGGAAACCTAAACCCTAAGTTTGCATATTTGGAATGACACAAAAAGTTCATTCATATCCAATTCCTTAATTCTAATTATTTAAGGCTAGGATATAACCAAAGGTGAAGATTAAAGTATAATACATGGTTAAACCCTAAGAGCTGAATATCAATGTTGTCTTAGGGGATCATTTGATTGGTTTAATTAACCAATGAACTATATCAAAATTATACCAAACTATTAAATAAACCAAAAGTTGGTATAACCCACTTGTCAAAGAGGTGGTCAATTTCCCATTCCCTCTTTTATTTTTTTTTCTTTTTTCCCCATTTTATTTAATTAGTTACAATATGTCTAATTGAATTACCCCTTATAGCCTATGTTTATGGATATACAAATCTAATGATATCTAAAAAATTATCCTATTTATCTTCTATAAATTTTAATATCAAAATCTATCAATAGTGATATGTGCTCTCACAACCCCTTATATGAAGGATGTTTATGATTGCAAGAACCCTAACAAAAGATTGCATATCCAAATGTAAGAATAATTTGTAAGATATATTTGAATTATATAAGCTATATACACTATGTATACTTGTTATTTTCAAATAGCCTGACATGCAATACAATATATGTGTTCGATTATTTTAAGTTTACATTTTCTCTATTTTTTTCTTCAATCCTTTATATGCACCATTGTGCACTATACAACAATATATCATGACTCCCTATATGAAATCAATGATAAGCATTCCCTTGCATAAAAAATAAGGAGAAAATAACTTAGTAAATATCAAAATCTATCAAGAATGATATGCACTCTCACTATGTATACTTGTTATTTTCAAATAGTCTAACATATAATATAATACATGAGTTCAATTCTTGTAAGCCTACAAGTTCTCCATTTTTTCAATCTTTTATATGCACCATTGTGCATTGTAAAACAATCAAGCATGACTCCTTACATGAAATCAATGATAAGCATGCCCTAGCATCAAAAATGGGGGGAAAGTAGCTTAGTAAATAAAAACAATCAAATTTACTCGTGGTCATTTTCAAGTATATGTTTTTGTGTGTATTATATTTTTTTGACCATTGATTAAGTATTATGTATGGTGAATAATTTTAGAGAGGTAACCTAACATTTGTATTTTTTTACTTTGCTATGTAACTATTAATATCGTAAGTCTTAAATTACTAAAATGTGACTTTTTTACATGACATATCTTTCGATGTTAATTTTAAAGTATTGTAAAACATTTAATAATTTTTAATTTTTTTTTGGAAATTTTAATGGCTTTTATGAAATTAACATCATAAGAAGTCAAATAAATAAATAAATCACTCAACTTTTTCCTTTACAAAAATTAAATGCTTTGAAGTTTGCTTAGATATATCTAATGGTAAATTTTCATTATTTTGACTATAAATGGTAATAATATAAAAATAAACTAAAAGCATTAATATGGTTTCAATGAAACACAAACAAACTAAAATTACTATGATATCACTTTCTAACAACTCAAATCATATGACACATAATAAAATTAGATAAAATGTTATGGTATCCATCTAAAATTTGTCTCAGTTTATTTTTATTTTTTTAAAGCTCCAATTGTCTTATGCAAATTATTTAATATTTTTTCTTTGGCCCTCAATATCTCTAAGTTTGTTCATCAATCCTACCTACTAACACCAAACTAAGCAAACTATTAACTCAAAAATTAGTAATAATCACAAGGATTGACATCCTAATAATAAGACTTGTTCAACTTATTACATATGCAGATAACAAGAAGAAAAGAAAAATAGGACAAGCATTGAACAATTTAAATATATATATTGCTTGCGCTTTCTTTCCATTGTTATTTTGGATGACCATTTTCTCAAATCATTCATTTTGCCAGCAGTCTCTGTACACATTTCACTATTTTTATGTTCAGGTATATATAATAGTGCTTCTTAATTTGTGATCCAATAGTTCATTCTGGAATTTTGTTTGAGAATAATAATAAGATTGCTAGCAGATGAAATACATTTATTTAAGCTATTTTTTTTATCAATAAGAGTTAAAACTAAAAGAAAGGATGAGAAATCAAAGAAAAAAAATATATAAAATAAAGTAACAGAGAGACATATACTATTTTACTTTAAATAATATTATTATTTTGTAAACCAAATATATGTTGTATGATGCACCTCATGTATAATCAAAATTAATGTATTTTTTGGTCATACTAAGATGCAAATTTGATTATGTACCTGAATGTATCATATAATATAAGCTTACTTAGTCATGTCGTAAGGATGTGTCTTTTAATATAAAAGTTGTTTATAATTAAACACTCTTATTTTTAGTATAAAAAAATATTTAAATTATTACAAAAGTAGAAATGCAAGATAATATTATGAAAAATTAGATTCTACTACCATATCTAATGCAAGTTAGGAACCCCAACATGTACATCACATTAGACACAATGTTAAGTATCCAACCAACCAAACACAAATGAAAACTAGAGTGTGTAAGAAAACACTTAAAGGTACGAAAGTCAAGATCTACAACTCAAGGCAATGTGAGCTTAAAAATCTATACAAAATTTATGCCAAATGAAACATTAGCTAGAAGAAATCCACTACAAATAAGGATGCTTTGGTCACTAAAGGACAACAAATTGAAGTCTCCAGAAATGCCTACGCTCAAACAACCCAACAATGCTGAAGAAGATTATGGATCACTCACTAACCATCCTTGGAAGCTTACACAAGACCTTCCTTCTCGTTGGATTGAGCAAGGGAATGCAATAATAAACTATGATCTTGTGACTCATATTTGGTGTGTATAATAGCTTGGATTAGTGTGTGAAGTGTTTCAGAGAAATTTGGAGTAGAACTGTGAGTTATGCTGGAAATATGTGAATATTTAATGTTGATGCAACCGAAATTTGAAATAGCGTTGAATATGAAAGTTGTATATCTTTCTTTTAGCATTCCAATGCATCAAGAATAAACTTCATTAGTGGTCAAACAAAGAAGTTTTTACTAAAATACTAAAGACTGTCAAAGTTGAAAAGAAACATCGGGGTCGTGTTTGTGACAGTCTCATATAGTAGAAATAATATACGATTAGAACCCTAATTAGCATAGCACCATCCTCTTCTCTCCTTTTAAGATCTCTTATAATTTTTTGGTGAATTAAGTGATTTAGGTGAGGACTTCTGTTATTCTCTTTATAATCACAATTACTTCACATCAATAAGATCATTTGTTTTCCCAATATGTGTTCTTGAGTGCTCTTCTCTTCTTAATTTTTATGTGTTCTAACTGATTCTAATTAGATCTTGTTTTTTTTTTTCAAATTGGTATTGATCCCCAACAAATTGGTATCAAAGTGCAAGGTTTGTGTTTAGGATATCTATAAGATTTGATTGGTCTGTAAACTTCAACTTATGGAAGTTGAAGATGAAGGCAATCTTGATTTAGAATGAATTGGAGAATGTGTTACTCGATAAATCAAAGAAGCTCAATTCAATGACAGATGAGAAATTTGAGGAGATAGATCAAAAGGCTCTTTCCACCATATAGTTGTGTTTATCTAATGAAGTCTTATATGAGGTGGCTAAAGAAAAAATGATGTCATCCCTATGGCTCAAGCTAGAGTCTCTATACATGATGAAGTCGGTGATAAATCATTTGTTATTGAAGAGCAAGTTGCACAAATTGAAATTGGCTAAGGGAAAATACCTAAAATCTCATCTTGATGAATTTGAGTCTATAATTATGGATCTAAGGAATATAGATGTCAAATTAGAGGATCAAGATCTTACTATTACATTGTTTTGTTCTTTGCCTTTTGATTACAAATTTTTGTGAGACTGTACTCTATGGGATAGATGATGAGTTGGTTCTTGATGATGTCAATACTGCTTTGCTATAGTGGGAACTGATTGAGAATTAGTTGACCAAAGGTGGTTCTAGTGACTCACATAGTGAGAAACTTATAGTTGGGTGCAGAACTCAGGGAGGGGGTTCTAGTGAGAAGAAGTCCAAGTCAAAGTTGAGGAATAACAGATACAAGAATATCATGTGCTATGGATTTCACAAGAAGGACCATATCAAGAAGTTTTATCCTAATAGGAAATCTAGAGATAAATCTAGCAAATCATCTAGCACAAAGGATGATGCTGCTATAGCCCAATATGACAGTGATGGTGATGTCTTAACTGCTACTAATAGTCAGACTAAGATTATGGATAGGTAGATCTTAGAATCTTGATGCTCTTAACATATTTGTCCCAACAGGAGTTGGTTCCAAACTTATGAGATAGCTTGAGGTGGAGTAGTTCTGGTGGGTAATGATGCTACATATAAAGTTATTAGGATTGGGGCAGTGAAGGTGAAGATGTATGATGGTGTGTTCATAACATTATCTAATGTTTGACGTATCCCTGAGATGACTAAGAACTTGATTTCATTAAATTTCTTGGATTGTAATGGATATTGTTATGTGATCAAGGATGGCACAATGAGGATTACTAGAGGGGATTTTGTTGAAATAAAAGAAAAGAGGGTTGGGATACTATATAAGCTTGTTGGCTCCACTGTTAAGGGAGCAGCTGCAGTAACATCATCGAGTATATTTGTCTTGGACGTAACTAGACTTTAGCATATGTGACTTAGAAACATGAGTGTCAAAGGCTTGATTGAGCTCTCCAAGAGAGGGTTTCCGGATGGGTAAAGCACAGGTACTATGAATTTCTGTAAGAACTATGTGTTTGGCAAGCAAAAGTGGGTTAGCTTTTCAAAAGCTACACATAGTACAAAAGGGCCTCTGGATTATGTTCAACTTGATTTGTGGGGTTTTGCAAAGGTAGTTCACGATACCTACTGACATTTATTGATAACTTCTTTAGAAAGGTGTAGTCTTATTTTATTAAAAATAAGAATGATGTCTTTGGTGTTTTCAAGCGTTAGAAGACCTTACTAGAGAAGTAGACCGGGAGACATGTGAGGTGTCTCAAGATAAATAATGGCCTCAAGTTTGTGGAGGACAATTTCACTGATTACTGTGATGACCATAGTATTGTTAGGCATTGCACTTGTGTTGGAAGACCGCAAGATATTGGGGTTGTTGAGAGGATGAATATGACCCTATTAAAGAAGGATGTATGTATATTTTCATAGGCTGGATTAGGAAAGGAGTTTTAGGCTGAGGTAGTTCAGATGGTGCATTCCTAGTGAGGTATGGTCTGGC
Source organism: Tamarix austromongolica (assembly GCA_039764185.1). Taxonomy (NCBI): domain Eukaryota; kingdom Viridiplantae; phylum Streptophyta; class Magnoliopsida; order Caryophyllales; family Tamaricaceae; genus Tamarix; species Tamarix austromongolica. The sequence continues at coordinate 54,001,492 of CM077815.1, forward strand.
AAACTAGCTGATTATTCTGATTTGCATGTTTTTAGATGTCCCACCTATGCTTATGTGAATGATAGGAAGCTCTAGCTTAGAGCCAAGAAGTGTATTTTTCTTGGTTGTACATCCGATGTGGAGTATAGGTTATGGGATCTAGTTGCATCCAAGTTTTTAACTAGCAGGGATGTTACCTTCAATGAGTTCGTATTCCTCCAAAAGATTGAGTCTTCTGGTAGAAAAGAATTGCAAAGGGTTTCTGGTAGAAAAGAAGGGTGAAGGAGTTTATAAATCCAGACCCCAAATCCTAGCTTGAATACAAGGTTCCAAGTGCACATACCAAAGGTTCAAGTCTTCCCTTTTTGTCTTTAAGCTTAAATGGTGAAACTTAAATGGTTCAGGGCATTTTGCCTCATAATTTTGAACATAAGAAATGAATAGACACAACAAGGAGAGAGAATCAAAGTGAACAATATTGAAAGGTTACAGGGACGAATTGCCTGCTTAAAAATCTCAAAGAGAAAAGGAAGAAGAAGAGACAAAGAGATGAAATCATGAAAGTGACTTATGAGAAATTACCCCCCTATGAATCCGTTGAACATTGATAAAACAGGTTAGGCATGTCCAAAAACTATGTAAAAATCATAAATAAATTGCTCAAAATAATCACGATGCTGTAAAATTATTGTGGAAAGATTTGTAGTGAAAATCAAGATTGAGAACAACTAGCTTAGTCAAACCAGTCGATTGGCACCCTGAAACCAGGTTATTGGTACCTCCAAACTAGATGATTGATTTTTTTGATAAAAGCACTTATCGTCCAAAATCTAAACCAACCTCACATAAAACAATACCAACCTTAAACACACCTCTAAACAATGATCACCCACACTTAAATCACAAATCAGCTGCATAGATCAATAAACATTACATATCCTAAAAAGTGAGGTATTACACCAAAACATGAAACATATAATCACCAAAGAGGGCGAGATAATCACACGTGAGAGTTAGATAATTAATTGTGAGAGCTAGATAATTACCGTGCTATATGTTTCATATAGTCATTATCTTACCTGGATAATAGCTTAGGAAATGTGGCATAAAGGTGTCATTAATAGAAAAAATTCGTTTATGACACACGAAGTTCGAAAGACCTATAAACGAAGTACATTATCACTTGTGTGAGATAGATAGTCACTTAAGTGGGTGAGACGATTAGCAACGAATTTTATGTATTTTCTACATCTACATAGAGATTTTAGTTCCGATCTAACTTTATGAACGATATTAAATTTGCTACCCTAATACTATATTGTATTCAAATAAAATAAAGTAAGACAAATAGACAAAACACATAATCACATAAGAGGGTAAAATAATCATTTGAGAGAGCCAAATAATCACTTTAGATAATTGGATAATCTTTTGAGCTAGTGAAATAAAATTTTATTTGTTTTGTAATTTTAGACATTTTAATATGAATCTAATTTCATCAACGAAGTTAAGTCGCCTATGCTAATATTATATTGGGTTCAAATTTAAAAAAGTAATGAAAAATGTATGAAACATATAATCACCTAAGAAGGCACACTTGAAAGAGCTTGATAATCATTGAGAGGACAAGATAATCATCTATTAATTCTATATGTTTTGTATTTCTAATTAGAAATTGAAGTATGAATCTAATTTCATCAACGGAATTTAATCCCCTATGATAATACTGTATTGAGTTCAAATTAAAAAGAAGATGTAAGGATAATATTTTTAATTGAGTAAATCTCTTTAATTTTGTACCTAAAAAAATAGTCTAGTAAATATTTAAAATGAAAGAATAATATTTTTTTGTTGTATTTACAACACATTATTTTGTAAAATAATGAGAATAAAAAGGAGCTAATTATCAATGAAACTATTTTAATATCTTGAACTATTTGAATCTTATTCAAATAAAAAAAAGTTATATATGTAAACAAATTATTTTACACAATAATTAAAATTAAAACAAAGTAATGTAACAATTTTATTTAACTTTATGCAATGACTACCGCAAAAATAATCAAACTTAAAAAAATATATAAATGAAATAATTACTTAAATAATTTGAATAAAATAATCATCTTAACGATCTATATAACCGAAATAATTACTCAATTTTTTTCCAGACCAAATACACTCGGTAAAATGGGTGACGCACTGTACTAAGACGTGTTTCCTTTTTTATTTGGAGCGAAGACGACGTAAAAAATATATAGATTAATCTACCCAGTATTCATCTTCAAGGTTTCAACCACTCTCGTCGTGCAGGCGAAGCAAACGGCACCATCCTCAACATCAAAGGACTCAGGTTAGTTCCCCTCTCTCTCTGCCGAAGTATCCTTTCAAGGCGCCTGTGATACAGATTAGCCCTTCTTTAATTCAGAAGCTAAATAGACACGCCGGTAGTATCGATCAAACTTTTGGACCTTCTTGTATTAGGATCGAGGCCTATACTCGCCAAATTACATCTTCAAAGGTCAGTTTGATGTTTATCATGGCTTTGCAGGCAAAGTTGTGGACCAACAATCGTGGCTTAAATGGTGGGGTCGTATTCATTAATTGGGTTTTCTTTGTGTTAGTTAAAATTTTGTGTGTGTGTGTTTTTTTTTCCTCCTTTAAAAGTTTGTATGTTACATTTCTTAGGGTTATCGCATAGCATTTCGAGTTACTGTTTGTTGGCTTTGGATGTCTGTTTGGATTCAGTTGTATATGAATTGGGTTTGTTGTGTGTTTTCATCCTTTGCAATAGTATGTTCTGTGATTAGACGTTGACTGTGTCTTAGTGGATTAGCCTATGTCGCATATAATTCCATGTTAGCAAAGATAGTGCCTAATTATTTCCGCCATTCACCGCTTAATCTTAAGCAAAAAGCGGCTTTGGTTTGATTGGGTGCTGATGAAGTTTTGGTTTAGGTGAGAGAGATGAATAACAAGGGATTGATTTATAGCTTTGTCGCAAGGGGTAATGTTGTTCTAGCTGAACATACATCATACTCTGGGAACTTCAGTACCATAGCTGTCCAGTGTTTGCAGAAGTTACCTTCTAACAGCAATAAGTACACCTATTCATGTGACGGGCACACATTCAACTTCCTTATTGACAGCGGCTTTGGTAAAGTTGCACTGAATCATTGTACACAGTCTAGTTTATATTCATTTTTCAAAACTTCTTATGGTCTCTTTGGTCATGCAGTTTTTCTTGTTGTTGCCGATGAAGCTGTTGGGAGGAGTGTGCCTTTTGTATTTCTTGAGAGGGTGAAGGATGATTTTAAGAATCGTTATGCTGCGAGTATCAGGAGTGATGACCCACATCCACTTGCTGATGAAGATGACTCTGACAATGATATGTTTGAAGATAATTTCAGTATTGCATACAATCTCGACAGAGAATTTGGGTATGCATGTACTTCTTGCTGCAAGTTATTACTATTACAATTTATTTTGCATGTGCTTGATGAGGCCTAGATTCCAGTCTTTGCTTGTTGTCATCTGAGAATGATGGCCTTTTCTGATTGATAGGCCAAGGCTTAAGGAGCACATGCAGTACTGCATGAGTCATCCTGAGGAAATGAGCAGGCTTTCAAAGGTGAAGGCTCAAATTGCAGAAGTCAAGGGAATAATGATGGACAACATTGAGAGGGTGTGTTTCACTTTATTTTTTTTTACTCTCTATATTGCCTATCTGTTTAGCTTCTTCCCCCCTCCCCCTCACCACCTGGCTTGTTTCCCTTTGCAAGGGGTGAACTTGGAAACTGATGAGGGAGTTATTGTGATACTAATATTATATTGATTAGACTAATACAAATCTTGACTACTTTAGAAGAATTAGAATACTTAGTTTTAGGGGATAAGTTTGGACTTATTTATTAGTCCTTAATTGTGATCATCTTCCTAAAAGAATTTTTTTGGGTTAATGTTGAAATTTTATTGGAGCTTATGGGTGATCAAATGGTATAATTTTGGTGGGAACAGAACATAAGTATGCAATGCACAATTTTTGCAGGACTTTAAGCTAGAGACAAAAGTAATTAGAATCTTTATGGTAAATAATCTGCTGAACTGAGGACAGAATGAAATGATGTATATTGACATATTTGGGTTGTGTTTTAACCTCTTTTATTCAGGCGGTTCTAAATCTTATTAGAACAAATGATGGGTTACAGCTGCCAAAATGATATGAGAATAATTTATTTACTGAACAGAGCCTTAGTTGCATGGAGATCCTAAAAGCAGTAATTTCTATTACCAGGACCCGTTGATAAATACAATGGTGTGATATATCAAGATATAGTGCATGTACTTGTGACTTTGTGAAGGGAATTTTTAAGCAGCAGAGATTTCCCTTGTGATGGCAGTTAGAATAGCAGAAATTTCTCTGTGATGGCAGTTGGCCTATGTAAATCGTATGGATTGGTTTAAAGCACTTTCACATCTAAAAGTTGGCATAATGTTATGTAAATATGGATGAGTTGGGGTAATGGTAATGGGCAAGATATCAAATAAGCAGCCAATGGTAATGTAGGAGTAGCACCTAGAAGAGAAAACTTGAGATTTGATAGAAGGTCATTGGAGCGTTGAAGGCAGAATGATCCGTTGAAACTTGGGCCCACATTGACAGGTAGGATTGATGTACCTGATAATGTTTGAGATGCCAGAAAGGATTGCTGCACCGCTGCCCTGGAAGGCAATGAAATGATGGATGTGGTCATGCATTACATAATCATTGAGGTAGAAAGGAACATTTGCAGGAAAATTATATTGCTGATCATTCATAGGAGACTTAACACTTGATTGATGGTGTAGTAGCTTGCAAAACATGCTACTTTGTTATACACATTGTGCACAGGAGAATGAGTTCTATATCAGCTTTGATTCAAGGTGTATCCCATCAGTACAAGCATCATTAAAAATGGTTGCAAGTGTCTGCTGTCATTATTGTGATAACCTATCAAACATGTGGTCTCAGCCATTCCATGAATACTTTCATGGACGGGATGAAAGTATACAGCAAGCAGTCCATTCAAATTGTTACTATTTACTACCCTTGTAAATTGAATCTTTGTCTATGACCTCAATATGTAGGTATACCACTCGGAATTTCATATGAGCCCATCCATTATTGAGGCAATTGCATGTAGGAAAGGGGCTTGCATTCCTTTACCATCTCATAATATGGAAAGAAAATTGGAATAAGGCTTTGATTGCTTTGAGGAACCAGAAAAGCTAAGATCATTTTATTTTATACGTAGACCTATAGAAAGATTCAGTAATTATTGTGACAATTTTAGAAATTCAAGATAACCTTCTAGATTGTTCTCAGGTTCATTAGCAATCTGTAGCGTGAAAGATTCTCTCATTATTGCTTCCACGATTAACATCCGTTTCTACTCAGAAATGTTGATGGATTTCTCAATGATTCTAACATCGACTGATCGAATTCATAGATTTATTCTTTGTTTCTATTCCTTGTGTTATGATCTACATTAATATCTACTTTTTTACTTGAATTTTTGATTTTGATGCTTCAAGTACTACATCTTGTGGATAAGAAAATTATCTAAGTATAAGAAACTTCCATAGTTTGATGTAATGCGCCTGGACACCAGCTAGTAAGCCTAATATTGCTCAATTAGTGGGCGTTATTTTGGCTTGAGAATTTGCTATGATATTTACCAGGTACAGGTGTGGTTCTGTTTGAGATGTTAGTACTAGTTAGAAATGCAATAGGGTGGGGTGTACTGAAGAGTGATGAAAGGGAAGTAAAGGATAAGAGGATGATTGAGAAAGAGAGGCAACTAGACAAAGTGAAAGGGCAGAAGGAGATGATGTCTCATGCAAACAAGGTTCTTTGCCTGTTTATCAGTGGGGCTGCACTGTGCAACATGGAACATAACTCCTCTTTGGTATTTCTTTCAGTATTTTAGCTATGAAGGGAAAGTACATTGCTGTATTACGAGTTGACTTATGTGAACACTTTCTTGGATTGGCATTAGTGAACTAAATGCCAACCTGGAATAATATAACTTTGCCAACTATCAAATAAAAAAATTAAATAAAATTCCCTCTGCATCATTATTAAGTTTGAAGGGTTTATAATGTATAGAACACAAGGGTGGTAGAGATTGATATATAGTATCAACGCCCTGTTTGGTAGATAATATGCTGACATGAAATTATATATATTAACATTTGTGGGTATGGAATTGAATATTATTTTATCTTTTTGAAAAGGCTTTAATAGTGTTTTAAAAAGGTAATGATAGTTTTGTACTTTCCTATAAATATGATTGAATAATTTGATTGCCAAACAAAAGGGATTTCTTGCACTACAGAGAAGTCTTTAATTCTTATATCTTGTTGTTCCCCTTTAAATTTTTTGCTCTAGATTTTATATTAGATTCTAAGGTGAAGTCTATGATCACTACCGAAACCAGAAGGGGGTTTGGCTTTAATGCAGTTACATAAGTGGAACCTTTCTGCACACAGAAGGATCCTTTGGTGGTTAGTAGACATGAGACAAGTGTTATGGATAAAATGGTTTCACACCTACTATATTAAGGGGGTGATTTTTGGGATATTAAAATCCTTCAGACAGCCTCGTGGAACCTTAGAAATCTAGTGAGCCTTAGAGAAGTGATCCATACATTCTTTGACGATCCAGACTTTATCCAACTTTACACGAGAAGTTTCACATACAACATTGCCAAGGTGTGTAATTTACGAAGAGATCGTGCACTGGTGGCTCCGTGGGCAAAGGTTATTTGGAATGAGTTTTCTTTACGACGTCACAAACTTCACCTCTAGCTTGCAATACAAGAGCACCTGGAGATAGAATGGTTCGTATAGGAATCTTTAATCAATCCCTTGCTTGTAGTTTGTGTGAGTCAAGTGATGAAATGCATTGACATCTCTTCTTCTTTTATGCTTTCTCTACTCAAATATTGGGGTATATATCAAGAAATATGGGCATTGGAAACACGAGTTTGAGTTGGCAAGATAATTTAAGATGGATGGATTTAGGTGGTGGAGATCCCAAGATCAAAAGCAGGTTCTACGAGCGTTGTTTGCTGCTTGTACCTACTACATTTGGTGGGAAAGGAACTAATGAACTTTTAAAGATAAGAGGAGAAGCCCTCAAAGTATCATTTGATCCATCGTGACAGGTTTGGCTAGCTGAATGAATTCTTTGTCATTAAGTTCTTTTAGACATCTAGAGGAGATAGTGAATAATGTCATTTGAGATTAATAATGGTTTGTACAAAGGCCTTATAATTTTCTCACTGTAATGAAAGTTACTATAATTGCCAGGAAAAAAAAATTCTTCTAGATAGCTACAGAGATGTTTTGAATGGACTAACTCTCTTAACAATGCAACCTCTTCATGATTGAAAGGTATGATGTTTGGATCCTTTCTATTTTAACCAACAACTACTCTAGTGTGGATTTTGGCTCTGGTATGGTTTAGGGAGGTCCAGGTAGGCAAAAAAATTGTGATCGCGATGTTGTAGCAATAAATTATGTGTCGTGATTGTCACGGTGTGAAGTTTTATTTTTATTTCACCATATATTCTAGTTATTATTTATTGATCTTTTGAATATAAATATTCAATAAACTAGTACTTTGTATTATATTAGAAGTCCTAAGTGAGTCATTATATACTAAATTGTCCTAATAACCCAAAATTTATCTTAGAATAAAAAAAGATATGCTATTTAGAAGACATATAAAGGTAATAAATAATAGTTCTTTATTATTGTTTAATAATAATTTGGTTCAAGATATATATAGCAAATGAATAAGAACGAATTATTATGCATGTTTTTGTAATAGATTTAAAATTCTCAATAAATTACATATTTATTGGCGATTTATCCCAATTTATTGGCGTTATTTTTTGATTTACCAGCAATTTATCGGTCGATAAATGTAAACATTTAAAACTATATTGTATCAATAGTTTTGCATTGCTGTTGACCCAAAAACCGCTAAATAGTGGCCACTATGCTATAGCAGAATCTCTATTTAATTGTATGGGTACCTCACATCAAATTGGCGTGGGCAACAACGTGTAGCTAATATACCAAAAGACTATTTAGAAACATACTTGTGAGTAGGAAAGAGAGTAGAGTACTACTAAAATAATAATAGTGAAGTAACTCAATTGCATTATATGAGTTTATCATCTTAATCCAATGGTACGCATGACATAGAAGAAAACTTCTCCAAGAATCATAGTGGTTCATGGTAACAGATCGGGACATTCATCCTCAAGGTCCCTTATTCTAGTGGATCCATTTGTTCATGAGTTTGTAGGTTCACATTGTGATGCATTGCTGAATAAACCCTCTACTTATGCATCAAATGAGGATGATCTTTTGCCTAAGAACAATAAAGAAGATGAGGTCCTGGGTTTAGAAGATAACATCGAGAAGACCTGGGAATTCTCACTTGGTGGATACAAGGGGATGCAGTTCTTGATAAAGATATGCGAGACTTCAAAATTTCCTTCTTATGGTGCAATACCTCACTTTCACTATATATAAGTACAAATGGTGCAACAAAAGGTTAGGAGAGGACATATTTTGTTCCAAACTAGATGGAGTCCTTACAAAGTTGGCTCAACTCTAGGCATTTCCTTATTTTAGAGTGGATTTTTGGAATAGTTGTTACTCCAAGCATTCCTTTGCTATACTTCAACTCAAGAATCATGTCCCATAGGGTAAGAGTAATAGGCCTTCAAATTTCTAAATATGTGGTACCTAGATGAAGGCTTTATTCCCTTGGAGTGTGAGGTATGGAAAACTTCCTTCATTGGTCTAGTCTTGACATAGTTAGTATTGTTTGAATACCTTAATGCCAAGATTGATGAGTTTGACCCAGGGAAAGTGCATCTCCACTAAGGTAGCTGAAAAAAATAAATTACTAGCAGAGTTGATGGACAATCTTAAACATGGCAGGCGGAAGAGGAAAAGAATTGCTTAAAACAATTTAAGCACCTCTAGTTGCAAAGAGAGTTTTCAAATGCATAAACTAGGCATTCATTGACTCAACATAGTGGATTCAAACCACCAATACTTTGTCACCAAGAAAGCTTGACAACAAAGGAAAACGGTGGTTAAAATCAAGAAGGAATGATGGTCATTGGATTATAGGCCATGAAAGAATTTTGATAGAGTTCTACACATTATGCCAAGACCTTTTTGGCACTAATTCATCTCACTTAGTGGACCTATGCATTGAAGTTCTATTGCAAGAAGCTCTCATGTCAACTGAGCAACAATACTCATTCCTTCTCCTTATCACTAAACAAAAGGTAAGGGATGCTTTGTTCTCCATTAGATATGGTTACACCCCGGGTTTTCTCAAGAAGTCATGGGATATTGTTGAGTATGATATATGGAAGCAAGTGAATGAGGCATTTTTTATCTAAAACAATGCCTCCATTTGTTATTGCTACAATGCTAGTCTTGCTTCCAAAGGTAGAGAATGTGGAGAAAGTTACCAATTTTTGGCTAAAAGCATGTTGATCTATGAAGGTGCTATCTAAAGCTCTAACTCATAGGTTGTAACTTATATTACCTCTTCAATCAATGAAGTGACACAATTTACTTTTACAAGGGTAGATTAATTGGGGAGAACATCATGCTAGTCCATGAGCTTGCAATTGGATGGAGAAGATGGAAGAGGCTAGGAAGAAAATTATGCTGGATAAACATACCAATTGCGATCAATAGAAGGGATTATCCATACAAATCGGTAAGTGAGAGATTAACAAAGTTCTAAAACAACTATAATTTAATCACAACGTCAATTGTCAAACTAGGGAATCAATGAGTCATTCAGCTGAAGCCTATGGAAGTTGAAGATGGTGGAAGATGTTGCTATGAATTGGGAAGGCAGAACCATCTAATGTGAAATTTCCATAAGAGATGTGCTAGTCCTAGTGGGAGTAGTGGTGATGTTGGAACAGGTAAGGTTTGAAGGTTTAGAAATTTCTTAGGTGACCGTACCTATGCGAAGATTTCCTGTCTAGGAATGGGCCATAAATGAGCTCACAACAGTGACCTAGATTGTAAGAGACTTTTATGTGGTAGTATTAGTTGGTCGAAAAGGGGATGGGGTTGGTCCATTGGATAATAATATCTCTAACTTGAGGCTTGTAGAGACATCCCCAACTCTCTTGTGATACACAATCCTTCTTAGGTTGGCTCTTGCCAACATTCAAACTAGGCCTAAAGCTTCAATCATCGCCACCAACTTTGGTGAGGCAACAGACCAACGACCTACGAGCATCCCTTTTATTTTGGTCAACAAGGGAAGTCAGCAAAGATACTTACATTCCTAGGCTTGAAGAGGTGGAAGTGCAACCTATGTGCTCAATGAGATGATGGAGGAAGAAGGCTCAATCACATCTATGTTTGATGTGAGGAAAATGTACAGTGATGAAAATTTGGTCAATCCATGTATTGCCAACAAATTAAGGATGAAAGGCCAAGGTATCTTTCTAAACCTTCCATCTTGATGTATCTATAGGAATTTTCGGCTCCTCTATTTGGAGCATGCAAGATTTTATGTGAAGTTGTCAGGAAGCTCTTGGCATTGCATTGTATCCTGTTGATGTGTGCCTTTACAACTATGCTCATTATGTGTTGGATGAAGTGTCTAAGACAGAATTGGTGTTACATAAAGCCACAAATAGCTGGTATTTTGGAATTGCTGGAATCTTGCATTGATGTTATCATATTGGCAGATCTTTGATTTGGTTATGTCCAAGCTACAAAGTTGGGGTTGGTGATGTCCACACGCGTTCCTGTTATGTTGAATGTTTGGGCATTGTTGTTTCATTTAGGACCCAAGGTCATGCTTCCTGTTACTATCAAGTGGGGAAAATAGTGTGGTGACCTTGAGTATGCAAAAGGTCCATCAGGGGAAAGAGTATGTTACTGCTGCTGGGCAGTATGTTATGAGTTCCACCAATTGCTTTGCCATGTTGGTAAGAATGGGAACTGCTAGGTAGGAGGAAAAGACGGCTTGAGTTTTAGCAAGTTATGACTTCTTGTTACTCAACGTGTGCAATTGGATCAAGCCAAACACAATTGGCACCAACTTGGGAGGGTCTTTTTGCCACATAAGTAATAATAAGTTTTCTAATTTCAACCTGGAATATTTGGGAGTCTCTTAACATATTTGAAATGACTTAAGCTCAGTTCATTCCCTATCTTCACCTTCAAGACAATGTGAAACTCTATGGTGCTGTTTTTGATAAGCCCCTGTTGTACATATATGTGAGAAATAGCAGGGCTTGCCCTGGTAACCACAATTACAGGGAGATAGTTCTGAGATTTGGCAGCAGTAGTTATCCTTTTTTTTTTTTTTTTTGTTAGCTGTCTGAGAGTCTATTCATAGCATTGCTGAGTCAGCTATTTTGTTTGGATAAATAGAGGGGGAATGGGGCGTCACTGCTTATATAAATAGCAAAATAGAGATAATAGACTGGAAGGGAACAAGGTAGGTAAGGGAGGAGCCAGAACCTTAAAACACCTGGTTGTATCACTCATCTTCTTCATTATTTATCACACTATCCCCTTTCTTCTCTGTTGCATTCCTTTGCTATTTGATTTCTGTCACTTTCATCTTGTTATCCATGATTAGTTGAGGGTTGTCCTATCAGAAAAATTCTTATATTGTGACACTTTTCTTGAAGGCAAGTTCCTTTTCAAGTACCTTTGTGTACCCCTTGTTTAATGCTCATTTGGAAGTCAAATTGATAACGTTACTTAGAGGATGTGGCATTGGTCTGTGAAGCTCCTCTCCTGTGCAGGGTGCCTCCAACTCCTTAAATTTTGTTATTTTTAGGGTGCAGATGTATTGGTCCAAGCTTTTCTTGCCCCCTATAAAAGTTCTGCTTCACATTTTTAGCCTTTGCAAGCATTTCCTTTGGACAGGCAAATGTGCTACTGTTGGTTGGTCCTCAATTTGTCTGCCTAGGAAAGGAGGACATGGTATCATTGACTTGGAACATCGTTGCATTGGCAAGCATTTATGGAACCTTTATAGGAAAAAAGGACAACTAATGGATCAAATGGTTCCACAGCTTTACATTAAGGAAGGGAATGTATAGTAGAAGCATCTGCCTCCATTTGTGGATCCTAAACTGTATATTTGCTTATAAACATGTAGCACATCTTCCCATCATAGCTTGCACACCTTTGAACGTACATGGTTAATAAAAGTGCTCTCAAAGTAGCTCCAAAGTCTTGTGCACTCCAAAGTGTCCAACAATACTTCCCTTATGTACTTCTTTAATGAGAAAATCTCAAATAGAAGATATTTGAATGCATAACTTGTTGTGCTTGAATAGAAATTCATATTAAATCATATAAGCTCCACTACTCCCTTAATTTCTACAAGCATAAAAAGTACCCACTAAGTCTTCATCTGTAGAATAGACATCCTTTAGCATCTCGAACCCTGGCAACTTAACATCCATAAGCATGAGTACCATGGACTTCATGTTTATAATGTAAAGGGTGTTTATGGCATGGTCCTAAGTTGCCTTGGGGGAAGACTAAGCAAATCTAGTAGCGACTAGACACCTTTTTCTGTTTAGGTTCTTAGCTTGGGAGACTTCAATCCAACAAGGGTTATATGTTTGTCTTGTCCAATAAAATGATGCCATTGACAAACAACATACACCAAGGCACACCCTCTTAAATTAACTTTGCAAGCTCACACCATACAAAGAAAAGGATTTAAGGTTGGTCATGATGCAGTCCAATATCAACAGAGAAGCTCCTGGTAACCTCACTTTTCGTCTTCAGCCCTGTGCTAACACTTTCAAGCTTGCTTTGGATCACCTAAGGTAGGACATAGGTATGCTTGTTAATGCCTCCATAAAATCACATGTGATACTTATGTTTCCTCCCTCCTCCCGTTCTCTCTCCAAAATCAATAAAAAACATGTGAATATCCTTCAGCTGTTTCATGTGATACTCTATTAGGTGCCTGAAAATCTGACTGGTTTATGTGGTTGATCTTTTTAGCATATAACCAAATTGGTTCTCAGGAACCACAATATACTATCTTATGCCCTTCTCAATCACCCTCCCATAATTTCATTATGTGGCTGAGTAGCTGAATATCTCTGTAATTGTTACAAACAATTCTCTTCGAGTATCACCTTCCCAATTGAACAGAAGTTAGCTAAATTGAGATCTTAGGTATAAGAGAAGAGGTGGACCTTATAAGGGAGCCATACAATATATGAATCCCCGTGATTACAGTTGCTTTGCCATAAGAATCTGTTGGATCATGAGATGTCGTGAATTGAATGGAGAATGAAAATTACTCAGAGATAGGAGCCAAGATTGCAAACTCTAGTTCTTTCTCAAACATATCAAACATAATGACTATGCCGTGTTGCCTGAGATCGTCTTTAAGGTTTGAAGCCATGCTGTAAAAGAAGTTCGTGGCTTTATTTGATTTAAAAAAAGTGATCTTCATCCACCATTGAACTCTGTGGATGATCTTTGATTCTTTGTACCATCAGCCCCCCCCCCCCAGTGCTTTGTGATACCAAATATTGAAATATTGTATTCGTGTCACCTTGGTCTGGAGTTTCTTCTTGAAACGCTACTTAGCTGTGAAAATAACGTCATTCCTGAATATTTCCGGTGACGCTAGTTTGTTTGGTCTTCCACCTAGTTTTTAAAATTTTTCTGTATTAAGCTCTTTTGTTTATTTTTCTTTGTATGCAACTGAGTTGTGCAGGTTCTGGATCGTGGGGAGAAGATTGAACTTTTGGTAGACAAGACCGAAAATCTTACGTTTCAGGTATTAGTTTGTGCTGACGAAGGTTGAAGTTATTGCATAATTGTGGAGTTAACTTGATGTGGTTGTTGGTGATGGTTCTTGTTGTAAACAGGCTGACAGCTTCCAGAGGCAAGGGAGGCAACTGCGAAGGAAGATGTGGTTTCAGAACCTTCAGATGAAGCTTATAGTTGGAGGATCTATCATTGCCTTCATCCTCATAGTTTGGCTTATCGCTTGCAGAGGATTTAAATGTTAAATTTTGCTGCAAACTCTGAAAGTAATGTTTTTCTCCTAATGTACAAAAATCAGACACCAAAATGGGAGGATGATGTATTTGTGAAAATGAAGACTGGTGCTTGAAATCGAATGTAATGCGACTTTATGGTGACCGAAGATATGCTCCCTGATATGATCCATACTCAACAGCTAATGCTGTAATTTTAACACGGTAGCTAGAAACAAAACAAACTATATTTTTACTAATAATCAAGTGTTGATTTGGATGTCCTCTGAGCTGTGATTGGATTCTCTTCCCAAATAACATGTGCTAAAAAAATGTCTTCTTTGCGTGCGTTTTGCCATTAAAGTTGGGACAGTGGAGCTGTATACAGTACCAGAAATCAGGTAGATCATGGGTTCAGTACCTTTTCTTTGTAATACTCCGATGGGATAGTCTTCATCTCACTGATCTAATAGCTGCATGATGTGTAAGTACATGCATTGCAGTAATTTTGTCGTCCATCTGCACCGGACGGTTTAGTATAAAACTGGTGAGGTGTCTTATCCAAGGAAACCAAAAAATTTAACCAACCATAAACACCAGTTGAATCTGAATTTGATCAAATTTGATGAATTTATCAATCCCTCGCAAGATTCACTTTTTTATTTTATTTTTACTTTTTTTACATGCAAGTACATTATATTTGATTGATAATATAATCAAGTTGAGAAGAGAGGGGATATTACTTAGTAAGCTAGAAGGAGGCAATCTAGCCTTGGAAATGGCTGAGAAGGAAGGAAAGTCAGGGTACGTTAGGTTTAAGATGAATAAAAAGAAAAGAAAAATAATAGAAAGAAAATAAAAGATGTCACTTTTTTCTTTTTTTGTTGTTGGGAGACTTTTTGGAAAGATATAATTTTTGAAAAGCATTTTTTGTATTAGGATTCCTAGAAAGAAAATTATTAGGAAAGTTCATTATTATTATTATTTGAATACTCTCATATATTTAATTGAAAATAAATTAGTACATTAGTATATAAAAAATTTCATCAATTTTTCTAAAAAATTATAAGAACTTCATAAACTCAATATTAATGCCAATTTTTAGAAAAATTATAAACTATTACATATATTTTTTACATTAATTTCTAAAAAATTTTAAAAATATATAAACTATTTCATATTTCTTTCTATTTCAAATATGATACAATAAGTATAGAAACAAAAAATAGAATAACTCATTGGCTCATTACTAATGCATTCATTAGTTTCGTAAAATATCTGTAATTTGTTATTCCATCTTTCATATATTTGTTTGATGTAAACCTTCAAATACCCTACTAATAGGAGATAGAAAACAAAAATACATGTCAAAATATATCATTGAGAGAACCTGTAATCATAAGCTTAAAACAAAATACCAAAAATAAAATAAAATTGAGAGACCAAAGGTTATGCCAACTAATAAGGCTATCAAAATATCAAGATCCCAAAAGAAAGAAAAGAAAAAGCAAAGGAGATAGATAATTCATAGTTATTAGCAATTCATTTGGAAGGTTAAAGTGATACAATTGGATCATAAAAATGTTAAAACTCAATTCAACACACAACCATATAATTCTATCCTTAGGTGGAAGATCGAGAAATATTTGAGTGACACTAATATTTGCTACAAGTTGGGTATAAATTTCCATCAAGTAAACTTTCTTTAACCCTTCAACCTTCTTAAACTCATAATATAACTCAGCATTAGTGACTTTATGTGGATTTCCTCTATTGAGAGTTGCTGTAACTATATCCATATCTTGTCTTGTAGCCTTCATCTCTTATGCTGTGTAATCTCTTAATTTTCTCTTTTTTTTTTTGTAGTTGTTGATCCAAATGCACCAGTCAAAGGAGATGCCACTTCATTATGTTGCTTTTGCTTAGTGCTTTGATATTCGACTATTGTTTTCGCACATTCTTGTCCATTTAGGTAAATATGTCTTTCTGTAGGACCAACAACCAAATTTCTAGTTGCTTGGTCAGTGCCAAACAAAATATCTAACTTATGGTAATTTTAAATTAGCTTATACTGAAGTTATTTGGAATTGGGATGAACCTACACAAAAACAATCAGTAAATACTACTATTTACATAAATTTAGAGGCATGATGACATAGAAATTTTCAATTAGAGACCTGGATGAGCAAATATACCCATACTAAGTGATACAATTTATTGAGGTAAAGATGCAAAACAGATATAAGAAAAAAATACATCTCAAAGCATAATTCACAACATTCATGTATCAACTTCCCAAAAAGTTGCAATGTTATCATTATCAAGCTATGAAAGCATAGAGAAAAATAAATAAAAAATATTACAAATGATAACCCCATCTCATGAAATAAATTGTGTGGATTTGAGTCACACGCTTGTGTATTCATTTCCTCCCAGTGGTGAAATGTTACAAGATCTATATTTTTTCTTACCATAAGCTTAAAGATTTATTTATATACTACTATTTTTTAATTATTATTTTCTTATATACTTAAAATAATTAACACCATATCCCAACCACACATGCTTGAAGTTGAGCAAATTGAATTAGAACAATCCAAAATAAATATGAATTGGTATAAACCTAATTTGGTTACATAGTAAATTTGATTTTAACTCAAATAAAAATGATTTGGATGTGTAAGAAAGAAGCTCAGAGAGAGAGAGAGAGAGAGAGAGAGAGAGAGAGAGAGAGAGAGAGTTTTAACATGGGAAAGTATATATACAATCAGTTTGCACTAAAAATATATAATTTTGATTTCTTCTTAACAAAAAGATTATAACTGTTGTATTCCATCACATAAAAACTTGAAATCTTACTATAACACCTCTATTTTTTACTACTAAAAAATTTCATTTAAAACAATATGGAAGCTGAAATTACACAGAAAAAAAAAATAGGACATTGCCACTGTACCTAGTACGGGGTAGACATCTGTCACCTATCCCATATTAGTTACAAGGTTAAAGCAATCAACCAATTTAAACATAGAGTGTGCAAACTTAAGCTTCATAAATATTTTAAAGATTGTTTACATTTAAGGACCTCATCGGTCCCCAGCCACATCAAATATAGGGAGATAAATGAATTAAGAAGACAAGGCTGTATTAAAATGATATTAGGGCATGACCCCCAAAACCATGGTCCATCACGGGCTTCACAAAAACCTCCAAATTCCCACCATCTCATGCCCTGAACCTAAGATGAGGTAGGCCCACTACTGGCCATCCCCAAAAACCTTACACATGGCTCTCTACTAGTGGGACTAAGTATGTGACCTAGCAAACGGGGCACATCAGTATGCTATATAAGTAAGCCAAGTTGCTTCCTCAACCAAAACACAAATATGCAAACTCTATCATAACATGGATACCATATTTAACATGTGCCATGCCAATGCCATATACATAAAGTAATGATGCATCAGAATACACTATCATACATAACTTATGCAACACAAAATATATCATGCCTACTATCACATAGGTACTCACACATGTACTAAACATATTAATCCAAGCAACCACTAGGGTTCACTTTCCAATTGCTCAATCTATTAGATTATACCATTTCATTATCCATATATTGATATAAGTTAACATCAAGTCAAATATTCCAATTATTAACCAATTGGCCCCTTAAGCCATTATCCATGCGTACATACCAGCTATTATCTCCTTTTGGTCATTCAAGCCATTGTTCCCATCATTATCCACCTTTTCACATTCCACTTATTTATTAACCACATTTTGTCATCCATTTACTTATCATCTAGATTTTATCATCAAGTGGGGGACTGTGCACCACCCTATAGTCTCACATATCATAGAAGCCTATCCAAATAAAAGGGATATAAAGTCCAAGCCGAAGCCAATCGCCAAAGCGGACATAAGACTTGGCCGAAGTTATTCACTAGAATGGACATAAGTCTAGGCCAAAGCCAACCAATATGGACATAAGTCCAGGCTAAAGCTAACCACCTAAGTAACCAGACTCTTTAGTATCAATACCTCTATTACATCATTAGTGTCTAGAGTAGGCAAGCTACCTAGAATTCTAAAGATCCCACCCAAAGGCAAAGCCTGAAGGCACCAATAAACGTCCAAAGGCAGACTAATCTTCGGTAGCTAATCGAGGATCAAGTAACCTAGACCTATACTCAAATCAATTGTATTTTGCTTTATGTGATTAGTATATTATTCATGAGGATAAGTGATTATACAAGGTCCATACAAATAACATATTTCTTTCATATTAATCCTTTCAATTTCCCAACCATGTGGGGTCTCCATTTATTCGTTTTCAATGTTAATCATGCCCATCATGTTATTCTATTCAAGCCCAAGCTGTGATTCATTACTCTTTTCTTAAAACCATCACATGTCATAAGTGATATACCCATGTAGTCTTTACAATACTCAATGAGTATGCCATAAATTATGATCCATTTAATCTATTTATTGGGTCATTAATTCATGATAAAATATGTATTTTATCCTCTTGATAATCATATAACACTACCATGCATGGCCTCAAAGCATAACCCAACCAAAAGGAAATAAATTATACAAACCAGTTAAATCAGTCGATCGGTTTGGCCTAATCGTGAATTAGTTGCACAATTCTATCGATCAGTTTGGGTTAATCAGTCGATCGGTTTGACTCGACCAAACCTTGCTCTTTCTCAAATTGGTTGATTGGTTTGGGTAACCTAGTTGACTATTCGTAGACCAGTCGATCTATTCTTCCTAACCAGTCGATGGGTTTAAATAGAGAGTAAGGGCAAGGTTTCTATAAGCTTACCAATTGATAGGTTGGGTCAACTAATTGACTTTTCTAGGGACCACATAATTAATTTAACTTAATCAGTCAATCAATTTGAA
The DNA here is from genome assembly GCA_039764185.1 of Tamarix austromongolica. Classification (NCBI taxonomy): domain Eukaryota; kingdom Viridiplantae; phylum Streptophyta; class Magnoliopsida; order Caryophyllales; family Tamaricaceae; genus Tamarix; species Tamarix austromongolica. The sequence continues at coordinate 54,020,472 of CM077815.1, forward strand.
CTATAACAACACCAAATAATCATTTTCATGTAGAGCATGCTTATAAATCATCACTAAACCACATTGGAACATGTATTAACATTGTATAACACATTTTTAACTAACTTAACTTACATATATGAACATTTAATCATCACATCCTATTTTTCTCAAATTTCATGCTTTTTACTCAAAATATACAAGCTACCCATCTAGATCAATTATGCAAGTTATATACATTCATGATAATATACAAGATCAACTTAAAGAAACTCTTATCATACAGGAATACTCATAAACCATTTTAGAAGAAAGAATTATTTACTTGATGCAGGAAAAACTCCCTTAAACCAAAATTCTTAGTTTATGAAAATCTTAACTTTTAAAAACCTTAAAAACAAGTCTTTAAATTAGAAATTTGTACACAAACTTAATAAATTAAACTTGAAATACAAAAAAGAAGAAGAAGAAGAAGGAACATACCACACTTAAGGTAAAAACACAGAATGATTAGCTGAACTACTCAAATCCTATTCTCAAATCTAACTCTTCCTTACCTACAAATTAAAACAAGAGAGAGAGTTATAGAAAGGATCAAAAGAGTGAAAGGAATTGACTATAAGTTTTGAAATGTAGAAAGGAGAAAGGTAAAAATAGAGAGTTAATGACTTTTGGTGGCTAAAAGAAAGGTGAATAAAAGAGATGATTGGGGCTATTTATAGCTAACCAATTAACATAAATAATAGAAGATTCAGGAATAATTTGAAAACCTTAATACTTACCATTTTAAATCATGTTAAATAGATGGATTTTATCCAAGATATATTGATCTATTCTCTAGAGCTCAAATGGTACTTTTGTGGAGTGCAAGTCAATTAGGTCAGAATTAAAATTCATAAGAGGGGTAATAGAAAGTTATTAAGGAATGAATCTTTTAGCTGCTTGGAATTGTTTCTGAGATCAAAGCATTGATCTTAGAAATGTGTAGAGGAGAGAGGTGGAAGAAGACAAAGATGAGGTCATCTCTCCCCCTCAATTGTCCCAATCGACCCCGTGATCGATTTAAGTCAGTGTTTTTGGCTAAATACATTATAAAAAAGATTAAGAATCTCTTACAAATAATTTTGCATGGGTTGATAAGGTTCCATTTTAGTATAATAAATTTTGAAGAAAAAATAAGTCTAAAAAATATGCCCTGATTGACAAACCAGTTAATCTATTCGGTCTACTGGTCTACTATTCTACAAATTGATCGATCGTATCCCCAACTAGTAAATTAGTTTAGTCAAGTAAAAACTATAATGAACTAGTTGATTAGATGGGTTGAAAAACTCAATAAATCTCATTTTCCAACCTTATTTCAAATTAAACTTTACCTCAAACCCAAATCAAAATCAAATGTCAAATATTAACATAATTCTCTTTCTAACATGTTCTAAAAAGGTGGGGTATTACACTTACGTATGGAAAAAGGATGCATAAATATAAATTTATGTATGATATGATAAAATTAGTACAATACCATCCAATAGTTGTCTAACTATACTTATATTACCTAGTTCAATCGCATTACAAGCAGCTAAGTAGAATCAAGGAGAAAGCAAACATGATTTATGAACTTATATGAAGGAATTATAGCTTAAGTGATCTTATAAACCTCTCACTTTCATCATATAAGGCAAAAATTATCTTCACATATATTAGAGTCTGGAGAAATATCCTCTTTCAATACATCATATGTGGTCAACAAAATGTCTACATCAAGATTTCATTGATATCCACCGCATACCCATTTGTGAGAGAAGTGCCTTATAAACCTTCATAGATGTGATTTATCAAAGAATCATTAGTGTGACTATGGGACAAAAACAGAGTATATAAGATAAATTAGAGCATTAGTATTAAAAAATTACCAATAAAAGATTGACCATCACACTAACTAGAAAAAAAACGTATAGGAATGATGAACCTGGATTCTTACAAGCTGTTAATGAGCCAGTTGATCACCAAGATTCATCAAAATATTGTGGGAAATCATAACAAGAACACACCATCCTTTTTGCCTATTACTCCCAGTAACCCCCACTCTTTAAACACATGAAATGCTTAAAATAGTTTTCTTGCATAAGAAAGTGGAATTTTTAGAATCATAGGTAACTATTGGGAAAAGAGATCTACTATTTTTAGGAATATGCTTCAAATGAGCAAAATAAAAAAAATCAGTTGGGTATTCTACACATTTTTCATTTTTTCTTCCTTTGTGCCTAGATATATTCATTCTGATGCCTCAAATGCTCCAAATGGATAACCGAGTGGCAAACTAGTTGATCAAAACATTAAAAGAGCTAGGATGTTATTCACAGTAGCAAATTGCTAAATCAAAATCTTCCATGATAATCTTACATAGCCACATTTAGAGTCAACAGATTAAAATCTTCCCAATAGATAATACTACAAAAATTTCACTAAATCTCACCATTGTTGCTAGCGATAACTATAATCAAAGGATGCCTAGAACAAAAATTATAATGCCATAACCTAGAGTAAATCAAATTGTATGAGGCTAGGAAAAATTCCCAAGCCTATAGCACTAAACTCAAGATTCACATAAAAATGAAAAGAATAGCCAAAGAGGAACAAAACAACATAATAAACAACACCAAAATTTGTGAGGGTGAGAGTGAATCAAATGAAAAATTATGGTTTTATTAAATATAGATAATATTTATTGCTAGTCTTAGCAAAAAAAAATTCAAATAAAAAGAGGATCCCATAGCATGAATCTTTGAGTTCAAGCTTAACGTACTATGGATTTAAATCTTGCATTGATCTTTTGGAGGCACCATAAATAAAGAAGTAAGGAAGTGTAGAAGTCTAGATAGGGGTAAAGGATAAATGAAGAGAAAGATAAGTTATTGAAGATGAAGAATTAATGGTAAGAAGGCCAATGGTGTCAATAGTATAATAAGAATAGTCATCCTTGTGATACCTTATGGCCTTAAAAATGTTGAAGCTTATAACTTCTCCATCAAAATCCATGGTGAGAGAACAAGTATGGATGTCTATATTTATACAAGTGGTTCTCATGAATGGCCTTCCTAAGATCAATGAAATTGGACTTGATCTACTTTCATCCTTATCTAAAACACATAATTCTACTAGAAATATAAGTGTACCAACCTATACAATAACATCTTGTACAAGCCCCATTGGGGGATGTAATAGAATGATTGGCAAGTTGAATTATAATATAATCTTTTATAATATCTCCTAAACCCAATAATGTGTAAATATAATATGGCATGACATTAATAGTTGCACTTAAGTCTAGCATGTAATTTTCAAACCTATTGCTACCAATTACACATGGAATAATGAGGCCTCTAGGATCTTTACACTTTAGGGGTAAATTCCTTTGTCTAAAGTAGATAATTGTTTGCTCATCCTTACTACTTAGTTCTCCCACAGTCTCTTCCTTATGGTGAAAAACTCATTTAATAATTTTTCATATTTGGGGACTTGCTTAATAGCTTCTAGGAGTAGGATGTTGATCAACTCCTTCTTGAATGTATCCAATATAGCTTGGTTACTCTCATTATTCTTTAACTTAGATAAATTTCTAGGAAAAAGAGCAGCATAAATATGGTTAAAATTTGGAATGGTAGAAGATTTACCACTTGAAGGAATCTTAGATTTCTAAAGAATAATGGGTTGGTCAATCGATTATCTATTTTTGCTCTTATTCGTCGGTCAATCGATTATCTATTTTTGCTCATATTCTCTTGCTTTTGCATAATATCCCCTTCTTTTATTGTGGGATCATCTTCCAGTTACTATAAATATTCCTTAGACTTTTTTTATGGCACTCTCACATGTTTTTCCACTCCTGATTACCACCACATTAATTTGACTCAATGTTTCCATTTTGATTGGGTATGTTACTATTGGAAAGTTTTCCTAGATCATGTAATTGGTTTATCTTAGTGACCATTTATCCTATTTCATGCTCTATATTTAACACTCTTTTTTCCATGTTCAATTAACTTTGTAATAGGTAGTTCTATCCATTTGTCAACAACTTAAACATCTTGTCATATTTGTTAGTATTTGGTGCTTGAGGTTGAAATAACCCTCCTTGTATTTTTTGATAAAATCCTAGTGCCACTTTGTTGAAACCTAGAAGAGTAAGGACATTGTTGTTGTTTTTGTTATTATTATCTTTCCAATAAAAATTAGGATGGTTGCACATGCCTATATGGTAAGTATTTGAAAATCCAAGGGCATTTGTGAGCTTATGATCCTGTCTTCCAATCATTTGTGGGAATTTATCACTAGGATTTCCTATTGCTAAAGATACTCTACATGAATTAATAGCTTTGATAGCTATGGCAATCTAAAAAACACGAGTAGTGATTTGATTAATTCTATCATCAAATTAACTTACATTTACCTCATTTATTCTTGCATGAGTGGAGAGTCCATCATATTATTGCATGGTAGAGGCTTGATTTTTCAATAATGTTTAAGATGAATTGGGATCCTTTTTTATGGAAGATCCACCACTAGATACACCCAACATGCTATTCTCAAGTGGAATGATTCTAGTGTAAAATTATTGTAGCAATTTCTCTTCATTCCTTGTTAACAGCATTGTGATAGAAATGCCTAGTACCTATTATAATAAGCATGGAATGTCTCGCTAGGTTCTTTTTAGATCTTGGTGATCCTTTTTCTTAGCACTATGGCATATGAAGTAGGCAATACTTTTCTAAGAATGCACTGTAAAAGTATGCTAATAGTACATCTGTCTAGTAGGTAACTCATAGATCCAATCCAGAGCACCATCCACCTAGGAAAACGGAAATGACTTAAGCTTCAAGATTTGAAGATCTAGATCCTTAAGACATATGAAAACACATATGAATTGAAAATCCTTTAGAAAATTGTTGGGCTCCTCACAAAGGAGTCTATGAAAAGTAGGAAGTCAGTGAAGGAGGATAAACTTGAGCTAAAATCTTTTTCCTTGCCAATAACAAGCTTGAGATAGCCAATACATATAGGGACTCCCTTCACTACATTGTGGGTTGCCAAATATAATCAAATCCTATTGGCACCATAGGATCAAAGTAGATAGTCTCTTCCTTTGGTGATGTGCTAATTTTGGAAGCCTCTACTCCTACTTCAAATAATGATGAAGAACAAAAAATATCATCTTCATTTCCTAGTGATGAAGGAGACTAAAAATCTGTATATTTCTAATATTTTGAATAGATTTCTCCAATTCAAGGTTTAATTGGAAAGGCTCTCCTTACGGAATTCCTCTTATATGCATTCGTTAGAGTGTTTAAAATAAGAAAAATACCATAAATGAGTAAATCGTGCGAGAAATGAAGAAAACACACAAAAGGAAATAATAGTAATAATAATGAATCAATAAAAAAAAATAAAAAAGGCTCAAAAAAATAATATCCAAATAAAGGCAAAGTTATCTATCCTCGACAATGACACTAAAAATTATTGTGGTTATAGCCGACACACAATTTAAACCCTCATGTTGTCAATTGCAATATTGGTGAATAAGGATATAATTTTAGGCTAGAGATTGAGAGGGCTTATCTAAATTTAATTAGCTCAAAAATAATAAAGTAAAATACTCTAAATAAAAAAAAATGATAAAAAGACACAATTGTGGGGATTTTAAAAGAGAAAATAATAACAATCAAATAAAATTAGAAAATATGTATGGGTGAATACCAATACAACAAATGTACCGAAAAATCAAAATCTACCACTAGACTTGGTCGAAATCACAAGAAAGAGACTGACCTAGTTGTATGCCAAAATCAAGTCTATATACTTTTTATTACTTTCCTGAAATAGTTAATAGGAAAAAGTGTTAATATGAAATCCTATTAAATTCTAGTAGTATAATCGCAATAATTAGCTTCTATATTTAACTAGATTTAAAGTATTAAACATAACTAAAAGTATATCAATTTAATTACCCAAACTATTACCTCTTGTATGCCTATTTGTATTACCCTTCTTTGACTCTACACGTATTTAAACGTTCCACCAATCCGGTTAGATTCATAAAATTATTAGGTAAATTGATATCTAATCTAGCTTTAATTGATATATATGAATTCTTGGATGCCCATATAGCTACCTAGCAAGCATATAATACTACATATTATCATTATGAGGAAGTCAGAATGAGGAACACATTATATAAATCATACTCAACGAAATCACACATATAAAATATAGCAATTAAATTAAAGTAAAAGAAAAACCTCAAGAAAAATAATAATATTATATCTCAAACCATAGTCTAGAGATTTAATTTATTCCCATTTAAAAATTATTTAACCAGTAATAATAAATAAATAAATTTTATTAAAATATATATTATAAATACATAAAAAATAACAAAAAAAATATAGATGAAAATTTTAGCAATTTAATTAGATGAAAAATTACTTATTTTCATCTATAGTAAATTTGTTAACGTTCAATCTCTTTTTCTCTCTCCTCTTCTTTTACGCATGTCATATTATCACTTATTTTCCTCTCCTTTCTATTCTTATTTTTTTTTTCTTTTTTAGTTCATGTGTTAGTTTCCTTTCTCTCTCTTCCCCCTCTCTCTCACTTTTCTACCTACTGTCTTTTACCCATGACGTCTCTCCATTTCTATGCCTCTTCATCTACTACACATCCTCTTTATGTTTTTTTTTATTGTCATGCTAACCTCCTCCTTCTTTTTCTTCTACTGCCCTGTCCATCTTCTGATGTTTTTTTTTTTACTCTTTTGCATTGCATTTGTGTTTTTTTTCCTTTCCCATACCTTTGGGCCTTTTCTTCTCTTTTCTCTATGCCTTTTCTTTTTCTAGGCCTTTAGACCTTTGAGCTAGGTGAATAAAAACTTTTTTAATATTTTAAATAAAGAAAATTATCCCTATAAAATAAAATTAAATGAATTAATAAACTATCTCATAATTTATGCCCATCATTTTATATTATTTTTAGTTTAAATAATTAAATATATAATATTATTATCACTTAAGCATAAAATTATAACTATCCTCATATATTATTTAAATAAAAACCAAAAAATAAAATTAAAAGGGTATAAAATATATAAAAATATACATTCATCAAAGAAATAAATCATTACAAGAATATATATAGGACAAAGGTATAATGGTAAAGGATCCAAATGAAATACATTTAGGTACTTTTAAACCTTTTACATTGATTTAGGGATAATTCCCATAGTTGTGAGATACTTAATGTGTAAGGGTTGTAGATTGAAGTTGAATGAAAACTCCCCAAATATGTTAACCGATTATAGTCCTTTTCTTATAGGTTTTGAGATTTTCTTTCAAAATCTTTCATTTCATTATGTTGAGTTGTTTAAATGTCTTAGTGGTGAATAAGGGTAGTGAATATTTGCTACAATTTCTAATTTCACATTGTTTTTTCCCTTCTTTGTTATATTTTCTTAGTGAAACTTACCTAATTATCATATAACCTAACAAAAACTTCATTTACTTCTCATGTGTATTAGATTGGTATTAGAGTTTTAGTTGACATTGACTTAAATTATTCTTCATTATCACTTCACCTATCTATACTCTATACACAAGCATTACAAGTATTTTTAATTACCCAACCCCATGTTCGTCCACTATTGTTCATAAAATAAAAATGACATAGAGGTCATCGTAGAATTAACTACTCTTCTTAGTTGTTAAACCCTCAATTTGGCTCCTATAATTTAAAAGCCACTAAACAATCCTTGCTCTTAGGTAGAATCTTAAAGTAGTATAATCATGGTAGGAACTTACAATCCTATGTAGGATTAATAGAATCATACGATCTTAGGTATTATTTTGTACTAAATTGCATTAACCACTATTTTACCCCTTATTTCACAATATTCATTCCCTAACTCTAATCCTCAGTCTATATAATTTTGTACATACTATATATTAAACATTAACCATGAAAATGAATCACTGACGAAATATTAATATGACAACGAGACAATTATTACAAAAAAAGCTCATGAAAAAGCCCAAAATTTATATACCAAGTAAATTGATTTAATAAATTTTGTGAAATTATATATTTTTATTACTTTCTATTTAGTTTATAATGATGCGTTTTAGTTATTTTTTTTTGTGTGGTGTTGTTAGCCTTTTCTTTTAGGTATACACTAGATTTTTTTTTCTTCAAAAATTTGTGTTTTTTTAGTTGCTATAAATTAATCAATGACCTAAAAACATCTGAAAAGTGAGTTTTATTTTTATTTTTATTTTTTAGAGTATTCTTTAACTTCAACTGTGGAATTTTTTAGCTTACAAGTATATCAAGGTCATATTTTTATAGTATTTATATGATCTTATAATTCCAATGATCCACATTGGTTCTAAGTAGATTTTTGATTCTAAGAACCATGCTATACATACACCTCATGGTATAATAATTGAAATCACTAAGTAAGTATATGAAAATATTTTTATTTATTTATTTATTATGATTGAACCATTATATTTTTGATGTTAGAGTTCATAAAGTTTATTTGAGTTTCCTAAAAAGGAGTATAGAAGATTGTTTGGCTATAGAGTATATATTTATGGATATGACAATGGGGTAAGCAAGGGAACCTTTTGACTTGTTGGAAGGAGATTCAAAAGTCAAAGGAATGAGATGGATTAGGGATATGCAATCTTATGATAAAAAAAAAGCTCAAGCATTTTTAGCTAACTAGATGTGGTAGGGATTCATAAAATGTAAAGAATCCTTGCGGCATATGGTGATTTTATCAATCCATAACATCTAAAATGATTATAATCCTAGTATATTGTAACAAGCATCACAACATAGTCATTATTGGAATTATATTATGGGTGCTATTATTAGGAATGAGCTCATAAGGCACTTAGTACATATATAATAGTATAAAAGTTAAATTAGGAGATGGGGGAAATACTAGATTTTGGTGGGATAATTAGAATGGAGGGGATAAATTTAAGGGATAACCACTTGATGCTTTTTTTCATTATTCTTTTAGAAAAAAAAATCCTTGTTTGTTAGTATGGGTATTTTGGATGCCAAATTATTGGGCTTGTGAAGTTGATAAGAGGGAAAAGCTTATTTTTCAATAGGATTATAGCGGAGAATGTATGAACAATAATTAGATATGAAAATCTTGAATTTCATAAGAGTATTTAATCTAATTTAGGTAAGTAAATATCCTTATATAAATAAATGAAGGCAATAGTAAAAATAAGAACATTTATGATGCATGAGCATCTGATGAACCTAATGATTTTCATGTTCATATTAATCCTCAAGGTAAGGAAGATGATTTAGATTTCTTAATGTTGGAGCCTATCATGTTAAATATTCTTGATACTTCTTATATGCTTGATATTGAAAAATATTTAAGTTATTCTTGTAGGTATGTCACATATTTGCAAGAAGAAGATGTTCATACACTTTAATGTGTACAAGTATTCAAAGCATGCAAGACTATGACATACATAGGATGATACTTTACAACAAGAAGATATAGTGATGATATTCATTAGTTGTATTAACTTGTTGTGAACCCTAACCCTAAGTGTATTTTATGTAAGTTAGGGTATTGATATAATTTCATGTATGTATCTTAGTCAATTGTATAGCTTTGTAATATTAATGCTGACTATCATTTAGCCAATGATATTATGCTTTGGATCAAGGTTAATATGGGCTTAATTCAACCATGATAAATGGGCTTGGATTAAGCGAAATACTTGGTTGGTTTAGGCTAGCTAAACACTGACTATCTCCTTCCCTATATAAACTCTTGTGCGCATGAATTGTAAGGCAGCTTTGAATAAGAATTTTTTATAAAAATTTGAGCATAGATAGCTAAAGTCTATATCTCTCTCTTTTGATTATTTTTGAGCAAGGAATCCTGGGGCATTATCCTTCAACATCAACACTCAAACTTGACAGATTTGAAGATCAACTCAAATCTACCGAGACTCTTAATCTTTGTCCTTCGATTTCTTCACCTGTAATCCTTCTTAAAACTTCGTTTCTTTTGCATTATTTCGTGAGTGAAATCTTACTCTATCACCCTTCTATCTAACCTTCCATATAATTTGATAAAACACATGATTTTTGGTATCAAAGCAACAAGTGTTTGGAAGCTACCGATCAACACCTTCTACAGGCCAAAAAACTGTATGCATGTTCTTGCATCAAAACTCCATGGATACTCAACCTTTTCTTTGAGTTCTTGCTTCCTTATGATCTTCTTGAATTATTCTTGAAGTTCTTGCTCAAAGTTCTTGCAATCTTGCAATGATCTTGTTGCATTTTCCCCACCATTTCCACATAAAATATCAACCTGTTATCAAGCCTAAGTTGTCACCGTCCGTGTGTCATGATTTTGTGCCTCCTCAGCACTTCATTCCTTCTTCATTCTACTCTCTATTGGTGTATGATAAAGTTTGAATCAACCTATTTCATGTTTCCTTTGTGCATCAAATAGAGAAAGTAAAAAAAAAAAAAGAGTTGAAGTCCTGGACAATACCTCAGAACCGACTGAATAGACCAGGAAGTTGTAGGCCTCTATTCGAATCGTTTCTTCTCATTTTATCTCAAATAATTACTTCATCATCTTCTTATGGATCTCCTCTACATCTTCTATGGAGACATCAACACGAATCTCCCACCGGAAGACGTGCATTTGTTGAAGACATAGAATGATATTCTATGATTTTATGTGAACGAATTTCACATCTTTTATAGAATAACCTCTCATTTTTGTGTGTACCTATGTGCAGTGGCTATTCTTTAGACTACATGTTCTTCTTTGTGACTATCCAAGGACTGCAGGTAGTTTTTATCATTTCTTTGTGAATTAGAAATTGGTTTGTGCCTTGTTTGGTTGCAGGAAAGACAAATCCAGCACCTACACTTTTGAATATATATTGTGTGCAACAAGTAGGGTTGTGTGTCAACCTTCACCATGGCTAGTGAAGAGGTTCGTGCCCTGTTAGAGTCCATCAAAAGGCTCACCACATGCATGGATGCCCAATTACAAACTCAAAACACACTACAACATCAACTCCAAAGTGTGGAAGCTAAGTTGGCTAACCGAGAGAAGTGTAAACCATGACAAGCTCACGTGGAAACCACACATGATAGTGTGGAAGGGAGAATGAAGCCTATGTACCATGCCGAGAGTGGACGTGGACATTTAAATTTGTCTCATCATGAAGATGGAGAAGAAGAGATAAATTCTTTTGGCTCAAGCAACCAAAGAAGAGCACCTACATTCCATGTAAGAAATGCACACCATGAAGATCAAGGTATTAAACTTGACCTTCCTGAATTTTATGGTGATTTGAATGTGGAATCATTTTTGAATGGTTGCATGAGATTGAGGCTATTTGGTATGATAATTTAAAACGAACAAGAGAAAGACAAGATAAGTCTAAAATAAAATCTTGGAAAAAACTTAAAAAATACTTAAGAAAGAAATTTGTGCCTAGGGAGTATGAACAAGACATGTATGTTAAAATGACTACTCTAAGGCAAGGTTTATCTAATGTAGAATAATACACTAGAGAATTTGAAAGACTAGCCCTTATTTGTGATGTTCATGAAAGAACGAAATAAAAATGTGCTAAATTCTTAGGTGGCTTGAATAATTTAATAAGAGACAAAGTTGATATGTACACTTATGACTCTCTTGATAAATTGATTAAAGTGGCTATGAAAATTGAAAGACAAACCAAATCAACTAAAGCCTATGTTAAGTCTAATGCATCAACTTCAACTAAACTCTATTCTAACACCTTTACACATAAATCCACATTTTTATATGATAAAAAGAATAAAAAAGATGATAAAGGTAAAAATAAGGTAGTTGAAATGGAAAATAAACAACGTTTCAAATTTAAAGGATATGGAAATTTTACTAGAGATTATCATAACCAAAGAGCCTTAACCTTACTTGAAATATAAAACATGGAACCATGTAGTGATGATGATGAATTAGAATTTAAATCTCCTAATGAAATATTAAATATGGAAGAAGAAGAAGGAGACCCATGCTTTGTAATTCAAAGAGTTTTACAAATACAACCTAGTATTACACCTACTCAAAGAGAGAAGATTTTTAAAACTAAGTGTAAAATAGGTGACATGGTTTGTAGACTCATAATTGATAGTGGTTCATGTACTAATGTTTCTAGTGAGACAATGGTTAAGAAACTTGGTTTGGAAACTACTAATCATCCTAAGCCCTATTCTTTACAATGGCTAAATAAGGATAAAGGAGCTAAAGTAAACAAAAGAGCTTTAATCACATTTTTTATTAGAGACTATCATGATGAAGTTCTATGTGATGTTTTACCTATGGATGCTTGTGGATTACTTTTGGGTAGACCATGGTAATATGATAGAAAAACAAACCATGATGGAGTAACTAATGAATATATGGTGAAATAGAAAAACAATTGTATAGGCTCACACCTTCTTTATGTGATCATATGCCTTTGAGTAATAACAAAAAGAGATTATTTTTACATGAAAAGGATATGGAGAAATGTATAAAAGAAGAAGGAATTTGTTATTCTTTAGTTTCTAAAGATTCTAAACTTGAAAAACAACTTGAAAATCCTAATCTAATTAAGTTGCTTGATGAGTATAATGATGTATTTCCTGATGACTTACCTCTTGGATTACCACCTAAAAGAGGTATAGAACATGCCATTGATCTTGTTCCTGGTATGCATATTCCTAATAAAATGGCTTATAGATGTAACCCAGAAGAAGCTAAGGAATTACAAAAACAAATACAAGAACTTATGGATAAAGGATTTGTGAGAGGCAGTATGAGTCCTTGTAGTGTTCCTTCTTTACAAGTGCCTAAAAAGGATGGTACTTGGCGTATGTCTATAGATTCTAGGGATATGAATAATATTACTATCAAATATAGATTTCCTATACCTATATTAGATGATATTCTTGATGAACTTTGTAGAGCACAAGTATTTTCCAAAATTGATTTGAGAAGTGGATATCATCAATTAAGGATTAGAGATGGAGATGAATGAAAACTTGCTTTTAAAACAAAATATGGTCTCTATGATTGGATGGTTATGACTTTTGGGTTATGTAATGCACCTAGCTCATTTATGAGAATTATGAATGAAGTTCTCTGACCTTTCCTTGGTGATTTAATCGTTGTATATTTGGATGATATTCTTGTGTATAGCAAAAATAGTTATGATCATCTAGTGCATTTGAAGAAATTATCTGGTGAGCTAAGGAAAGCTAAACTATATGGAAAAATTGAGAAATGTGATTTTATGCTTCCAAGTGTAGTTTTCCTAGGCTATATTATTAGTGGAGAAGTTATTAAAGTAGATCCTAATTTGGGCTATAAAAGAATGGCCTATCCCTAGGAATGTTCATGATGTGAGAAGTTTTCATGGATGAGCTAGTTTTTATAGAAGATTCATTAAGGATTTTTCTATTATAGCTACACCTATTACTCAACTCATGAAAAAGGGTGAATTTTATTGGGGACAAGAAGCTACTCAAGCCTTTGAAACCCTAAAAGATAAACTTTGTCATGCCCCTATTCTATCCTTATCCAACTTTAGCCTTCTTTTTTAAGTGACTTGTGATGCTAGTGGAGTTGGAATAGGAGGAGTACTTTCCCAGGAAAAGAAACCTATATCATTTTTCTCTAAAAAGTTGAATGGAGCCAAACTTAACTATTTGACTTATGACAAGGAATTCTTTTCCATCATACGGAGTCTAGAGACATGGATTCATTATCTAAGACCAAAACTATTAGTGTTACATTTGGATCATGAAAGTTTAAAATACTTACATAGTCAAAAGAAAGTAAATCTGAGACACACAAAATTGGTAAATTTCTTACAATCCTTTATGCTCTCTGTCAAACATTTACATGGTAAAGAAAATGTAGTCGCTGATGCTCTTTCTCGAAGGTCTACATTACTTGTTATGATGGATGCAAAAATCTTAGGTTTTGAAATGATGAAAGGCTTATATCCTAATGATGAAGATTTTAATGACATGTTTAGTGCATGTAAAGAAATTGGATACCATATAAGATGGATTTTTGTTTAGACTAAATAAACTTTGTATTCCTAGATCTAGTATTAGAGACTTGCTTATCAAGGAAATATATGAAGGTAGCATTGTGGGACATTTTGGTATACATAAAACTATGGAATTATTACAAGAAAATTTCTATTAGCCAAGAATGGTTAAGCATGTACAACCCATGATAAGTAGATATTCTACATGTCAAAAAAGTAAAATTTACTTTCATAAAGGCTTATACACACCTTTACCTATTCCTGATAAACCATGGGAAGGAGTTAGGATGAACTTTATCCTAGGGTTACCAAGAACACAACGTGTTAAAGATTCTATTCTTGTGGTAGTAGATTATTTTTCTAAATTGGCTCATTTTATTCCATGTAATAAAACCGATGATGCCGCACATGTTGTTGACTTGTATTTTAGAGAGGTTGTTAAACTTCATAGAATACCTAAATGATAGTTTCTGATTGGGATGTCAAGTTTATAAGTTATTTTTGGAAAACTTTATGGCATATGCTTGGTACTAAATTGTTATTTAGCACTTCGCATCATCCGCAAACTGACGGTCAAATTGAGGTAACTAATAGAACTCTTGGTACATTATTAAGAGGTTTATTTAATAAAAGTACAAAAGATTGGGATGTTAAGTTAGCTCATGTAGATTTTGCTTATAATCGTAGCCCTTCTAGTACTACTCAAACTAGTCTGTTTGAGGTGGTTTATGGTGTGAATCGTCACATGCTTATTAACATGATTCCGTTGAAAAAAGGTGAATTGAAAAATTATGAGGCTAAAGATAGAATACAATTTTTTCAATAATTTCATGAGGAAATCAAAAATAATATTGAAAAAGCCAATGCCAAGTATAAAGCTGAAGCAAATAAGCATAGAAACTCTTATGTGTTTTGTCCTGGTGACTTAGTTTGGTTACATTTGCGTAAAGAAAGATTTTCTAATTTATGTAAAAATAAACTAATGCCAAGAGCTGATGGTCCATTTAAAATACTAAGAAATTTTGGAGATAATTCTTATGAACTTGAACTTCCAGATTCTTATGGTGGAATTTCAAGAAATTTTAATGTTGGTGATCTGTGTCTTTATTATTCTGATGAAACTTTGAGGGCGAATTCTTCTCAACTTAGGGAGAATGATGCAGGAGAATCTAATGAACCTAATGATTGTCATGTTCATATTAATCCTCGAGGTAAGGAAGATGATTTAGCTTTCTCACTGTTGGAGCCTATCATGTTAAATATTATTGATATTGAAAAACATTCAAGTTATTCTTGTAGGTATGTCACATATTTGCAAGAAGAAGATGTTCATACACTTTAATGTGTACAAGTATTCAAAACATGCAAGACTATGATATACATGGGACGATACTTTACAACAAGAAGATATAGTTATGATGTTAAATAGTTGTATTACCTTGCTTTGAACCCTAACCCTAAGTGTATTTTATGTAAGTTAGGGTATTGATATAATTTCATGTATGTATCTTATTCAATTTTATAGCTTTGTAATATTAATCCTTACTATCATTTAACCAATGATACTATGCTTTGGATTAAGGTCAATATGGGATTAATTCAACCATGATAAATGGGCTTAGATTAAGGGAAATACTCGACTAGTTTAGGCTAGCTAACCACTGACTATCTTATATAACTCTTGTGTGCATGAATTGTAATGTAGCCTTGAATATGAATTTTTGATCAAAATTTGAGCATAGTTAGCTGAAGTCTATCTCTCTCTCTTTTGAGTATTTTTTAACCAAAGAAGCCCGGGGTATTCGCCTTCAACATCAACACTCAAACTCGACAGATTTGAAGATCAACTCAAATCTGCCGAGACTCCTAACCTTTGTCCTTCGATTTCTTCACCTGTAATCCTTATGAACACTTCGTTTCTTTTGCATTATTTTGTGGGTGACAACTTCCTCTATCACCCTTTGATCCAACCTTCCAGCTACTTTGATAAACCACATCGATTTTACTCCTTAACTAAAGTAATCCATTGCTTAAATGAAAGAACTATATAAGTTGTAGCTTGCAACAATATGTTCCTTAAATAAGGGAATTATTTATTTCATAGAACTATTAAATTTCTATGTTCCCCTTAAACTAGTGGGGATGTATGCTTCTTGAAATCATGATGAAATATGTCTTAGAGATATAAATCAATAATTGGCCTCAACATTGTTGAAAATAATTGGTTGTTTTATATTACCCCATGCCACCAAATTTCCCATACGAACATTATCTTGAGATTCATCATCTATTTATGGATGGATTATGTATATTTCATTTAAAAAATGTAAGGTCTTCCTAAACATTATATCCCTTATAGGATATTATTTAAGTTATTCAACTATACAATATAATGCTTCCAACTGAGCTTTTGAAGAATTGCTTAGAATCTAGGTCACAATGCTTAGAACAAAGATTATATCTAATTGAGTATGAATTTATTAGATCAGCTTTCCTACTAAGTGGGTGTATCACCTTTTATCTATACACTTTTTCCATCTTAAGGCTTCAACATTGTGTTAGGGCCCATGGGAGTGTGTATCAATGTAAACCCACTCATATAAGTTTCTCTAAAGAGGTATAGGACATATTTTTGCTAGGAAATTGAGAGTCCCATCTTTGATCTAGATACATTCATTCCTAAAAGTACCTTAGGTGTCCTAGGTCTATGATATAAAATTCTTTAAATATTAAAAGATTTAGATTTTTAATTTCTTCTAGATGATAACTCATGAGGACTATGTCATCCACGTATAATATTAGTATGGTAACTTTACCATTAATGAAGTGTTTGGAGAATACAACAAAATCATCTTGAGACTGTAAGTAGCCCTCATCCTTTAGTAACTTTATAAATTTGCCAAACAATGCATGGGGTGATTGTTTGAGATCATATCGAGCTATTCGTATTCTACACACTTTACCTCTTGTGTAATTAGTTTTGAACCCAAATGGATGCCCATATATATACACACACATACACACACACGCATTTCCTCCACTAATTCTACATTTAGGAATGCATTTTCACCTCAAGTTAGAATAATGGATAGTTTTGATTTACAATGATGGATAATAGAACACATATAATATTTAGTTTATTTGTAGTCACTCTTATATGGCTATATATATATATATATCCTATTACTACCAACCTAGCTCTAAGACAATCAACATTACCATCAACTTTATTTTTTAGTTAAACAATCCACTTGCACACTACATATTGTTTTATAAGTGGTATAGTAGTTAGGAACCAAGTTTTATTCTTTTGATGAGTCAAAATTTCTTCTAGGGTGGAAACTCTATATTTATGAAGCTTTAGAGCATGATATACTACATTCAAGAATTTAGATTCTATAACGAGCTGTCACATAAGCCCTAAACCTATATGACATCTTTGAACAAGTCATGTAGTTATGTTAAGGAGGTTAAGTACATGAGTTAACTCCTTTTCTTCAAGAAATATGAAGGTTTAAATCCAAATATGATTTACCTTCTTATTAATAGCAAGAAAATTTCTACTTGACCTTATGCACTTCTATGGTGTTGGTCCTAAGCTAGAATCCTAGTTTTGGTAATGTTGATCAAGTTGCTGGGGTTTCATTTTCTTGGTGTAGAATTTTATAGACTCATTGAGAAGGATGAGGTGATCTAAGTAAATAGTTGGTGATGAGTTCATATTTTGACACATTTTATACTCTTATAATCTTAGTTTTTGGTAGTTTATTTAACTAATATAGGGGAATAATTATTGTTTTATGCTTAAGTGGTAAAAATTGCATAATAATTATTATTTAAGCTAAAATGATATAAATTAAGTAAATTTAGAATAAAATATTATTTATTAATATTTATTTAATTTTATTTTGTAGGTTTTGTTTTTAAGTAAAAGAAAATAAAAAAAAAGATTTGGACCTTCGGACCAACATCCAAAGGCCGAAGGCCCAAAGGCCAAGAAACGACGAGTACACCGAACGAAGCCAAACAAACACAGCGCATGAGAAGAAAAGTCATTCGTTAGGGCTGACGTGGAAAACGGAAGAATCGGCGCACGACAAGAAAAACGGAGAAAAGAAGAGTCAGCTAAGGGCTGACGTTGCACAGATGGAAAAAGCTGCCAGGCACGAAGTAAATAAAAAGGAGAGGCACGGAACACAGAGAGGAAAACCGTCAAGGTAGGCGGCCTCTGCCGTTAGGCACCCAAGAGGGCCCGCACGAAAAGAAAGAAAATAAGCCGCACAACGGCAGCAAGGACAAGAGCCTTCACAGGCTCGGACGACGAGGAAACAGCACCGCAAGACGCAGCCATCAGCCGAACGGAAAAAGAAAAAGGAAAGAATTTTTGCACGAAAATAAAGGCAACTCCGAGAGAAGAGAAAATAAGATAGAAGAATTTATCTGGTAGAATTTATTTTAGATAAAATTAATTTTTATCTGAATAAATTCTTGATCTTTTATCCAAAATTAATTCTGGTTATTTCTTTCTCTTATTTTTAATTTATATTTTAGATATTTATTTCTGTGTAATTAATTCTATAATTATGGCTGGTTGATTATTTATTGTTAGAGAATAAATTGAAACCCTGGATTAGGATTTGAATTAAAATTTTATTTTCTTTGTTTCATGAGATTGTTTCTTGACTCTATGTTAATTCCTATCGTTTATATGTATAATTCTGTCAAGTATAGTTTATTTGGTGCATGCCTTGTTCTGGTTTCCTCATAAGTGACAGTATGTAGGATTATTTGCCTGCGAGGTGGCCATCTAAATATACTAGAATTTATATATATAAATTGCAGCTAGGTTAGATAACAATTCACCTAATAGTTTTGTGATTCTAACCGAAGTAGTAAAACGTTTCGATATGTGTGGGTCAAGGATAGGAAATACAGCTAGACATGCGTTGTGTACTAGTCTGGGTACTTAGATTGACAGCCTTCCACTTACACTTAATGCATTAAATCTAGTTAAATATAGGAGCCGCTTGTTGCTGCTATATTGCTAGTATTTAATAGGGTTAATATAGGCACGTTGTCGTATTAATTAATTAAGGGAAGTAATATAAGGTGTATGGACCTGCGTTTGGTGTACAACTTGGTCAATCTCATTCTCACGATTAAATATTAACTTAGAAATAAATATTATATTTCGACCTAATCTAGTGGTGGATTTTTATTTCCCTAACATATTTCTCATATCTGCAGGTTTCCCATTATTTTTATTATTATTAGTTTATTTTATTTTATTCCTTTTATTATTTTATTATTATTATTTTTATAACCCCCATTAGTATTTTTCTTATTTATTTATTCTGTGTTATTTAGGATTTTTATTTTTAGTTTTAGTTTTATTTTCAAGCTAATTAAATAGAGGTGAGCCCTCTCAATCCCTGGCCTAGAACGATACCTTTATTTACCAGTGCTATAATTGACAACAAGAGGGTTTAAATTGCGTGCCGACTACGACCACACCAATTTTGGCGCCGTTGTCGGGGATTGGTAACTTCACCTTTATTTTGTTGGTATTTTTAGTGTGTTTTCATTTTTAGTGTTTTTGTATTTTTTTCTTTTAGTTTTGTTTTAGGTTTTCTTAGGATTTTTGGTGTGTTTTGTTTTGCTATTAACCTTTTCCTTTGAAGTGTTAGTGTTTTCAGAGGTTATGAGAGGATCCTTTGGTTATGGAAAACTTTGCGTGAATCCTAATGCAAGAGTAAATGAGGTAAGTTTGAGTAATCTTGATGATAAACTTAACAAACTCACTACTCTTGTTTTGTAGGTAGCTGAAGCTACTGAGTTATTAATACAAGTGGAGTGTGTCATACGCAAGGAAATCCATATGCTTACCATGAACAAGCTATGAGAGGAGGAGGATGGACACAATCTGGTGCTCAATATTTCAATGGTTTTCAAGGAGATGATCCCTATACAAGCACATACTATTCTGGAATAAGGCATCAACCCAACTTTGATGGGAGATGAATGATCATTATTCTGTGCCATATCAAGACCCTTACACACGTGATTATGAAGTGTCAAAACATTATCAATATCCTCAACAAGAATCTTCTCCAGTTTCAGAACCCTCAAGTTCAGAAAGAATGGATAAGCTTCTTGAAGCATTGACAAATGGTCAAAACTGGTTGGTAGAAGGGCAAAATCAACTGATGCAAATTGAAAGGGTGTCACTGCTAGAGGAGAAAATGGGTTATATGGTCAACCTGATGAATCAATTACAAGCACAGGAAGAGCTCTCTAGTACTTTAGTTCCAAATTCAAGTGAGAGTTATGAGGGTGATGATGCCATATCTAAATGTAAGGATGAGCTAGTTGAGGAGATTTCCATGGAGAACATTGAAAAGAAAAATCATGTGGAAGAAGAGCATATAAAAGTAGAAGAAGAATATCATCAAAACGAGGATCAAGTGAACAAAGAGAAGTATATGGATGACAAGACTATCACTTTCATCTACCATATACCATCTTTGAACATTTATTCCCCAATTTTGCTTGGAGATAACCATGAGACACAAGGTAAGCCTTTGAACCACGTTGATTTTATTTATGCTAACCACACTCCTTGTTTTCCCTCTTTTTGCAGGTTGTGTAGATCCAAGAGTGAAGAGAGTAGTCAAATCACCTTGGATACATCTGATAAGAAGCGTAATGCTCCAAAGGAGAGGTTATGTTGGAAGGATGTGTTTAAAGATTTTGATATGGGAAAATATGTTCTTCCTTTCATAGAGAGATCACGATACATGGACATAGAACAAAACATACTCTCTTTACACACCTGCTTAAACTCCATGTTAGGTAAGTTACGTTCTTGTTGGATCAAATCTTTCATTAAATCTAATATTTTTTCTTTTTCTTCCTTGCAAGATAAAGATGATCATCACGAGGAAGGATTTGGTGAAGCAGCTCTCAAGTGGACGTATCCACCTTGAACGAGAAAAACCGAGATCATGTCAGGCTGAAGACATAAAAACAAGTGCTACTTGGGAGGCAATCCAATGTCATAAGGGAGTTCTCTATCCTTTAGTTATTTATTTATTTATTCTGTTTTCTCCATACTTTAAATTACATGTTTTCCCTCGTTGTTTACACATTGAGGACAATGTGTGATTTAAGTGTGTGGGGGTGTGTGTTTTAAGTTTTCGCAAAAAAAAGAGATAATTTTTTTTAGAGTTTTTAGAGTGTTTAGTATTTTTAGAGTCATAGGAGCCTTAACTAGTTAATGAGGAGTATATCTTTGAAATCTAACGAAAAAAGGATCATGAAATCGAGATAAAGCAAGTAGAGATTTTTTGTGTTAATTTTGATATAGGGAACACATATCTACGTGTCTAAATGTGAATTGAGAAAGAACATGTATGATTTTCTAACCACCGACATGGCATGTTGAGATTCATCATATTCCTTAGTGAGCTTTTGAACCATATGTACCTTCATATTCTGAGCGAATTTACACAAAATATTCTACTTTTCTTGGCTTCAAAATTTCTTTGTAAACCTCATATATGTTTAATTGCTTTGATCAAATTATTTTCCATAGATCATGTAATGGACTATAGAGATTATTAGAACTTACTCTTGTACTAGTCGAAGCTTATAGTTAAAACATGCTCTGATTGAGAAAATGATAAAGGCAGCTTAGGAATTTTCCATCACATGACCAAATAGCTTAACCTGATTTGTTTATATATAATGTACATCCCATAGAAACCTTTTGAGCCATACATGGAACATACATTTTTCTTCATTATCCACATTGAATAACCGTTGGGCCTTAATCTCCTTACCTTTGCTTAAAGCTAGTGGAAGGAAATCAAATCGTTATGGATATAAAGAGTGGTTGTCTATGTGTATGTGAAAGAAATATATATATATTTATGCTAAGAAAGGGGATTTGTTATGTTTGGCGAAAAAAAAAATTTTGAAAAAAAAATGAAAATTGTCAAAAAACAAAAGGAAAAGAAAAGAAGAAAAATAATACAATTAAGGAAGAGAGGGAGTTATGGAGATAATGTTGAGAAAGTTCTATTCATGTTCTATTTTGGTGTGAAGGTGGATATATGTATCATTGATCGTTGATGTGGAGTTAAGCTTATATTTCATCTAATTATTAGATTCCACTAGCTCTCTATCTTTTTAGCACCACATTCCTAAAATAATCCATACCCTTCTTTACCTTAAACCCTGCCACAACCAATAAGTAAGTCCTATTTGATTCTTAAGATGAGCAGCCTTTGATTTGATGGAGATTAGTCACAAAAGTTAAGCATATGGTTCGGTCCATTTGGCAAGTATTTGATATCTTTCATGAGGTTTTATCCACAAGAACATGAGCCTTCTTTGTTTATATATGTGAGTCATTTGTTATCTTTATCATCTTATCTCACATATATGAGTGTTTCTATACATTTGTAGCCATGCATCTAAGAGAAAGAAAAAATAGAGGGTATCCATAGTGAGGATGGATCTTGATGTGACTAAGGCATGGTATATTTTCATCCATAATATTGATCTGTTCATACCTGTCATGTTTATGTGCGAACCATATGTTGAAATTGATCGTTTAAATTTCCCAATGCCGAATCTTGATTGATTGCTAATCTTGACGTTTGAAAGTAAAAGATTCTGAGACAAATATGGTTAAGGGTGTTAGGTATATTTTTATTTTATTTTATTTGTGTGTGATTTTGTGGGTATATCATCTGCGAAACCCTCACGAGACCTTACTCGTCCTCAATGGGTGACCTAGGTGTTTAAAGGGCTTGTTGAACATGCTAAGTGTAATCGTGAGACCTACGAAAGTGGCTAGTTAATTTTATTTTATTTATTTAGAGTAATAAATTGCTTGAGGACAAGCAAGAAGATAAGTGTGGGGGTGTGATGAGTTCATATTTTGACACATTTTATACCCTTATAATCGTAGTTTTTGGTAGTTTATTTAACTAATATAGGGGAATAATTATTGTTTTATGCTTAAGTGGTAAAAATTACATAATAATTATTATTTAAGCTAAAATGATATAAATTAAGTAAATTTAGAATAAAATATTATTTATTAATATTTATTTAATTTTATTTTGTAGGTTTTGTTTTTAAGTAAAAGAAAATAAAAAAAAGATTTAGACCTTCGGACCAACGGCCAAAGGCTGAAGGCCCAAAGGCCAGGAAACGACGAGTACACCAAACGAAGCCAAACAAACACAGCGCACGAGAAGAAAAGTCATCCGTTAGGGCTGACGTGGAAAAAGGAAGAATCGGCGCACGACAAGAAAAACGGAGAAAAGAAGAGTCAGTCGAGGGCTGACGTGACATAGACGAAAAAGCTACCAAGCACGAAGTAAATACAAAGGAAAGGCACAGAACACAGAGAGAAAAACCGTCAAGGTAGGCGGCCTCTGCCGTTAGGCACCCAAGAGGGCCCACACGAAAAGAAAGAAAATAAGCCGCACAGCGGCAGCAAGGATGAGAGCCTTCGCAGGCTTGGACGACGAGGAAACAACACCGCAAGACACAGCCGTCATCCGGACGGAAAAAGAAAAAGGAAAGAATTTTTGCACGGAAATAAAGGCAGCGCCAAGAGAAGAGAAAAAAAGATAGAAGAATTTATCCAATAGAATTTATTTCAGATAAAATTAATTTTTATCTGAATAAATTCTTGATCTTTTATCCAAAATTAATTTCGGTTATTTTTTTCTCTTATTTTTAATTTATATTTTAGATATTTATTCCTGTGTAATTAATTCTATAATTATGGCTGGCTGATTATTTATTGTTAGGGAATAAATTGAAACCCTGGATTAGGATTTGAATTAAAATTTTATTTTCTTTTTCGTGAGATTGTTTCTTGACTCTATGTTAATTCCTATCATTTATATGTATAATTCTGTCAAGTATAGTTTATTTGGTGCATGCCTTGTTCTAGTTTCCTCATAAGTGACAGTATGTAGGATTATTTTCCTGTGAGGTAGCCATCTAAATATACTAGAATTTATATGTATAAATTACAGCTAGGTTAGATAACAATTCACCTAATAGTTTTGTGATTCTAACCAAAGTAGTAAAACGTTTCGATACGTGTGGGTCAAGGATAGGAAATATAGCTAGACATGCGTTGTGTACTAGTCTGGGTACTTAGATTGACAGCCTTCCACTTACACTTAATGCATTAAATCTAGTTAAATATAAGAGCCGCTTGTTGCTGCTATACTGTTAGTATTTAATAGGGTTAATATAGGCACGTTGTCATATTAATTAATTAAGGGAAGTAATATAAGGTGTATGGACCTGCGTTTGGTGTACAACTTGGTCGATCTCATTCTCACAGTTAAATATTGACTTAGAAATAAATATTATATTTCGACCTAATCTAGTGGTGGATTTTTATTTCCCTAACATATTTCTCATATCTACGGATTTTCCATTATTTTTATTATTATTAGTTTATTTTATTTGATTCCTTTTATTACTTTATTATTATTATTATTATTATTTTTATGACCCCCATTAGTATTTTTCTTATTTATTTATTCTGTGTTATTTAGGATTTTTATTTTTAGTTTTAGTTTTATTTTCAAGCTAGTTAGATAGAGGTGAGCCCTGTCAATCATCGGCCTAGAACGATACTCTTATTTACCAGTGCTACAATTGACAATAAGAGGGTTTAAATTGTGTGCCGGCTATGGCCACACCAGTTGGTGATAAGTGTAGGGAATATGAGGGCTCAATAGTTTTGTGACAATGGTGTTTGAAGAGTTTTGTGACTTATGGGTGTTAGGGTACCCTAGAAATGGCTAATTACTTACATGTTTAGATAGACTTGAGATAGAGGAAAGTGTAAGGATAGGATTAATTGGGTTGATAAAACTACGAATTTTGCAATTTATGTGTATTTATTTTACCTCAGATTTTGAACATTGGAGAAGAGCGGTTGGTTTTCAAATAAAGTGGTACCTATGGTGAGGAAGAATTTATTTGGTATAAAGAGAAAAATAAATTATAACCTTTATTTTTTGTGAGGAACCTATAAATATAAGCTTGAATTCATGCTCATCAAGTTTCCCCTACTGTTAAGATATACATGAATAAATGTAGTGCAACTAAAAATTATAAATGGAATATGTGATATCAAATGGGAATTTTGATAGCTTTCAAAATTTTTTGTATTGAATATTTTTATTTGAAAGAATGTGAGAGAATTGTATTTATGAAATAAATGGCAATAAAAAAATCCATAATCTTTTAGTAACATTAGTTGGGATCATTGAGGTGCGGGTAACTTCAAATATGTGGTGAATTTTACACTCAGCCACACCTTTTTGATGAGGTGTTTCAAGATAATAAATTTAATGGATAATTCCATTATATTAAAAATGGGAACCATGAAAGGAATAAAAAAGAAGTCTCAAGCATTATTACTTTTGAGGACCTAAATATTGGCATGAAACTAGGTCTTAATTATAGTATGAATACTTTTTGAATAGTTGGTTGGTTTATGTTTTCTTTTTCATGAGAAATATCCAACTTAATTAGGTGTGAATGTCAAATATGAGGATAAACAATTTAATTATAGGGATAATAAATATTTTGTTTAGGCCTTAGATGTCACAAAAAATAAGAGCGAATGGTTGAGTTAATTTATATGATAAAGGTGAATTGTGCTTTGAGTATGCCAAATTTGGCAAGCATCACAGTAAAATAAATTTTTATTTTTCTTGACAAATAATGATGGAAATAGGTGTTTTAATTACAAGAAATTTAGATGAACTAGGAGATAGTGCCACAAAATGATTGCACTATTCTTATTGAGTTGGTTAAGGAACTTATAATGGTTAATTAACCAACGTTATGGGTTGACAATAGATTATTGTTGATGGGAAATTATGAAGGCATATATTTTTTTAAAACAATAATAGGATTGTAGAATATGCGGCATTGCCAATAATCTTCCCCGAGCTCAATCTTTGAAAAATTACAAGAATTAGTAGAGAGATTGGTTTATAGTGAATATATTAATGTTAATTTCTCACATAGATAATATTACAATCCATATGAATAAATTATAAAGTTGAGTATAGAATAAATGTGCTTGAGATACATATATTTTTTAATGTAGCTAAATTAGAGTGTGAACTATTAGCTTTGTATATAGTTTGATTATTAAAAGAAGGGGTAAAAGTAGAGAAAAGAGATCTATCACCTATCATATGATAAAATGCTTTGGAATATGCTTCCAAGATGGGGAAAATGACTTCGCCATATTAGGATATTAGTTTCCAAAATTCTAAGATGATTGTCCCACTATCTCATTAATCGAAGGGTTGGTTGATAGATTTGCTTTATTGATGATATGCTAAAGAAGTTCTAGCTAATCCTTTGTAAAAGGAACCTACTTTTTCGGCTTTATTTCTTGGACAATGATTATATTTTCTCAACTTTCTCAACCTTTATTAGTGTGCTTGGGCTTCTAGTTTAGCTATTTTCCATGCAAATCCCAACACATTTATTGTACATGGTTTTGTTTTTTGTTTTTTTTTTATTATCGTGGCCACATTAAGGGTTTCCTTTTTGTTGTTTAAAACACTAGTATTTTGAGATATAATAGTAAGAAGGGGCTAATTATTAGTAGTTAAAGGTGTTTTAGGTTAAAGTCACTTCCTACTTCCTTTACAACAAACCTCTGGTACTACTTCATGTAGTTTAGTTAGGAAAGTTGTTAAAGTTGAGCCCATGGATGCTTTCTTTGATCCTACCATGGTTGGTGTGGCTTAGAGTAGAGGAGGTAACTTAATTTGAATTGGAGATGACAAAAGGACTAAAGTTTATTGATATGATACCATGAACTCGATTAAAAATGTTTATTATTTTTTACATTAGGCATAGAGCTGAGAATATATACATAATAATTAGGTATGTGAATCCTAGATTCTATTATTACAATCAATCTATCTTTTTGAAGTAATATCTTTATATAAATCAATAAGGATAATAATTAAGCCAAAATTACAAAAAATTATTCCTTCAATAGAGGATATAAATATGCCATAATAATATGGTTCTTAAATAATGTAACTATATATTTCATAGGTATAGTATGAATTTTTTCAATTTGGAATATGATATGAAGGAGGAAGCTTTCTCAAAGGGAAAAGGAGTACTTTCATAACTTGATGTTAGAGCTAATTGCTCGACATACCAGAAAAAGAAAGAGAGATATTAGCTATATATTGGAATTTTTATCATCTAATCTAGATATCATTCTCTCAATTGAGACCGTAAGTTTACAATTATTTTCTTTAGATTTATCCAAACTCTATTTAGTCTGTTTCCAAGTAACATGATCAAATCTAATCATTCTTTTGGGATCCACTTGAATTGGTTTTTTATCAATTATTTTTTAATGTTATTAATGGTATATTAATTCTTATTAGGATTACATTTTTTCATTACCTAATTGAGTGATTCTAATGACCATTGACCATTTCCATTTATGTTTGATTTATTACTAAATGTTGCATAACCGTTGGCTTTCAAAAAGTTCTACCATTTTTATTTTGTAATTAAGCGTAACACCCCTTATTTTTACCAACCAATAATTTTTATTTTAAAATATGATTTACATAAACAAAATAAGATATAGGGATGAAACTGCCATATCTAACATTGAGAGAAGTGTATACATCACCTAATTGATATCAAGTTAAGACTTGAAACTTAAATGAGAACCATAATATACATAAAATAAGTTCAAAGAGTACACAATTCTAATGAAGTCTCAAAAGATGGGAAGGGGGTTTAAGTACATAGGGGAAAAGACTTAAAGTCCATAAGGTATTTAGAACAAAACATGAAAAGAAGAACACCAGATAACCTTTATACTTATCCCATCTTATTAAATGATACAACTTAAATAGATAGAAAAGTTTTGGATCATCATTCCCTTGATCCTTCTGGCTCTCGAAATTCTTCAGCCATCACATGCAATTTATATATTCCTATGAAAAGTGTAATATCACTGTACTGAACTGTTGTGTAAATCAAAATTCCTCTAAAGAGCTAGCATGGTGACACAATACATAACACACATAAGTATAAGATCATGCATAAAGAAATATGATCACATAGTTCTAATAAAGAATGCACAAATCATGTTAACACAAAGTACTTATATGTAATATTATCAAACATCTCATCTTTTCACTCAAGGTTGTAGTCATAAGATAATAATAAGAATAAAGGCTAAATAATCTCAACATATTCCATTTACTAAGTCATTTGAGGTGATCAAATCAACACAATTAACTCAACCTTGATAGGTATGATAATCTCAACCATGGAAACCATCAATGTCATCAACCAAAGTAACTCACTTCCTTCTAAGATAGCTAGTTAAGGAGGCACATGATTACTCATCACAAACATAATACCTATAGCTCTAACTCTTTAAATGTGTCTACTAGTATAATGTTTTTTATTCAACTTATAAAGTAGAGATGAGCCCTTTTATCTGAAGGTTTTTTGTACTCAGGAGCCTAACTTGAGGTACTATATGCTTGCCTAACTCAAACCATATTTACATAAAATGATTAATACTTTAGGTAAACAAGGCATCCATATATCTAAACTACATGTGAATCAAGTCATTAAGACTTTAGCCACTGAGGGTCATAACCATCAACTAGCCAAGAAAGGCTAATGTTAGACAAAATACCATAATATCTCAATAAATAATTCATTTGCATCTTAGCCCTTTCATTCCTATTAGTCAAAAGTTAACAAAAAGTTAACCACCAATGACATGGTTAATAATCAAACCTAAAGTAGACTATAATTCAGTCAAGGTTAACATATTCTCATCTATCCAATAAACAAACAAAATAATTCACCAAAGAATACCACAAATGTCCAAAGATGACACTTAGCTTAAAAATTTATTGGTGAAATCCCTAAAATAACCTTTTTAATATCAATAGATAACTTAGGGTCTAATTGAGAAAATTATCAGATATATATATATATTTTTTAAAATAATAAAATTTGGTCATATGCCATTATAAAATAAATTTCATGGTCAATAGTCAAAGTAAATGGTCAAGGTTATAGTCAAAGTCAAATGTTAGTGATCAAGGTTATGGTGAATGCCCTTACTTTGAATTTTAATAACCTAATATATGGTGATTAGTGAAGAATACTATGAATACCATGATGAGTACATTGAATATATGAATAACATTCAAAGAGTTCTTCATTTAAACCTAACCTATTCCAAACTATGATATTTTGTAAATCATGTTATAATAAGTCAAAAGATGTCATATTATATATCAAATTGCATCAAAAAATTCCAACAAACATGTTGGAATAAGAAATTCAAATAGAAACAAGAATAACACACAAACAAACCCTAATAGGCTGAGCCTATTACATAAATTCAAGAAATTTGACAGTTTGACTCTTTACATAGTTTTTAGCCATAACTTTTTATACACTTAACTAACTTGCAAACTGTAAAACGCTTTGTAAACTAGAAATATTAATATTCATTTGAAATATTAAAAATGCATAAAATTGGTACATAAAATTACACATATACCACAAAAAATAGGTAGATATTCCAAAATTTTATATATAACTTAAATTATTTCATGTTTTCACATACATTTTAGCATCTAAAGAGTTGTTAGATTTACCTACAACCAAGCCTAAAAAAATGAAATAAATAACAAATGGGTTTCTATGGGAATAAAACACTTAGTCCAGTTAGCCAAATCTATTGATCAATTTCTTGACTAATTGATGGGTTTGAGTAAACTGATCAAAGTGTTAAAAAAAAAAGGCAAAATGGGTTTATGTTGGAATTGAAGCCAAAACCTAGTTGGTCAACCAGCCAATCGGCTTCTAGATTAGTCAATGCATTTGAGTAAATAAATTAAAGTATTTTACTAGAGATACCCTTTTTATTAGAACTGAAAGTCCAAAGTAACCAGTTGATCAATTTTACAACAAGTAGATTGGTTTTTGGGGGTTTTTGAATACGCAAACTACTTGATCAGTTGCAAACATAGTTAGTTGGTTCCAACTAGAATGAAACATGTTCAAAGTTGGAATGAAACATGTTTAAAACACATCAAAAAGGGTGTGGGGTTTAAAAATAATAAAAATTTCATATCAAAATATTTATAATATTTTAAAACATCCCGAAGATTAAAATCAAAAGTGTTATTCTTTAATGACTCTATAAGATAATCTATGACCTGGAGTATAAACCCTTTGAAACACCCCCAAATTTTGAACAAGAAAATTTCATTTTCAAGACAATGTAGAAGCTTTTAAAAAAGAAAAAAATTTAGGGAATGATACTAACGCATTAATCATGAGAGAGACATAGTCATCACCTAAACCATGCTTGATGTAAGGAAAAACAGATCAATAATGAAATAATTCATGCTCTACTAATAATACAATAATTGTATGATCACAATGATGAGAATAGTAATATAGATAGAAGAGAGAATTTACACAATCTAAATACAAAAATCAAAGCATAAAGTTTAAGTAAAAAATAAGAACCAAAAGCATTATTATATAGTGGGTAAAATACACATAACTGGTTAGGTTAACTCTTAAATAATTGGAAATGTAATGCTCAACTACAAGAAATGGTTAGCTACTGGCCCATGACATCATCCTTAATGTACTATAGCTAATTATCATAGCCTTACAAATTTTCCTATGCTTATCATTGTGACACACAAATATATTATTAGCACAGTAAAGTACTAGTAAAACAAACTACCTAAAACATGGTAAGGGCTCATATTGCTCATTAAAGTCACATATTAACATGGTGATAAATATAATATGGTATACTTGAATGGTAAACATGGAAGAATAATAATACAAATTATGCATTAGAATCATATGGTGGAAACCATATTATAAATCTTCCTATAGTGACCACATAATTTTTAGTTATTAAGATAATCCGTTGGACCACGCCTAGTTTTCCACCATGAACAAAAGTCATGGCACCATACACACACAATGGGACACCACAACCACAACAGAGGGTAATGATACATCGAAGGGAATTTTCTTCGAGGATACCATGCTCACCACACATCAACTGCACTTGTGGTGGATAACACATAATGGGATAGCACACCCACCACACATGGTCAAAGTACATCAAGGGGGCTTATATCAGGATACTTCACCTGCCGCACCTTGAATGCCTGCGCTACAAGGTTAACAAAATTTGGGATACCACACCCACCTAAGGAACACACAATACAAAGTGCCAAGGATCTTGTATTTGGATACCTTACCAACCCATACTAGACATTGATACCATGCCAAGTGGCCATAGCATAATCCTATACCTAAAAATATGTACACACCCCCTACTAACCACAATTCAATAGAGAAGGAGTTATGTACTGATTAAAAAGATAAAAACATAGGATGACCTACCCACTAAGTCCCAACTAGCTACCTTGAGAATCGGAGAAAATGGATTGAATTTTTTTAATCCATTATTATTAATTACCAAGTGACATCAAAATTCATAATTCACTCCCATTCATAACTAATTGGGCGTTTCCAAGTGATAACGACAATTACATCATAGGCATATAAGTTACTAATTGAGTGTTTAGAGGTGACGCCAAACTTAACCAATCATGGCACCATAATATCATCATTTTGATCCATGTTAAATTCTTAAGTATAATTGAAATTAGGATTAAAATGTTATAATGACATAGGCACATTAATATATATTGCCCAAAAAAATAACATTAAATGCCAAGCAAAAAAAGGTACAAAACAGGCAGACTAGTCGATCAGTCCTTAGGACCCAAAGATTGTTTTGGTCACACTAGACCCGAGAAGAAAAAAAAACAAAAAAAAACAATTAACTTGTTGTCCCCATTGATTGACTATTTATAGGAAATTAATTTATGTAGAGACCATGCCACCCTGGTCACAAGGCCACCGATCGATGGGTTTGGCAAACCGATTGACTATTCACGTGAACTTATTGACTGGTTTAGCAAACCAATCGATTGTTCTCGCAACTAGCCATTAAAAGTTTTAAACCAAGCAATTTTACACACAACCAGTCTATTAGTCCAACAAACTGATCGATTAGTCTAGGTGAAACAACACCTATACCTGCCATC
Source organism: Tamarix austromongolica (assembly GCA_039764185.1). Lineage (NCBI taxonomy): Eukaryota > Viridiplantae > Streptophyta > Magnoliopsida > Caryophyllales > Tamaricaceae > Tamarix > Tamarix austromongolica. The sequence continues at coordinate 54,052,831 of CM077815.1, forward strand.
CACTTAACAAAAAATTATCCAACTTTACTATATTAATATGAGCATGTTTTTATGTCATAAAACACATAAAAAATACATATTATGGACATAGAATCATATGAGTACATGGGGCAATTAGCAGTTAACAAGATTATGCTCAAAAATACCAAAATCACGCATAATAACAAAGAACTCAAAACATGCTTAAACATAAAAGATGGAAACTTTACCATATAATTGAATCTAATAAGTCAATTAACTCAAACACAGCACATAAAATACTAGAACAAGAAACTACAATAGACAGCGAAAGACCTTATTCATATTAGGGATAAGATCGCCTTATATTCAAACAAATCTTCTAACATAAAATACTCCTAATTTGATGATCATCTACCAAGACCTAGATTCCTAAAAGATTCAAGATTAAAAAAAAATCTTTTTCTAAAAATTAATAAAATGAAATTATAAAAAAGAAGAAAAATGCCATAACCTAGCATTTTCTCAAAACAAATTAAGGAGAATAAAGTTAGGATCTTCAACCATTCTCAAAACCTTAATCTTTCATTACGTAAGAAAAAGAAGGGAGAGTTAAATATAAGATTAGGAGAAGAAAGAAGTGACAAGAATTTGACCAAAGGATGAGGAAATAAAAGGGAATCCTCTATTTCCTCAATAGTGAAGAAAGGGGAAGAAAAGTGGAGAATGGCTAACACTTAAAAATTTTTCAAAAATGAAAATGAAGAGTGAGGAAGCGTAGATGATAAGTAGTGAAATTAATCAGGAATGGGGTGTATAGAGAAGAGTGTTGGTCCAAATTCACAAGTGGGAGAGAGAGAAATACAACTTGGGTTGAGTGTGTACAACTAAGGCGTAAGGGAAACAATTAATAAGGTAAGGGATGTAGAGTGTCCCCAGGATGAGGTATGAAAAAGTTTAGTAAGTCAGGAAAAAGGTTTAGAAAGTCAAACACATAGTCATGTTTGTAGATGTAACACCCCAAAATTCACTATATTTTTTTTAAATGGAAGCAATTAAATTAATAACACTGAAAACCTGTGAATTCTGGAAATGTTACCGCCACACTCAATACTAGACCGGTTCACTCCTACCGTTCCAGCATTAAGTGCTAAGGCTAAGAAAAATGACTTGAAACATTAATAAATAATCCAAATTTATGATTACGAAAATCAATTACGTACTGTTCCTTACACAATCCAAAGTACGTGAATTAGTTCATCGAGAAAGGAGATAACTGCAATAATAAAACTGTTTCCTGATTATTCTCTTAAAAATTAAAGGAAATGGAAATAAAAATCTCAAGGAGAGCCGGCCACGTCACTATGGAAACAGGTCCCGCCCCATCATCACTCGACTCATCCTGATGTCCCATATACATCGATATCATCATAAAAGACATCTCCTACCTGCAGTAAATCAGATGGGCCTTCTACTCGTTGGAATGAGCAGCACCCATGAAACGGGTGATCAGTACGCTACGTACTGAGTAAGGTAACCAAGCACTGAAGCCAACACATAAGCATAGAGATTCATATATAGAACATAACAGAGGCATAATCACGGTAACATAATATCGTACAAACAATCGGGTAGATACTTAAAGTCCCAAAAAAAATCCAGATTAATTACTTAATTGATCTTTTATCGGAAATCGATACACATCATGCCTTTTATCAAATCCATGCGAATATGGGAGCCCCCACTATTATTGCCGGTGGATCGGAGGCACATAGGGTATTATACCCTAACCACTATTATAGCCGGTGGATCGGACACACATAGGACTACGCGTCCTAACCACTATTCCTGACCGGTGGATCGGTTGGCCCCGGTTCGCATGGTGTTCCACTGTAAGTAATTAGTATCTTTTAGGTACCTTGCAAACTATGGTTTATTTTTATTGAGCTCGGGAACCCCCACTATTATAACTGGTGGATCGGTTTCGCATAGGACATCATGTCCTAACCACTATTATAGCCGGTGGATCGGTCACACATAGGGTAAACACCCTAACCACTATTCTGAACCGGTGGATCGGTTGGTCCCGTCTCAACGATCTTCCACTTTAAGTAATTAGTGTCTTAAGTATTTTATTCCAAGCTTCATCCTAGATAATACCCTAGATATGCATGATCAACACTATACAACCCTAGCTCCACGTAAAATACTCTTCCAATCAAACCCTAATCCCCACACAAACCATACTCACATGCGAACCCTAACTCCACGTAAAACATAGTTCCATGCAAACCTTATCTCCCATGCAAACCCTAATTCCACGTAAAACATGTTTCCATGCAAGCCCTAACTCCTATGCAAAACCCTAACTCCACGTACAACATATTTCCATGCAAATCCTAACTCCCATGCAAAACCCTAACTCCACGTACAACATATTTCCATGCAAATCCTAGCTCCCATGCAACCCATTTTCCATGCAATCCCCACTTTTAGGCAAAACCCTAATCCTCATACAAAACCCTAATCACCAGACAACCTCATGCGAAACCCTAATCCATGCAACTCCCTATCAATATTTTATTACTCCATCATGCATATCTTGAGGCCACATTATACAACAATAATAATATAAATGTACACATGATTCTCATGTCATCCTTTATCCACACCAACATACTTCAATTTCATACTCATGCTGTATAAACAACAACTATACAATATTCACACAAGAGACACTATAATTAACACCATATGACATGCATAGCGTAAAATCACATAATTCAAGTATGGCCTTAGCACCCCTTACCTGAAATGTCACCGGTCTTGGAGCAAGCTCCTATACCTCTTGAGAGTTTTGAAAAGGCTCGCCTACTTTGGGAGAAATACTAGGATTAGGCTTTTCCTAAGAATGCTATTATTTCTAAATTATCCCAAGACCTTATTATTATTATTATTTTTTTTAAAATATTATATTAGAATTTACTCTACAACATACTAGTAGAAAATAAAACTAATGCAATTCAAAATACAAAGGGTGATATAAGGGTTTCTACCCTTCACCAAAATAATATTATAAAGATAAAATAATACTAATAATAATAATAATAATAATAATGATAATGACTAAATGTTATAAATAAAGATAATATTACTAATGGTTAATAAAAGTAGACTTAAAAATTCTGAAATACCAAAGTGCGAATATTAATATAACAATAGGGCCTCATACTTTCCGGAATAAATAATAACATAATAATAATAATTATTCTAATAATTATAATATTAATAATAATAATAAGAACGATAATAATCATATAATAATTCAATTAATAACTTAAGATTCAAAACTAACAATAATCTTATTTTATTACTACTTCCTACCCTGCAAGTAAAATTTAGTATAACTATTATATTAAATAATAATATTATTGTTAGCAAAGAAATAATTATTATAATCAACTAAATACAAATAACTAAAATAAAAACAGAATAATTTACAATAAATAGGAAATAAGGGTTAAGATGGTCTAGGGTTTCACCTTGAGTTGGCAGGAAGTGGCGGCACGGGCGGTGGTGCACGGCGGTGGCCGGAAAATGGGTCTAAGAGGGAAAAGATGAAGCACAAGAGAGAAATAGCAAGGGAAAAATTAGGATAAGGTTATGGTTCAGTAGAGGAGGATTATAGGGAGTTTTTTGGTGGTTCAGATGGCAGTGGAGGTGGCGGAAACGGCGGCGGACGGCGGCTTAAAGGTTTCGGGGAAAAAATTCAGGCGAGACAAGCAGCCAATTTGGCACGGCTATGGAGGCCCGTGCAAGAAGAAACGAGGTTTGAAAATGTTTTAGTTAGTTAGAGAAAATTTCAGGGAAGAAAATGGAATGTTTCGGTGGCGCCGACGTTGGCCAAAGGCGGTGGAATCTGCGTCTAAAATCTCGATGAAGACAGCCCTCACTCAGGGTTTCGGGTGAGGAAAAAAAACCAAAGCTCCCATAATCTAACTATTTATAGATGGTAAATGGGATAATTAGGTTTTGGAGGTCGGTAGGGAGGTATTAGGTTCGGGAATTTGGGTGGCCGGTGGCAGTAATTGGGCGGCCGACGTTTGGTTTGCTTCGGGGTTTCGCGAGGCTGGGGAGAAGAAACGCGCGAGATTTAACACACGACAATTACTCCAATTGATTCCTCGGGTCAAGGGGAATTCAAAGAGACAAGTAACGGCTGATTAAAGCCGCTGCAGCCGGAGACGCCATTGATGGGGTCGAAGGTTTCATCGCAGCGACGGGGAAGGACGGAGGAAGAAGGAAGAAGAAAGAAAGGTGGGCCGGTCGGCCGAGGAAGGAAAAGAAAGGGAAGAACCGGGCGGTTCGCGTGCGAGTCGGGGTTGTTTAAATGGAACGACGAGCTTCGGCGGAAACGGATCCAAAACGCGGCGCTGAGAAAGGAGGCTGAAGGGCGACGGCCGCGCGGGCGCGGGCTGCGCCGAGGAAGGAAGAAAAAAAGAAGAAGACTGGGCCGCAATTGGCCCAGTTCGGGGAAAAAGAAGAGGAAAAAGAAAAAGAAGAAAAAGAAAGGAAAAGGAAGAAAGAAAAAGAAAAAGGGAAAAAGAAAAGAGAAAAATAATTAGGTTAGGGTCAATTAAATTAATCTAAATATTTAGGACATTTAAAAATAATAATATTTAAATAAAATAATATTTAAATCCCTTTTTTGGCTAAATTAGGATTTTTAAAAGGTTTTCCATAAATTCCATTTTAATTAGCAAAACACCCTAATTATCTTCCATTAAATTATTTATAAAAATAATATTAATTTGGAACTATTTCCTCCTTCTTCTTTTAAATAAAATAATTTATTTAAATAAATTCCCAAATTAAAATCTTTAACTACCCAAAATATCCAAATTCCTCCTAATTAAAATACTTATAAATTTATTCTTGATTTTCCCTAATTAATTTCCTTTTATTTTAAATAAAATAATATACATAATTAAATTTTATAATAAAACCTCATTTGAATATACTATTTAAAATTATAAATTTTTGGGGTATTTCATTACTACCCCCTTAAAAATAGACTTCGCCCCCGAAGTCTCCTGCGGCTTCTAAGGAAAAGGTTTGAGACTTTCTAAGCATCTAGAATTACGATGTATAAACTAAACTCAACCAACTACCCCCTTAGGGTTAAACTAGATAAAAGTTTCTAACCTGTCTCAAAAAGCTCTGGATATGCTTTCCTCATATCCGTTTCGGTCTCCCAAGTAGCTTCTTCGGTTCCATGGCGACTCCATAAGATCTTAACCAGAGGCACCGAACTCGTACGAGTCTTCCTCAGCTTAGTGTCGAGAATCCGCACCGGTCGTTCCTCGTAAGTCATCGAATCATCCAGTTCAACCTCATCTGGTCGAATTACGTGTGACGGATCGGCAACATACCTTCGTAGCTGGGAAATATGGAACACATTATGCACTCGTGCCAACTCTGGAGGAAGAGCTAATCGGTAGGCAACTTCACCCACTCGCTCTAATATTTCATAGGGACCAATATACCTAGGACTCAACTTGCCCTTTCTTCCGAACCTTTGCACTCCTTTAGTAGGTGAAACCCTTAACAACACCTTGTCTCCAGGTTTAAATTCTCCATCCCTACGTCTCTTATCGGCATAACTCTTTTGTCTGCTTTGAGCTGCTCTCATCCGATCCTGGATTTGTCTGACCTGACGAGTCATATCCTCGATTAATTCTGGTCCTAACACAATTGTTTCACTGATGTCGCTCCAACACAAGGGCGTCCTGCACTTCCGTCCATACAATGCTTCGAAGGGAGCCATCCCAATACTGGCATGATAACTGTTATTATATGAAAACTCCACCAGATGCAAGCGTTCCTCCCAACCTCCCTGAAAATCCAACACGCACGCTCTCAGCATATCCTCCAGGGTCTGAATGGTGCGCTCTGTTTGCCCGTCTATGGCAGGATGAAAAGTTGTGCTCATCTTCAGTTTGGTACCTAAAACTTCTTGTAACTTTTGCCAAAAGTGAGATAAGAACCTCGAATCTCGATCGGAAACAATATCCTTAGGGACCCCGTGACGGCTGACCACAAATTTCATATAAGCACTAGCCAACTGCTCCATACTCCAGGTGGACTTCATAGGAATGAATATAGCTGACTTGGTCAATCTATCAACAATAACCCAGATAGTATCGCAGCCGCTTCGGGTCCTTGATAATCCACTCACAAAGTCCATAGAAATGGAGTCCCATTTCCACCCCGGCACCTCCAAAGACTGAAGTAATCCTGCTGGTCTTCGATGTTCGATCTTAACCTTCTGACACACAAGACACCGAGATACAAACTCGGCTACCTCCCTTTTCATACGTGGCCACCAGTACACCTTTTTGAGATCCTTGTATAGCTTCGATCCTCCTGGATGAACCGAATAGGGGGTCTGATGTCCTTCCTCCATAATACGATGCTTAAGATCCAGACATCTTTGGGGTACACACCATCGACCCTTAAATCGAATACTGCCATCCTCGTGGACTCTGAACCCCTCGGCTTTGCCCTCCTGCATCTTCTGTCGGATCCTTTCCAACTTAACATCTCCAACCTGGCTGGCTCGGATCTCTTCAAATATAGTGGGAGTAAGTGTCAATGCGTTCATACGAGCTTCGAGATCTCCCTGTTGAATCACCTCAATCTCCAGGCTTGCTAATTCCCTTATTGTCCGATCAGCAACTACACAACATATCGTAGTATGTGCAGTCTTCCTACTCAGAGCATCGGCAACCACGTTGGCCTTACCCTCATGGTAGGTCAACTCCATGTCGTAATCCTTTACCAGCTCCAACCATCTTCTCTGCCTCAAGTTGAGCTCCTTCTGAGTAAAGATATACTTAAGACTCTTGTGATCTGTAAAGAATTTACACTTCGCGCCATATAGATAATGCCTCCAAATCTTTAAAGCAAACACGACAACAGCTAACTCAAGATCATGCGTGGGATAATTCTGCTCATGTTTCTTCAACTGTCGTGAGGCATAAGCTACCACTTTACCCTTCTGCATCAGCACGCATCCTAAACCATGCTTGAGTGCATCGCTATAAACTTCGAACTCCTCGGTCTCCTCAGGTAAAGTCAACACTGGTGCAGTGGTCAACCTCTTCTTCAGTTCTCGGAAAGCCTCTTCACAAGCCTCATCCCATTGGAACTTTGTGGTCTTCTTCAAGAGATTAGTCAAAGGTCTGGCTATCTTAGAAAAGTTCTGCACAAATCGTCTGTAGTACCCAGCCAAACCTAGAAAACTCCTATGTTCGTAGGGGGCTTCCACTCTGTGACTGCTGCAACCTTAGCAGGGTCCACAGCCACTCCTTCCGCCGATACAATGTGACCAAGGAAGGCGACCTCTTGGAGCCAAAACCCGCACTTTGATAGTTTTGCATATAGATGATGCTCTCTTAATGTGCTCAAAATGGTGCGTAGATGTTGCTCGTGCTCCCCATCTCCCCGGGAATATATCAGAATATCATCAATAAAAACCACCACAAACTGGTCGAGGAAGGGTCTGAATATCCTCGTCATCAAGTCCATGAACACTGCCGGGGCATTTGTAAGTCCAAAGGGCATCACCGTAAATTCATAATGCCCATATCGCGTTCGAAATGCAGTCTTCTTGATGTCCGCATCAGCGATCCTCAATTGATGGTACCCGGACCTCAAATCTATCTTGGAAAACACTGTAGCTCCCTTTAGCTGGTCAAATAAATCATCAATTCTCGGGAGTGGATATCGATTCTTCACCGTTAAATGGTTCAATCCCCAGTAGTCAATGCAGAGTCGAAGACTACCATCCTTCTTCTTTACAAACAATACCGGCGCTCCCCACGGTGATACGCTTGGTCGGATATACCCATGCTCCAATAGTTCCTCCAACTGAACCTTCAATTCTTTCAATTCCACCGGTGCCATTCTGTAAGGTGCCTTGGAAACAGGCTCAGCTCCCGGCACTAGCTCAATCTTGAAGTCAATTTCCCGAACTGGAGGCATGCCTGGTATTTCTTCTGGGAAAACGTCCGAAAATTCTTTAACTACCGGGATATTGTCCAAAGAGGTTAGATCCTTATTCAACTCCTTCACACTGCATAAATATAGAGGACACCCCTTCTGGATCAAAGCATTCAATGCAACCGCTGATACAACCTTAGTGGTCGGCTCGGGCTGAGTCTTCCGATATGAAACCCTGGTACCCTTCGGCCCTCGCAGAACTACCCGCTCTTGGGCACAATCAATAATCACTTTGTACTTTCCCAACATATCCATGCCTAGAATTACGTCGAATTCTTTTAGATCCATCCCGACCAGATCCACTAGGAAGTCTACCCCTCCTATATCTAAGGCCACGTCGGAAAACCTCCGACTACACTCCATCCTGTCACCCGACGGAAGCATAACAGATAGTTCTATTCTAGCAGATGGTGACAATCCAGCCTTATTAGCAAAAGCAGAGGAAATGAAAGATGACGTGGCACCCGAATCAAATAGCACATGAGCTGGCAAAGAGTAAATGGTAAACATACCTGTAATGACATCCAACTGTCGATCTGCCTCGGTCTGACTGATAACATTCAAGTGCCCTCCTGATTGGCCTCCTTTCTGAGGATGAGGCTTAGGTCCCTGTGGTCTCCCCCCTGTCTCTCGAACTAGGGCATTAGATGGAGCAGGTGCTCTCTGATAATACTGCTGTGACGAGTTCTGTTTGTGCTGCTGATAAGCATGTTGCTGAGGCATTAGCGCTCCTCCCTGCTGATATGATCGATTCTGATTCTGTTGAGGTTTGGGTGGCCTCCAACACTCTACTGCTTGATGACCCATCTTCCCACAATTTAGGCATGTAATTAACTTGCCTGCGCAAGTTCTGCCTGAGTGGGTCCGACCACACTTCCGACAAACTAGGCCCCTCGGGGGCCCTAGGCTCCCGCTGCTCTCTCTCGGTGGCGGCCTCCTGAACTCTCCAACCCTGGGCTGGGTCTTGCTCCCAGAACTCTGGACTTCGGGCTTTCTCTTCCTAAGGATGGTGGCCTGCTCATGGACCAGCGTGTCTGCGATGCAAGCACGCTCATACAAGGATGGTAAATCAGTGAATGGTACAGCACCCATCATCCGGCGGATGCTGAAATTTAGTCCTTGCTCGAATTGGAAGACCACTGTGGACTCGTTGGCAGCAATCCCTGGAGCAAACCGGAGCAACTCAATAAACTGGGCATAATACTGACGAACAGTCTTCGGCCCCTGAGTCAACTGCATAAACTCCCGGAGTTTGTCCCTCCTAAGGCTCTCGGGATAGAACCTGGTGCGTAAGGCGGTCTTAAACTCCTCCCACGAGGTTAGAAAACCATTCCGGTCTCGATGCTCCTCCCACCAAGCATCTGCTACACCCCGTAGGAAGAAGGCTGCGATGCTGGGCCGTCGATCATCAGGACAATTCACGGCCTCAAAAGTGCGATCCATATCACGGATCCACCCCTCTAGGATCACCGGGTCTTCCTCCCCGGAGTAAGTCGGAGGGTGATGTCTCGTAACCCTCTGAAGCCAGTCCTCCCCAGCACCATGGGTTTGGTGGGCGAACTCAAGAAAGGCGGTGACTGCCTCCTCTAAACGGCTAATTCTCCCGTTGTTTACCATCTTGCTGCACCAAAATAAACACTTAGTAAGAAACCCACGGATTCAAAATTTTTAACGAGGCTTTCTACCTCCTAGGGAAACCCTAATCTACCCTTGTACTCCTCACCGTGGCCGGGATCCAAAAATTTAGAAAATAAAATGGTTTTCCTTCAAGGTGGAAAATTCTTTTCGAAGTTCAATAGCAACTTCCAAAATTAACTTTATTTCCAAAAATGAGCGTGGTCAAGAAGATCGACCGCTCTGATACCAACTTGTAACACCCCAAAATTCACTATATTTTTTTTAAACGGAAGCAATTAAATTAATAACACTGAAAACCTGTGAATTCTGGAAATGTTACCGCCACACTCAATACTAGACCGGTTCACTCCTACCGTTCCAACATTAAGTGCTAAGGCTAAGAAAAATGACTTGAAACATTAATAAATAATCCAAATTTATGATTACGAAAATCAATTACGTACTGTTCCTTACACAATCCAAAGTACGTGAATTAGTTCATCGAGAAAGGAGATAACTACAATAATAAAACTGTTTCCTGATTATTCTCTTAAAAATTAAAGGAAATGGAAATAAAAATCTCAAGGAGAGCCGGCCACGTCACTATGGAAACAGGTCCCGCCCCATCATCACTCAACTCATCCTGATGTCCCATATACATCGATATCATCATAAAAGACATCTCCTACCTGCATTAAATCAGATGGGCCTTCTACTCGTTGGAATGAGCAGCACCCATGAAACGGGTGATCAGTACGCTACGTACTGAGTAAGGTAACTAAGCACTGAAGCCAACACATAAGCATAGAGATTCATATATAGAACATAACAGAGGCATAATCACGGTAACATAATATCGTACAAACAATCGGGTAGATACTTAAAGTCCCAAAAAAAATCCAGATTAATTACTTAATTGATCTTTTATCGGAAATCGATACACATCATGCCTTTTATCAAATCCATGCAAATACGGGAGCCCCCACTATTATTGCCGGTGGATCGGAGGCACATAGGGTATCATACCCTAACCACTATTATAGCCGGTGGATCGGACACACATAGGACTACGCGTCCTAACCACTATTCCTGACCGGTGGATCGGTTGGCCCCGGTTCGCATGGTGTTCCACTGTAAGTAATTAGTATCTTTTAGGTACCTTGCAAACTATGGTTTATTTTTATTGAGCTCGGGAACCCCCACTATTATAACTGGTGGATCAGTTTCGCATAGGACATCATGTCCTAACCACTATTATAGCCGGTGGATCGGTCACACATAGGGTAAACACCCTAACCACTATTCCGAACCGGTGGATCGGTTGGTCCCGTCTCAACGATCTTCCACTTTAAGTAATTAGTGTCTTAAGTATTTTATTCCAAGCTTCATCCTAGATAATACCCTAGATATGCATTATCAACACTATACAACCCTAGCTCCACGTAAAATACTCTTCCAATCAAACCCTAATCCCCACACAAACCATACTCACATGCGAACCCTAACTCCACGTAAAACATAGTTCCATGCAAACCTTATCTCCCATGCAAACCCTAATTCCACGTAAAACATGTTTCCATGCAAGCCCTAACTCCTATGCAAAACCCTAACTCCACGTACAACATATTTCCATGCAAATCCTAACTCCCATGCAAAACCCTAACTCCACGTACAACATATTTCCATGCAAATCCTAGCTCCCATGCAACCCATTTTCCATGCAATCCCCACTTTTAGGCAAAACCCTAATCCTCATGCAAAACCCTAATCACCAGAAAACCTCATGCGAAACCCTAATCCATGCAACTCCCTATCAATATTTTATAACTCCATCATGCATATCTTGAGGCCACATTATACAACAATAATAACATAAATGTACACATGATTCTCATGTCATCCTTTATCCACACCAACATACTTCAATTTCATACTCATGCTGTATAAACAACAACTATACAATATTCACACAAGAGACACTATAATTAACACCATATGACATGCATAGCGTAAAATCACATAATTCAAGTATGGCCTTAGCACCCCTTACCTGAAATGTCACCGGTCTTGGAGCAAGCTCCTATACATCTTGAGAGTTTTGAAAAGGCTCGCCTACTTTGGGAGAAATACTAGGATTAGGCTTTTCCTAAGAATGCTATTATTTCTAAATTATCCCAAGACCTTATTATTATTATTATTTTTTTAAAAATATTATATTAGAATTTACTCTACAACATACTAGTAGAAAATAAAACTAATGCAATTCAAAATACAAAGGGTGATATAAGGGTTTCTACCCTTCACCAAAATAATATTATAAAGATAAAATAATACTAATAATAATAATAATAATAATGATAATGACTAAATGTTATAAATAAAGATAATATTACTAATGGTTAATAAAAGTAGACTTAAAAATTCTGAAATACCAAAGTGCGAATATTAATATAACAATAGGGCCTCATACTTTCCGGAATAAATAATAACATAATAATAATAATTATTCTAATAATTATAATATTAATAATAATAATAAGAACGATAATAATCATATAATAATTCAATTAATAACTTAAGATTCAAAACTAACAATAATCTTATTTTATTACTACTTCCTACCCTGCAAGTAAAATTTAGTATAACTATTATATTAAATAATAATATTATTGTTAGCAAAGAAATAATTATTATAATCAACTAAATACAAATAACTAAAATAAAAACAGAATAATTTACAATAAATAGGAAATAAGGGTTAAGATGGTCTAGGGTTTCACCTTGAGTTGGCAGGAAGTGGCGGCACGGGCGGTGGTGCACGGCGGTGGCCGGAAAATGGGTCTAAGAGGGAAAAGATGAAGCACAAGAGAGAAATAGCAAGGGAAAAATTAGGATAAGGTTATGGTTCAGTAGAGGAGGATTATAGGGAGTTTTTTGGTGGTTCAGATGGCAGTGGAGGTGGCGGAAATGGCGGCGGACGGCGGCTTAAAGGTTTCGGGGAAAAAATTCAGGCGAGACAAGCAGCCAATTTGGCACGGCTATGGAGGCCCGTGCAAGAAGAAACGAGGTTTGAAAATGTTTTAGTTAGTTAGAGAAAATTTCAGGGAAGAAAATGGAATGTTTCGGTGGCGCCGACGTTGGCCAAAGGCGGTGGAATCTGCGTCTAAAATCTCGATGAAGACAGCCCTCACTCAGGGTTTCGGGTGAGGAAAAAAAACCAAAGCTCCCATAATCTAACTATTTATAGATGGTAGATGGGATAATTGGGTTTTGGAGGTCGGTAGGGAGGTATTAGGTTCGGGAATTTGGGTGGCCGGTGGCAGTAATTGGGCGGCCGACGTTTGGTTTGCTTCGGGGTTTCGCGAGGCTGGGGAGAAGAAACGCGCGAGATTTAACACACGATAATTACTCCAATTGATTCCTCGGGTCAAGGGGAATTCAAAGAGACAAGTAACGGCTGATTAAAGCCGCTGCAGCCGGAGACGCCATTGATGGGGTCGAAGGTTTCATCGCAGCGACGGGGAAGGACGGAGGAAGAAGAAAGAAAGGTGGGCCGGTCGGCCGAGGAAGGAAAAGAAAGGGAAGAACCGGGCGGTTCGCGTGCGAGTCGGGGTTGTTTAAATGGAACGACGAGCTTCGGCGGAAACGGATCCAAAACGCGGCGCTGAGAAAGGAGGCTGAAGGGCGACGGCCGCGCGGGCGCGGGCTGGGCCGAGGAAGGAAGAAAAAAAGAAGAAGACTGGGCCGCAACTGGCCCAGTTCGGGGAAAAAGAAGAGGAAAAAGAAAAAGAAGAAAAAGAAAGGAAAAGGAAGAAAGAAAAAGAAAAATGGAAAAAGAAAAGAGAAAAATAATTAGGTTAGGGTCAATTAAATTAATCTAAATATTTAGGACATTTAAAAACAATAATATTTAAATAAAATAATATTTAAATCCCTTTTTTGGCTAAATTAGGATTTTTAAAAGGTTTTCCATAAATTCCATTTTAATTAGCAAAACACCCTAATTATCTTCCATTAAATTATTTATAAAAATAATATTAATTTGGAACTATTTCCTCCTTCTTATTTTAAATAAAATAATTTATTTAAATAAATTCCCAAATTAAAATCTTTAACTACCCAAAATATCCAAATTCCTCCTAATTAAAATACTTATAAATTTATTCTTGATTTTCCCTAATTAATTTCCTTTTATTTTAAATAAAATAATATACATAATTAAATTTTATAATAAAACCTCATTTGAATATACTATTTAAAATTATAAATTTTCGGGGTATTTTAGTAGAAGAGAGGAAATTGAAAGAAAATGTGAAAAATGCCTTAAAAGTGCTTTTAGGAAAATTTACCTAAATAAAATTGTAAAATGATCTCAATAATGTAAAAATAATCTCAAAGCACTAAAATATGCTAATTAGAACCAATAGATGATATGAATCTTAAAAATTTGTATTTAATTAATTTTGATAATTGTTGTACATCATTTTATACTTATAATTGTTTGTCTTATTTTGTGAATGAATAGGAAATATTGATGCAGCACATGGATTATGGATTTGAATGGCTGCAGCTGTTGAAGTGTTGCAGAAATGTATTTTATTATTTTTATGTAATCCCATGTGATGCATTCGCCGATAGAAATTGGCTAATGGAAATTAGGTTGGTTGTATAATCCGCCACCCGGTCCATAATAATGGATTAGTTGGATTGTGGGTTAATCGACCCTTAATAGCCATGATTAGCTAGAATTAATATTAGCTTATGGGAATTGATGTATAAATATTATCTTGTATTTTGGGGGAGAATTTGGTGTATTCTTTTGGGCTGGTCGAGTGTCCAGCACCGACCCATTTTTCGTATTATGTATGTGGGCTGTATCGTGAGGTTATTTGGGCTGATTGTATTGTGTATTTTTATACGGTCTGTACGCCTCATATAAATAGGGGCATATATGATTGTAGAGGATAGTTTTTGGCTGATATACAACTTTGTTTCTTGATTCTTCTCGAGCTCTCTCTCGCGTTTTCTCTCTCTCTCGGCGAACCTCTCACTCGCACCTTCTTCTACTTTTGTTCTCTGTCTTCGATCAATTCTTGATCGCTTCTGTCTCTCAAATTCAGTTGCCGTTGTTAAACTGTGCCTCTGAATTCTTGAATCTTCCTTTGGAAGTTTTCCTTAGGCTGATTCCGGCGAATCGAACCCCGCTTTCAATTATTTTCTTCAATCCTTTTGTGAAACCCTAACAGGTTTCCATCATTTGTTATTAGAGCCTTGATTATTCGAGTGCTCGTGGTTTAATTGTTACTACTAAGTTCTTTTTCATTTCTGGTTCATTATTTGTTGTTTTCGCTAACCCTACTTCTGAAGTGCGAAATTTTAGGGTTTGCAAACGACGAAGGATTTGACGATTTCCATCGTTCTTAAATCGGCAATTGGAGTGTTTTGTCTGCTGTTTCGAAGTTCCTGAAAGAAAACCCTAATCAACCTAGGGTTCGGTCAAGAATTTGGATCTTGACTAATTTCGAGACGTATTTTCTGTTGGTAACTTCGAATCATATTTTTGCTATATACTACTATCTGCGATAATTAATTACCAATTTCTTTCAAAATATTATTTTGTTTTGCTTGATAAGTATACAGGTTAAATAACCGGCAAACCCTTTTGGTTTCGGGAAAGAAGTAAGACCTCTAAGAAGAGGGGTCCCTAATTAAGTGGATTATTTGTTTAAGTGCTCGCGGTAATATTGTTCTTTCTCACTTATCTATCATTTTCGAACTGATATTTACCTGGAAAATTCTGAGTAAGTTGTATTATTGACATATCTGATATTCATTGATGCTGTAATATTTTTATAATTAGTCTGTGTGTTTCTGTCTGTCTGAATTTATTAAATAAATTGATCCTATTTAATTATCTATGACTGTGTTAATTGATTAGATTAAAGGAATTTCATAATGTCTAACAACGGACAATCTATTAATCAATCTGTTTCCAGTAATGATCTATTAGAAACTCATAGGACTTTTCAAGAATAAATGACTGCTCAATTTGCTATATTATCTGCTAATTTAGAAAAAAGAATAGGAGAACAAGAAATAAGAATTAATGAGCTACAACATAATAGAGTTGAAACTAACCAAGTAGGGGTATTAGGAAGGGCTCCTATGGACCCTAGGATCAAAATTCCACCCATAGCTAACCTAGAAGAGTTGGAAGACCAAGTATCCAACAATAGTGATAGGAGACCTAGGCAGAACAATAGACAAGAAAGGGACTTAGAGTTCATTGATAGGAATCTAAATAATCTTAAGCTTAGTATACCTGGTTTCAATGGCAGAAATGACCCTGATTATTATTTTGAATGGGAAAGGAAGATAGAGCTAGTGTTTGAATGTCATAATTATTCAGATGAGAAGAAAATTAAGGTAGTTGTAGTAGAATTTACTGAGTATGCTTCCTCTTGGTATCATAATCTTGTGTTAACTAGACGTAGATGTGGAGAGCCACCTATACAGACTTGGGAAGAGTTTAAAATTTTAATGAGAAAAAGGTTTGTACCAAGTTACTATTATAGGGAGTTACATAAGAGACTACAAACAATCAGTCAAGGAATGAGAGCAGTGGATGATTACTATAAGGAATTAGAGGTCTTGATCATTAAAATAGGAATTATTGAGGATGATGATGCTACCATGGCTAGGTTTTTGAGTAGACTAAATTCTGAGATAGCTGATAAAGTAGAATTATATCCTTGTGGAACTTTAGGAGAAATGGTAAACATAGCTACTAAGATAGAGATTCAATTAAGGAAGTCTAGACAATCTAAACCCCCTGGGATTGGGTTTAAGAGTACAATAAGGAGAAATTTTGGGGGAACTACTTCTGGAAGTTGGAAGAATACTAATAAAGTTGAATCTAGAGGTAGGAATAATGAAGCTAAGATAGGAAATAAGTTTGAAAAGGGTAAGAATATGATAACAAACCCTGTGAATGGATCAAACAGAACTAGGGATATTAAATGTTTTATATGTGGAGGATTGGGACATATAGCTTCTGAGTGTCCAAACAAGAGAAAAATTTTAATTAGAGAATCTGGAGACATAGAATCTGAATCTGAAGAGGAAGATGTAGAGATTAGTTTAGTCAGAGAAGATGATAGTGATTCAGAAGAAGAAATAGAACTGCCAGTGAGTAGAGATCTTTTTGTAGTACGCAGGGCTTTAAACAGTAATAAACTACCTGATTCTAATGCTATACAGAGAGAAAATATATTTCATACTAGATGTTTAATTGATGATAAATGCTTTAACATGGCTATAGACAGTGGTAGTTGTATTAATGCTGCTAGTACCTTGTTAGTGTCTAAGTTAGGTTTAACAACTACTAAACATCCAAAACCATATAGATTGCAATGGCTTAATGAGTTAGGAGATGTCAAAGTTAGCCAACAAGTTTTAGTAAACTTAAAATTAGGAAAATATGAAGATTCTATTTTATGTGATATAGTTCCAATGCATGCTGCTCACCTGTTATTAGGTAGACCTTGGCAATATGATAGAAAGGTAATACATGATGGTTATAAGAACAGATATACATTACAGAAGGATGATAGGAAGATTGTTTTGGCACCTATGACTCCAAAAGAGATTTTTGAAGATCAAATTAAAATTAAGTCTGATTATAAGGAATTATCTAAACCAAGTTTGGAGACTGAGATTAGTTCAAAGGAAATTAAGGGAACATCTGGGTTTTATGCTAAGAGTAAGGATGTAGGAAAGGCTATTAAGAGATAGGCCAATGTGTATTTGATGGTTTATAAGGAGTGTTATGAGTTTCAGTTAGGAATAAGTGAAGAAGTACCTAGTACAGTGAAACAACTATTGGAAGAATATAGTGAATTGTTTCCTGAGGACATTCCTAGTGGATTACCTCCATTAAGGGGAATAGAGCATCAAATAAATTTTGTTCCAGGAGCTGTTATACCCAACAGACCTGCTTATAGGGCTAATCCTGAGGAAGTTAAGGAATTAAAAAGACAGGTTTCTGAATTGCTAAGTAAGGGATATATTAAGGAATCTATGAGTCCTTGTGCAGTTCCAGTGTTATTAGTACCTAAAAAGAATGGTAGTTGGAGGATGTGTGTGGATAGCATAGCAGTAAATAAGATAACTATAAAGTATAGATATCCCATACCTAGACTTGATGAGATGTTGGATCTGTTACATGGTGCTGTTATATTTTCGAAAATAGATTTAAAAAGTGGGTATCATCAAATTAGGATGAAACCAGGAGATGAATGGAAGATAGCTTTTACAACTAATTTTGGATTGTATGAATGGTTAGTGATGCCTTTTGGGTTATCCAATGCACCTATTACTTTTATGAGGCTTATGAACTATGTTTTGAGGGATTTTATTGGAAAATTTGTGGTTTTTTATTTTGATGATATACTTATATATAGTAAGTCTTTAGAGGAACACTTGACACACTTAAGGATTATTTTAGATGTGTTTAAGATAGAACAACTTTATGCTAATTTAACTAAGTCTAGATTTTGTCTGGAAAATGTGGTTTTCTTAGGATTTGTGGTAGGAAAAGATGGCATATCTGTGGACAAAGATAAGATTAAAGCTATTCAGGAATGGCCTGTGCCAAAGAGTGTGACTGAAGTAAGAAGTTTTCATGGATTGTGTTCTTTCTATAGGAGATTTGTTAGGAATTTTAGTACTATAACTACTCCCTTGACTGCCATAACAAAGAAGGATAATGGATTTAGGTGGGGTTTAGAACAGCAAAAATCTTTTGAGACACTTAAAACTAAATTAACCCAAGCACCTGTGTTAAGCCTTCCTGACTTTGAAAAGATATTTGAATTAGACTGTGATGCTTCAGGGTTAGGAATAGGGGCAGTACATTCTCAAGAGGGCAAACCAATAGCTTATTTTAGTGCGAAATTAAAAGGTAGTACTCTGAATTATTCTACTTATAAAAAGGAATTGTTTGCTTTAGTAAGGGCTTTAGAAGTTTGGCAACATTACTTGTGGCATAGAGAGTTTGTGATTAATACTGATCAAGAGGCTATTAAGTATTTAAAAAGTCAATTAAAGTTAAATAGGAGACAGGGTAGATGTATTGATTTTATTGAAAGTTTTCCTTACATGATTAAGTATAAGAAAGGAAGTGATAATGTAGTTGCAGATGCTCTATCTATGAGATATGCTTTATTAAATGCTGCAGATACTACTTTGTTAGGTTTTTCTAGTATTAAATTGTTATATTTGGATGATCTTGATTTTAAGGAGATTTATAAAAAGTGTGAAGTCTCTACATAGGGAAAATATTTTATCACTGAAGGTTATTTGTTTAGGGAGAATAGGTTATGTATTCTTGAATGTTCTTATAGGGGATTATTAATTCAAGAAGCTCATAATGGAGGACTAATGGCACATTTAGGATTTCAGAAAACTTTAAATATCTTGATTGATCATTTTTATTGGCCTCACATGAAGAAAGATGTGTTAAAATATTGTGTCAATTGTGTTGCTTGTAGACAGGCTAAAACTACTTCAAAACCATTTGGTTTATATACTCCCTTGCCAGTACCTAACCAACCTTGGGTTGATGTTTCTTTGGATTTTATTTTAGGCTTACCTAGAACTAATAGGGCTAAGGATTCAATAATGGTTGTAGTAGACAGGTTTAGTAAGATGGCTCATTTTATACCTTGTACTAAAACAAATGATGTTGTGGCTGTGGCTAAACTATTTTTTTCTAATATAGTTAAATTACATGGCATACCTAAGACTATAGTTTCAGATAGGGATGTTAAATTTCTGAGTCATTTTTGGAAGGTTTTGTGGGGAAAATTAGGAACTAAATTATTATTTTCCACAACTTGTCACCCTCAAACTGATGGACAAACTGAGGTAGTAAATAGAACATTAGGTAATATGTTAAGGGTTGTCCTTGGAAAGAATCTTAGACAATGGGAATATGTTTTACCTCAGGTAGAGTTTGCTTATAATAGGACTTTGCATTCTACAACTAATAAGACTCCATTTGAAATTGTGTATGGTTTTAATCCTTTGACTCCTTTAGACCTGAGTCCTCTACCTCATGCTGATTTGCAAAATTTTGATCCTGAATCTAGAGCTAATAATATAAAGAAGTTACATGAGTCTGTAAGTCAACAAATCAATAAAAAAGTGCAGCAAATGGCTGAAAATGCCAATAAAAGGAGGAGAAAAATGGGTTTTAAGCCTGGGGACTTAGTTTGGGTACATCTTAGGAAGGAGAGGTTTCCAAATCTTAGGAAGTCAAAATTAGATTCTAGAGGAGATGGACCATTTACTGTGTTAGAGAAAATTAATCACAATGCTTGTAAGATTGATTTACCTGCTAAATTTGGGAATGCTAGTAATTCTTTTAATGTGGCTGATCTTAGTCCATTTCTGGGATTTAATCAGGTTTCAGAGGCGAAACCTTTTCAAGAAGAGGGGAATGATATGAATCTTAAAAATTGTATTTAATTAATTTTGATAATTGTTGTACATCATTTTATACTTATAATTGTTTGTCTTATTTTGTGAATGAATAGGAAATATTGATGCAGCACATGGATTATGGATTTGAATGGCTATAGCTGCTGAAGTGTTGCAGAAATGTATTTTATTATTTTTATGTAATCCCATGTGATGCATTCGCCGATAGAAATTGGCTAATGGAAATCAGGTTGGTTGTATAATCCGCCACCCGGTCCATAATAATGGATTAGTTGGATTGTGGGTTAATCGACCCTTAATAGCCATGATTAGCTAGAATTAATATTAGCTTATGGGAATTGATGTATAAATATTATCTTATATTTTGGGGGAGAATTTGGTGTATTCTTTTGGGCTGGTCGAGTGTCCAGCACCGACCCATTTTTCCTGTTATGTATGTGGGCTGTATCGTGAGGTTATTTGGGCTGATTGTATTGTGTATTTTTATACGGTCTGTACGCCTCATATAAATAGGCGCATATACGATTGTAGAGGATAGTTTTTGGCTGATATACAACTTTGTTTCTTGATTCTTCTCGAGCTCTCTCTCGCGTTCTCTCTCTCTCTCAGCGAACCTCTCACTCGCACCTTCTTCTCAAATTCAGTTGCCGTTGTTAAATTGTGCCTCTAAATTCTTGAATCTTCCTTTGGAAGTTTTCCTTAGGCTGATTCTGGCGAATTGAACCCCGCGCTCGATTATTTTCTTCGATCCTTTTGTGAAACCCTAACAGGTTTCCATCAATAGATTCTGCTTAGAAGTTTTTATAAATAAGGGAAAGAGAATCGACTCAAAGTTATAAAAGGTTATGAAATTATAGGACATCTAGTTAATCTATTTGAGCAAACCAATCAATTAGTTTATTGTGAACTAAAATTGCCAATTTTTGAGCATACTGGTCAATCGATTAAGGGAACTAGTCGATCGGTGCACTTGAAATTCACAACTTTATTATTATTTCAATCCCTTTCCAAAAACCTAACCTCGAATACAATTTGAATATAATTTGTTATTTCAATACATTTATATTATATTGACATAATTTTAAATATAATTTAAAGGATTTTAGGATGACATATTACATCACTACCCCCTTAAAAGTGACTTCATCCTTGAAGTCCATAAAAGAAAAACATTGTTGTTACCTAAAAACATGAGAACATCCTCAATGATCAAGAAAAAAAAATAAAACAACACCTAATAATTAGTGAATGAGAGAAGGGTACCACCGTTTAAAAGAGGCGACGTTACCTATGTAATACACTTAAATGAAAAACTCTACATACTTCATCTTCATCACGTCCTTTGACCTCTAGGTGGATTTCTCAACTCCACTGTATGACCACAAGATCTTCATTAGTGAGATGACCTTCCATTTTCTCTCACAAGTCTTGGTATCAAAGATCCTTAGTTGTTGCTCCTCATATTACAAGCCATCATTTAGCTCAATTGTTTCCAACTGAATAATGTGTGAAGGATCTGCCACGTAGCTTCTTAACTAATAGATGTAAAAAGATGTTACGGACGTGTGAAAGCTCAATAGATGAGGTGAGTTAGTAAATAAACTCTCCAACCAGATACAAAATCTTATACTGTCTAATATATCTTTGGCTAAGATTTCCCTTCCGACTAAGACAAATCACCCCTTAGAGGGAGAAACCATCTAAAATGCTTATTTACATACCTTATACCCATTTGTCCTCCTCCATAGGCATACATAACTATTCTACCTATCCTAGAAAACCTTCAATTGATCTTGAATAAGCCAAATATTCTTGGTATTTTCTTATACCATCTCCAATTCCAACGTATCCATCTCACTTGAGTTGCTACAACATGAAGGGTTGTGACATTTCTATCCATAAAGTGTCTCAAAAGGTGCCATCCCTATACTCATATGATGACTACTTTATAGGAAAACTCTACTAGACCTAAATGATCCTCCTAATTACCTAGAAACTTCAATACTTACATTCAAAGCATATCCTCTAAGTCTTTTTAGTGCGCTCACTCTGACCATCATTAGCTGGATGGAAATAAGTTTTTATCTTAATATCTATCCCAAAATTTTCTTGCAAATTCTACTAGAAGTATGGTAAGAATCTATAACCTCAGTTTTACACAATGTCCTTAGGCACCCCATGGTCTCTTACCACATGCTTCTAGTAAGCATTGGCCATCTACTCCACACTCCATTTCAACTTTATCAGTATAAATACTAATGACTTGGTTAACTGATCAACTATAACCTAGATTGAATTTGATCCACTACAGGTACCTAGTAAACTAACCACATAATCCATCAACACCCTATTGTACTTCCACACAGGAACTTCTAATAGTTGAACCAACCTTGTCGAGTGCTTATGCTCGAATCTAACCTTCTGATGAGTTAAAAACCTGGCTATGAAGTCTATGAACCCTCTATATTTACTTTAGGTCTTTGTTAACTTATCCCCAATAGGATTGATGGAATAAGAAACAAGATGGCCCTCCTCTAGAATCCTATTCTTAAGCTCCCACAACTTTGTGGAATGCGCCATCTACTTTAGAAACAAATACTACCATCCTCAAAAATCAAAAACTACACTACTCTATCCTCTAATATGGCTCACTTGTTTCATTTGAGATATCTCCTTGTTGACTTACTCGAATCTCATCCAGGATGGTCGATATGATCGAGAGAGAGAGCTTATCCTTATCTTAAGATCCCCTAACCTAATGATCTCAATGTCTATATCCTTAACCTTCTACTAAATCCATTTTGAAGCAACTAATGAACCTAAGGAAAGTAAAGTCTTTATACTAAGAGCATCCAATATGGCATTAGCCTTACCCTTGTGGTAGGTTAGTTCTAATTCATAGTCCTTGACTACCTCTAGTTACCTTTGCTATCTCAAGTTCTACCCCGCTAAGTGAAGATGTACTTGAGCCCCTTATAGTCTGTGTAGAAATTGAACTACAATCCATATAAGTAGTATCTCTAGATCTTGAAGGCAAAAGCCACTACAACTAGCTCAAGGTTGTAAGTGGGGTAGCTATGCTCATGCTCCTTCATTTGGCAAGAAGTATATGCCACAACCATTCCATGATGCTTTAACACACATCCTAAACCTTGCTTGGATGCATTATTATATATCTCAAATCCATTTATATCCAACAACAAGGTAAGTACTATAACTAAAGTCAATATCCTCTTGAGCTCCTCAAGAGCCTCGGTGCACTTATCATCCTCCTTGACATTCGTCAGTGGTGACTATTCTAATACTACTTGAATTTTTGAGGGATCTAGCGACACACCGTATTTTGAAATTACATTTCCAAAGAAACTTACCTCATTTATCCAAAAAGCATACTTCAAAAGCTTAGCATATAACTAATATGTACTTAGTAGTGTTGGTGTCTACCTCAGATGCGGCTCATGCTCCTCACAAGTCTTACTGTAAATTAAGATATCATTGATGAATACCACAACAAACTAATCGAGGTGTTGTTGGAAGATGTGGTTCATGAGGGTCATGAACACCACTATCATATTCATGAGTCTGAATGACATCACCGTAAAATCATAGTGGCTATACCTCATCTTAAATGTTATCTTTGGTATGTCTCTCTCTTGATAATTCTTAACTAATGGTACCTTGATTTGAGATCAATCTTTGAAAAAACTATAGCCCCATTTAGTTGATCAAAAGGGAACTGATAAGAGGAAAGGGTTATGGGTTCTTTGTTGTAACTATGTTCAATGCTTAGTGTAACCCACCATATTTGTTTCTCACAAAAAGGACTAGTGATCCCCAAAGTGATTCACTTGATCGAATGTACCCCTTCTTCAATAAATCCTCTAAGCTAAGCATGCAACTTTGATATCTCAGTCAGTGCTATACAATAAGGGCTCCATCCCTAGTAGAAGTGTTGTTGTGAAGTTTATCTCTCACGCTAGCGACATACTTGAGATCTCATTAGAAAAGATGATAGGAAACTCTTGTATCACTAAGATATCCTTAATCGATGGATCCTTGACACCCAAGTTCTTTACGCTATACAAATATAGTAGGTGACCCTTCTTTATTATCATTAAAAGTGCAATTACGGACACCATTCTTATTGAGGGCATAGGTTTACATCTTTGTTAAGAGACCTTAGAATTCTTTCGTCCCCTGATAACCACGTGCCCCTATGCATAATTGGACATACGTTGATATCTTGAGAGGATATCCATCCTAAGGGTTATGTTGAAGTTACAAAGTTCAAGCTATATAAGTTCTACCAAAATTCCAACTCTGCTAATGACTAAGGTTGCATCTCTATAAAAGCTAGGACATGGAATTCTATCTCTAGATAGGAAGACAACAAAAGTCTCTATCCTATTAGAAGAAACCATTGCTGACCTAACCATGAAAGTTATAAACAAAAAAGAATGCAAAGCACCTAAGTCGAATAGTATATATGCAGGAAGGGAAGAAACCGTGAACGTATTTGTGATAGCATATGTTTGCTTGTCAACCTCTTACTAACTCATCACATTTAGATGACTACCTAGAGGTTATCTAGTAGCACTACTTGAACTTAGCTTAGCTAAAAGTACAAGGCCTATAAATCCTCTACTATAGAGAAATATTACTAGCTCCACTATTGAGCTATATAAGTTGGTGGTGTTTGAGGCATTGTATGCTACGAACGTGCCTACCGTTATAGGATACTACCTCCAATGACCTAACACTCAAACTGATGATGCCCATCCTATCACATCCATGACACCAAACAACTACTCAACACAGTCTATATCTAGGTGGCTCTTACCACACCATTAGCATACGAAGTGCCTCACTACCAGTTAACTCAACTACCCTCCATAGCCAGGAAAAGATCTTGGCAGTTGACTTGCAAAGTTTTAGAATTGCATATCTCCTCCTTAGAGCTGACCACCCTAAAACCTCCACTTGGCCTTTGATTAGGCACTATAGGCCGACATAATTGATAATGCCTCTAAGGCATTATCATACATAGCCTGCAAGTCTTGTGAATGAATCCCCGTTAGCATCTTTTAAAGTCTCAAACTCGGCCCCAACTAGAGTTGATGAACCTTCAGCTACTGATTAGCATAGACCTTTAGAGTAAAACAAATTAGATGTAAGTAGTGGCCATATTACTCCTATACTATAGACGTACCTTGATGCAAGGGCATGAACTCATCGTACTTTGCCATCCTTGGGCGAGTGGCATAAAAATGCACTCTAAGATTCTCAATGAAAGTTTCCGGCTAATTTGTAGTGGTACCTTTCAACTACTGATTTCTTCACCACTCATCAGTATGAGCTCGCAAGTGGAACACTCCAATGTCCACTCACTTATCCTTTTGGCTTCTAATAGGCATAAAAATATTCTCAAAATCCCTCAACCATTGCTCTAACACATTTAGATCCATCTAACTCTCAAATATTAATGGGTGATGAAGATCAACCCTACAAAACTAATTCTCTTGTAGTGGTACTGGGAAAGGAAGTGGCAACAAAGGATGAAGAGCCTCCTAAGGTAGAATCTTTAGCTCTAAGTAGGCCCTAAATATATCCATGAAGTGATCGAGATGCCACTTCATAACCATCAAAGTCTTAAAATGCTAAAATGTGTTGGAAAAAGCTAACTACCAGCTACATAATTAGTACACATGGAGGAAGCGCATTGCACATGAAGCCAAAAGTTAGTCCTATTAAAGAAATTTTTAGCCAACTCCCAGTCCAAACTAGTGCCCACTCTAGATTAAACTAGATTAAATAAACTTAGACAAGGGCGAAGAAATTCATTTTCTTAAAGCAACATTACGATTTAAAACCATAGGCATTTATACAAACCTTTAATAGCCCCAAAATTTGAACCATAAAATTTCATTTTAAAGACGATGCAGAAATATTTATAAAAGAAAAACTAGGGAATGTTACCACTATATCAACTATGAGAGAGGCGTAATCATCACCTAGCTCATGCCTAATGAAAGGTAAAATGGATCAATAATGAAAGAATGCACGATCTCCTAATAATATAACAATTCTATGATAATAATGATGAGAATAGTAATATAGATAGAAAATATAGTTTACAAAATCCAAATGTAGGAATCAAATCAAAGAGTTTAAATAATTGTGAAGAACCAAACACATCCCAATGTAGTGGGAAAGATACATCTAATTGGTTAGCCCACTTCTTAACTAAATGGAAATGTAACTCTCAACCCCAAGTAATGACCAGCTACTAGCATACCATATCATCCTCAACACACTCTAGATAAGAATCATAGCCCTATCAATCATCCTCTGCTTACTTGAATAGAAGCTCGATCATCATAGTGACTACACAAATATAGCATCAGTATGGTAAAGCACTCGTAAAATAAACTACCTAAAATATGATATACGCCCATGCTGTACATTGATGTCTCATACTAGTATGGTGATAAGAATACTAACATAATATAACACTCAAGCTCATGATTGCAATACATAATGCATACTTGCATGGAAATCATTGAAGAATAATAAAACAGGTTATGCATTAGAATTAAATGGTAGAAACCATATTATAAATCTTACTTTAATGACTATATAATTTCTTTATATTAAGATAATCTATTCGACCACACCTAGTTTTCCACCATGAACAAAAGTCATGGTAACATACACACACAATGGGATACCACACCTACCACATGGGGTAATGGTACATTGAAGGGGCTTTTCTAAGGGGATACCACATCCACCACACAACAAATGCTCTAGCCATGAGGGATAACACCTAATGGGATATCACGCACACCACATGTAGTTAAAGTACATAAAGGGGACATTTACTAGGATACCTCAACAACCACACCTTGAATGGTTCTACCATGAAGGCTATAAAAGTTGGGATAACACACCCTCTTAGGAAACAAACATTAAAAAGTTCTTAAAGGCTTGAATGAGTTACCTCACCCACCTGCGCTGGACATCAATTCCATGGCAGCCAACCATAGTATAATCCTATGCTTGAAAGATATGTGCATACCCTATATTGAACACAACTTAGTAGAGAGGGAAATAGGTGCTAAATGAAAAGATAAAAACATAAGGTGACCCACTCACTAACTCCCAACTAGCTACCACAAAAGTCATAGAAAAATTCTTGAATTTTTTTTAATCCATTCTTATTAATTACCATGTGATATCACAAATTACAATTCAATTTCATTCATGAACAATTAGATGTTTTCAAGTAATAACACCAAACACATCACAAAAGCATATAAACCACTAATTTGGTGTTTAGAGGTGGCACTAAACTTAACCAATTAAGGCACCACAATATCATCATTTTGGTCCATATTAAATTTAGGTTAAACGTGGTTGAAATTCTAATTAAAATGTTTTACTTACATAGGAGAAATAATATAGGGGTCCTGAAGAAGAATATTAAATTTCAAGCAAACTTAGTGAAGAATAGGCAGATTAATCAATCAGTCCTTAAAACCTACAAACTAGTCTAGTCATACTAGACTCAAGAAGAAAATAAAACTAGCATACTAGTTGACTTGTTAGACCAACCAATCAAGTCTTCATTTGAAATCAGTCAATGGGTATGACCCAAACCACTCGATGGGTTTAAATAGAGATTAGACCACTTTGGTTACAAGGGAACAAATCGATGGGTCTAAATAGAGATTAGACCACTTTGGTTACAAGGGAACAAATCGGTGGGTTTGGAAAACCAATCAAATGCTCATGGGAATCAATTGTCTGGTTCATCAAATCAATAATTGTTCTCACAACCAACATATCAAACTTTCAAACCAACTGACCATTCACGTAACTAGTCAATCGATCTAACAAGCTAATCGATTATTCTGGTTGAAACAACACCCAGGTCTACAATCCACTTGACATAATTTTACCCAACTTTACCATATTAATCCTGGCATTCTTTTATATCATAAAGCACATAAAAATACACATTGTAAATAAAATTTCATGACTACATGGTATAATTAGCACTTAACAAGATCATGCCCAAAAATACCAAAATCGTGCCTAATAATAATGAACACAAAACATGCTTAAACTTAAAAGATGGAAACTTTACCACATAATAAAATTCAATAACTAAAATTCCTAAGAGAATCAAGAATCAAAACAATTAAAGTTATTTTTCCAAAAAAATAATAAAATGAAATCAAAAGATGAATAAAAACGTGTCAACTCAACCTTTTCTCAAAATAGAAGGGACAATGAAGTTAGGATCTGTAACCTTCCTCAAAGTATTAATACTTCCTTGCTTAAGAGAAATATAAGAGAGTTAAAGATAAGATTAGAATAAGAAATACGAGTGAAGAATTCAACCTAAGGTTGAGAAAACAAGAGGCAAGCCTCTATTTTTTTACTAGAGAAGAAAGGGGAAGAAAAGTGAAGAATACCAAACACTTGGAAAGTTTTCACAAAGAAAAAGTAAGAGTGAGAAAGTAAAGATGTTAGGCAATAACAATTAGTTAGGAATTATGTGTATGGAGGAGTGTGTTAGTCGACATCCATAAGTGGAGGAGAGAGAAGTCTGACTTGGGTTGAGTGTGGGCAACTAAGGTGTGAGGAAAACACTTGATAAGGTGAGGGAGGTAGAGTGTGATTAGGGAGAGGCGTAAAAGAGGGTTGGTAAAGTAGAGAAGAGGTTTAGAAATTCAAAAATGAAGCCATGGCTGCTATAAAAGAGGGGATGATGAAGGAGAAGATAGATAAGGTTAGAAATGCTTCAAAAGTGCTTTTGGAGTTTTTAGCTAAATAAAATAGTAAAATGATCTAAATAATATAAAAATAATCTCAAAGAACCAAAATATGCTTATTAGCATAAATAGATTCTAATTATAAGTTTTCATAAACATCAAAAAGATATTCCAATAAAAATCATAAAAGGTTTTAAAATTATATGACATCCAATTGAGCTATTTGAGCAAACCAATCAATTGGTTTGTAGAAAAATAAAATTGCTAGTTCCTAAGTGTATTGATTGATCAGTTAGGGAAACCAATTGATCGGTGTAAGTGAAATTCACTACTTCATCAGAGTTTTAAGCCCTTCCCAAAATCAAAGCTCATTTATATGTTCCACTTCAGAATTGATTTGAAGAATTGTGATTTGAATCCCTATGATTAAAGTTTTTTATGCACACTTAAAAACATATTCACCCCTTTAAAATCTTTTATTAACAAGAAAACAAGGTTTAAGACATTGATTGACCTAGGTTTTTAGCAATATCCCCACTTTTGATGACGAAAAATAGAAAAATTCAAACATGGATATGTTAAAGAAAATATTAAGGAATATAGATACCTATACGTTGCCATTTTTAACTTTAAATCTTATATCTGATTAATAGATTTCTAACCCCCTTTTGTTATCAACAAGAGGTGAGATGTGAAAGTCATGAACCTTCATACTAAGGAGATAACAAAATAAATATATGTGCATATTGGAAACATGAAGATTATCACAAGTTAGGTTAAGTAAGTGATAGTCTCTCTTAAGAATGTGTAACTTATATACAAGAGGTTATTACATATCAGAGTAGATGAGTTGAAAGAATGATAGATAATATTTATGTAAGTTGAATGATATCATATAATATCATATATATAATCAAAATGTATAAGAGAATGCATGAGATGAGATATTGTAAAGTATTAATGTCAAATGTGAAAATAAGAGACATCTAGGTATATAAAATTATCATACCACATAGTCAAATGAGTTTATACATACACATAAACCATAATTATAATTATGAATATATAAAAACAAAATGTAACCCACACACTATTGAGACCATGAACTATACAGATTCCTCATCAAAATTAGAGGTGATATGAATAGATGTAGGTGGATTAGATGGTAAGGCTATGATAAAGGCTAGTAGTGATAGGTTATCTAAGTCCTCACTATTAGTGTCCTCAAAATTAGTGGTCTAAACAACATCTTGACCAATCTAAGTAGCCTCAATAAGTGACCTATCTACAATGGGATCTAATAGAAGGGGATCATCAAAACGTAGGAGACTAGTGGTTGTAGAAGCAATATCATCTATATCATATATTGTAAACTCTACATCACCAACTCTAGTGAGTGACCCTATCTCTATAACATCTTATGGTAGACCCTAATGATGCGGCTTAAAGTTTGTCTAAAATTATGGTCGTATAGCACATATGTAATTCTTTAAGGCCTCTTAGCATCTCTTTATAGACGCTAACCTAGTGTCAACCATTGTATACATCTAGATTAGTAAGTTCTGGATGCTAGCCATGACCATTATGCTCTGAGTGTTGATAGAAAGAGGTGGAGTAGAAGGAGATGGGATATCAGTAGATGTAGAAGTGCCACTAATAGATGGGAGGTTATTAGGTGTTACTGAGTCATCATATGGTGAAGGGATGCCATCTCTATCTCTCTACGAAGGTTGTGGTCTGGGTGTAGCTAGTATCCTACTATTTTGAAGTTGTGTAGTATGAGCCTTTGTAGTGAAGAACTATGCTTTACCATTATTTTTAAATTCCTATTCTATATGCCAGAGTGCCACCTTATCCAATATATCTAACCTATTGTGGATATGGAGCTATGTAGTAAGATAATCACTAATGGGGACCCTAAATTCATAAAGTATGTTAGTGATGAGAGATCTATATCCAAGAGTAACTTGACTAGAAATTTCAACTTTGAACTTCATCGAAGTGCTAAAAAGGATGTAGTATACCACATACCAATCCTTCACAGTCATATTAACCCCTAAACTAGGTTAGGGAAAGAAGATAGAATAACAAGTTAATGCCACATCATCTTGATGGTGGTAGATAAAATAAACTATGTGTTCCTCCATTCCTATAGTAATGCCTCTCCATGTCTCTAAATACTATATTCTGTGTGTACGCATGCATCCACTCTGAGATGGTAATCCTAGTGTTGATATCTTTTATGATATTTAGGATCTTAGATAATCTATCCTCATCAAGTACTATGGTAACACCTAAAACATGAGTGGTGATTGGAGACCATATAACATTAACACTCAAATTAACGTGCAAAAGGAAAAAAAATCTACATAGGTGGCACAAATGGTGAAGAGTAGGAAATGTGGATATTTAAGAGAGTTTGCATATATGATAGCCTAAACCACTCAGTGCAAGTTTCCAAATTAATACACTTACGTAGAAGAACTTTCTTTCCGTAGAAGGACTTCATCTAGTGTTGTTTCTCATCTATGGATTGAAAGAGACATGGTGGGTGAGGCAATGTATCTATGATCCTATATAAATGATATGAGAAATTGATAGAAGAGTGATCACCAGATAAAGTAGGACTTGTAGGTATGGGATAAATAGGCGGTCATCTAGGTGGAGGAGGGGGTTAACTCTGTAGATGTCAAAATAATATTGTGGGCTTCTTTATCCTATTAGAGGTCCTAGGTGAATGACTAGGCTTAGCATGAGAATTTTTGGAAGGATCAAACTCAAAATTATTTCTATTAGTAGTGCTATAGGAAGTTGTTTTTTGTTTAGATAATTTTTTTTAAAAAGAAAAAAGGCAAAACATAATAGATCATGATAGAAATGTGTTGAAATATTGGATCAAATGATTAAAACCGAGTCAAGTTAAAGGTATTGAAGAATGGTAAGAAATATAAGTGATTTGGTGTTCCCTTATACTAGACAAAGTTTAAATAATATGATTATACCCTTAAATCACCAACAATAATCGTCAAAAATAACAAATCAATCCTAAATATAGTTATGGTTTATCGTATATCATTCCTTTTGATTATGAGATAATTTGGGTAATAACTTTAAAACTTAACTGTAATAATTTTGATTCATCCTAATGATCTAAATGAGCCCTTTATTTTTTAGTTTTTTTGTCTAAGTGAAAGATTTGAGTGAGAGAGAGAGAGAGAGTGGGAGCAAAAGGGAAAAGAACCAAATGGTTTTGTAAAAAGGTCCACGAGTTGTTTCCAAGTACGAGGTGTAGTATGTAAACCCTAGAAGAACCAATCAATTGGTTTAATAGACTAGCCAACTATTATTTTCTATGTTTGAAAAATAAAAATGTAAAATCTATTTATTAACTTTAAGGAGATCCATCAACTAGTTTCATTAACACATTGATAAGTTTATCAACTAGCTGAGTGGTCCTACTAGGTTTTCAACATGAATTTAACACATGAAAAATAATTAAATCATGGAATTAAACACATGAAATAAATACTCAATTTGGGTATGCAATACATCAATCATTTAGGTCATTTTAAAATCAAGTTAATGTAATTAAAGGCTATGCAAACATGATTTTAATCAAAATTCCTGCTATAATCTCATCATTTAATCATTAGTTTTTATGATTTCACAAATTTGAGAGAAAAAACTTAAATCATAAAAATAGCATCCCATGTGTTCTCCTAGTAGTTTTGAATCTTTCTTCACCGAGTGGTTTAGTTAAAATATCTCTTCATTAGTGTAATGAGTAGAAAAACTCCACAATCACATCCCCTTTTTCAATATGATCTCTAATGAAGTAAGGCCTTATTTTAATATGCTTAGATATAGAGTGTTGAAGAAGATTCTTAGTGAGGTATATTGAACTAGTGTTATGACACCTAATTATATTTTTATTAAGTTTAAGTCCAAAATAACTTAATTAGTACTTCATTACAATAAGTTAACCAAAAACATTCTCTAACAACTATAGATATAGTCTTGGTCATTGAGATCTTGCCCCACCCACTAATTTTCTTTCTATCCATAGTCAACAACAACACTAGGTGAAGCCCTTCTATGGAAATAAAGTTCTTCCAATATGTATACTGATATAGAAACTTGTACTAAGTGTTTCAGGTTACTATATATGCTGACTCTCTCTAATATCCACATTCTCCTACTCTTCACCCTTAGTGACCTTGTATATGTAGATTTGCCTTACCTTTTCTATGTTAATATGATCGTTAATTTTATATGGTATCCCTCACCATTTATGTGTTAGGTGTTCCCATAGTACTTGATGAGGCTAGATTAGCTAAGAATATAAAGATCATAAGAGACATTAATGCTAGAATAACTTTATTAGAGTGCATGCACACACAATATAGTTTTCAAATATATATAGAGGCATCACTATGTGTATGGAGGCACCAATAGTTTATTTTTTTCTACCACTCATTAAGATGATGAGCCATTACCTTGTCTATTAGTGGTGCTTCTACATCTATTGATATTCTATCTCTATCTACTCCATCTCCTCCTACCAGCAAATAGAGTAGAGTGATTGTGGCTAGCATTTAGGACTTGCTATTCTGGGTGTATATAATGGTGGACACCAAGTTTGTGGCTATAGAGAGGCCCTAAGGGGCCTTGGAGACTAATATTTATATGATCATAATTTTAACTATACTTTGAGGTATGCCATTATGATCTACCACAAGATAAAATAAGGATAGGGCCACTTACTACCTATTGATGATCCCCTTTTATCAAATCTCGTTGTCAATGAGTCACTCACCAAGGCTAATTGGTTGTTAAGATGTTTTTCAAACCACTAAAATATTAGAATTTACTCAACAACCTTACCTTTGGTAGTGTCAAAGATAGTTATTTTGTGTTTAAGATTTTTTTTTAAAAAGAACAATTTCCAACCATAATTGATCATGATAGAATTATGTTCAAATAATGGATAAAATGATAATAAAAAAAAGAGAGAGAGTCAAATTATAGGTATTGATGAATGATGGTAAGAAATATAAGTTATTTAGTGCTCCCTTAGAATAGAAAAAGTTAAAATAGCATAATTAGACCCTTAAATCACCAACAACAATCCTCATCAATCACAAATCAACCCCAAATAAAGTTAGGGTTTATCATAGGTCTTGCCCTTTGATTTCGAGCTAATTCGTGTAATGCAACTTCAAAAGTTATTTATAACAATTTTGATTCATCCTAATGATCCAAATGAGCCCTTGATTATTCAATTTGATGAATAAATAAGATTTGAGTGAGAGAAAGTGAGAGCAAAAGGAGAAGAGTCTAATGGTTTTGTAAGAGGTTCAAT
This sequence comes from Tamarix austromongolica, assembly GCA_039764185.1. Taxonomy (NCBI): domain Eukaryota; kingdom Viridiplantae; phylum Streptophyta; class Magnoliopsida; order Caryophyllales; family Tamaricaceae; genus Tamarix; species Tamarix austromongolica. Next base: position 54,087,115 of record CM077815.1, read on the forward strand.
GGGTTTGTTCCAAGCATTAGAGGTAATATGTATACCTTAGAATAAGTAATCAATCTATGTGACAAACTTGTCACCCGTTTTTGTTTAGCTTTGAAAAATAAATATGCAAAATCGGTCAAATAGTTTCAAGGGGACCCATCAATTTATTCTGTTGACACATAGACATGTTTATCAGCTAGTTGATTGGTCTTACTAGGTTTTCAACATGAATTTAACATATCAAAATAATTAAATCATGGAATTAAAACATGCAATAAATACTAATTTGGGCATGTGATACATCAATCATGTAAGCCATATTAGAACCAAGTTAATGTAATTTAAGGCCATATAACATGTTTTTTAATTAAACAATTTCCCAAATATGAAAGAAATGACTTAAATCACATCCCAAGTTCTCTCGTAATAGATATGAATCATTCTTCATTGATTTTTTTTTGTAAAAATATTTTTCCATTTGTGTAGTGTGTCCACAAACTCCTTACTTACATCTCCTTTTTCAATATCACCCCTAATGAAATGATATCTTATTTTAATATGCTTAGAAATAGACTGTTATATAGGATTCTTAGTGAGGTATATTGCAATATTTTTTTATCACACCTAATTAAAATTTTATCATGTTTAAGTCCAAAATCACTAGTGTTTCATCAAAATAAGTTGAGAAAAACATGTTCCAACAACTATATATTATGCTTTTGTTGTTGATAATGCAACACTAAATTATTTCTAACTTTTCTAACTTACTAGGATATCTCTTAGAAATTGACATGTACCCTATGTGCTTTACCATGAAAAAATAGCATCTGAGTAACAAATAAGATCTAATAAGGTATCGCTAGAGTAAAATAAACCAAGGTCACATATGCCTATTAGATACTTAAGAATCCTTTTGATTGCTATTAAATGAGATTCCTTGGGGTTACATTGAAAACAAGCATATAAGCACCTACTAAACATTAGACTTAGATGTTGTAAGGTGGAGACGTGATCCAGTTATACCTTGATAGAATTTTTAATCAAATTCCTTACCTCCTTTGTCTATGCCAAGATTTGTAGAAGTTACTAAGGGATTATTGTAAAATATTGATGTCATTCATCTAAAATTTCTTAAGTAGCTCCTTTGTTTACTTTTCTTGGTTAAGGAAAATTACTTCTTTGGTTTGTTTGACATGTAGTCATAGGAAGTATGCTAACTCTATCATCATGCTCATCTCAAAATCACTATTGAGGATCGAGTGGTTACTCTTGTTGGTGGATCACTAATGATGAACTCTTAATAATTTACACACACACACATATCTATATATCCAAACTCTTATGAGATCTCCCCAACGTCATCCTCTTGTTGAAAAATGGGAGGAACATATTCTTCTTCTTCTTCTTCCTTTTGATTCTTTTTGTTTGAGTAATCTATCCCCTTGATTTAATGGACCTATTTTTATCATTATTTGTCCCTTTTATAGAATAAGTAGATTCATCAAAAGTAATATGGACCAACTCTTAAACTACGAATATAATACCTTGAATATTTGCTTAGCCTAATCCCTCACCATTAGTGCCCTAATTTAATTCTAATATCAATAAATCCTATTTTAGCTTACTCTAACTTCTTAATCCCAAAACTTTAACCTAATCCAAAACCTTGACTTTGATAAACCGTAATTCGTAAACTAAAATCAAAATCTACCAAAATTTCCTCTAATCCTAATTACTTTGGCTAATCTAAAATCACCCTAAACTAATCCCCTAACCCTTATCTTTTTCCTTTTATTTCTCCTTTTCTTTTCTTTCTTTCTTCTCTTCCTCCCAGTAACCTCAAGCTACACACTTTGATTTGGTTGCAACTAGCACTTGCAACTTGTACCATCACTTTTTTTTATCCATCACCCATCACCTTATTGCCTTTCTTTACACTCCACACACTCAATTTCCCTTTCCATTTTCCCTTCTCATGCAATACCTCCATCAACCATCACCACCCTCACCCTACAACAACTACCCTACCTCTAATCATCCTCTATAGCCATCACGATCTTCATCACCTTGTAGTTGCACCATCAAAATCATCACCATCGCACAGCAGCCCCTTGTTCTTAGCTTCCTTCCAGACTCATACCTCTTCTTCTTCTTCTTCTTGATATTATATGACTAAAAGAATGTAAGAATGGGTCTGGAATATGTTATGTTTTTTTTATGTGATAATGTCATATTGCAGAAATATATCTTATGGTATGAAATATGGGCTTAGGATATTATGTTATTGGAAGAAAGTAAGAATGGGTAAGAGGTACCATTATTATCTTGTTGTGATAATGTCATATTTAAGGAAATATATCTTATGGTATGAAATATATACTTAAGGATATTATATTATTAAAAGAAAGTAAGAATGGATAAGAGGTATCATTATTATTTTGTGTCATAATGTTATATTGGTGAAAATATATAATTTGGTATAAAATATGGGTTAAATGAGTTTTAAAAAAATGGACTTAAGAATTATCATGAGGTATGATGATTAATTGTGGACTTGAAATATAATATGTGTGGAAGGTGTAAGATTTTATAAAATAAAGGTTTTTATTCGTGCTTAAAGGAAACTTAGTCATTATGGGATAATAAGAAAATTTTACTAATTTATTTGTTAGGAGAATTAAGGTGGTATGAGGAATTCTTAGAAGTATTATTGTTATTTGGGGTCCTTAAATGATTTAATGGATAATTTGAGGCAAAACATCCTATAATGATAATATCAATATCCCATGTATAAGATCTAGAGGTTATACATATTTGTGAACATGTTATTACTATTTAACCTTATGAGGTTATCTATCAGAATTGGTAATCATATAAATTTCGTGGGAGGTGTTATGATAAATCTATGGAATTTGGGTTTTGGATATTTCTGTAAGTAATATATCAGGACGAGATTATAAATGTATATGTATGGGAATTAGATTTTACATCTTGGGTATGATACTAATGATGGAATTTGGAGATGATATACTATAAGTTGTGTAGAATAATCAACATGGGAGAATGATTGTTAAAGAGTGTGTAATTAGGGTCTGAAAGCTCTTAAGGACTTGGACCTATGCTATGTGTGTCTCTGTTTTAATGTGTTCTATGCCTGAGAATCAACCTTGAATAAGATACTAATCATTTAAAGTAAAAGAGCACGTGAGTACGGATAAGGTGATCTATTTTTTCTATATATATATATATATATATATATATATATATATATATATATATATATATATATGTATATATGTATGTATGTATGTATGTATGTATTCCCATTCCATCAGGAAGAATAATGTCTCGGAAGAATTTTACCCTAAAAAGATGTTTTTAATCTTCATTCCACTAGAAAGAATAGTGGTTCGGGTGTGCTGTCCCCGAGAAGAGTTTTAGACCGTTCCACCAATTTAAGAATTGTGGGATCCCTACTCATCGTAAAATGAAAACGTATCATTATAACCTATGGAAAAGATATTAATGATTTAAAGTGGAAGAGTATGTGAGTCAAAACTAAGGTGATCTATTTCTTTATATATATATATATATATATATATATATATATATATATATATATATATGTATTCCCGTTCCATAGGGAAGAATAGTGGCTCGGTAGCGTTTTACCCCTAAAAGATGTTTATAATCTTTGTTCCACTAAAAAGAATAGTAACCCGGGTGTGTTGTCCCCAAGAAGAGTTTCAGATCATTTCACCTATTTAAGAATAGTGGAGTTCCTACACTTAACATATGTAAAGGAATAAAAATGGATTATACTTAATAAAGGAATCTGGACCATTTTCTATCTTATGAGAAATTTCATTTATTTTGTTATCTCAATCATTATCTAATTTAAAGCATATGCTATTTTTATCCATACTTCGATAATATTATTCCTTTGCTTAGTAAGTAGTATACTGAACACCCATTTTATCGGTGGTGCTCATTCCCACAAGTAGATCTACCTTGTTTTATAGGTGATTGATGATTATTAGCTTGATGTGCTTGCCTCGGGTGAATGCTAAATAAATTAGTAAAGGGTATGGTTATCCGAATATCTTTATCTCTCTCTCTCTCTCTTGACTCTTAGTCCTCTATTTTTACTATTTATTCCCTTCTCTCTATTTCGTATCCTGTATCACGGTGGAATCACGTGTTTCCCACACCTGATTCCTAGGTATGAGGATACTTTTGCGTTACACATGATATGGATTGGGCATAGGGAGTGCCTCTTCTATGTTGGATGTGACACGATACTCGTACGTTTTGTGTTTTGGCTTCTGCTATTAACTCTTTAAAATGAAAATTTTAATTTCCAAATTTGGGGATTTTACAACGAAGTTTATTTTATTGAAGACTTAGTAAGCTTTACTATATAAGCAATAACTAATAAAGATACACTCATTACATTGAGAGTCAAACTTAACCAAAATTCTTTTCCCATTATTTTGGACATAGCATTTAAAAATAAATGTGTAAAAATAAACCAGATTTGGTTTCTTTACCTTGTAGAGCTTGTAGGGAGTTTTCTTGAGGTTTTTATGGATTAGGAAATAGTTCATGACATAATTAGAAATTGATATGTCTTTGTCTAAAATTACTTGGGAAGCTTGGAGTCACACAACTTAGTCCTTGCAAATTCATTGAGATTATGATTCCTTGCTCCAACACCATTTGTTTTGAGTCCTTAGGGCCAAGTTGTGATAGATCCTATTATGATTAAATAAAACTTGGTGAATGTGGCATTCTCAAACTCCTTATCACATAGATTATTGTTTCTTTTTCTACCAGGATATTTTTATCAATCACAATAAACACATTAAAAGTATCATATTTCATAGAAAAGAATAATATTCACATATATAAAGAGTAACCATCTACAATGAATAGTGCATATTTAGAACCACCCATGCTAAGGGTCCTAGTTAGTCCAAAAAATTTCATGTATAGTAGCTCAAGTGGTTTAGATGTGGTCACGATAATTTTAGGTTTCAGTTAGATTTTATATAGTTTTTCTTATAGACACGCATCACATAAGTTATATTTTTAAAATTTCAATGTAGGAAGATGACAGATGCGATTTATATGCTATTTCCTAAGTAAAAATGACTATATTTCTCATTATTTTTATAATATTTAATATTTTCTCAAGTTTTTCTCTTTTGATTAGATTTTACAAAAAAAGATAAAAATAAAGAAATTCAAAGGAAAAAATGGAGGGAAAGAAGAAATGAGCCAAAGAACACATCAAGAGATATTGAATCAATAGAAGAAAAGACAAGAAATGAAGAATAAACATCAAAGGGAAGTTTATGTTTAAAATTTCATGGAGAGATGACAAAGGAACAAAGAACACGGTAACCCCTGTGTTCCCTAAACACTAGTCGTGTTTTCCAACAGAAGATAAAAATCTCAAATTTTAAAATCCAGTATTGGTAGAAAATTCAAAGAAAAACACGGAGGTCACGTGTTTCCCAAAACACTGACCGTGTTTTTCTTAATTTTTGTAACTGCTCATACGAACTTTTTTCTGATATATTCTCTTACAATTATGGAGTTTGGGAGTCAATTTTTAGAGTTTGAAAGTTTAATTCTCTCTTTTTATCTATTCTCTCTAGAAAACATATGTACTTCACAATGCCAATTCTCTTTATCTTCCTTGTATTCAATCGGACAATTGTTATTCTGCAATTCAAGCTGATAAGTTCTTCTCCATTCCTCTCGTAATTGCAAGTTCTGAATTCTGATTGAATGTAAGTAAATTCTCTTCATTGCATTATTATATCTCTTATTTTTAGTGTTTCATTAATTATTTATTAGTAATTATTTATGTTAATTATAAATTACTACATTTAATTTTTTGATATTAGAACTATGTAGATAGTAGAGTAGATAATATAGGATAGGAGGATTTGATGATGGAATTACGTTTCAAATATAATAGCATAATTTGAATTCATGATTCTAGATGACATTTAATTGAATTGATGGATGGAATTGAATGCTCTCGCATCATAGATTAAGAATTTAAACTAATTAGATTGATCACCTATCTAGTTTAAATCTTAATCTATGCTAAGATAAAGTAATTAATTCATAAATATTAATTAACGTGTCCAGAGTAGCAAAAAGATTAATTTTTAATCTTGTCCATTAATTCGTACAATTGCATGATCCGAACTTATATGATTATGGTCGTAGAGTACTGCTTTCCATTCATAATGCTGCCATTAATTAAATCTAACATTCTCAACTTAGGTTATTAATTGGTTAGATAATAAATTAAGAGCTTATTCAATTTATTAGAATTCAGAGAAAGTAAAGAGATGAATTATTATGAGTTTCTAGAGGTCAATGTTAAATCATTTAGAATCATTCTTTTCTCCATGATTGTTTGATATCTTAATTCCATAATCAATACCTTCCTATCCTTATTCATTAATTAGTGAGTAAAGCGTTCCATAGTATAGAATTTAGCGATAGAAGTAAATGTTATTGTATAACTAGGGTCTTAACATTGATTGCAAAATTATTGATTATATATCATTCCTTGTGGGTTCAACTCCTTCTTACTATCTACTACGTATTTGAAAATTAGGATTTATTTATTAATTTTTTTGTGCATACGACAACACATCAAATTTTTATCACAGTTGCCGAGGAATGGCAATTATAATCTTTAGTTTTGTTTTTGGTGTTGTTTCTTATTTATGCTTTCAATAATTTCTCCAATTGTATTTATCTATTCTTTAATTGTGTATAATCCTTAGACACTCGCATTTGAGTTTGTTTGAAATTAAGCATCAAGGACAAATCATCCCACCAATATACCTTAATTCTTCCTCTCCTATTGGAAACCAAACAAGAAGGATATTGGAATACGCTCATCATATTCCATTACCTTTTGAAGGAAATTCCATAGATTTGGAAGAAGACTACATAGAGGATTTGTTTAATTCACCTTGTCACATCGATCCACCTATGCCAAATCGAACTCTCAAGGAGCTAGCTGCTATTGTCTTCAACCCTAACCTTTCATGCATTAATCATCCTACAGTAAATGATACTTGTGAGATCAAACCTGGTTTGATATGTGCTTTATCTATTTTTAAAAGATTCAGGGACCACAACTCAATGGGTTTAGGTTGTTTCACTGATCCCAACAAGTTTCTTAAGGAATTTCATATTGCATGTTCCAGTATGAAACCAAATGGAGTAAGTGTAGAACAACTTAAACTTAAATCTTTTCCTTTTGCTTTAGCTGATGCTGCAAAAGAATGGTTGTATGACGGACCAGCAGGTTTTGTGAATACTTAGACTGATATGCAAAAGGTTTTCCTTGGAAAATATTTTCCTTCATCTAGAGCAACTAACATAAGAAAAGAAATTTGTGTTATTAGGCAAGATGGAGGAGAATCATTGCATGAGTACTAGGAATGTTTCAAGAAGTTATGCGGTAGTTACCCCAATCTCCAAATTAGTGAGCAATTATTAATACAATACTTTTATGAATGATTATCTCCTATGGATCGAAACATGATAGATGCTACTAGTGGTGGTGCATTGGTTGATAAAATCCCTACTGAGGCTAAAGATTAATTTCTAATATGGCATCTGACTCTTAATACTGTAGTAGGGGTAGTACTTATGTGTCTCAACAGGTGAAAGAGGCTAGTATTGCTTAATTGAAAACATAAGTGTCAAATTTAATAGCTCTTGTAGAGAAAGTTTTAGGTGACAAAATTCCTGCAAAGGTATGTGGAATTTTTTCTTTTACTGGTCATCCTACTGATATGTGCCCTACATGCTAGAAGAACAACAAGTGAATGCCATTGGAGGAAAACAAATACCAAAGAGGAACGATCCTTATGCTCCAATGTACAATCCAGAATGGAAGGATCATCCTAATCTAAGGTATGCAAACAATCACCAACGTGGTAATTTATATTTTCGAGCACAAGTTTTTCAAAATCAATAAGGATCAAATCCATCTCTTGAATTCTTTCAAGTTCCACTAAATCACCAAAGACCACCATTTCAACCATTACCTCCACCACAAGTTCAACAACCATAAGGAGGAATGCCTTTAGAAGAATTGGTGAAATCTTTGGCTACCAATACATTGAAGTTTCAACAAGAAACTAGAAATTGTATCAAGAACTTGGAGAATCAAGTGATTCAGTTAGCAGATTCCCTTGGGAAATTACAAGCATAAGGGTCCTCAAAATTTCCAAGTCAAACAAAAAGAAATCCTAATAAAAATGCTAGTGCTATCACAACTCAGAGTGAGAAACAATTGATAGGTCCAACGCAAGCGAGTGAAGAGGAAGAAATAACCAAAGAAGAAGATGAGACAGTTGTTGAAGAATAAAAAATTAAAAATTCTCCACAGGTAACTAAATGTGAGTCTTCCACTCCTATTAAAATTCCTGCTCCTTTTCCTCGCATGTTAGCAAGAAACATGAAGCTAAATTATGAGAAGGAGATATTTCACATATTTAGAAAGGTCGAGGTTAATCTCCCTCTCATTGATACAATTAAACAAGTGCCAAGGTATGCAAAATTCCTTAAGGATTTGTGTACTAACAAAAGGAAACTAAAGGGGAATGAAAAGGTAAGTGTGGGAGAAAATGTATTAGCAATTTTGCAAAGGAAACTTCCACCGAAATGCAAGGATCTAGGTATTTTTACCATCCCTTGCAAGATTAGAAACACAAGGTATGAAAGATGTATGCTTGATTTAGGTGCTTTAATCAATGTGATGCATTTTTATATTTTTAATGCACTAAGTCTAGGTCCTTTAAAGGAAACTCATGTTATTATTCATTTGTCTGATAAATCTAACATATATCTTAAAGGGGTAATTGAATATGTCTTAGTTCAGGTGAATGAGTTAGTATTCCTCGATGATTTTTATGTGTTAGATATGTAGGATAATGGTTCATCTAATCCTTCTCCAATATTGTTAGGTAGACCATTCTTGAAAACTTCAAAAACAAAAATTGATGTACATGATGGAGTTTTGACGATGGAGTTTGATGGTGAAGTCATTAGGTTTAACATATACGACTCCATGAGATATCCTATAGATGGTGAATCGGTCTCTATGATTGATGTTATTGATGATTTGACTAAAAAGGTTTACAAATTATCATATGTAGATCCTTTAGAAGTAACCTTAACTTAATGCATAGAAGCCAAAGTTTTGGAAAAATTGAATGAGAAGTTTGATGTTGATGAAGAGATCAAAGAGATAGTGGATGCTTTAGGAGCATATTCTGGTAGAATTAGAGGATTTGTGGATTTACCATTGAGATTATATAGACCTTTACCTTCCATAAAGTAAACACCAGAAGTGGAGTTGAAATCTTTACCTAACCATCTTAAGTATGCATTCTTGGGAGAAAAAGATACCCTTCCTAGTATCATCTCTAGTGACCTAACACCCAAACAAGAAGAACAACTTGTTAATGTTTTGAAGAAGTATAAATCTACTTTAGGATGGACAGTTGATAATATTAAGGGTATTAGTCCATCTATATGTACACATCAGATTTTAATGGAGGATGATGTTAAGCTAAGTAGACAAGTACAACGTAGGCTAAATTCGATTATGATGGAGGTAGTAAAGAAAGAGGTGTTAAAATTGTTATATGTGGAAGTCATTTATCCAATTTCTAATAGTAGTCAGGTTAGTCTCCTTTAAGTAGTACCCAAGAAAATAGGAATCACTATAGTGAAGAATGATAGGGGGGAAATAGTTCCTACTAGAGTTCAAAATGGTTGGAGGGTATATGTAGATTATAGGGATTTGAATTCCATGACGAGGAAAGATAATTTTCCTCTACCATTTATGGATCAAATGTGAGAGAGGCTTGCGGGTTATGCTTATTACTATTTTCTTGATGGATATTCTAGATATGTATAGGTTTCCATAGCTCTAAAAGATCAAGAGAAGACCATATTCACATGTCCTTATAGTACATCTGCATATCATCGCATGCCATTCGGGCTATGTAATGCCCCTACCACATTTCAAAGATGTATGGTAAGTATATTTTCCGAATATTTGGAGAAAATAATCAAGGTATTCATGGATGATTTTAGTATTCATGGAGATACTTCTAATCAATGCCTAGATAAGTTAACTCTCATCTTGAAATGATATCTTGAAACAAATCTTGTACTAAGCTCTGAAAAATACTATTTTATGGTTCAACAAGGGATAGTTTTAGGACATCTCATTTTGGCTAAGGGAATCAAAGTAGATAAGGCAAAAATCAATCTTATAGCTTCATTACCTTATCCATCAACTGTTAAAGATGTGTGTTCATTCTTGGGACATGTTGGATTTTATCGCCGATTCATTAAGGATTTTTCTAAAATAGCCCAACCTTTGTGTAAGCTTCTTGAGAAAGAAACAGAGTTTCATTTTGATGATGCATGTAAGAAAGCATTTGAACATGTGAAGGAAAAATTGATTAGTACACCCATACTTCAACACCTAATTGGAATTTTCCCTTTGAATTAATGTGTGATACATCTAACTATACTGTTAGTACAGTGTAAGGTCAAAGGATTGGAAAAGATCCACATGTGATATACTATACCTCACGAACTTTGAATGAAGCCCAGCTTAATTACACAACCACTGAGAAGAAGCTTCTCGCCATTACCTTTTCTTTGGATAAATTTTGTTCATATATTTTAGGCATTGATATTTTTATTTATTCTGACCATGCAGCTTTGAAATATTTGTTGGCAAAGAAGGAGGCAAAAACCAATATTAATTAGATGGATAATTCTACTCTAAGAATTCAATTTAAGCATCAAATATAAAAAAAGGATTAGAAAATGGGGTAGCAGATCATCTAAGTAGATTAATCAAGGAGGTTGAAGTTGAGGCACCCATCAATGAAGCATTTCTGGATGAACAACTTCACGTAATTGGAAATGAAATACCATGGTATGCTGACATGGTAAATTTTTTGTCATAGAGGTATTTCCTTCACATTTTGGTAAAGCACAGAAGGATAGAATGAAGGGTTAAGCAAAATATTTTGTATGGGATGATCCATATTTGTGGAAACAATGTGCTGACCAAATCATTAGAAGGTGTATTCCTGATAGTGAAATTCTTTCTATCTTAACATTTTGTCATAACTATGCTTGTGGGGGTCATTTTGGTCCTAAAAGAACAGCTCATAAAATTTTAGAAAGTGGATTTTACTAGCCAACCCTGTTTAAGGATGCTTATGAATTTTACAAAGCATGTGAAAATTGTCAAGAGACTAGAGGATTAGGTCCTAGAAATGAAATAGCACAAAACCCAATCATTGCATGTGAAATTTTTTTATGTTTGGAGTATGGATTTCAAGGGTCCTTTTCTATCATCTTTTGGTTTCAAATATATTATTGTCATTGTAGATTATGTGTCACAATGGGTGGAGGAAAAGGCTACCCATACTGACGAAGCTAAAGTTGTTGCGGATATTCTTTGAACTAATATTTTTGCAAGGTTTGGCTTGCCAAAGGCTATAATAAACGATAAAGGTTCACACTTCTGCAATAGAATAGTAGAAGCATTGTTAAAGAAATATCATGTGACACATCAAATCTCCACAGCATATCCTCCACAAAAAAATGGTTAAGCCAAAATATCCAATCAAGAAATCAAATCAATTTTGGAAAAGATGGTGAAACCGACAAGGAAGGATTAGAGATTACACCTCAATGATGCTCTCTGAGCATATCGTAGAACATTCAAAACTCCCATTGGTATGTCACCATATCATTTGGTCTATAGTAAGCCTTGTTACCTTTCGGTTGAATTAGAACATAGAGCTTTTTGGGCTATGAAGAAATGTAATATGGATTCAAATGAAATTGGAAGGCATAGGAAACTTCAGGTACAAGAACTTGAGGAAATAAGAAATGATTCATTAGAAAATGGATTGCGATACAAAGATCGAACTAAGATAGTTCATGATATATATCATTCTCATTTAAAGTTGTTTCCAGGAAAATTAAGGTTAAGATGGATCGTCCCGTTTATTGTGACTAATGTGTTTCCTCATGGTGTAGTAGAGATAAAAGGTGAAAAAATAGGAAAAATGTGGAAAGTGAATGGACATCGTCTCAAACCTTTTTACGAGGGACACTATGTGAGAAACTTGGAGGTGGTAGATCTTACGACCTCAAGTTATGAAGGCTGAAATAGTGGGACATTACCACTTAGGAAACACCCAAGTGTTGTACATAAGTTTTTCTTATCTCATACTATGTTTCTTTGTTTTTTCTATAATTCATGTATGTTGTGGTTGTGTATGTTTGCTATTTTATGTGTGTTCAGTGTGTATCATGTGAGTATATTTTTCTTGTTTTGTTGTGTAAATAATGAAAGCTTAAAAAAAAAAGGGATAAAAAGTCTTTTGGTGTTTATTTGGTTGAAGAGAAGGGTTTGAAAAAAAAAAAGAAGAGAGAAAAGGAAGGATTATGACTCAATAGAAAGAAAATTGCTTCTCTAGTTAATAGGGACAAGCTACAATCCCAAATTTATCTCCTACCTTATAACCCTAGCCCCATTACAACCAAATTTAAGACCTTTTGATTCTTATATACTTTAGTTCTCTTAAGCGGTGGCAAATTGAGAGTAATGGAAAACATATGGGTGATTAGTTAAGGGAACCAGCTTATTGGTTGAAAACAAAAAATAAAAGGATTAGGTTTGTACATGATGTAAAAGTGTTACCACTGCATAAAATAGTTTTTTGGTTATTAGAACTAGTTGATTGGTTTCATGTTATGAATTTTAGTCCTATGAACATCAATAAACAATTGAATGGTTTAGCACATCAGTTAATGTGTCATGCTAACCATATAATTTGTTCATTCAAACTAGTCAATCAGTTAATCCTTAGGTAAAATCTATTTTATATTTTATCTCAACCTTTAGTTTGATTGGTTAGACTAGCTAATTGGTTTCCAAAACTAGTTAATCGATTCGATGAAACTATTTGAAGGGTTCAAATAGAGATAAAATAGGTTTCTGTAGGAATAAAACCCATAGCTTGGTTTGTTAAACCAATTAATTGGTTGTAGAAAACCATTTAAAGTATTCCAACATAAGAAAAATGGATTTTTGGAGGAATTAAACCCATAACTAGATTGGTCAAACAAGTTGATAAGTTTCTAGACAAGTCAATGGCTTTGAGTAAACCAAATAAAGTGTTCAACTAGAGGAAAAATAATTTTTGTGAGGGCAAAGAATCTATAGTAATTGGTTAATCAATTTTACAACCAATTGATTGGTGTATGTGGTATTTGAAAGTTTTAATTCATGGTTTTGAAATACAAACAAGTATATGATATGCAGTTGGAGACAAACATGTCCAAAACACTTGAAAAGGGTTTAAGATTTAAAAAAAATAAAGACATGAAGGAGGGTTGATATCTGAGAAAACAAAATCTAGTATTGGTACGGAGTGGATGTGTAAGAGATAGAGAACACGGGAAGGGGATGGCATGAAGAGGGAGTGGCAGGGAGATAGTGTATTAGTTTAAAATTTATTTTAGTTAGACTAGGGTTTCCAATTAATGAAACCAAACCAAAAAAATAACTGATTAAGGGTGATAGTTAAATAAAAAGGAAACATAAGAAAATTAATTTGCATAAATTATTTAAGAAACAAACTTGATTATAGTTTAAAGGTTAAAAAGATAATTAAACTAATTTTTAGGTGTTTGGAGTAAAAGGATAAATACCCAAATATAAAGGTTTACAAAATTTTAGAGTGTTACATGTAGGATCTACCAATTGTAACGAAACATCATTCTTAGCTTAAAATATTAAAATAATATATTTTTTCTTATTACATCTCGATTGAAATCTATTTTAAATCTCATTTGCACTCATCTCATTCATTCTATAAGCTTCTCTTCTAGTTATCCCCTATTATGTCATCAGTTTACCTTTTCTCAAAAAATCACATCTTTGTGTCCATCATGGCAAGACAAACAATGCCAATGAACATTAATCTACAATAGTGTAGTGGTGGATTCGACATCAAACAATCTAATAAGGATTATGCAACAAACTCCAACTACTTAACCATAGTAGCACCATTAAAGTTCATTTTATCTCTCTTAATTTTGAACTAGTTATTTTTCTAGAAAGTATGTCACTTGGTGTTACACCCTCAATGTTTCACTATAGAAAAATTCCATTTAAAATAATGTAAAAGATGAAATTACACTTAAGAAAAATCTGGTGTTACTACCATACCTAACATAGGGTAGATGTTTTCCACCTATCCCATATTAGATTCAAGGCCAAACCAACAAAACAATTTAAAAATAGAGTGCGTGAACATAAGCTATATAAAATTTTTAAAGATTGTTTACAATCAAGGACCTTATTGATCCCTAAACAAAGCAAATACATGGAAGAGATACTATAAGACTATAGGGCTACAATAAAATGAGAATAGGACGTGACCTCTAAAACCATGGTCCACCACGGACTGTACAAAACCTTCAGATATCCACACTCTTATGCCCTAAACCCAAGCTGAGGTAGGCCCACTATTGGCTAATACCAAAAATCTACACATGGTTCTCCACTTATTGGAATGAGGGCATAAGCGAGCAAAGAGATACATCAGTAGACGACATATTAAGTAACCCAAGTTGCTTCCTCAATAGGAACACAAGTATGTAAAATCTATTATACATGGATATCATATTTAACATGCATCATGATAATGTTATATACATGAAGGTAAAAATGTATCATAGTATACTATCATGCATAACTCAGGCAACATAGAATATGGCATGCTTATATTCATATATAATCACACAGGTAATCACACATGTACTAGAAAAATTATGTCACACAACTATTAGGGTTTATTTCCCAACTTGCTCAACTAATTAGATTACACCATTTCCTTATCCATATATTGATATAGGTTAAAACCAAGTCAATCTTTCCAATTACTAACCACTTGGCCATTTAAGCCATCATCCAAGTGCACATACTAATCTTTATCCTTTTTGGTCATTCAAACCATAGAAGCTTATCATAATAAAGGGAAATAAAGCCTAGGATGAAGTCAATCACCAAAGCGAACATAAGTCTAGGCTAAATTCATTCACCAAAATAGACATAAATTCAGACCGAAACCAATATGGACATAAGTTAAGGCCAAAGCCAACCTCCTAGGTACCCACAGCCTTTAGTATTGATACACCCTAGTACATCATCCGTGTCTAGTGTTGGTAAGGAACTAGGACCTCTAAGGATCTCCCCGAAAGACAAAGCCGGAAGGCCTCAATAAACGACCGAAGATAGATTAACTCGTAGTTGCTAATCAAAGATTGGAAAATCCTGACCCATACATAACTTGATTGCCTTTCTCCTTATGTGATTAGTACATTATTCATAAAGATAAGTGATCACACTAGGAGCATACAAGAACAAGCAAGGAATTAACATATTTCTTCCATATTAATCCTTTCCATTTCCCAATAATATGGGGTTCCCATTTATCTTTTTCTAATATTAATCATGCCCATTATGTTATGTTATTCAAGCCCAAGTTGTGCTTTATTCAAACCATCACATGTCATAAGTGGTATAGCCATTTAGCCTTTACAATACTCATAGAGTAGGTCATATATTATGATCCATTTAACCCTTTCATTAGATCATTAATCCATGATAAAATATATATTTTATCCTTTTAATGATCATAGAATAGTACTATGCAAAGCCTTACAGGAAATAAATAACACAAATGAGTTAAACCAATCAATTAATATGGCCTAACCAATTGATCGGTTGCACTAACTAGTTGATTAGTTTAGGTTGACTAGTCAATCAATTTGAATCTACCAAACTCTAATTCTCCTCAAACCGGTCAATTGATTTAAGAAAATTGGTCTACCATTCACATACCACTCAATCAATTATTCCCAACTAGTCGACGGGTTTAAGTAAAGAGTAAGATCAAGGTCTTTACAGGCTTACCAACCGATGTGTTGGGTTAACCAATCAACTCTTCTAGGAACTAGTCGATTAGTTTAACTTAACCAGTCGATTGGTGTGCCAGATAATAGCACCAAATAATTATTTTCATGTAGATCATACTCATAAATCATCATTAAACCATAATGGACCATGCTTCAACATTATATAACTCATTTTTAACCGAATTAACTTGCATATCTCAACATTTACTGATTACATCCCAATTTTCTCAAGTTTCATGCTTTTACTCAAAATGTACAATCTACCCATCCAAATCAATTCTACAAGCTATATACATTCCTGGAAAAATATAATATCTACTCAAAGAAACTCATATCATGTAGGAATACTCGTAAACTATTTTAGAAGTAAGAATCACTTACTTCACGCAAACAAAACTCCCTTAAACTTGAAATCTTAGTGTTTGAAAATCTCAACTTTAAAACCTTCAAATAACAATCTCTAACTAAGAAATTCGTACAAAACCTTAATAAATTCAAGCATGAAATAGAAAAGGAAGAGCAAGCATACCACACTTAAAGTAAAAATAGGAAATTCTTAGCTTAACAACTCAATCATTTTCTCAAATCTAACTCTTCCTTGTTTAATAATTAAAATAAGAGGGGGATAGAGAAATGATCAAAATAGTAAAAGGAATTCGACTACAAGATTCAAAGTACAAAAGGGATGAAAGGTGAATTAAAAGAGTTAGGGATTTTCAGTGGCTAAAAGAAAGGTGAACAAAAGGGGTGATTGGGGCTATTTATATCCAACTTATCGAGAAGAATCATAGAGGGTTCATGAATAGTTCAAAAACCCTAATAGCTACCATTTGAATTTGAGATAAAGAGATAGTTTTCATCCAAGATATGCTAACATATTCTCTACAGCTGAAATGGTATTTCTGAAAAATGTAAGCTAATTTGGCAAGAATTGAAATTCTTAAGAGGGGTAATGGAAGGTTATTATATAAGGAATCTTTTAGCTGATTAGATTCATGCCTGAGATTGAAGCATTGATCTCTGAAATGTGCAAAAGATAGGGGAGGAAGAAGCCAAATCTAAGGTCATCTTTGCTCCCCTCAACTGTCCCAATTGATCTCTAGATTGATTTGAGGCAATGTTTCAGGTAATTGCATCATGAAAAAGGCTAAAAATCTCTTAGGAATAATTCAACATAGGTTAACAAGATTCCATTTGAATATAAAAGGTTTTTCCAAAATTAAGTTTGAAAATATACCTAGCCAGACAAACCAATTGATCGTTTTGGCCTACCAATCAAATTTTTTACAAAACAATCGATATGTTTTCCAACTAGTCGATCGATTTAGTCAAGTAAAAACTATTTTGCTGAAATGATGAACCTGTTGATCGATTCATGAATTTAGTTGATTAGTTTACCTAAAAAACTCTATAAATTTTATTTTCCAACATTATTTTATATCAAACTTTGCCTCAAAAAAAATCATAATACAAAATCAAAATCAGACACCAAAATTTACATAATTTCTCATTCAACATTTTCAAAAAAGATTATTATAGTTGGATCTGACTACTCTATTTTTTTCATTTTAGTTCCAAGCTTGCAAAACAAATAAATGGTTATGTTTAGTGTTTTGGTATGAATGTTTACTGTGGTTATGATTTTGAAGCATGAGCCTTGCGTTTTACTTTGATGGGTTTATGCTCGTTTTATATATCACTACAAGATATATAGTCAAATAGAACAATTTTAGAATATTAAATAGGATAATTATAAAATTGTCCTATTATATATAATCAAATGGAGCAATTGAAATTTTTCCTAATTGATTCTAACAAATGGGGTAATATAAAATATCCCCTATTTAATCCAATCTAATAGGGCAATAAATAAAAATTCTCCTATTTAATTATAATAAATAGTGCAATACTAAAATCCCTCCATTTATTCTTAACAAATAAGGCAATAATTTTTTTCCCTATTTAACACAACCTAATGGGGCAATATATTAAAATAACCCTATTTAACACTATAAATTATGATTAATATTATCTTAATAATACATTATAATTATTCAATTCATATATTTTTTTTATACAAATTATCCATTCAATTAAAAGATACTTAAATATTAATCAATATATATATATATATATATATACCAATTTTAAACATAGAAACAAGTATTCCCTACCTCATTTTATCTCTCTTCCTTTCTCTCTTTGTCGTTCATTTCTGATTTCAAATCCCTCAACCTCTAGTCCTCTATTCCTTGCCTTCTCCCCTTCAACCAAAGCCATCGCCGCACCAAAGCAAAACCAATGCCAGCTAGCAACAACACAATATATTAGTGATTTGTTGGTCACCAATGGTGCCAACAGCGGCGACAACGAGCAACCACCACTAGGCAACTGCAAAACTAGCGCCACCCCGAACCACACAATTGAGCAGAGTAACATCACCCGTGCGGCAGAGGACAACATCAAGCAGCAACACGAGCCATTCTCCATCTCAGGTGAGTACTAATTCAACTTCCTACTATTTTTTTTACCTTCTCGTTGCTGATTGACATAGAGGTCTGAGGTGAGGTGGAATTCAATTCTTTAGTTGTGTGACGCCGTTTCTAACCTTCTGACCTTCTGTGCTTCAACTATCTGATTTGTATTGAGCTGTGCCATCCAACCTCAGGCATGTATATGTTAAGCTAGTGTATGATTTTCATTTTGGAACTGATGGTGTGTCTGTATATGTTTGTTATTGGGGGTCCTCCATTTATAGTCCACTGTATGAAATGCTAATATTAAAATATGTTCAATATTTTTGGGTTAAAAATTGGAAATGGTAATAGATCATAACTCATAGAATTCGAAGTGCATTCTACCACTAATGAAGTGCTGATAGGTGCCCTTGTATTTCTCTTCTATATTGTTTCATCGACCTTTCGGTTATGAATTTGACAGTAATTCATCCAATTCGATCGTTGCGAATATTCTGCTCCCAATCAAAAATGGAAGCAGTGCGAACAAGAGAACTACAACTAATCATTATCACCAAAACAAACATATACAATAAAGCAATATAATCAAGAGAGGGTGTTATACTTAGTCACCTAAATTGGTAAGAGAGTAATAGCATATACAGATAAGGAAATCTAATGGAGGGAATAGAATTCGATAACTGCATATATTCAAGAAAACAAGATGAAGAGAGGTAGATGACGGGAAAATGCTGCGTATATATTTCTCGATGCTTATTTCTTTCACAACTCTTGTCTACATATCTGTTAAGGACAACAATTACTCTTAACAGATTACAATTATCTAACAAAACTATTACACGTCAGCTTCCAGCTCATTAAAAAATCCTACGTCAGTTTCCAGCTCATTACAAATTCCTCCCTTCTTCAAAATATCCTTGTCCTCAAGGATGAGATGTAGAAGGATCTGCTATGTAATTTGACAGATCAAAATCAGGAAATTTCTGATGTAGATCATGTAAGTATTCCCAGGTCATTTCTTCATCTGGTTGTCCTTGCCACTTGACTAAGACTTGGGTAGCAGCCCGATTATGCCTCTTGACCATCCTACTTCCTAGAATCTTCTCTGGTTGACAATGATTGTCAGTATACAACATGAATTCGGGTAGTTGGGTAACCACTGGAGCATTCCCCACATGTTTCTTAAGTTGAGAAACATGGAACACATTATGAATTTTAGATTCTGCTAGTAATGCAAGCTGATAGGCCACTGCACCTCTCTTCCCAATGATCTGAAATGGGCCAAAGCATTTAGGGGACAACTTGTGTTGTTTACTCCTTCTGACGCTGCTCTGTCTATATGGTTGCAGCTTCAAATATACCTAATCATCTATCTGGAACTGTCTGTCACTTCTTTTCTTATTAGCTTGTTGTTGCATTCGGTTATGAGCTTTAGAGAGATGATACTTGGCTAGCTGCAATGCTGCTTCCCTGTCCTTCATCAATTAATCAACTGCCATTACTTTTGAATCTCCTGGAATATAAGGAATGTGAAGAGGAGGTGGTACACCATAGAGCAGGTCATAAGGTGTCGTATGAGTGGCAGTATGGTAGTGTGCATTGTACCACCATTCTGCCATATGAAGCATTTTTACCCAGAGGGAAGGAGCATCAATACAAAGGCACCTCAAATACCCTTCCAAACACTTATTGACAGCTTCAGTTTGTCCATCACTTTGAGGGTGATATGCAGTAGAGGGGTGATGTTTTATCTGAAGCAATATGAATAATTCCTGCCAAAATTGTCCCATGAAAATAGAATCTCTATCTGTAAAAACACTTTGAGGAAGGCCATGATGTTTGTAAATATGTTCAAGGAAGGACTGAGCTACTACTACAGCATTATAAGGATGTTTGAGAGCTACAAAGTGAGCTGCTTTACTAAATCGATCCACCACTACAAAAATAGATGATTTACCCTGAGAAGGAGGTAAAGCATTAATGAAATCCATGGAAATGTCTATCCAAATACCTTTTGGAATAGGTAAAGGCTGCAATAGTCTTGAGTAAGCTATGGTTTCCCCTTTGCATTGTTGGCATATAAGGTAATGTCTCACATACTGTTTTACTTCCTTTTTAATTCCCTTCCAATAAAAAACAGTCCGTATTCTCTGGGTTGTTATCTCTACCCCTGAATGTCCTCCTCAAGGTGATTCATAAAATAATTGAATGATTTCCTGCCTTAAGGAATTATCATTACCAACAACCAAACGCCCTTTTCTTCTTAGTTGTCCCTGACTCCAACAGTAGTGTTTGATTGCAGAGGGGTTTGTTTGCAGTGTAGCAATTAGATGTTTAATATTTAGGTCAGTTTGCCATGTATGTTGCACCTTAGGAAATAATGCAGGGAAAATGGAAGAGATGGCCATCAGTTAAATTTCATGTCCAGTGACTCGAGAAAGGGCATCAGCAGCTACATTATCAATCCCTTTCTTATATTCAATAGAGTAATCATACCCCAAAAGTTTAGCCAACCAAGTTTGTTGACTAGTAGTATGCAATTTTTGTTCCAAAAGATATTTCAAACTCTTATGATCAGTTTGAATGATGAAGTGTCTACCTTGCAAATATTGCTGCCATTTGTGGACTGCATGGACAATGGCCAATAATTCCTTCTCATAGGCCGAAAGTGCATGACTTCTAAGAGACAACTTCTTACTGATGTAGGCAATAGGGTGTCCTTTCTGAGTGAGAACAGCCCCTAACCCTACCCCACTCGCATCTGTTTCCAAAACAAATTCTTGAGAAAAGTCCGGTAGTGCCAGAACTGGTGCACTACATAAAGCCTGTTTCAGTGTATTAAAAGTTGTGGAAGAATGAGAATCCCACTGGAACTTTTCCTTCTTGAGCAGATTAGTTAATGGAGAGCTAATGGTGGCAAAGTTCTTAATGAATCGCCTATAATATCCAGCTAGGCCCAAAAAACCCCTTAATTGTTTCATAGTTTGAGGTTGGGGCCACTTAAGGACTGCTTCTATTTTCTTAGGATCAGTAGTAACCCCATCAGAAGAGATGTAATGGCCTAAATACTCGATTCTTGTACACCCAAAAGTACATTTTCTCCTTTTGGCAAAGAGAGTATTGAGTTGCAGAATTTCTAAGACTTGCCTCAAATGGCTTAAGTGTAGTTCCCAAGATAAGTTGTACACTAATATGTCATCAAAAAAGACCAATACAAATTTCTGAAGGGTTTAAAAGTGGCAATCATCAAGGATGAAAAAGTAGAGGGTGCATTAGTAAGGCCAAATGGCATTACTAAAAATTCATATAACCCTTCATGATTTCTAAAAGTAGTCTTATGAATATCCTAAGGCCACATTCTGATTTGATGGTATCCAGATCTAAGATCCATCTTCGAATAGAATTTACAACCATGCAGTTCGTCAAGTAGCTCTTCAATAACCGGGATAGGAAACGTATCCTTAATAGTATTTTTATTCAGCTCCCTATAATCAATACACATCCGCCAAGAGTTGTCCTTCTTCCTTACTAAGATCACAGGAGAAGAAAATGAACTGTGGCTGTGTTGAATGATCCCACTTTCCAACAATTCTTTTGTCATTTCCTCTATGACATCTTTTTGAGGGGTAGGATATCTATAAGGTCGCAAAACCACAAGATTGGTCCCCTCCTTGAGGTTAATTCTATGATCAAATTTAGGTCAAGTTGGAGGCAATGATTTTGGTTCTTCAAATACAGTGCTGAATTCTAACAATAAGGTATCAAGGGACAGTTGCATTACCTCAGTTATTGGTGGAGATTGATCAGTCCTTGATACTGTCAACAATTCAGGTGTGTATGTTTCCAGGGAGAGTAATTGTATCATGGCCAATTGGGGTTGTTTGACTAGTAATTTGTTCAGTTGCTGCTCCTTAATCTGCTTGAGTTTGAGTGCCTGCTGAGAACCCCTTAGTACATGTTTAACTCCCTTAAAAGTGAACTCCATTTTAAGCTACTGGAAATCTCATAAAATAGGTCCAACTATGGATAACCACTCAATTCCTAGTACCATATCATAGGATCCCAAGGTAATGACCATCATATTGGCCTTGAACCAAGTATTCTGAATTTTCCAAGCCAAATCCGTACAGATTCCTTTACTATCCATGGTGCTACCTTCTGCTACTACCACCGAGTGAGGTTTCATCGGCTGAATGAAACACCCTAACCTTTTAATAATGGACTCATCTATAAAATTATGAGTACTCCCACTGTCAATAAGGATGTGTAAAGGTTTATTATGGGAATAACCAGTTACACGCATAGTTTGGTAAGGTGATGACCCAACTAAGGCATGAACTGAAATAGTGGGTATTTCTTCCTAAAATTCCTCCAACTGAGTATCTTCAATTTCTTGTATACCCTCAGCTTCTTCTATTGCTTTTGTTTCAATTACAAAAATTTGCTTCCTGTTCCCACATCTATGTCCTGGTGTATATTTGTCATTACACCAGGAACACAAGCCTTTTGCTCATTTCTCTTCCAATTCTGCATTAGACAGCATTCTCGGCTGCTTCCCAACTGCCATGCTTCTGGGCTGTAAAGTTAATTTCTACTGAGATGGGGCAGCATTTAAGGGTTTTGAAAGCTGACTCGGTTTCCAGACTGTTCCCAGTGTGCTACGCTTTGGGAGTAAGGCAGGCTTTGATTGGGTATCCTTTAAGGAATGATGATAACTTTCTTGCAATTTAGCCAGTCCTTAAGCTTTCGAAATAGAAGCTGGTTTAAACATCCGTACTGGGGTTTGGATAACTGGGTTTAAACCACTCAAATAGCAACTGAGTGCAAGATCAGGGCTCAAATTTATCCTGGTGAGTAAGGCATCAATGGCCTCATTGTATTCGTTGACCGTTCCTATTTGCTTCAATTGTTTGAGTTCATACATTGGATCATCGAACAGGGAGGGACCAAATCAAACACTCATCTCCACAATGTATTCTTCCCATCTTGGCACATCTCTAGTGATTCTTGATTTCATGAAGGCTTGATGCCACTGTAAAGCCTTCCCTTCAAGATATATAGCTGCTATCTTGACCTTCTCATCTGATGGTGTTTGATCAATGTCGAAGAACTGATCACAACGATACACCCATTCCTCAAAATTTTCTCCAACAAAACGAGGAAACTCCACCTTGGAAAGTTAAGTGTAATGAAATCCTCCTCCTCTGCCCTGGCTGAATGAATTTCGTTGTTGAGGAAATTCTTCTTGATGAATCGTTTGAGCTGCTTGATTGGAATTTTCTGCAGGGATATGAACTCTCTGCATTCCTAACAACAGTTCTTCTATTCTTTTATATCTTGCTTCCAGTGATTCGTGTTTGTGTGATGTTTTGGACATGAAGTTCTTCAAGCTTTCATCTATTCTGTCAATGGCTTCCTGCGATTGAACCTTAGGGTTCACCATGATTCAAAGCTTTGATACCAATGTTATACTTAGTCACCCAAATTGGTAAGAGAGTAATAGCATATACAGATAAGGAAATCTAATGGAGGGAATAGAATTCGATAACTGCATATATTCAAGAAAACAAGATGAAGAGAGGTAGATGACGGGAAAATACTGTGTATATATTTCTCGATGCTCATTTCTTTCACAACTCTTATCTATATATCTGTTAAGGACAGCAATTACTCTTAACAGATTACAATTAACTAACAAAACTATTACACGTCAGCTTCCAGCTCATTAAAAAATCCTACGTCAGTTTCCAGCTCATTACAGAGGGGGAGAGTAATTAATGAAATCTAAAAGCCGACCATTCCATTGGTGATTGAAGGTAGTGCCGGTATCTATTTTTCAGAAGCTAAATCCCTTGTTCGGACAACCTAGCAAAAATAGCTATTTAAAAACTCTTTTAAGCACCCACAGATTCATATCGAAAGTGGACGCGAAAGAGGGCTAACTTAGGATCCAGAACCGAACAAATAACCGACTTTTGGCAGTTCCATCAGTGATGTTACTTTTTATTTATTTATTTGTATTTATTATTGTTGCATTTGTTCGTTCGCGGATACAGAGAATTACATAAAGTTTGGCTTTTTCTTTGCCGACTCACTACAGATGAAACTTCAGGTATGATAAAAGTTGGAAGGCTATATAATACAGATTCATTACAAGTTTATGCTTGTCCTCATAAGGTACAGATTCATTAGCTGAATAGGATCATCCATTTTAAGAGAGCCAAAAATATCAGTAGCAGTAGCCCCGGATAGGTTTGAGAGCAGGAAGCCTTTGCCAGAGCCATGGAGAGGCCTAAGAGATGATGAATTATCAAAGCAATCAGGTATTCTTGGTTGTGTTTTTGTCCACATGAGCGGTTTCATTGGTGGAAAACAAACGTATGAAGGTGCTTTGGCTATGGCAAAGGCTGCACTGAGTTTCTCTAATGTCTCGACCAAGAAATTGTGCGTCTGAGCTGGCCTAATTTTTTTTCCCATTGCTCTGGTTAGTTGATGAGGACATAGTTTCATTACTGGTCTTCATTTACCACACGGGTGATTTCGGATTTATTGAATAACATTTAGTTATGGAGCTTCTGTACTACCATAGTTGTATTGATTTTCCATTGAACGGTTTCTTAAGGATAGAGGTATCACGTTGATTATTTTCCCTATTATTCTATACTGTTATAAATATTTTTATAGCATCAATTTTTCTTTGTCTTTTATGATCCTAGCAAAAATACTACATATATATATATGTTCATTGCCAGAGTTATATGAAAACAAAGGCATATGATGGGTGTGTGAGCATAATTTTTCCCCCTTCCTCAGTGAGCATAGTGACATTGCTTGAAATAGTAAAGTTTCTATTGACTGTAGAGTTTGAAGGTAGTTTCTGACAGTTATTTTTAGGTCACTGGGCTCAAGATCCCACCAACAAGTATTGACTTTAATGTGCTTCTAGTTTTCATATTGTGGCAGAATGGGAGATACATTGCACATGCCATGATGTTGTTCCACTTTTAGACATACATATATATACTGCTTATTTGATGAACCTATGCTTTTAGAAAATATATCTTTTGGAAGGCACCTGAAATTTGATGGCTTTATTCAGTTGGGATTAGTACTCATTTAGAAGTTTAGACGCATCTGCTAGCGTACTATATATATTCACAACTATAGCTTCCCATTTAATAGAAGGAATTCTGTCCACAATTACAGTGCTTATCATTTCCACTAGTTTTGAATCATAGGCTCCAGATTCTTGATTTGGTTTGGAAGTGCCAGTCCTATCTGTTGGACCTTTAGCTACTGAAGTGTGCTACTAGACTTTGGTTGTCTCTGTAGAATGTCTCTTGAACTACAGATGTTAATCATAGCAAACCCAAATTAACAAAAACATTACATTTATTTCCACAATGAAAATACAAAACACTCAAAAATTAGAGAGTCCGCCTTTAAAAACACTTAAAATTCTGGAGCCAAAGGAAATGGAAGATTTGGGGGAAAAAAAAAGAGACAAAAATTAGAAAGACATGGATACAAAAGATGAACCATTTATTCAAAGAGATATATACAAGTTTGATCCCAGTATTTTTATTTAACTATCCATGCATATAAGAGAGAACGAGAGATAGACAAGTGTACCAAAAATTAAAAAAACTAATCATTCTAACTATAAGAGGTCGCTGCAAATGTAGTGAATTCAGAAGCAACACCTTGACAGGAACCGCAAGATAAATAGGAGACAAGTGTACCAAAAATTTAAATGTAATCATTCTAATTATAAGAGATTGATGCAAATGTAGTGCAATTCAGAAGCATGACCTTGACATGAACCACATTATCTCTTTGGACATAGATACTTTAATGATACTAAGATTCTTTCTGAACTGTAGGCATATAATTGGAAAACCAACACACTATCATTTAAGTATTTAGGATTAGCACATACAGAAGGATTATCACATTTCACGTGTTGGGTTCATTTAAATATATACAGAAGGAGCTGGCAGAGAAGGGTATTGATAATTTGAGTATAGATGAGGCATATGACATTGTACTTGGTCATACTTGTGGATATACTCGTGGCTTAGGAACAGCACACCCGATGTTGTAGAAGGGTAGGAGAACAACTATGTCTCAGATGCAAACTGAGATAGAGCAGCTTCGCACCCGTGAGCTTGAGATGAAAGCTAAGATGGAGCAGTTGTGAGCTAATGCTCAAAAGAAAGAGGAAGAAGCTTTGGAAAGAGAGGAAAAGATCCGTGCTGAATTCAAAGCAGAAATGGCAAAGGTTCAGGATTTCATGGATCATTTTTTATCTTAAGGTTAGTATAATTTTTTTTTAAAGTTATGTTCATTTTTTATGTATTAAAATTCAATTAAATAATGAGTATTTATATCTATAAATACATTCCACAGGCTTGGATGTTCCCAACAATAGTTAATCTTGCTTGAAGATTCAAAAATGTTCATATCTTTCATTTAATTTCATTAGGTATTATTACTTCTGAGCTCACTGTTTGTAATTTTTCTTTAACACAAAGAGTATTGTGTGTGAAATATTATGTACACAATTAATGGGTACATATTTGCAGGTATATATGCAATTGCGGTGGAATACATCTAAATAGCGTGACTGGAATATTACAGATATCCTTCTATGTCGTGTTTATTTGCTTTTATAGGTAGAAAAATAATATTTCAATATTATTTTCAATAACTACATCTATTGTTCTTGTTTTTTTTTTGGTATTAAGACAACATTCAAGTGAAAGACAAGGGTTATGCTAAAGTAAAAGCCAAAACTGATGAAGTTGCTATAGGATTGTGCATGCTTTGATCGATGTTGATTGGTTGCAGTTCGTTTTCTTTTAGGATGTGAAACTAGTATCATAAATAAGGAATTTGCCAAATTATTTTATTTTGTTATTATTCCATAGTCAACATTTGTAGTTTGACCATATTTGATTGGATATTACTATATGAAAATTATTGATACATATACATTGTTGCTTAATGTATTAAATATATTTTTTAATGTTCAATATATAATCTTCTTTCTTTTCTTCAAATTGATTATGTGAAACTTTATTACTCTTATTTATAATATACATATAAATTATTAGAATAAAATATGAAAAATGTTTAAGGAATTAAATAGGATAATTTTTTCGTGCTAATAAGTAACTCAAATAGGGCAGTATTTTCACCCTAATAGGTAAGTGAAATAGGGCAATATTTTCATCCTAACAGGTAACTCAAATAGGGCAATATTTTCACCCTAATAGGTAACTGAAATAGGGCAATATTTTCGTCCTAACAGGTAACTCAAATAGGGCAATATTTTTTATTTAATAGGTAACTCAAATAGGGTAATCTTTTTTCCTTAATAAGTAACTCAAATAGGGCAATATTTTAAAAGTTTTCCTAGTAGCTTCAATTCAAATAGGGTGATAATATTGCCCCCGTTGACAACAATCAAATAGGGTAATTACAATTGCCCCATTAGAGTAAAAACAAATAGGGCAATCGAGAATTTTACCCTTATAACCCTAATATGATACAAATAATAGGGCAATATTAGGGTAATTTTTTTCTCCCCTATTAAACTAATAGGGTAATATTTTTATCTAATAGGGTAAATAATATTGTATTATTTGACTATATATCTTGTAGTGTATATATATATATATATATAAGTTGCTCTATGACTTGCTATTATATTTCTACTACTGCCTTGTGCTTAACTTGAGTACTAAATGGACAAAAAAAAAGTAGTTATTGTTTAGTTTATGTTTCCTTGTTAAACTTAATTATTTGACTATTTAAAAGCTTAAATAAATTTTTTTGGCATTATTTAACTACAAAAGTAAATAATATAGAGCATACGGATATTAAGAGATAATATGTTTGTCAGTTTTATTGTATCATAAGATTTCACTATCCGATTCTACTAGCTCTTATCATTAATATATAGAATTTCAATATTAATAACACTGACAATTACTATAAAGTAGGATCATAAAAAGGTAGTAAAAGGAGAACATCTCCGAGAGGTGATGGAACAAATTTTATAAATAGACTCGGCGATAGCTTTGCTTCATAATGTGTTATTATTATTTTATAATTATTATTCCCATTATTTATATTTTTTTCCTAGTATTATTATTAGTATATCAGCCGTGTGATGTACAACCTAATATTCAACGAACGTAATACAATAGCATTACGATGGTCTGACAGCGCAACATGATTATCTAATTAGTAGTTCCAGTAATCGACTTTCCAACATGGATAATATGAGAATGATGCACTTTAAAGCCTACTTTAAATCCACCCGGTTCGGTCCTTTTATGGAAATATTTTATCCAAAAATGCCGCTTTGTCGCAAGCCCAACCCAAGGCTAAGGTGAATTAGGCCCGGGCATAAAATCTCTAAAATTTATGGCCGTACGTATCCGTTGATTGATATATATATTATATAAAAAGCATAAGAACATGAGTACTTCTGTCTAGCGATGGTGCCCTAAAAACCTAAGCAGGCTGGGAGTTCGATACTTTACAACTATGTTTTTAACATCATCTAAATATGGGGGCCGATGAAAGTAAAGGCCATAAACCTAAGTCGGGAGTCCCGCGATGCATTTATTAACTCTTAATTTATTTGTAAGGCCGGTTTATGGTCTACTAAATTAATTTTATACATATAGATGTATTCCCTTTCTAATATATCTAGAATTAATTTTTATAATGCGTAATAAACATGTTTGCTTAGGGCCACAAAATTGGTAAGGCGGCTTCGTGGTCGAATATTATGGGTCTATTACTTGACACCTATTGATTTAGCCAACTTAATCCTCTCAATGAGACAGCATGTATAACGATTTTCACCTATCGTTGCTCTAGCTAGCAATTTCTTGTCATTCCTTACTCTCTTCTCCATTTTCCATTTGATTTTTTTTTTCGATGGCCTCTCACAATTTCATAGCTAGACTGTAAAACTAATGTTAAGATTGATTTTTTTTTTCTTCTTAATTATAAGTGAGGGATGGAAATAATAGGGGTGGAAAATATTTCTTCTTATTTTATACCTTTTATATTAAGTATTTAATAATAATAAATATATATATTTAATAAAATTCATAATTTAGATCAAATTAAGATCTAAAATACATATTAACTAGAATAAAAATATTTAATTTTAAATAAATTATATGAGATATATAAAATATAATTATAAATTTTTTATATGTATTACCCCATGCCAAACCAACACCGAATAGAACGAAGATTTCTCAATACGTCACTTCAAAAGTAGAATTTAGATGCATTAATAATGTTTCACCGTAAGTTGTTTGACATGGACCGTTTGGTAGGAAATTAGAGTTCTTTGCTCTTGCCTTCTATTTACTCCCACAATTTTTAAATAATTATAATTGTATATTTAGGAGATAAAATTTAATTATTTATTTTTATTAAGTTATAATAAATTATAGTATAAAATTATGATTATTATATTTGTATTAAAAAATATTTTTATAACATTATTTACAATTTTTCCTGATATATATTAAAAAAATATTAATAGTCGAAATTTATCTTTAAAGTAAGTGATGATCGGTACTTAAAAATTTCGGTGAGTATAATAATAATTCAATTTGTTCTAATTACTATTGAAACTTTACTCATTTGAACAAATTTGATAATAAAGTGAGAAAACTACTCTTAAATTTTAGTACACAATAAAGAAGGTACAACGTGGCTGTAATGTGATTCTAATGTCCTACTTCATAAAAATTCTACTAGACAAAGATACAATGAAATAAAGTACTTTTTATTTTAAAATAATTTATAGCAAATTACAATAAAAATGAAATAAGTTTTTCTTTTCCTAAGACTATCAAATTACATTAGTTGAAATGTATAAATAATTTAGTTTATCAAACAAATCTATACAAGCCTTAATTTTAATTTGTAAGGCCAACATAGCTGTTAAACTTTTAATCCGGATCATATGATTCTACAGTCCAAAACTCACTAAATAATCTATGATCCTAGGTACAATCTGGGTAGATTATTACAATACCATGTAAGATCAGTATAATCTTATGATATTAGGTAAAAATATACGATTCTATTCACTGACTATAGTTTTTTTTTATCTATTTATCTTAAAATATATTTTCCT
Source organism: Tamarix austromongolica (assembly GCA_039764185.1). Classification (NCBI taxonomy): domain Eukaryota; kingdom Viridiplantae; phylum Streptophyta; class Magnoliopsida; order Caryophyllales; family Tamaricaceae; genus Tamarix; species Tamarix austromongolica. The sequence goes on from CM077815.1 coordinate 54,117,829, forward strand.
TTTATTCCTACTACATTAATTCATTAACTCTAAATCTTAATCATATTATTTTGTTAATATTCTATATTATGCATCAATCATTGCAAAGGAAACATGTGTGTGATATTAGTAAATGCAATTGTTGAAAAGAAAAATACTTATAAAAAGTCCAAATTCGATATGCAAAGTAAAAAAAAAAAATATATATATATATATATATATATATATATATATATTAAATCTATAATGTTATTTGTTTACTAGTTTCTATTTAGTTTATAATTATTGTTTTATTATTTTTTATTATGTTGTTAGCTTTGTTTTATGTATATTCCATAAAACAATATTTTTTTTTCATGCACTTACGCCATAATTTGTATTACTTATTACTTACTACAATTTAATTATTGGCTAAATAAGAGTATAAGAATGAGCCTTTTAGTGTTTTTAGCTTTAATTATGAAATTTTGTAATATAGAAATATACTAGGGTCATATTTTTGTGGTATTTGTGTAACACCCCTAATTTTTGAACAAAAAAATTTTATTGTTAAGATAATGTGGAAGCATTTAAAAAATAAAACCGAAAAATATTACTACCACATCAACCATGAAAGATGTATGGATATCATCTAACCCATGCCTGATGTAAGGCAAAACGGAATAAGGAACAAAAAGCGTATGCTCATAACATTAATATGACAAGACAAGATAATAAAGGAGGGAACAATATCATAAATGGAATGAGTATGATAGTTTTACAAACAAAATATAGGAAACCGAGCCAAGAGTTTAAATAACCGAAAATACAAAAACTTTCCAACGTAGTGGGTAAAATACTTATAGTCGACTAGCCTAACTTGTAGGCATAATCATAAACTTCCAATCCCAAGTAATGACTCTATAATAGCCTGTGTCATCACCCTCAGTAGAATCTAATTGATAATCATAATCCTGCAAATCATCCTCTATTTCCCGAACCAAAAGTCGGATCATCACAGTGACCATACAAGTACAGTATCAGTATAGTTAAGTATTGATAAAACATATTACCTAAACACATGGTAAGACTCATGCAACACAGTGAAGTCACATAACAACATAGTGATATTATATTGGTATATAGCTCAAGTACAACAAGGCATGCTTGCATGGAAATTATGAAAGTATAGAAATATGGTAAATACGTGCAATCCTACAATATAAACCATAATAGAATTCCTCCTATAGTGACCACACAAATTCTGGTTAATAATATAGTTCATTCAACCACACCCAGTTATCCACCATGAACAAAGGTCATGGAAACACAAATAATCACAAGGGGATACCACACCCATCATATAAGGCCAGGATACATTAAAGGGGCTTTCTTCAGGGATACCACACCCACCATACATCGAGCTCACCTACCACAAATTAGGATACTACATCTACCACACATGGTCGAAGTACACCAATGGGCTTATCCTAGGATACCTCACCTACTATACCTTGAATGTCTCAGCTGCAAGGGCTAAAAAGTTGGGATATTACACCTGCCTAAGCAATAGACAATACGAAGTGCTAAGGTACTTGTGCTGGGATACCTCACCCACCTAATCTGGACACTAATGCCGTACTAACCTGCCATAGTATAACCCTATACCTCAAAGATATGAGCATACCCTCCTACCGACCGTAACCCGATAGAGAAGGAAATAGGTATTGAGTGAAAATATAACCAAGGGTGACCTACCCACTAACTCCCGATAGTTACCCCAAGATTTGGAGAAAAAGGCTTGAATGAAATCTTATACCATTAATTTAAATTTTCAAGTAATATCACAAATCACAATAAAATCCACACATAACCAAAAAGGTGTTTTCAAGTGACAACAATAAACATAGTTAAATTCCATCATTTAACAAAATTGGGTATTTCAAAGTGATAACACCAAACACATGACAAAGCATTAAAGCACCATCTAGACGTTTCCAAGAGCTAACACCAAACACATCACAAGGCATAAAAGCTACCAATTGGATGTTTAGAGATGATACCAAACTTAACCAGATTCAAGTCCCAAATACCATCATGATGATTCTTATTAAATCAAGGCAATCATAGTTGAAATCATAATTTAAATGTTGTAAATACATGGAGGTATCAACATAAAGGCCTAAAAGAAACACGGTAATCAATAAACAAACTAGTTGGCTCCTCGCCGGACCATTCCATTTGTCCCTCCGACCAGTCGACTGGCCTGGTCGTACCAGACCTAATCCTAACAATATTAGAGAGCTAGTCGACTGGTTATCCTCACCAATTGATTGCTTATGAGAACTAATTGACTGGTTTAGTCCAACCAGTCGATGGGTGTAAGCAAAGACCAACCCATTTTGGCCTATAGAAAAACTAATTGATGGGTTTGACCAAACGATCGATTGGTCATAGAAATCAGTCAATTGGTTTGGTCCAACTAATCAATAGGTCTAAGAAGAGACCAAACCATTTTTGGTCTACAGGAACACAAGTCAATGGGTTTGACACACCAATTGACTATTGATCAAAACTAGTCGACTGGTTTATCAAGCCAATCAACTGATCTTGCAACCAAACAACCCAAAATTTCAAACCATTCGACTCCTCGCATAACTAGTCGATAGATTCAAGGAACCGATTGACCGGTCTGTGTAAAACACTACCCAGACTTGTAAAATAAATACCAAAATTTACCATACTTTACCACACTAATCCTAACATGCTTCTATATCTAAACACACATAAAAATAAATGTTGCACACATAGAATCACATGGATACATGGTAATACACATACTTAAACAAATCATGCTTAAATGACCGACTCATGCATAAAATTAGAGAATTCTGACCATACCATTTTTGGAATAATTATACCACATGCTTAGATTATTGAATACATAATAGATCATGCTCACATAAACACCAAACACATGAAACCCCAATATACCATAGAATCCTATTTATGTTAAAGATAAGAATGACGTACCTTGAAGCAATTCTTCTAGCACAAAACTCCTACTCAGTAGCATATCTAGCAGAGCTTTAATTCCTAAGAGAATCAAAGTAATAAAAAATTAAAAATCATCTTTCAAAACTTCATTAAAAATCAAAGAGAAATTAGAATAAGGAGAAGAACATAAAATACCACCTTTTCTTAAAAATAGGGTGTCAAGAAAAGAGTTGAAATCTTCAACCTTTCTCAACCTTAATTCTTCCTCACTTAAGGAAAGCAGAAGAAAACTAAAACCAAGAATATAAGAAGAGAAAGGAACACAATGCTCGTACAAAAAAGGTAGAAAATTAGAGAAAGTCTCTATTCTTTCTTAGTAGAGAGGAGAAGAGAAAAAATAAAGGGATGCTCAACACTTGGGGAAATTTTCCGCAAAGAGATGGGAGAAAAGAGTAAGAACAACAAGTGAGGAAATGAGAATGGATCAGAAATGAAAGGTATAGAGGCAAGGCTACATCGACATTCTCTGGAGAAAGGAGGATGAGACTAGTGAGGCTGAGTGTGGACAACCAAGAAGTGAGTGCTGACTTGATGGGATGGTGGGGGATTGAGTGCGGTCAGGAATGAGCATGGTCGTGGGTTGGTAAGTCAAGAGACGATGAACAAAGTCGATCTCGCAACCATAGCAGCCAAAAGAGAGAGGGAAAGGTGAGGGAGAAGAAAAAAGGTGAAGCTTGCCTCAACAATACCTTTTGTAAAAAATTTGACTAATTAAAATTATGTAATGGTCTAATTAATATGAAAATAATTCTAGAGCACTAGAACATACCTATCAGTATAATTAGACTCTAATTAGAAGTTTTTATAAACATTAGAGAGAAATTTGAATCAAAATCATAAATGGATCTGAAATCGCAGGACAACCAATCGATCAGTTGGGTAAATTCCTTAGCGCACTAGTTGATTGGTTTGCTAAACCAGTCAATTGGTATACCTGAAATTCATATTTTTATTAGAATTTTAAGTCTATTTCAAAACCAAAACTAATTTATTTTATATTAACATAATTTTAAACATATTTTTAAGTATTTTGGGACAGAATATTACAATTTATAGGATTTTACTATCTTATGATCTGATTTTACTGTTCAATTATGATAATCCATATCGATTCTATGTATGTTCGCATGACCCAAAATAAGTGATGAACTAATTTTTAGTTTATTAAAAGTAGATTATTTAAATAAATAAATAACTCAATTTGGTAAAGAGTTTTTACTAGCTAAGAAACTGGTTTTTAAAATGTTATTTCAAGAAGCTTAGAGCTTATAACTTATAAAATTTTAATTAACTTTTCTGCTAGTTTTGCGAACATACTATAAATAGAATTCTAATTCTAATAAACTTGAAGGACGGGGTGTTAGCGTGCCCATGTAAAAGATTAATTCCAAGTCTCTTCACAATTTCATTTGGATAGGATAGTCCCGGGGGAAAAAAAATTTACTTCATTTTTGTTTATAAAAATAATTAAATTGTAAGAGTACTAAAAAAAATGAACTCTCTCCTGTCCAAACAAAGAAAAATGAAGTTGCCTTCGGTCTGTAAGTCTATTAATAACCTAACCGTAGACACTCCCTGTATTTATTGGCCGGCAATGCGCGGATGGATGGTCGGGGCCAGCACTCACTGTCATAGTATGACGTCTCACCACCCGCCACTAGTTTCAACTACCTGTTTTCGTGAATCCAAAGTAATTGTTCTTGGTCTCCCTCTTCATTTCTTCGGTAGCTTTTACAATTTTATCTAAGCATTCTATATGCCTAAACTTTAAACTCTAAATTCAAAATAAAATTCAAAATTTTATAAATTTATATGCACTAATTTTATATGCACTAATTTTATATTTTTATTTATAATGAAGTAATACAAACTAAGAATAATACAAAGTAAAATAAAATTGTGGCACAAAAAATATAATTATTTTTATAATAATGATGATGATGATGATGATGATGATGATGATGATAGAAATCATACTAATAATAAATTTATATTAATTTTTATAGCATAATTATATTGTATAGTGCATTATTATTAATTTATATTACTTAATTCTTAAAAACAAATAAAATTAGTATACTAATATGCATATTAATTAGAAAGTTACATTTTGGTTTGGTTTTAAAATTTCGGTACGTATGGTTACTACGAAAAATGGGGAGTTAATACGTCTCAGCTCTCACCCCTAGTTTTAACTCCTCATTTTTGCAAATCCAAAGCAATTGATCTAGTCCTCCCTCTTCGTTTCTTTGCCAGCTTTCAGAATTTTATGTAATGCATGAAGTTCAGTTAATGAATAATCCCATTCAAGTGGAGGGCTATCAAGTTCCCCCTCTTCCTCCTGCTTTCTTTTTTCTTCTTCTTCCTTTAGAACTCGTTTGATATAGAATTATAGGAGAGGAAAAATTACACCAATATTTTATTTATCTTATATAATTCATTTAAAATTAAATATTTTTATTCTAATAAATATCCATTTTAGATCTTAATTTGATCTAAAATTGATATTTTATTAAAAATATATTTATTATTATTAAATATTTAATATAAAAAATATAAAATGAAAGGAATCCTTTTTTACTTCTATTGTTCCTATACCAAACAAGCCAGTAAAACATATGACATATCCTTAATTTCCTTGCTTAACTCTGAATGTTCTGTTAGAGAAATTGCCTTATAATTCTCATAGAAATATCGATACACACCTTGTGCAAAGTGTGGTTGACGGGTTGTCTACCTTAATGTGCAAATTTAGGGTGATTTTATAATAAAAGAAAATTAGGTATGATCAAATTTACTCTAGAAGTAGCTAGATTCCTCCTATTTTACTATGTCATAGGTCAGAAAACTAATCAAGTGACCCAATAACGTTTTAGTATAGTAATCAAAAATGAGTTTCTTTGTACATTAGGTCTTACATCTTAGTTTTACTGCCAGCTATATATCTATTATATGAAATGAAATCTATTCATTCAAGATTAAAGTAAATGTGTGCATATTCTAATATTCTACAAGTAGAAATGTAAAAACAGAGTTATGTAATTCTGTATGAGTTGGCATCAACTAGTTATGTATTCTAACATAAATTAACATTCATCCAAATTTCTACCGATTATGTATGTATAAACAAACATTGCCTTGTCAATCCAAATGGGTCAAGCTTTGCATGATTGTAAAATTGAAAACTATATATCGTGCCCTACCAATTTATCAAATATCAAGCCTTCGGTTATATTATACCCAAGCACCTTTGCAAAATAATTACAGTTTTAGAAACCCTACTTTCATTCAATTTATGATGATGTTCTATCACAAATACGTGTTATTCACTCGTATGGCTAAGTAACTAGTCTGTGATATGAAAGTTCAATCTACTAGTAGAAAATTTTAGTATAAAAATATTCGGTTGCAATCAAAGATGAATATGTTCTGATTGTTTACCGAATTATTAGAAATCAATATAATATCTGGTTAAATCTTTAATGTATTATACTATATTTGGAGTATATTATTTTATATTTAGATATATGAGAGTATATTGTATTGTATGAATATATATTGGAGCATATTATACTATATTTTTTATGTGTTATACTATATTATGTCATAGATTCTACTGTCTTGTAATGTTTTCCCCCAAATATATGCATTTAATTATGAATATATATAATTGAATATTTCATATATATTCGATATATGATCTGATCTAAGAAATGTGGAAGGAGTATTCAATTTGATGGATGCAGGTATAGGGTTATGATGTCCCTCATTTACATGGTATACCACCCTTTTTGGTGTACCATTACACCCCATGGTCTCCTTCTCTTTTTCTATCAATAACCTTTGTAAAACTTATTTTAGTCCACATATGGTATATTTGATGGTATGGTAGAGTTCAGTGGTAATGTATAAAAGGAAGGAGAATATTTTCTAACCATTATTAGATGGAGTAACTAAATGAAAAAAAAATTTAATCAGAGGATTGAATGCCATTTATATATCAAAATAGGTTTCACATTTTAAATGATAATTCATACATGATATCATATATGATTGAGCTAGTATATAGATCTTTTCAGCAACTTAAGTAACTAAGCTAAAATGCTCTAATCAAAAGTAATAATTTGGTAGTATCTAATAAGCACAAACTATTTATATATGAATGTGATTGAGTAATAATATTATTTGGAAACTTATCTAAGCAAAAGATTTTTATTGATTTATAAATTAGTTATATTTTATCTTATCTTAATATTAATGATATAAAAAAATATTATTATTTGTTGGAATCAAACCTCATATGTGTAGGATCAATAAGATCTAAACTGATGGACACTAGAATAGAATAGGGGTTTTCAAGAGCTACACAACCTAAGAGTATCAAGGAACACATATGTGTCGAAGAGGAGCAAAGATAGAAGAATGATGGTAGAAGAAGAGAGGAACATGGACATGTAATGTTGAATTGCACATTCACATAGTTTAACATGGACTGCTAATGTTTGTGCCCATTTTTTTATGACGATTTCATTTTAGTTCTCATTGATTTGAGATGTATCATTTAATCAAGTTTCTATTTTTTTATATTAGGTATGTGATCTTATATTAGCTTAGATAAAGAGAATCTTTGAAATGCTCCAAAAATATTTATTTTAAGAGGTAAAATTAAATAAGGAATTATTAGGGAATTAATTTAATTAATTATTTTATTTGAAATGGGAAGGATTTATTTAGGGCAAATTAATAAGGAGTTTATAAATATTTTTATAAGGGAAAATTTGGGTTTTTTGCTAATTAAAAAGGAATTTAGGAAAAATCTTCTAAAAACCCTAAATTAGCCCAAAAAAAGAAATTTAATATTATTTTATTTAATATTTTTATTCTAAATACCTATAATTTTCTAATTAATTTATTTGACCCAACCTACCTAAAATTTTCTTTTCCCTTTCTCCTTTTTATTTTTCCTTCTTCCTTTTTCTTTCTTTTCTTCTTTTTCTTTTCTTCTTTTTCTTTTCTTTTCTTCTTTTTCTTTTCTTTTCTTTCTTTTTCTTCTTCTTTCCGATTGGGCTTGTGTGGTGCGGCCCAATCTTTTTCCTTCCTTTCTTTCTCTTCTTTTACGGCCCATCCGTCCATTTCCTTTCTTTCCTTCATGCGGCAGCCAGAATGCTGTGTGTCCTGGCTTTTTCCCCAGGAATGCCACATTCCATTTAAAACCATTATAATCATGGCTGACCGGCCCGATTCTTCTTCTTTTTCTTTTCTTTCTTTTTCCCCTAGCCGCCCGGTTCACCTCCTTCTTCCTCCTTCCTCCTATGCCATTGACCTGCACCTTCGAAGCTCCAAAAATGGCGCCGCCGGCCATGCTTGACTTGACCGGCCATTTCCCCTCTCTTTCTCTTCCCCTAGACTCGCAGTTCAGCATGATCTAACCTATTTTCCTCTTCTCCTACACGAAGTCCTTCTTTTCCTTCGTGAAAGGTGGAACACGACCTAAAATTGTGTTGGCTGATTGATGCCGCCGACTACCCCAAACCCTACCTGCATTATCCTCCTGCCGACCCCCATAAACCTACCATTCCCTCTAAACTCTATAAATACCCCTTGTTTGTGTGACTTCAAAACTTTTTCCCCGAAACCCTAAGAGCCTACCCTATGCACCACCGTGACTTCAGATGACCTTTCCTCCACTGTCAGCTAACTACGCTGCTACCTCTGCCTACCTAAGTCTTCCCCTGCACTGCCATCTAACTAACTAAGCCACCCATCTCCCTCAATTCTTCTCTCATGAGCCACCACAGCCGTGCGAAGCACCCTACCCATCAAACCAAAATTTTACACCCGCAACCCCTCGAGCCACCGTTCGCCACCACATCCACCACTATCACTGCCTCCTACATCACCCAAAAGCTGCTACTAATCTTCCTCTACCTAGCCATACCCTTATTTTCTCCTTTCTCCTACTCCTCCCCTCTCTTTCCTCTTCTCTTCCTTTTAGCCGCCACCTTTGCAACCATGCGCCGCCGCCACTTCCTGCGCCACCACCCTCACTTTACTTCTCTCAGCCTAGGCTACTACCAACACCTCAATCTCCACCCTCATTCTCCACCTTTTCTTCTCAAACCTCAACTTTTCCCTTTTCTAACCTCTTTTCCGGCCACCGCCGCTGCCGCCGTGCACTACCGCCGGTGCCACCCATCTCCGCTGACTTAAGGTGAAACCCTAGACCCTCTCAGCCCTTCTCCCCTATTTATTTAAGTTTATTCTATTTTATTTCAAATTTTAGCATTTATTCAATTATTAATATCATCATCATCATCATCATCATCATCATCATCATCATTATTAGTATTATTATTATTATTATTATTATTATTATTATTATTATTGGATGTAATATTAATGTTATATTTTCTTGGCAAGGTCGAGAGTAGTTATAAATTATTTAAGTTGTTAGTTTCGAATGATGGGTATTAATAGTATTATTATAAGTTTTATTATCATTATTAATAATATTATTAATATTATTATTGTTAGTATTATTAATTTATTATTATTATTATATATCTAAGGAGGGCCGAAGCCCTATTTTATTTTAATGGAGTGTATACTCCTATTTTTATTATTAATATTACTATTTCTACTACTACTACTATTATTATTATTATAAATAATATGTGTTATTAATATTATTATTATTATTATTATTATTATTATTAAATGGTACTTTCACTATTTGGAGGTAGGGTCAAAAAACCCACCTTGTAATTTTTAGACTTAAGTTATTATTATTAATATTACTATTATTATTATTATTATTATTATTATTATTATTATTATTATTATTATTATTATTATTATTATTATTATTATTATTATTATTATCATTATCATTATTAGCATTATTTTGGTGGAGGGTAGAAACCCTTATATCACCATCCGTTTTGAATTACATTAATATTATTATTAGTATTGTTAGTAGTATTTCGTATAGTTATTATTAGTATAGTATTATTTTATTTAAAAACCAAGTTTTAGGATAAGTTAGTAAATAATAGTATTTTTAGGAGGGAACCTAATTCTAGTTTTCCCCCATAATAGGTGAGACCAGTCAAAGCCCTAAAGAGGCATAGGAGCGTGCTCCAAGACCAGTGATGTTTTAGGTAAGGGAGTACTAAGGTCGTTTGTGTATTATGTGTTTTATATGACATGCATACCATGCGATGTGAACTATAATGTATTTTATGTGTATTTGTATAACTGTCATATATGCAACATGATATGGAGTTAAGGTAAGATCGTGCATTAAATTGTGGCATGTGTATTATGTGTACGAATTGTGTTATTATTGTGGTATGGTGTGGCCCATATGACATGCATGATAGGGTTTGTAAAATAATGATGGGGAGTGTCATAATGTTTTCATGGTGTTGGGGTTTTTATGGAGTTGGGGTTTGCATGGAGTTAATGTTTGCATGGAGTTAGGGTCTGCATGGAGTTGGGGTTTGCATGGAGTTAATGTTTGAATGGAGTTAGGGTTTGCATGGTGTTAAGGTTTGCATGGTGTTAGGGTTTGCATGGAGCTGGGGTTTGCATGGAGCTGGGGTTTGCATGGTGTGAGGGTTTGCATAGAATTAATGTTTGCATGGGAGTTAGCATTTGCATGGATGTTAGGGTTTGCATAGACGTTAGGGTTTGTATGGATTTAGGGTTTGCATGGGTGCTAGGTTGTGCTATGGTTAACTTTGGTGGTGGTGGTTAACTAGGGTTGGAGTGGTTAACTAGAGTTGGAGGATAAGAATAGTAGAAGTCAGTCATGCATATCTGAGTGAAATCTTGTGAACAAGATACTTAAGACATTAATCATTTAAAGTGAATGATTATTGAGCCGGGTTCAGCTGATCCACTGGTTAGGAATAGTGGTTAGGGTTTTTACCCTATAAGTGACCGATCCACCGACGAATAATAGTGGTGTGGACTATTGTCCCTCAAGTGACTAGCCCACCGACAATAATAGTGGGAGATCCCGAGCTCAATAAACACAAACCAGAGTTGCTAAGGCACTTAAAAGATACTAATTACTTACAGTGGAACACCATGTGAGCAGGAACTAGCCGATCCACCGGTTAGGAATAGTAGTGTGGACTATTGTCCTGCAAGCGACCTATCCAGTGGCGAAAATAGTGGTGTGGACTATTGTCCTGCAAGTGACCGGCCCAGGGGATAAAATAGTGGGGTGTTCTTGTACTTACATGGATTTGATAAAAGGCAAGGTGTGTATTGACTTCCGATAAAAGATTAATTAAATAATTAATCTAGAATTTTGAGGCCTTTATGTGTGAGCTTGATCATTTATAAGCTGTATAATTTTCTGCATGACCTTATGTGTTATATGTGTGGGTTTGAAAGTGTAAGTTGAATATTATCCTACATGATTTTATGTGCTTATGTGTTGGCCTTAGTACTCGGTTACCTTGCTCAGTACGTAGCGTACTGATCACCCTTTTCATGGGTGCTACTCATTCCCATGAGCAGAAGGTCCGTCTGACGTGTTGCGGGTAGGTGATGCCTTCTTTGATGCCATTGATGTCTTTGGGACATCAAGTGGGGCCTAGTGATGATTTTGGGCTGGATCGGGTCTTAGATTGGTGTGGCCGTTTTCCATTTATGAGATTATTATTCCTGTTCTATTTTAATTATGTTTGAAACTTCTTGATGGACCACTAATATTTGTCTCTTATCACTCATGACCTAAATCACATGGAATTTTCCATTTCACATTGTCACTCTATTGCTCAAGATCATGATAGAAACAATTTTATTATTGTAGCTATTTTTCTTCTTTGAAAAACTAACGTTAGTATTTCGAATTATGTAAAATTTATGCATACTCTAATTATCGTTTTGCAAACTTTAATTTATGTATTAATGCATGATGATGGAATGTTTTTCTCTGCCTTAGCACTTGGTATTGGAACGATAGGAGTGAACCGGTCTGGTACTAAGTGTGGCGGTTGCATCCCTAGAATTTACGAGTTTTAAATTTAAAGGTCTTAATTAAAAAATGTGTGAGTAAATTTTGGGGTGTTATAGTCTTGTTTAAAAGCATTAGATTAAATTTGTGAACACATACAGAAAGGTTAAGTATTAGAAGTGAATACTTGTACTCTAGATATGTTGAAGGGATATAAGCCCTACCTTGGGTGGAGGGTTCTAGGGAGGGAAAAGATTGATCAACAGATGACTTATTAATCGAGTGTGAAAATTAAGTAGGGTATTTTTAGATTTTATTAAAGAAGTTCAAGTTTCCAATTCTTGGTGTTTCTTTATTTCCTTATATTTTTAATGATCACTACTTTTTATTAGCATATTCATGTGTTTATCAACAACATGCCTACAATTGACTTGATATTTTTAGTAGTGAAAATTCTTCCTTTAGCTTGTATGTAGCTAGATATCATAGGATAGATATGGGATCTTAAGATATTTTATCCAAATGTAATTTTAAGAATAAGTGCTTGTTCTTGTTATGTTGATATTCGTTGTAAGTTAACATTTCACAGATAAATAGGAAGATTCAATATTTTGGATCAAAGTCTAAGATCTCTTCATAGGTTGGTAGAGAAGATCCAAGATATCTTTCACAAATAGGTATAAGATCTTATGATTGGTGGAATACCTTGAGTTATTTTGTCCAGGGATAAGCTCAAGAATGAGTTTTTGATCTTGTTAGATCCATCTTGTTAGTTTAATCGTGGTTGTAGGTAAGCATATTAGAGAGAAAAAAATTTAATATTTATGAGCAAAGTATAATATATCTTCATAGATTAGTAAATAAGATCTTGGAAAACTTTCACAAACTAATATCAAAGCTCATGATTGATAACATCTTATCAACATATTTGAGTTAGGTAGATGAACATTCTTGAAGGGAAAATTGAGATGGAATTATTTAACGAGAAATATAGTTTTTCATTATGATAAAGTATGATCAAGGATTTTCTTATTCAACAAGGATTATACACAATCTTGGAAGATAATAAACCACCATATATGGATTCTATCAAATAGAAGGATATGAATATGCATACAATAAGTATGATCCAGTTGACCCTTGCTTCAAAAATTAAGTACAACACTCTTGAGAAGATGAGTTTTATGCATGAAGGCTGTTGGCCAACATGTTATTCTTGCTTGAGATGGTAGAAGAAAGAAACTCATAAGATCATTAAAAAATATTCCCTAGTAGATTACCTATTTGGGATGAGAAGAATCCTTTTTTGATATTGGTTTCTCTCTCGAAGAGGTATAATTTGACATTAACAATTTTGCTGGATGGAAAAATGAAACTTTCTGTAGATATAATCATGTTAGTTTTGATCAAGATTGAAAAGTGAACAAGTTAAGGGAAACTTACTCCAATGGATGGATCATGACTAATTATATGGGGGCAATCCAAGAGGAAAGATATAAAAAATTCTAACATTTATATTAGATCCTTTCATTGTGCTAGGGTAGGATATATAGGGAAATACCCAGATTATAAGCAAAACTTGAAAGGAAAAGGTTAAGGGGACCATGACTAATGGTGATGATCTAAGTGATGTTTGTGTAATGTAGGATGTGAATGCACTAAAAGAATAGTAGGTTTTGGATATTTAATTAAAATAGTTGGGAACTACATATTAATTAATACTATATTGTTATGATATTTTTAATATGCATGTTTCTAAGTGTATTGTCATGTGGTTAAGTATTATTGAAGAGTAATATGTTATTGCTGGATTTTTAGACAATTAAAACTTATGGATGATTCTACCATAGGGCTATTTCGGTGTTTTGGGTTGCTTTTGTGATACCCCATCCTAAAATCCTTCAAAATGTATTTAAAATTATATTGATATAAGATAAATTAGTTTTAGTTGTGAAAAAGGCTTGGAAGTTTAATAAAAATGTGAGCTTACCAATTGATTAGTTGCCCAAACCAAGTGACTGATATGCTTAACACCTAGCACTTTTACTCTATTGTAAACTAGTTAACTAGTTTGCGCATACCCATTAACTTGTTATGCTATGATTTCATATCTTTTTCTATTTTTATCTTTGATTCTCTTTCTAATTTTTATGAAAACTTTTAACCTGAATCTATTTATCCTAATAAGCATATTTTGATATTTTGGGATTATTTTTATCTTATTTTGATCCTTTTATGATTTTATTTAGCAAAAATTTAATCTAAAAGAACTTTCGAGGTACTTCTCTCATTCTCTCCCTCTCCTTTGTTTTCTCTATCCTCTAGAATCGCTGATTGTGTGCTTAACTTCCTACACTCTTTTCCTTAACTACCTAACCTCTACCATATATCTAACTGCACTATACCTCTATCAGTCTCATCATACATTTTTCTTACTCCTTGCTTCTTCACAATCAACCAAACCAACTCTTCATCTCTCCTATTTCTTAATTTTGAGAATAAAGAGGGCTTGGAACATCCCTCTTGATTAATTTAACAACTTTCCTCAATACTTCATTCCTTTCCCTCGTTCTCATAGATCATTTTGCTAAGTGTTGGATATTTTTTCCCATTTTCTTACCTCATCTTCCTAATCTATAGAAAATAGAGGCTTGCCTCTTGTTTTCTCTTCTATGATTAATTATCTTCCTCTATTCTCTTTTTTCTTGATCTTAGCCATAACTCTCTCTGTTTTTTCCTTTTACATAAGGAATGATGAAAGTTTTGAGAAAGGTTGAAGTTCTTTATTTTCCTTCTTTGAATTCAATTTTGAAAAAAGGTTGAGATATGCTTATTTCTTTTTTCTGTTTTTATTTTAATTTAGATTTAAAAAGTAGTTTTAAGTTTTGATTCTTGATTTTCATTGGAAATCAAATATCTTTGTAGAAACCATCATGTTTGGAGTATACTGTTCTAAAAGATTGCTTGGAGGTAAGGCATCTTTACCTGTAGTATGATTAATGTATTGTGTTTTTTTTATTGTAGTTTCATGTTCTTAGTAGTTTATTTGATGTGTATGTGTTAAATTGAGTTCTTAGATTCAAGTATGTGGTAATGTTTTTAAATCTAAGGTTTTAGAGCATGTTTTGAGTATTCTGATATCATGGGAAAATTTTGTGAATTTAAGCTTGATCTTGTTGGGTTTCAATTTCTACCATGTTTCCAAGTGATACATATATGGAGTATGACTTTTTATATGTTTCAAACTATTGAATAATGTTAGGATGAAACTAGAAATGATTGGTGATTTTTTGTTAAGTGTCAATCGTGGGTCTAGGTGCTGTCTCACCCAAACTAGTTGACCAGTTTGTTGGACTAATTGAATTGTTGTGTGAATAGTCACTCAAGTTAGAAGTTTTATTCAATTGGATATGTGAATACTTAATTGTTTTGATGAAAAAAATTGATTGGTTCCCATAAAAAATAGATCAGTTCAACAAAACCATCAATTAGTTGTTTTGTAAATAGGGTGGTTTTGGTCTTGGCTTAAACACATCAACTGGTCCAACCGAACCCAATTATTAGTTTCTATGAGTAATTGATCAATTGGACCAACCATCGACTAGTTTTTTTTGTGCGAATTCTTTTATCTTTAGGTTTGGTGTTATATGACCAGTTATGTAACACCTCAAAATTTTGTAACCTTCTCTTTCAAGTGTTTAACATTTTATTCAAAATTAACCCTTAAACATTAGGGTATTCATTTAATTAATAACATGTATGATGTAACCTAAATAAATTCCTAAACATTCTTCCTGATATTTTTACCACTTTTTTTTTTGTTAAACCCATCCTAAAATGAATTATTTTTCCCCAATTATTTTCATACATGATATCCTAACCTAACCAAATTAAACCTAAAACTAAAATAAAATAAACTTATTTCTACCCTACCATTTTACCACCCTTACTTTCCTACACTTACATGTCCCAAAAACCTCCCCCATACATTCTCTTTATCTCCCTCCCCTTCTCCAGCTACTTCCATGCCCCTAGCCTATCAATTGTCCTTCATCCCTCTGCTAAACTATACCCCTCCTCTCCCACCTATGCGAAATTACACACACCCCCAACTTCCTACCTTACCCTTATATACATGCGTAACCTTCTCTTCCCCTCTTCTTTGCATACTTACATAGCACACACACACATCCTCCCCTAACCATTTTCATGTGCAGCCTTCCCTTCTCCCTATGCACTTCATAGCTGACCACACAACTTCCCCCAACCCTTTTTTTATAGCACTTTACAACACACAGCCCCTAGCCCTCGACGATAACCATCACCATCTATCACCCTACACTCACCAATTTTAGCCATGCACTCTACATCCACCAACACATCTATCCTCTATTAGGCAGGACTTTCTTTTCTTCACCTTTGTTGCATCAAATCTTGTCAATTACTACTACCTCTTCGTGGTAAAACTTACTACAACACTCCTTAGACAATGATGATTGTTGTCATTGCTACCCTCCCCCACTTTGATGCCCTCTACTAATGTTATTCGCCCTTCTTCTTCCTACACCTTCCACCTCACAGCCATCAATTCAACTCGGCCAACCTTCTCGGCCATTTTGTGCACCATGATGTCCTACATCACCTTTCTTTCGCAACACCCTTCCTTGCAACCAAACTGACTTACACCATACCCTCCATCAACAACTCCACCATCACCTGCCCCTCACCACCTTATAGCACCCAAACACTACTAGCATGTCACCCGTCAACCTCGACTAACACCACCCACTCCTTAGCATACCGGCTCACTAGCTTACCTTCTCCCCTCTTCGCGTTCACATGGCTCACGCTGCATGCATAACATGAGTTGTTTTTTTTTATAAATTATTTTGGTACCTATTATGTATATGTAAGTGTATGTTGGTAATTTTAGAAGAAATAAATATTTTATTATTATAATCACTATTTTAGAAGTTGAAATATTAATTTGGGTATTTTAGTATTATTTTTAGATATGAAAGTTGTTTAGTGGGATCTCATAGTATTTATTAGGATACCGCTGTTTTTTTTTCTAGAATTTAGGTAACTTTTATAATCTCCTAAAATGTTAAAAATTGCATGATAACACAATAAGATTTTGATGTATAACTGTGTTAAGTATGATGCTATAGGATAAATTTTATACTTTCCTAAAATGTTAAAATTTTCATGATAGTATATTAGGCTTTTGTGCTAAAATATGCTAAGTATGATTTGTTAAATTATAATTATCTATTATATCCTAAAAATATGCAACAAGAGCATGTTATTGTATGTAAAATAATTCAAGGACAAAAATATGGTA
Source organism: Tamarix austromongolica (assembly GCA_039764185.1). NCBI lineage: Eukaryota > Viridiplantae > Streptophyta > Magnoliopsida > Caryophyllales > Tamaricaceae > Tamarix > Tamarix austromongolica. Next base: position 54,135,159 of record CM077815.1, read on the forward strand.
AAAATGATCTTTCATGATTATGTGTGACATGTACGTGAAAAATGATAAGATGAGTATGCTTACAAATATTTATGGAATAATAATCATGGATGTGTGCCTTTAGGGCAATTTGGTTAATTTATGTGTGTTATGATTTTTACCATGAAAAGTGTGTATGTACCGTATGCTTTTTAAGCAAGAGATTGTGCGGTCATGGATGTATTAGATATACTTGTTAGGGTTTTATATGTAAGACCTTGAATAAGGGAAAATTTATCATTTGACTCATCTAATAAATTATCTTCATAATAAATTGGTTTAATTATTATATCTTAGCCTTTTCATGACAACTTAATCGATAAGATGGATTTAGTAATTGAGATGGATGATAAAGTGGTAATTTTGGCCTTAGGGGCATTTTAGTCATTTTAAGCCTTATGTGCCAAAAAGTAAATAATTGAGCCTAGTATGGCCTTAGTATATTTTTATGACTAACCTTGGTAATGATCTTGATTATGGTTTTCTTAAAATAATTGGAAGTGAGTAAAATGGCTAAGGTATGAAAATTGGATATGTGCAATTTGTATGCGATTTCATGGTGACCTTAATAAAATACTAATACCTAATATGAAAGAGCTCATGATCGGGAATGGTGGCTCTATAGGAGTTTCCACCCTATAGAAGTGATTTAGCCTACAGTTGATTTTGGATTTCTACTAGTATGCCTTCGTGCCTCAACCAATCCATATATCTTACTCTATTATGTTCTAATATTATTTTTTTCACTTACGCAAGGTTTTCTAAATGGAAATTTTCAATAGTAAAAAATGGGGATGTTATAAGTTGGTATCAAAGTGCTTTCTAAAAATCCTTTCTAGTCTTAAAAAAAATATTTAAGCTAATACTACAAGTTCTTTTCTCCTAAATAATTTTCCAACTTCTTCAAGAATTTAGTTGAAAGTAAAGATTTTTTAAACCACAAATGTCCGTGAGTGAGTGGGTTGGGGAATGTGTTGTACATAGTTTTTTAAATGATTTGCTAGGCCACTCGTAGTACTAAGTAATGGATTGATTTTTATTTCTATTAGTATTTAGAAATTGAATGTCGCTAATCATCATTATGAGCATATTGAGGTATTCATGGTGACTGTTAGAGCTTACATATAAGTCCAGATTCAAGCACCACACCAAACACCAGTGCTAGTACCTACACCAGTATCAAAGATTAGCTCAAGAGGGATGGGCATTATCACCCACAAATGTTCAAGGGTCAGGAGGATCCAGACATTATCGAGAGATGGATTAGGGACATAGAGAAGATCTTCATCGCATATTGTTATCCTATGGCCAAAAGGTTGATGTGGTGGTGTACTACTTGAGGGGAAGAGCAAACGCCTAATGGAGGAGCATCCAGCGTAGAGGCGGAGAGTCTATGGGTTGGGAACCATTCCTTGAGGTACTTCGTGCCCCTTTCTACCCCCAATAACCTTCGTATAAAGAAGTATGAAGAGTTCATGGCCCTTCGGTAGGAAGGAATGATGATGGAGGAGTACTGCACAAGACTCATAGACTAGGTCTATTTTGTTCTAGAGGTGGAGGCTAATGATACAATGCAAGCCTACCATTTTAGGATCGACTTCGAGATCAGATTCCAAGAACTGTTAGTGGGATTTAATCCACTAAAAATGGTGGTAAGTAAACTTTGGAGGCATCTTGACTCATCCAAGCCAAGAGTGCCTAGTTATGGGGCAATAGGAAGTACAAGGGTTGTTAATGTCCCGATGACAGAAAGAAGGCTTACTAAGGAGGAAGCATGTCACCTTAAGTAAAGCAAGAATATGGGATCAGTACCCCGAGCTGAAGGTTAGTCCAGGGGATGTGCCAATGAGAGGCATTACCATTTTAAGCATTTTAAAGCAAATCACCCAAGAGGAGATTATGGAGGCAACAAGGTGACTTGCCATCAGTGTGGTATGGTTGGACACAGAGCCTACAAAATTTGTATCGGAGGTGGTAGTGTTTAGAGAGGTCAGACACGAGCTTAGAGAACTAAATCCGTCGAGCAGTTAAAACCATGGATTGTGAGGATTCCTCCATCACTACCTAATGTTCCTAGTTAAGCTAGTTAACCTAGAGGTTAAAAGCCTTGCATCTTTTAGTAAGGGAAGGGGTCAGCCACTATTGTAGGAGTTCCTTTAAGAAGACACTTGAAAGTGATTAGCTAGTCAGAGGTGGAGTGTCAGGTCAGTTTGGTGACCTATATGCATACTATCTCTACCTTTCTAGCATTCATATTGTTTAACCTGACAAAATCACATTCTTTTGTGTATTCATATCTAGATCTACTTTATCTTCTTCTAGTAATATTTCTACTTCTGCTATATTACCCTTAAGGGATAGGATTGGATGCTTTAGGTTCAATAAAGGGGTGACCTTAATGATTAGGAGAGTAGAATTTCCCTTAGACATCATGGTGCTTGAACTGCACAACTTTGACATAATTGTCGAAATGGACATGTTAGGGAAGTATCAAGCATTGATAGATTGAGTGCAAGAATATATGGTTCTATGAGGACCAAAGGGTATTAGGATCTCATATCTAAACTGTGAACCTAAACCCTCTATAAAGACTATGTCGATAATCATGATGAGAAACCTTGTTCATAAGAGATATCTACTCTTCTTGTGTAGTGTTTGACATATCGAGGTAGTTGAGATGCCATTAGAGCATATTGTGGTGATATGCAAGTATCCCAACATATACCCTAAGGAAATTCTAGGAATGCCACTTGTGTAAGATTTCGAGTTTACCATAGATATAATTTTAGGGACAAAACCAATATCTAAAGCCCCGTACCATATGGCACTTGTAAAGATGAATGAGCTCGAGGCCTAGTTAAAGGATTTATTAGGGAAGGGCTACATCTAATCTAGTATATCATTGTGGGGACCTTCAGTCCTATTTTTGAAGAAAAGGGACCGAAGCCTAAGGTTGTGCATCGATTATCAAGGGTTCAATTAGGTTATAGTAAAGAACCATTATCTATTTCCAAGGATCGATGACCTATTCGACTAACTTGAGGGATCTAAGGTATTCTACAAGATTAATCTTCCATTAGGCTACCATTAATTGAGGATAGAAGATTAGGACATCCCTAATATTGCATTTTGGATCAAATATGGTCATTATAAGTCTACAGTAGTGCCTTTCTGACTCACTAATGCACCAAAATCATTCATATCCCTCATCAATCAGAGTTTGTTAACTATTCTTGGATTACTTCATCCTAGTATTCATCAATGACATCCTCATATACTTCAACAATTGAGAGAAGCACGAAAAACATTTAAGGCATACTTTGGCATTATTAAGATCAAACCAAATGTATGTTAAACTTTCAAAGTGAGAGTTTTTTCTAGATTAAGTGGTTTTTCTTGGACATGTAATCTCTAAGGATGGAGTGGCAGTGGATCCTTCTAAGGTTCGAATAGTTTCTAAATACCCAGCACCAAATTATGTTAAGGAAGTATGCAACTTTATAGGATTGATCAGTTATTACCATAGGTTTGTCACAGACTTCTCCATGATAGCTAATCCGTTGACTAACTTGTTAAAGAAGGATACACAATTTCAGTGGGATGAGAAGTGTGGTGAAGATTTTAAGGAGTTAAAAAAGCATTTGACTACAGCCCCAGTGTTCACATTGCTAATTGGATCTAACAGTTTTAAATTATACAGCGACACTTCCAAGCATAGGCTAGGTTACGTGCTTATGTAACATCGGAAAGTGGTGGAGTATGCTTCATGAAAATAGAAGAAACAACAACAGAACTATCCAACACACTTAAGATTTGAGAAAATTTTGTATGGGGTTTGGTGTAAGTTCTACATTAACCATAATAACCTCAAGTGCGTGTTCATACATCAAGAGTTAAATTTGAGACAATGTTGATGGTTAGAGTTGGTTAAGGAATATCCTAGAATTGACCTACCATGAAGGTAAGGCTAATGTAGTGGCAGATGCACTTAGTAGGAAGATGTCACATCCCTTGAGCACAATTGTATTATTAAAACATCTATGTGGAGAGTTTAGGAAGACGGAGATGGAGCTAATCACCACTAGTAGTTTAGAGGCAAGAATGAGTGCGCTCACCATCACACCTTCAATCATTGAGGAAATCTAAGCTAATCAAGTTGGTGATGTTAAGCTCAAATAGATCAAGAAGGGTATTAAGGAAGGTAGAGCCAAAGGGTTTCAACTCTACGAGGATGGTAGTGTCAAATGCCATGGTACGTGATGTATACCCCAGGGATGTGCAAAGCTTAAGAGGAAGATCTTGGAGGAAGAACATTATACTCCTTATTTTATCCACCTAGGAGGGGATAGGATGTACAAGGATTTAAAGAAGATATATTGGTGTCCTCATATGAAGTAGGAGGTAGAAAAGTTTGTTGCCCAATATCTAACCTATTAGAAGATCAGATTTGAGTTTGAAAGGCCAGAAGGGTTGGTACAACCGCTAGAAGTTCTAGAAAAAAAGTGGGATAGTATGTCAATGAACTTTATTATGGGACTTCCTAAGACCCATAATGGTTTCCATTCCATCTGGGTTGTTATGGATCCCCTAACTAAGTCAGCAATATTCATACCCATAAAGACGACATGGAGTATGGAGTAGTTAGGCAACACTTATAGAAAGTACACTATGTGATTGCATGGGGTCTATAGAGATATTGTAACAGATCGAGACTCTAGATTCCTATCACAATTTTGGTAAAATTTATAAGCTACTTTTGGGACTCAATTAAAGATGAGTAATGCTTTTCACCCAACCACGTATGGTTAGACATAGAGAACCATTCAAACCTTGGAACATATGCTTCGAGCATGTGTGTTAGATTTTGGGGGTAGTTGGGAGGACCTCATGGACTTGATTGAGCTCTCTTATAACAAAAGTTGTCACGCGAGTGTCAAGATAGCACCTTTTGAAGACTTTTATGGGATAAAGTGTCATAGTCCTGGAAGCTAGAATGATATTAGCAAAATGATTATGTTGGGACTAGAGATGATCGAGGAGATGATGAGGCAAATTTGACTGATTCAGGATCGGATGAGAGCAACTTAGGACCAACAAAAGGGTTATGCATACTTGAAAACACAAACCAAGGGTTATGAGGTGGTTGATAGAGTATTTGTTTTTAGGGTAGCTCCCACCAAAGGAGTTGTGAGGTATGGTAGGAAAGGTAAGCTCAGTCATAGGTACATTAGACAGTATGAGATTATAGATTATGTTCGCAAGGTCACTTATAATTTATCCCTACCAATGGAACTATTGCATGTCCTCAATGTCTTTTACATATCCTAGTTGAGGAAGTACATGGCTGGTCCTTCATATATCGTTCAACCAAAGTCATTAGTGCTTTATGAGTCTCTAACCTAGGAAGAAAAACTAGTAAGAATCCTAAATAAGAAGACATGAGCGATGTGCATAAAGATTGTTCCACTCGTAAAGGCCCTTTAGTTATAGCATCATGTCGAGGAGGCCACTTAGGAAGCTAAGGAGGATATTTGAGCAAAATACCTAGAGTTGTTCTCCTAATCTAATGTTTGAGGTATAGTCCTTACTTTAAAGGGCAGTTCTCTTTTGCCTTATTGACTATAATATGTAATTCTTGTGTGTATATACTATGCTAAGACCTTAATTAGTAAGCTTTGAGGATGTGACCTCTTTAAGTGGGTCGCGCTGTAATATCCCATAGTTTGTGAAGTTGTGAATGAGAAGTTATGGTATTTATTAATATTTGATAATTTTTTATTTGTGATTTGGAGCAATAATTAAGTTTAAGGCAAATTTAGATTTGAATAACTTTTAGAAATGGAATAAAATGAGTTTTTAGGTGGACCTATTGACTAGTTCCATGAATCAATCGAATGGTCTATATTTTAACTAAAGGGTTTTTCATGGCTGAATTGATCAACTAATTTGAGGAATCGATTGAATGGTTAGTAGAATAGTTAACTAGTATGTCAAACCAATCGACTAGTTTGTTGAGCCAAGTACATTTCCAAAACTGAATTTTTCAAGGGTTCCTTGATAATCTTGTTCCATGCTATTCTTAAAAAATTCTTAACCTTTCTTATCATTCATTCGGCTAAGCTTCTACTTCAAAAGGATTTGAGGGTTCAATTATGACATTTGAGGAAGAGGGTGAACTCAACCTTGTATTCTTCCACCTCTCTTCTTTACTTGCTCTGGAAATTGTTGCTTTAATTCCCTGACCTATCTTTGCTTAGCTAGATGATTCCTTCCATAATGATCATTCATTTTCTCTCTTGTGTTTGGGATTTCTCCAAAAATCATCATTTCAACTTTAGAAGGGAGTTCAACCTATCTTTAAAAAAATCTTCCCATTCGTGTCAAATTTGAATGGTAGAAATTAGTGTTTTTTTATTTATGTTTAACTACACTTAGGTTTGTTCCAATTTGGTCACTATAAATAACTTTAATCACCCTTTCCATTCACTTTTCTTTCAGCCATGGAAATATTCCAGCTCTATCTAACCTTATTTCCTTTCCTATCCAATTAAAACTTGGTTTTTATTTCTTTTCACTCTTCTAACCCTTTCAATAGCTTCTTTTTATTTATCTATAAATGAGGAAGGGTTAGATTTAGAAGGAAGTTTAGTCTCTCTTTCAGCAAATTAAAATCTCATTATTTTCTCTTAGATTGGTAACTCATTTTTCTCCTAATTCAAACTTTGATTTATAAAATTATTTATTAGATTTATAAAGCTTTAACTTTAGTTTTTAAAGTTTTAGAAGTTGAGAATTTTTCCAATTGAGTTTTTCTCATAAGTGGGAAATTTTGCTAAAGCATAAAGTAAGTCATTCTTACTTCTAAAATGTGAATTGGTTAAACATATGTGTGGTAAAATATTAAAAATTATGATTTTATAAGTCGGCATAAGCATTTAGTTTCATATTGGTGCATGTGGATTTAATTATGAATTCTCAGATAAATGCATGATTTTTGGGAAAGTAGGTTAATTTGATTAATTATGGAGCATGTAACACTTTGTGAGCTAAAAGTGTTAGTATGATGCCAATACATGTTTTGATTTGGATGTGACAAGAATTTTGAGAATGATTTGCATGAAAAATGCCTGTTTTGTGATGTTTTAGGGCAAATCAATCAACTACTTAGTTTAAACCGATCGATTGGTCTTTAGAATAGTCGACTGATTGACCCTCCCCATCAACTAGTAGGTCTTTAGTGACCTTGGTCTTTCTCTCTACTTAAGCCCATCAAGTGGTTAGGAAGAATCAATAAATTGGTCTCTGAATAGTCAATTGGTTTAGGCCCAGCTAAACCAATCGACTGGCCAACCTAAATTAATTAACTAGTTAACCTAACCGATCAACTGGTTAGGTTGAACTAATCAACTAGTTTGACCAAATTGTGTGATTTTGATCTTTAAGATTGGATATGCTTTGAGAATATATCTAACACTACTATATGGCTATTTAATGAGTGAAATACAACTGTTGACATGGCTTAACAACCTAACGGATGGAATAAATGGATCATGACACATACTCAATAGGTGCTATAAAGGCCTTGATGGGTGAGCCTTATAAGTATTTGATGGCTTTGAAAGGGGTATTGAAATTCAAACTTTGTCTAGGATGGATTAATCTAAGGGATTTTGTTATTAGTGACTAAGCATTAATGGAAATCCCATACATAGTTTGGTATGGTAAGGGTTAATAAGGAATAACTATGCTAATGTATTGTTTGCATATTGTGTGGGCCTTATATGATCACATAACCTTGAGAATAACATATTAATCACTTAAAGTGAAAGATAATAAAGCTATATATAGATCTAGGCTACCCGATCATCTATTAGCTACCATGGGTTAGTCTGTCTTCAGACATTATCAGTGCCTTCAAGCTTTGCCTTTGGGTGGGATCGTAGTAGATCCTAATACCTTACCTACTCTAGACACTGATGATGTACTAGAGCGCATTGATATTAAATGATATAGTTACCTAGGTGGTTTTGGCTTCATCCTAGACTTATTTTCATTGGGGGTTACTTAGCTTTAGCCTAAAATTTATATCCGTTGGTTTGGATAGACTTCCATGGTATTTGAGACCATGGGCTGCTGCAGAGTTCATTGCTCAATAATAATTGGAATGAGTATTTGGATAATGACTTAGAAAAGTATTTATATAATAATTTGAATAAGTATTTCAAATGAGAATTTAGAAATAAGAATGTGGTTGAAGAGGAAAATAGAGTAAAATAAAAAGAATGATAATAGAGATAATGACTTTTATATACATGACCTAATAAAAATTAGGGACGTAGAAAATGGCCTATGGAAAAATTTTGTGCCTGAATGAATGAAGCCTTACTATTAGCTAGACATTCTACTTGCAACTTCCATACCATCTTCTATATTATAACACAATGGTGACAAGCATGATAAGTCATGTTTGGTATGAACTTCTAATGCCTAATGTGACCATGATAAAGCATGTATCCTATTTATATGAAGTACACATGAAAATTTTGTACAACTTATATATTATACTATAATTTTGTGTGTTGGTAACTCCATTAAGGAGGTAACTTGTCTTACTTAGTACGAAGCAAAATGATGTGCCTGTTTGCTTGATCACCTGCTCATTTCCACAAGGATAGATATATGTGTAGGTTTTTGGGGATGGTTAGTAGTTGTCCAACCTTGTGTGGGGCATAGGTTCTCAGAGCATGGATATTTGGAGGCCTTGAGCGATACTTAATGGACCAAAGTTTAGAGTTATGTTGTGCTTTGGTTTTCTGTAATTTAAACCTTGTATTTTAATTTAATATTTCCTTTCATATTTGAATATTGCGGACCATTGAATTCTTATACTTGGAAGCTTTCCTTTCAATATTTATATAACATGTTTTAATGCACACTACATTGGATTTGGTTGGTTTGGTTTCTCAGCCTTGTATCTATCATGGGATGGGTTATTGGCACCTATCCTATGTTAAGTACGGTGGTAACACCTCATTTATTCTAAGTATATATTAGTTTTCCACTTCCACGGGGTTTCAAAAATGAAATTTTTTAATAGTAAAAAATAGAGGTGTTACACTCACGTCGGTGGCAGTGGCGTGGAGTGAGGGGTGCATGTTGGGGAGGTTGTGTAACATGAGTTGAGGGTGGTTTTGTAGAGGGTGCGACATGATGTTGAGGAGATTTTTGGGGCTTGTTGCTTGAGTATTTCATGTAGCTAAGGCTCAGCTACATCAAATTCTCATATTGTAGCTACTTCATAGCATGAGGGGGCAAGGGTTTTATAAAGGTTCTAGGGACGAAAAGGCTGACACATGAAACATAGATGGATTGAAAGGAGGAAAAGGGAGTTTGGGGAAGTTTTGAGGGTTCAAAGAAAATAAATTGAGAAGGGAGAGGTGTATTTATGAAAGGAATGATGAAAGAGGTGTGCAATATGGAAATGGCTAAGGTGTAATGCTCAGGAGAGTTTTGCACTAGTTTTACTTGACAAAGATCTAGGGAAGGATAGTTATTAGCCTCATTGGTGGTGTAGGGTAGGTGAGGTAGAGTAGGAATAAGGGAAGGTGGGTTGGTGCACTAGTAGTGTAGGGTTAGGAAGGAAAAGAAGAAACCATGTGGGGAAATAACTTACATGCCCTGAAGAAGGTGGGAAGAAGTAGACCGAGACAAGGAGAGGAAGAAAAGAAAAAGGAAGAGAAAAATGAGAAGGAATAAGGAAAAAGGGAAAGTAAAAAGAGTTTTGGGTTAGGATTAGAATTAGTTTTAAATTTTAAATTAGGAAATTAGGGTAAAATTAATTTATCAATCATCCGAGGTTAGGGTTATGTTAAAATATTAATGATTAGGATTTAGTTTAGAATTAAGGAATTAGGGTAAGATAAAAATATCAATTATCCGAGATTAAGATTAGGTTAAGGTATTAATTAACAAGGATTTGGGATAGGGTGTTAAAGTGTGGTTAGGGATGCTTTTAAAGTTTTTGACTCATATGTTTTTATTCTTGACTGGGACATAAGGTTGTCATTGGTATGATTATCAAGTTTATGTTGTGTGACCTAGTTATATTTAGATATATTATGTTCTTTGAGTTTGAATATCTTATTAATAAAGAGGTTGTTATTGGTATGGATGGAATAAGTTATGTTAGTGAGGAGGAATTTGGGTAGTAGGTGGAGCAAATAAGCATTGCTTTAGATAGATCATGGAGGCTCCTATATGATGATGGATTTGAATATTTTGTTGTTTATACCTTATATACTATAGGTAGTAGTATTAATGTGCTAGAGTCAATGTAAGGCTTAGAGCCTATTGTTGGTGTTGATTCCATCTTGTGGTATTTTATTGTTATTGCTAAAGGGATGTTATCTCTTTGGTGGACTCAAACATGTGATCAAACCAAAATTTGTTGTGCTTGCTTGTTTAGCTACTATTATATTCTCTAGATTTGTGAAATGTGTGATGTACATTGTGGTTACATCTCTTTGGTGGACTCAAACATGTGATCAAACCCAAATTTTTTGTGGTTGCTTGTTTAGCTACTATTATATTCTCTAGATTTGTGAAATTTGTGACGTACATTGTGGTTAGCACCAGCCCTAGTATTACATACACTACTATAGAAATGAAAAATAATAACAACACATTAATAATGGTATTTTTTAAACCGTTGCCAAAAGCATAAAAATTAATACACGGGATTGTTGAGGAAGTATTGATAATAATTATAGGTTAAAACCGTTATTAAAACCTCCACATAAAAATTTCACATGGTTGATTTAATAATGGTTCTTACAAGAACTGTTATTAGAATACCAATCATTCGCCTCTTATTTTGTTCAGGTCTTATTTTCGTGCCAAAAATTTCATACTCTTGTTTGTTCAGCACCTTCCCTCTCTTACTCGTTTTCTTGCGAACCCTTGCACCACCACACTGTCCACCACCACTCCTCTACCTCTTAACTTCAGGTAGCCACCACTCATCTTATTGCACACCTCTCTACTCTAGTTAATGCCACACCATGCGATCTGAACATTACCTCTGCCATTCTTGCTGTTGTATGTCCTTCTCATGGCTATACAAGCATTTGGTCCTTCTTGCTCTACTGTGTTCGTAGGTGGTCGTCGCCGCTTCTCTTGGTCGCCACTACTCCTTCTCCTATATATGGTTTTGTTTTTCCCTAGCTTATTCTTTTATTATATATAAATGCATGCATGTTGAAGCAGCTTGCAGTGTCTGTTATTGAAAATTTGTAGTTTGTTGTTGAAAAATATTATTGTCTGTTGTTGAATGTGTTGGTGAAACATGTTGATATTTGTTGTTGAATTTTCGGTGTTATTAACATGAATGTATTGGCCAGCCTTATATATATATATACCGTTGTAGTGCTTAATTTCCAAGAGAAATAAAATGCTTAAAAATATTAGTAATGTCACTTGTAAAACCTATACATACATATATACACATTTTTATTAACAAGTACAGGACACTAGGATGTTAGGAAATGCCATATAATTAAATGAAAATGTATTCTAAACATTTACATCATTAAATGAAAATTTCAATTAGAGTTTCATGTTAATAATATTTGATGAGGATTAAATAGACATAGAAAATAACAAAGAAATAAAAGTGAATAATTAAATTAGCCAAAATAACTATGTATAATAATAATATAGGATTTGTTAGGGTTTAATTATAGTTAGCTAGGTTTATGATTAGGGTTTATTAGGTTTAAGGTTAGTTTTTATTATGATTTATTAGGGTTGGGGTTAGAGTTAGTGTTTAGGGTTAGGGTTTAGCATATATTATACTAAATATGATAATTAATGTATTATCTTATAATAAACTGTTATATACATTATTCTCAACTAAAATTTTAATAATATCATATTATTATACTTAACCTATAAATATTATCTTATTAATATCTACTTAATTTTACTATGTTGATCTTGAACGATTAAATGATAGTTTGACCAAGCTTGTTTGTTAATTAAATAAGTTAAGATTATGTCCTATTTTAATCATGCCAAGTATAATAGGAGGAATTTGATTCAACTTAACTCATTCAAAAATCTAATGAGAGTAAATGAAAGGACAACATTATAAAATCTTAAACATCTTAAACATATAATAACAGAACAATATAGAATATTTTGGTAATTTATCTTTTCTTGATATTGAAAGACACATTTATATCAATAGAGAAATAAATAAAAATCATTTTAGGATTATAATTTTTATGATGACTATCTTCTGTGGGTATGTTGTTAGCTTTATATAATTGGTTAAGATATGGTAAAATATATTTATGATTTATCTATCTAGTTGAAGAGTTTACATATTTTGTAATTTAGATCCTTTCAAGAACAAATTTGATAAGATTTAGTGGTTGTTCTCATTTCTAGGTAGTGAGATGTCGTGCGTTGATATTACATACCCTCCACCATATCTATACATAGGGCTTGATGCGGATCTATGCACTCAAGTCATATGGTTACACAACAAGATAGGTTGCGTGTTTGTGAGCGACTTGTCCTATGACCATTCCATTTCAAATTGTATCAACTACTATTAACCCTACCTCATGTGGAGCCATGGTTATTGGCTATATCTAGTTTTTTGCATTAGTTTGTCCACCATACTAATGCACTAAACTCGAGATTTATTGAGGGTGAGATGTTTGTCAAGGATTATGATGGGATAGATAGAGAGTTGATGGTGATTGATGATGAGTGGAGGTTTCATCATAGCTCCTCTCCAACTATCCACCCCGAATACCCTAGAGTATCTGTGACTAGACACTCTATTGATGATGTTAAGGAATAGATGACATATAGAAATGAGTGGACTCTGAGAGTGATAGTTATTAGTCAGGCTCGATAAGGCTACTAGTGGATTAAGTATGATGGTTATGAGTTTTTCTTAGTTAGGTGTTTAGACTTTAGCAACATTTTGAAGTGTATAGTGCTAATATTGCTTTGACCCCAATGTATTTATATATTTTGTAATTTGAACTATTATATACATTTTTTCTATGTGTATGTATGTATGTGTGTGTATATATATATATATGAAATCTTTCTAAGTATGAGCGACTAGTGTATTGATATATTTTTCGAAACATGTTGGAATGATTTATAAATATATATATATATAGTGAATAGCATAATACATTATACATTAATTCTTTCTAAGCATGAGCAATTTTTGAATTATTTTTTATAATTGAATTGATTTGTAGTAATTACTTTTGCATGGGATACATCTAGATTGAAAAACTATAGATAAAAATAGTTGTCTACAAATCGTTTGTCTAGAAAATATAATGGAGTGGAGTTTTTCATCAAGTTTGAAATTGAACATGCTTGGAAGTCTAGTAGAATAGTTTGTCCTTATTTAAACTATACTTTTATCAAACATGTCAATGCTGGTGATTTGAGAGATCATTTTTTTTTGTGTACGAAATTAATACAAGTTATACTCGTTGGATATGGCATGGTAAAACAGATTCTAAATATGACAATGAGGAAGTTAGAAGGGAAAGTACTTGATCATCATTTGAGAACTATGAGGGAGATTTATTAGAGGAGATGACTCAAAAGGTTGAGGAAAGTTTTCGGAATTATCTAAAAATATTCAAGAAGTTATTGAGTGACTCGGAGAAACCTTTCTATGGTGATTGTAAGATGCTCACTCAATTATCTGCTACTTTAAGGTTGTATAACTTAAGCATGTAAGGGATGGAGTGATAAGAGCTTCATGGAATTATTGATACTTGTAAAGGATATGATTCCTAACAATAACATTATATCTGATCATACCTATGAAGTAAAGAAGATCCTTTCATCTATGGGCATCATTTATGAGAAAATAAATGCATGCCCTAATGATTGTATATTATTATGTAATGATAATGTATCTTTGGATAGTTGTCCTAATCTTGAATGTAAAGCACCACAATACAAAAGGAACAAGGTGCCAGTTAAGGTATTATGGTATTTTCCTATAATACCAAGATTCAGGCGGATGTTTAATGATGTCTAAGATGCTAAAAACTTGAGATGACATGTTGATGATAAGATAGATGATGGGCTTCTTAGACATCCGTCTAACTCTCCACAATAGATGACGATTGATGGCTTATTCCCTGAATTTTGTAAAGAAGCAAGAAACATGTGTCTTGTGTTTTCTGCAAATGGAATGAATACATACAATCAAGACACCTACATTATATGGTTCTCGCTCTACAAGAAACACAAGTATATGATGCTATCTTTACTCATTTAGGGGCCAAACCAACTAGGGAATTATATTAATATTTATTTGGTACTTTTGATTAATAATGTAACACCCCAAAATTTACTCTCTTTTTTTTTTGAAACAAGACTTATAAATTAAAAATCATAAATTCTGGGGATGCTACCGCCACACTTAGTACCAGACCGGTTCACTCCTACCATTCTAGTACCAAGTGTTAAGGCTAAGAAAACTACTCATAACATTACTAAATAATCCAAGTTCATAAATACGGAAATTAGAGTACGCATAAGTCTTTACATAAATCGAAATACTAGCTATTATTTTTCAGAGAAGAAAAATAGCAATAATAAAAAAATTATTTTTGGAGGCTCAAACATAATTAAAAGATAACAAGAATAATAATCTCAATGGAAAAACCAGCCACGCCACTCCTAGGACATTAAATCTAGCCCAATCATCACTCAGCCCCACCTGATGTCCCATAGACATCAATGGCATCGAAATAAGCATCTCCTACCTATAGTACGTCAGACGGGCCTTCTACTTATGGGAATGAGCAGCACCCATAAAAAGGGTGATCAATACGCTACGTACTAAGCAAGGTAACCGAGTACTAAGGCTAACACATAAGTACATAAAATCATGCAGGATAATATTCAACTTACAATTTCAACCCACACATATAAATAAAGTCGAACAGAGTATTATACAACTTATAAATGATCAAGCCCCCACATAAAGGCCCAAGTAGTCTAGATTAATTATTTAATTAATCTCTTATCGAAAATTGATTCATACCATTCTTTTATCAAAACCATGCGAGTGCAAAAGCCCCCACTATTATAACTGGTGGATCGGAGACAAACAGGGTGCAATGCTCTTGCCCATTATTATTAGCCAATGGATCGGTCACATATAGGGTATCATACCCTAACCACTATTTCTTATCGGTGGATCGGTTAGCCCTGACTCATATGGTGTTCTACTGTAAGTACTTAGTGTCTTTTAAGTGTCTTAGAAACTTAGGCATTTGGTTTATTGAGCTCGGAGTCCGCCACTATTATAGCCGGTGGATCAGAGGCATATAGGGTATCATACCCTAACCACTATTATAGCCGGTGTATCGGAGGCACATAGGACTACGCATCCTAATCGGTGGATCGACGGGACCTAGCTCAATACTCTTCCACTTTACATAATTAGTGTCTTAAATATTTTATTCAAAACTTTGCCTAGACATGCATGACTAAATCCTACTATTCTTATCTTCCAAACCCTAGTTGACCACACCAAACCATGGTAACCATAAAAAACCCTAACTCCCATGCAGACCCTAACTCCCATGCAACCATTAACTCCCAAGCAACCCTAACTCCACGTAAACCCTAGCTCCCATGCAAACCATCACTCCACCATGCAAAACCCGAACACCACCATGCAAACCCTAATACCACCATACAAAACCCGAACACCACCATATAAACCCTAATACCACCATGCGAAACCCTAACAACATGCAACACACAACTCCATGCCAAACCCTAACACCATGCAAACCCTAATACCACCATGCAAAACCCTAACACCATGCAACACACAACTCCATGCCAAACCCTAACACCATGCAAACCGTAATACCACCATACGAAACCCTAACACCATGCAACACACACAACTCCATGCCAAACCCTAACACCATGCAAAACACCACTTCATACCAAACCCTAACACCATGCAAATCCTAATACCACCATGCAAAACCCTAACACCATGCAACACACAACTCCATGCCAAACCCTAACACCATGCAAAACCCTAACACCACATTATTACTCTCCCTGTTATTATTTTACCACTCTATCATGCATGTCTTATGGGCCACATCATACCATAATAATAACACACCCATACACATAATACACATGCCACAATTTAATGTACGATCTTTCCTCAACTCCATATAATGTTGCATATATAACAGTAATACAATCCACATAAAATATATTATAATTCACATTACATGGCATGCATGGCATATAAAACACATAATTACACAAACGGCCTTAGTACTCCTTACCTAAAATGTCACCGATCTTGGAGCACACTCCTATACCTCTAGAGGGCTTTCACTGGGCTCACCTATTATAGAGAAAAAACTAGAATTAAGTTCCCTCCTAAAAATACTATTATTTACTAACTTACCCTAAGACTAGGTTTTTAATTAAAATAATACTATACTAAAATTAACTATACGAAATACTACTAAAAATACTAATAATAATATTAATGTATTTCAAAACGAAAGGTGATATAAGAGTTTCTACCCTTCACCAAAATAATTCTAATAATGATAATAGTAATAATAATAATACTAATAATAACAACAACAACAACAACAACAATAACAACAATAATAATAATAACTTAAGCCTAATTAAAACAAGGTAGGGTTTTCGACCCTCCAAATAATAAAAGTATTATTCAATAATGGTAATAATAATATTAATAACATATATTACTTATAATAATATTAAAAATAATAAAGATAATAATAATAATATTATTATTATTAATAATAGTAAAAATAGTAATAATAATAATAGATACAATTATGCGAATCTTTAACCTGAAATAGGGCTTCGGCCCTCCTTAGATAATTAATAATAATAATAAAATAATAATACTAATAATAATGATGATGATGATGATGATGATGATGATGATGATAAAACTTATAATAATACAAATAAATGCCTAAAATTTGAAACTACCAACATAATTAATTTATTCCTACTCTCGACCCTGCCAAGAAAATTTAGCATTAATATTACATCAAATAATAATAATTATTATTATTATAATTATAATTATAATTATAATCGAATAGATATTGAAAAATGGAATAAAAATAGAATAAATTTAAATAAATAAGGGAGAAGGGCTGAGAGGGTCTAGGGTTTCACCTTGAGTCGGTAGAGATGGGTGGCACCGGCGGCGGCGGCGGTGGCCTAAAAAGAGGGTTAAAAGGGGAAAAGTTGGGGTTTGAGAAAAATAGATGGAGAATAAGGGTGGAGGTTGAGGTGCTCGTGGTAGCCTAGGCTGAGAGGAGTAAAGTGAGGGTGGTGGCGCTGTAAGGGGCAGCGGCGCACGGTGGCAGAGGTGGCGACTAAAAGGAAGAGGTGAAGAAAAAGAGGAGAGGAGAAGGAGAAAGGAGAAAAGAAGGTTATGGCTAGGTGGAGGAGGATTAGTAGCAACTTTTGGGTGGTGCAAAAGGTAGTAGAAGTGGCAGATGTGGTGGAGGATGGTGGCTCAAAGGTTGTAGGGGTACATATTTTAGTTTGATGGGTAGGGAACTTCGCACGGTTGTGGTGGCTCATGCGAGAATAATCGAGGGAGATGGGTGGCTCAGTTAGCTAGAGGGCGGTGCAGGGAAGACTTTGGTGGGTAGAGGTGTCGGCATAGTTGGCTAACAGCGGAGGGAGAGTCGTCTGAAGTCGCGGTGATGCACAGGGTAGGATCTTAGGGTTTTGGGGAAAAAGTTTCAAAGACAACCAATCAAGGGGTATTTATAGAGTTTAGAGGGAATGGTAGGGTTCTGGAGGTCGGCAGGAGGGCAATGCATGTAGGGTTTGGGGTAGCCGGCAGCGTTAATCGGCCGACATAAATTTAGGTTGTGCTCGACCTTTCTGGAAGGAAAAGGGGGACTTTGAGCGGGAAAAAAGGAAAACGGGTTAGACTATGCTGAACTACGAGTCAAGGGGAAGAGAAAGAGAGAGGAAATGGCCAGCCAAGTCATGTATGGCCGGCGGCGCCATTTTTGGAGCTTTAAAGGCGCAGGTCGACGGCGGAGGAGGAAAGAGGAAGAAGGAGGTGAACCGAGCGGCTGGGAGAAAAAAGAAAGAAAAGAAGAAGAAGAAGAACCGGGCTGGTCGGGAATGGTTATAAGGACATAAATGGAACACGGCGTTCCAGGGAAGGAAGTCATGACACATAGCATTTGGCTATCGTAGGAAGGAAGAAAAGAAATGGTGTTAGGCCACGGGAGAAGGACGGAGAAGGAGAAGGATTGGGCCACACCACAGGCCCAATCGGCGAGAGAAGAAAAGGAAAGAAAGGAAAAGGAAAAAGAGAGAAAAGAAAGAAAAAGGAAGAAGGGAAAAGAAAAAGGAAAAAAGGAAAAGGAAAATTTTAGTAGGTTGGGGTCAAATAAATTAATTAGAATATTTTGGGTATTTAAAATAAAAATATTTAAATAAAATAATATTAAATTTCCTTTTTAGGATAATTTAGGGTTTTTAAAAGAGTTTTCTTAAATTCCTCTTTAATTAGCAAAAAGCTCAATTTTTCCTTTATCAAATATTTGTAAATTCTTTTTTAAATTTACCCTAAATAAATCCTTCCCATTTCAAATAAAATAAATAATTAAATTAATTCTCTAATAAATCCTTATTTAATTATATTTCTTAAAATAAATATTTTTGGGGCATTTCAAACAATTTAATGTTCTTTTGTAATATAGGTGTTAAAGTATTTGATATATATAGTGAAGAAAATTTCACTTTAAGAGCAATGTTATTATATACTATAAATGATTTTTCAGCACATGGAAACTTTTTAGGTTATAGTGGCCATTATCCATACCTGATATGTGAGGAGAATATTTCATTTATTCAGCTAACACATAGTGGGAAGACTTTTTTTTCTCAAGTATCATAGATTTTTACCAAAGAATGATCATTATCGTAGGCAAAGGAAAGCTTTCAATGGCTTCCTAGAAGAAAGGTAGGCACTAATCTAGTTAACAAGTTGACAACTATTAATGAAGATGAAACATTTGAGTGTCAAGTTTGGGAAGAAGAATAAAGATAAGCCTCCATCAGTTGGGTGGAAGAAGATGTCTATATTCTTTGATCTTCTATAATAGGAATCTCTGTATGTGAGACATGCCCTTAATGTGATGTACATCAAGAAAAATATATGTGACAGCCTTATGGGTACATTACTTAATGTTCCATGAATGACAAAAGATGGCATCAATGCTCGAATGAATATGGGAGGAATAGGTATCTGACAAAACCTGGCACCGTGAGATGATGGAAGAAGAATATATTTACCATTGGCATGTCATACACTCTCCAGGAAAGAGAAAATTACATTTTACGAATTCTTTAACACTGTCGAGGTTCTAAAAGAGTATTCTTTAAATGTTAGAAGGCTCATGTCGATAAAAGAGTTAAAACTAATTAACATCAAGTCTCATGATTGTTATATTTTGATGCAGATCTTGTTATCAATAGTGATATGTGAAATTTTACTGAATCATGCTTGAAATACTATCACGAGGCTTTGTTGGTTCTTTAACTCTATTTGCTCCAGAGTTATACATCTTGATAGTTTATATGCCTTGTAAAGAGGGATTGTGATTACTTTGTGCTAGATTGAAATGTACTTTCCACCCTCATTCTTTAACATTATGGTACATCTAACTGTTCATTTATTTTATGAGATAAAAATGCTAGGACCTATTCGTGGACATTGGATGTACCCCTTTGAGCAGTTTGTGAAGTTGATAAAAGGTTACGTGAAGAATAAATATCAGGAAAAAGGATGCATTGTTGAGAGTTACCTTGTAGAAGAGGCAACTGAATTTTGCAAGAAATACTTGTTAAATGTTGAGGCTCTTGGTATTCCTAAGTCTCGACATATAGGTAAAATCGAAGGACAAGGTATTAGGGGTAAACAATTTGGGCATGTAGACCCTGACATGTTCTGTAAAGCACATCTATATGTATTACACAATAGTGATGATATTCAGCCGAATATTGAAGAACATATGCTTTCTCTAAGGATTGAAAATCCAGTAAAGACTGAGAAATGGATAATTGAAAAACATAATCTTTCCTTTATCGATTGGTTAAGAGATTGCATCATTTCACTCATTGGACATTCCCCAACTTTAGTTTCTAAAACCCTGCATTGGTTGTCTCAAAAATTCCATTATGAAGTTTTCACATATACCATTTATACCAACAACGATTACACCTTTTATACAAAACATCAAGATGAGAAGAGTATAACATAGAACAATGGCATGACTTTAGTGGCTGATGCAATGCATGTTGCTAGTGAGAAGGACAAGAATCCAACCTATGTAGATATGAATTATTATGGTGTGATTGAACAGATATGGGAGTTATATTATAGTGTATTTAAAGTCTCTGTATTCTGCTGCAGATGAGTTGATAATAGCTATGAGTTTAGATATAAAGATGGATTCTTATGAGTAGATCTAAATAGGGTAAGGCATAAACAAGACTCATTTATCTTGGCATCATAAGGGACATAAGTATTTTTTATCACTAATTCTGCTGATAATAGATAGTCTGTGGTACTATTTATGGAGAAAATAAATGCCAATGAATGCGATGATGAAAATGATGCCAATTGGGAAAAAGAGTGTGTCTTAGCTGTGCAAGCAACTCAATCATTGAACGATGATGACAATAACATTAATGAGGAGGAAATATATATATGGGATGATCATCGTGAAGTAATATATGTATCAAATCCCAAAATTGATCTAAAAATAAGGAAAAAAAAGGAAAAGAAGGTGATGAGGGTAGTAATATTGTAACATATCATATGTGCTTGTTTTTTCAAATGCATATTTTGACCTTCCTCATTAAATATGTATAGTGTTGAAAAATAATTTATTTCATGAGGGTAATTACATAACATTCTAACATAATTTATTTATTAATATTTCATAGAGATATAGCCAATAAAAAAGTTGATAGGGACAGTAGTGATGAAGAAGGAAAGAGAGGACTTGCTATTATAAGAATCATCATCGACATGTGAAAGAGAGGAGAAAAATTCTATTTAGGATGGAATAATTAGAAGTAGGATCTGAAGGGTCACAAGGAGCATATTTGGCAGGAAGTTAAATTCAATACATTAACATCGGTATATATATATATTTCTTATTTTGTAGAGATTCTTCAATATCCCAAAGACGAGGAAGAAATGGCTTCTTAGACATTATGGTGAGAATCTAAGAATATTTAGGGAGTACTTGACAAGTAGAGAAATGTATGGAAAGAGGGACGACTTTCTATGCCAGAACCGACCCGAACGTTATGGTTTCATTGATCAAGATAGTTGGAACCAATTTAATGCATAATGTCTTTTAGAGGATTTTAATGTATTTTTTAGATAATAATTAAAAATTTTAATTAAGAATATTTAATTGATATTTAAATAACCATGAGTTAATATTTTGGCTTGTAACATAGGAAAAAAGTGCCAAAAATAAAGAGATTGCTAAGAAGAATAAGTATCAGTATAATATGGATCACAAAGGCTATGCAAGCCTTGAAAAAGAGTTGGTGTGAGATTTTGATTTGTCTATTTAAATGTTCAAATCTAATGTTATAATAATATTCTTATTGTAAGATTAATTTTTGATTTAGAGCTCATAGCCTAGGACTTGGATCCATGGACTTCATCCATCAATATTGGTACATTATGGAAGAATGCTAGAGCAATAAAAGATGGATATCTTAATGAAGATGTAGAAGGTACTGCCAAAAAAAATGTAAGCTTGTAGATATCCCTAACCATACTTAGTTTTCTTTGAGCAAACTATTATATTATGTTTATTCCTATAAGCTAAATTCAAATATATTGCATATATTATAGGACGAACTTGAAATGTCGGATTCTATAGAGGGTGTAGACCAACATAACATTGTGTCACAAGATACAGGAATTTTAGAACACCCCAAAAGACACATGAGTCTTGGATTAGGTGTTATGAGAATGAGCATGTGTGTTCAATCTCATGGTTCTCGTAGTACCAATGAGCAAGTGGCTATCCTCATCTAAAAATTAAACATGGCATTTGAACAGATGGCAGCAATGGATCAAGAGTTATCATTTATCAAATCTCAAGGGTATAAGCCATATAATTCAATTAAACATGATCAACTTTATATACATAATATAAATAGCGTTAGATACAATTGTGAAGCTAATGTGCATCTTTCTTCTCTTCCCAGGGTAAACATTACAAACTATGAATTGCTATTAAATGTATTCGGTGCCATAAATAGTTAACAATGTGTAATATTTTATTTCAAGGTTTGCATAATTCTAAATTATTAGCGAATGACCTTTCAACTCTTTTAGCAAAAGGAAGGATACGCATCAATCATAGTACCCAAATACAAATAGTCCATGGGTATTAGTTGGCTCTAAATATTAGGTCGGTAAGTATTGACACTCCAATCATTAGTAGTGTGCCCTTGCCTTGTTATAAAGAAGGCAATGAAGTAGCCATAGTGTTGGAAGCTTGTGGAAGCTTCATGCTTTAGCTTGTGGATTAGATAACTCTCACTACTAAAGAGGTAACAACATTTTCCATCATTATTAGACCTTATTTGTTACTTACATGGTTCATACCTTATTAATATATATATATATATATATATATATATATATATGCTCATTATATTTCATTTATTATTATGAATTAAGGAATTAAAAAAGAACGGTGATCCTAGGAGTAAGGGAAAAAGAGGTACTAGTAGAATGAGCAACATAAAAGATGGTGCTGCAAAAGGAAAGAGAGATAAATTCAAAAACTTAGTTACCCCACAAAAGATTTCATCTTCAGAGAAGATTCAACCACCACTAGCTCGAGCTTTGTTATATTTCTATGCCCAAAACTACCTCAATGATAATTGTATTTGAATTGATAGCTATCCAGAGTATTTTATGATGGACGACGCTACTTATATAGTATTGGCAATTGATATAAGTGGCATTTGTAATCAAGAATGGATGTCAACCATGAGTGTTCCCGTATATGTTACGTAAGTATTATTTTCTATTCCAAATTATAGTACATTTTGTTGCATTATAATTTTTATAACCTCTTATATGAGTTACCAATTATTAATAAATAAGCATTGTTATTCTCATCCATAGGTTAGTACCTATTCATGCTGCAGCAGAGGGAATGTTGTCCTCTATTGTGTTTATGTGCCTATACTACATAGCTGACGATACTACAATAAGAGAGGGTAGGCACATAAACTATCTAGTAGATCATATTTTAAGCAAGAGATACGGCACATAAACTATCTAGCAGATCATATTTTAAGCAAGGGATACAACAAGATTTTATCTCATTCCTCACCTAAAAAGTGAACATTGGGTTTTATACTCCATCTAACTTGATTAAAATAAAGCCTATGTGTTTAATTCTCTTCGAACATATGACGTGCCTTTTGATGAAGCTCGTCGTGGTGGGAAAGAATTTATTGACATATCATTATACTTTTTAGTTCTTACTTTATTAGCTCATTTATGAATAAATTCTACTTTAATTAATTCATGTATATATAGTTACAATATTGTGTATCCAACTCTATTTATTAGAGCACTATGAATGGCGTATTAGAGGAGAGGTGGAAATGGTGTCCAAGACCCAAAAATTCTTGAATATGAGCATGTAATGGTAAGTAAAAAGATAAATATTTTGTTTTTTGTTTTAATTCTAATTAATATCTAATATTTAGAGAGCTAACGGAATTCATTTTCTATTGTCCACAATGGCAGAACGGTGATGATTGTGGATAATTTATTTGTAGAGCAATGGATTTGATACTTCAAAATAGATCGGTGAGCATATATCCTAGCCATGTATGTTTGTTTTTCAATATTTTTCATTAACGAATCATGACATATATATTTGTTACTTGACTTAAGTACTAACTGAATAATCAAAACTTATGAATTTATAGTTTTTTAGTGGTGGATATGCACAAGGCTAGAAATATAATGACGATGACATTGATGAACTTAGAGACTAATAGGCTAAGCATGTGCACTCACATAATCTATATTAGGGATCGACATTCTGCATGCATGTTCAGGTTCGTATTTCATCTACATCATTTGGTCATCTAAGTTATGATCTATAGAATTTTGACTTTAGAGTGTAGAGCTACAAAGTTGTGGTATGCATACTAATTTTGATTCCTAGGTATGCCTAGTGTACTGAGACGTACAAATTATAAATTGATTGAAAATATATAATATCATTTGGGAGGAAGGCATGCATGTAAATTTGGTAAATATTTGAACATACAACTATGTGGGGTGGAACAAAACAGCAAAAATATAAATAAATAAAAACAAACAAGTTTTCATAATGGTTCTTACTTAAAACCTTTATTATAAGAAGTTTTAACAATGGTTTAAGTAAGAACCATTATTGAAACCTTAAACTGTTATTCTGTATGATATTTTCAATAATGGTTATCTCTAAAACCATTATTAAAAGAATCCTTTAATGCTCATTTAATCCAAATTAGGGTTTAATAAATGAGTAATCAATCATTAAAACCCTAAATTAGGTGTGTTTTAATAACGGTTTTAATAAAAAAAACCATTAGTAAAATATCCTTTTAATGCTTATTTAATATGTATTAAGGTTTAATAAATGCGTATTCAATGATTAAAACCTTAAATTGGGTGTGTTTTAACAACTATTATAATTAAAGCCATTATTAAAAGTTCCATTTAATGCCTATTTAATCCGTATTAAGGTTTAATAAATGCAACCTTAATGATTGAAACCCTAAATCGGTGATGTTTTAACAATGGTTTTTAATGATAACCGTTGTTCAAAGTTTCTTTTAATGCTCATTTGATCCTAATTAGGTTTAATAAATACATAATCAATAATTAAAACCCTAATTCATTGACATCTTAAAAATGGTTTTCAAATAAATCGTTAGTAAAACGTTGTTTTAAACAAAAAATTTTATGTACAAACCATTATTAAAACCTAAGTGTATCCCAATATTCGTAGTTTTTTGTATATTTTTTATAATAGTTATCAACCATTATTAAAGATTTAATAACGAAAAATTCAATAATAGTTCAAAAACCATTATTAAAATCATAAAATAACTGTTATTAAAATCTTTTTCTAGGGTAGTGATAAGATGTGCGCATTATGAGCATGTGTGTGTTGTGGTACGAATTCTAAGGCACTTGGTGCATACAATGTTGGTTCGTATGGAGCATGGGTTTTCAACTATTCCTATAGTATCCCATTTCTTGAAGCTATAGCCTATCAGTATATTCTATAATTAAAAATAAAATATTGTTATCTTAAATATTTCGTTATATCCTTTATCAAATTTAAAACCCTAATTTCATTTTCATTTCATAACCCTTTCTCACAAGATTGCTTTTATGAGATCTTTTGAGCCACTATTGGTAATCAAAATTCTTCTAGAATAATATATTCTTTTATTTTTGGAATACTTAACTTTTTCTAAGTTTCTTAGGATGTCTCAAAATTCTTATGAAAGGTCTCTAAGAAAAAGTATTATTTACGTCTCGGTTAAATCTATATTAAAGTTTTAAGAATTGAAATGACCTTTTTAGATATATAAAATTTACCAAACTTTGGGACTCACTATATTTTAGTGTAATTAAGGTTAAAATGATTTTTTAAATTTTATATAACTATTTTTTAATTTTTTTAATTTATTTATATAGTTTTAGACATAATAAGTCATCAAAAGTGACTTTTCTTTCTTTATTTTTTATCAAATATTGAGAGGATCAATCCCAACCTTCCATTATTCATTATTGAAGAAAACCCTAGATGGGGGTTAATAGTGTTTTATGGAATGGAAATAACAAAATAAAAATTAACACAAGATGTAATATGGTTAAAGAACAAATTACTCTTTACATTTAATACAAAAAGATTCTCTTTTGGGATTTTAAAATCGCGATATATTTTTTCTTGATGATCACTCTTCCCTTAGTTTGTGAGCCTTAATATCATAATGATCCTAAAATAGATGATTTACAACTTCATCTATTTATCTTCTCCACACTCACCACATTAATCTCTCGAGAATGATAGGTAAACATTCACTAACCCCTTTAAAAGAATTTTGTGAGGAGGTTGTGATTACTGATAGTTCTCACCAAGGATACAAGATATGAAAGTGTATAACTTTGGATGAGATATAATCTAGCTAGATGTAATGAGAGATATTACAATTAGATAGCAGTTCTAGCTAAGAGAAGTGAGCAAATAACACTTTTCAGTAAAAATTCAGAATTATGAAAGTTTGGAAATTTTGAGTGAGTAATTGAATGATTTTAGAGAAAGAGACTAATTGCACAATCAATGTTATGAAAAAGTTTTTGTAATAAATGTAGAGGGACCTTATTTATAAGGTTTATCCTCTTCATTTAGCCGTTAGGTACAAATTACAAAAAGTTGTTTCCCCTAATGAGTAGAAAACTAACATTTAATGCTGACCAATCGATCGGTCTGGCCGAACTAGTCAATCGATTGTACAACCAATTGATCTGTATGTTAAGCTAGTTGACTATTTATATTTCAAAAAAAATGAAAGTTATAGTTGTGCAAACCAGTCAATCAGTTTATTCAAACCAGTTAATTGGTTATGCATAAAGCACAGTTGATCTTAAGAACATATGTAAACAGTGATATAGTGTAGTAAGACTAGTCGATGTGTTCATTATGCTAGTTGATCGGTTTATCCATATTATACAATTAGTTATGAACTAATTGATATGTTTAAGAAGAGAAGAATGGGTTTCTATAAGAGTAAAATCCATGGACCAGTTGGTCAAACTAGTTGATCAGTTGAGCAAACCAATTGATCAGTTTGGCAAAACCAGTCAATGTGTCTAAAAAGAGACGAATGAGTAGAAGAGTGAAACACATGGGCTGGTTGGTCAAACTAGTTGATCGATTTTAGCAAACTAGTCCATCGTTTTGGTAAAACTAGTTAATGGGTTTAAACAAAGACGAATAGACTCCTACAAGAGTGAAACCCATAGACTGGTTGGTCGAACTAGTCGATCAGTTATAGAAAAGTAGTCAATCATAACCAATCAATGTGTTTAAATAGACATGAAATAATTTTCTGCAAGAGTGAAACCCATTGATTGGTTAGTCAAACCATCCAATCGATTTCCAAACTAGTTAGTCAATTTGGGATAACAAGTCGATCGCTTTTATTCACTAGTTAACCATTTCAGCTTAACTCAGCCCATGCTTTTGATAAAACTAAACTAGTTAACCGATTTGAGGACCAATTGACCGGTTCTAACTCAAATCAATCATTTGGTTTTGAAAAATATTTTAAAGATTTTATGAAATAAAGTTATGTCATGTATTTTTCAACAAAGTGTTTTAAAGAGTTTTATTAGAAATATGAACTTTGATCAACTTAACTCTTCACAAGAAACCTAAGACTCACAAAATATTGTTCTTATTCTTCAAGTCATGATTCTTTTCCATATTTTGTTTTGTTATACTTGGAAGCTTGATTACTCTTTTATATTTTCACCTTTGGAGTATGATTAAAGTGAAATAGGTGAATTGTTGTACATGCACACTTAAGCACACGCATTAGCTATCAAGATTTGTTTCTTATCATCAAAGTAAGTATAATGACATTGCTTAACCTTTGAGGTTAATAATCTCCCTCCTTTTGATGATCACAAACAAAAAGTGCACAATTGTAAATGTAAAAGAGTAATGAATGGATGGTAGACAAACATTTACCAATTTTACAACTTTTAATCTAAACTTCTTAGATTCTCTCCCCCTTTTAAACATTAGTAAAAGGTGAGAAGAGGGATAATCTTAGAAGAAAAAAGAGAGTAAACAATCACCCTTTGAGGAGGGATAACTCGCCCTTAACAAGTGCATAGAATGAAGTAAGAATAAGCTAACATGATGGGAGGCCTAAGAATACTCCCCTTGAGTAAGACATAGATGATATCATGGAGGTAAGTGTGTTTGTATAAGCATAAAAGAACAAGCAGCATGATTATATATCTAGAGATGATAGATATAAGATATAGCAAAAAGAGAAAGTTAACATGAATAATTGGAATTCAATTATATATGAGATAGAATATATACATGATAATATATACAAGCTACACAAGTATTACTGAAAATAGACTAAGCTAAACCTAAAACAGACTGAGACTAAGGAATAACAAGTCTTCATCCCAAAATACTAAAGGTGGCTAATTCTAATGTCGTAGCTAAAGTAGTGGCAGTTGGCATAGTTCTGATGTCTAGGTCATCACTTGTAATTTTCTCAGAGCCATCTGATTCAACTACGACAAGTCCAATCCATGAAGCCTTGGTGAGGGACACATTAAGGATAGGATTAGTAGAAGGAGTAGTGTCGGTAGTAGCACTAGAGGAGGTAGGGTCAGCATGGACATAAGTATTGCTAGGAGGAGAATCAATGTGATCTTGATGATGTCCCATAAAGTTGAGCCGAAATTGAGAGTGAAGCGCACACAACTCCATCTCTATGGTTGTCTATTGATTCTCTATGGAGGTAAGCAGGCTAATGACATGAAGAAGGAGATCATGGACACTAGCAAGTGTCACACAACTTGAGGGAGGAGTCACAAGAGGTGTAAGGGGTAGAGGTGGATGCCAAAGCTCCCCTTGTGGATGAGAATGGAATATCTATTGGAGCTAGAGGGTCATGCGATGGTGGTGAAAGATCATCTTTAACTGGATGGGAGGATTGTGGTGTAGATGGTGTGGATAGGTAATTGTTGTGATGTAGTGACCCAAGAGCCTTAAGTTCACGTTCGAGAATTTAGCTATCCATGCTCATCTGATAGCCCATTCTTTTGAAGGTTACTACATCAAGGATATCAAGCCCACTTTTGCAAGTGTAGTGGGGTAGCCAAAAATCTCATAATATTAACAATGAATTATTAAAGAATGCATGTAATTTGTGATCCATATCCTAAGGTTTCTTAATTGTTCCTAGCCATATAGGACATGTACCAAAAGATGTCGGCCCCGAAGCATATGAGGGTGGAAGATAGAATGTGATCTACCCCATACAAATCATTAAGAGTCATATCAGCTCCTGACCTAGCTCGAGGAAAAATAATGGAGGATACTATATAATAACACACCCTCTTGAAGGGTGATAGACAATAAGAGCTGGTAGTTCCTATGTAGACAAAGTGGCAGCAATGCATATCTGAGAAGATCTTATCAACAATTCGAGTGTGCATCCACTCTGCATAAGTGATGGTGGACTTGATGTTGTGATCAATGCCAAGTATGTGAGCCAATATTATTTCATCTAAAATAATGGGAACACCTAAGACATTAGTAGTGATTATATTTCCTAGAACATGGACAGTGAGATTGACATAGAAAAGAAGAACCAAGTCTAGGTAGACTAGTTCATTGAGAGTGAAGAGAGGTAGAAGGTGAAGGTTGGAAAGGGATTGCATGAAGGGAATTTTGAATTGACCAGTCTAAAAAACTACATCTATGCATTTCATAGGTAGAAGTTTCTTTTTTTGAAAGGATTTGATCCAGTGTTGTTGGTTATCCATATTCTAGAAGAAATATGTGGAGTGAGGAGATACCTCATTGGTCTGAGCTAATCAAGAGGCAAATAATAATGAAGCCCTAATGGTTGATGAATGAGGGGAATGAGTGGCAGGTCTAGAATAAGAGAGAGATGGGGGACTAGTGTCTTCTAAAGAAGAGGAAGAAGATGAGGATATCCAAGATGGAGAGTGGTGACGTGAAACATTAGGTTCCTCAATGCAAATTTCCATCCAAGACTAGCAACTTGGTTGAGTATAAGTGCGTTTAGGGGGGAACATCAACACCCCCATGAAGTTTATGTGAGGTATTGAATTTATTCATTGGAATTTTACTTTAACAAGATTTAGGAAAGAAGATTCGGATAATGAAAGGGTGAAAAATTGATTCAACCTTGACTGAGTGGGAGAAGTGGAAAGTGACTAAGTGGATTTTTTCACAAATGATGAGAAATAAGTGAAACCAAAGTACAATTTGTGTGAAATGATATTAGGGATGAAGAAGGTAGGTCTAATTTGAAATTAATATGAGTTGAGTGAAGCTTAAATTTATAGGGTGAGAAGTTAGCATTTGAAAATGAATTACCTCAAATCTAATGAGCTAGAGTGAAATAGACAAAGATTAGAGTTGAGAAATGTATTCCTGCTGTCAATTTGATCACGGAAAGTGAAATTTTATGTATTTTGACAGAGATTTGAGCAATTTAGAAGGATAGGAGTTGGATGACGTGAAGAGGAGTCAGTGTAACACCCCCAAATTTTGGAACATAAAAAAAATCATTTTAAAGAGTTAATAAAGGAAGCTAAAACACAAAATGTAGGGGTGTCACGCCACATCTAATATAGAAGAGGCACTCCCTATGCCCAGTCCATGTTGGGTGCAAGGAAAAAGTAAACTCATACCTAGGAATCACGTGTATAAAGCACGTGATTCCACTGCGATACAGGATACAAAATAGAGATAATGGAATAAATAGTAAAAATAGAGGACTGGGTCCAAAGAGAGAGATAATAATATATATGGATAACTGTACCCTTTTCCAATTTATTTAGAGATCACCTAAGCTAAGCACATCAAGCTAATAATCATCAATTACCTGCAAAATAGGGCAGGTATGCTTGTGAGAATGAGTGACACCCATAAAGCAGGTGGTCAGTAAGCTATGTACTGAGTAAGGGAATAATACTATCAAAATAGGAATACAAATAGCACATTCTTCCACATTAGATAATAAGGAAAAATAACCAAGTAAATGAAACATCTTATAAGGCATATTACGATCTAGATCCCTTTATTAAGTATAATCCATTTTCATTCTTTTATATACGTTGAGTGTAGGAACCCCACTATTCTTAAACCGGTGGAACAGTCTAAAGCTCTCGGAGACAACACGTCCAAGCCACTATTCTTTCCGGTAGAGTGGAGATTAAAACATCTTCCCCTGACAAAACACTCCTGAACCACTATTCTAACTGGTGGAACGACAATACATATACATATAGAAAATATATCACATTGGTCTTAACTCAAGTATTATTCCACTGTAAATCATTAGTATCTTTTCCATAGGTTATGATGATACGTTTTTATTTCACAATGAGTAGGAACCCTACAATTCTTAAACCGGTGGAACAGTTTGAAATTCTCAAGGAAAACACACCTGAGACACTATTCTTTCCAGTGGAACAGAGATTAAAAACATCTTTTCGGGGCAAAATGCTCCCAAGCTACTATTCTCTCTAGTGGAACAGGATACATATATATAGATATAGAAAAATAGATTACCTTGGTCGTACTCATGTACTCTTTCACTTAAAGTGATTAGTATCTTATTCAAGATTGATTCTCAGGCATAGGACACATTCAAAATAGATATACATATAGCATAGGTCTAAGTCATTAAGTCCTTTCAAAACCTAATTATACTCCTTTTAGTATTCATTCTCCTACGTTGCTTAGCCCACACAACTTATATTATATCATCTCCAAATCCTCTCATTTTTATCATACACAATCTAATTCCCATAAGTATGCTTTAATAATCGCATCCCGATATGTTAATCACAGAAATATCCAAGACCCAAATTCCATCAAGTTTTCATAACACTTCCCATGAAATTTTTATGATTACTAATTCCAATAGATAACCTCTATGTCTTAAACATGGAATAACGGTATTATCATTGCAAGATAGCTTACTCCAAATTATTCATTAAATTATTTAAGGACCCTAAATAACAATAATACTTCCATGAACTCCTCATGCTATTAATATCATATTTTAAACCTCTTAACTCATAAAATACTAAAATTTTCTTATTATCCCATAATGACTAAGTTACCCTTTAAGCACAAATAAAAACCCTTATTTTATAAAATCTTATACCTTCCACACATATTATTTTTCCAAGTCCCTCATTTATAATCATACCTTATAAGAATCCTTAAGTCCATTTATCAAAACTCATTAAACCTATATTTCATACCATAAGATATATTTCCACAAATATGAAATTATCATCATTCAACCATAAGATATAGTTCTATAAATATGACATTATCATCATTTAACCCATATTTGATACCCTAAACAAATAATAATGGTACCTCTTATCCATTCGTACTTTTTTTCAATAATATAACATCTTTAAGCCGTTTATTTCATACCTTAATATATAATTCCACAAATATGACATTAACGCAACAACTCATAACATAATGGCACCTCTTACCAATTCCTACTTTCTTTCACCATAACATTCATATCATCACAAAATATCAATATCAACATATGTTACATCATATATCAACAATATCATGAAAAACACATATAGCCACACAAGCAGATAACATCAAAAATCCTAAACATCAAATAGTATCCTTAGTAAATAGGAAACTAGGCTTTAAGCATGCAAATCCTAGACTTCTTCCTCTAAAGCTACTGGAATACCACCTACAAAAAAAATTCATGGTTAGGCTCAAAGATTTAAATCAAAGGAGAAATCAAGGTAAAGAGGGTAAAAATAGATATAACCATAGTCAAATGGGATCTTGAGATGTGTGGATGTGTAGAGGAATGAGTGGTGGAGCTATGGTTAAATTTTGTTGGTGTTTGGACAAGGTTTGGGGGTGAAAATAGGGGTGCATGACCAAAGAAATGAAGTTGTACGGCTGTGCAGCATGCGGTGCAGCTCCTGGCCGAGATAAAATATGTTGCACAGCCATGTGGTATGAAAGTTGTACAACTGTACAACAAGAGGTAGAGAAGAAAAATCAAGCATAGTCAGGCGGTGCGAAAGCTGCACGACTGTACAGTAAGAGGTTGAGAAGAAAAATCACTCACAGTCAGGCGGTGCAAGGGTTACATGGTTGTGTAGAAGGGGATTTGAGGTGTTGCACGGCCATGAATTAGGTGATGCATAGGTCATGCACTCTGCAACACTACAACAAATGAGGGGAAGAAGAAGAGAAAAGAGGCTGTGGTCGGTGGTAATGGCCGGCAACAGCGAGGGGGAAGGTTGGGGCAACCTTGGTGGTCGGTCCACCAGCCAAAGGGCGATGAGTGGTGGCCGAAGTGGTGTGCAATGGTGGAAGTGGTGGTGCGAATTCCAAAAAAAAGAAAGAAGGAAGAAGAAGAAGAAGGACGAAGGAGACTGAAGAAGAGAAGAAGGTCAGCGAACTCGAACAATTGATTTTTAATACAAAAAGGATAGATTGGAGGCTAAACAAAGAGAAAAAAGGAGATTATGGTGTGTGTATACACACACACACACACATACATGTGTGCATGTGGTGGGAGTCAGGGAAGAAGAAAAAGAATAGGGGGTGTGCAATGGGATGATGGTGATGGTGCAGCTGCAATTTGACGATGATGGTCAAGGTTGTAGAGGATGGATAGGGTAGGGTAGTAGCTGCAAGGTGAGGGAGGTGATGGTTGATGGAGGTGTTGCGTAAAAATGAAAAGGATAAGAAGGATGCAAGGAGATAGGGTGGTGTGGATAGAGGTGTGCAGGTCTGCAGAGATGGGAGAAGGAGAAGGAGAAAGATGATGGGTGATTGTGCAAGTGGGTGGTGCAAGTTGCAACCAAATTAAAATTTGTAGCTTGAGGTTGGCAGGAGGATGAGAAGAAAGGAAGAAAAGAAAAGGAAAAAGAGAAGGGTAGGGGGATTAGTTTAGGGAGATTTTAGATTAGTCAAAGGTAACTAGGATTAGTGGAAATTTTAGCGGGTTTTTATTTTGGTTTACGAATTACTGTTTATCAAGGTCAAGGTTTCATATTTGGTTAAAGTCTTGGGATTAAGGAGTTAAGTTAAGGCTAACATAGGATTTATTAGTATTAGAATCAAATTTGGGCTCTAATGATGAGAGATTAGGTTAAGCAAATTTTTGGAGTATTACAGTCAAAGGGTTTGGAGGAACTAAGGTCGATGGTTTGGTGAACATGTGAAGTAGGTATTTATATGCCCGATGTACAAGTCTACTAGTTGAGTATTTCAGTATATTGTTCTTGATATCGATTGACTAGTATGGATTATCCAGCAGACTGGTTTCATGTAGTTTAGACATAAGCCAGTAAGGACTCTACCTTCCTAGTTCAACCTATCGATCGACTGGTATAAAAATTGATCAACTGGTTTTGTCAACCAGTTGACTGGTTTGTCCAGTCAAGTCATATTTTCAACAAACTTTAAGTCCTTTTGATTTTTTTCCATAAATTGATAGATATAAGATTTATTTTATGAAGTTTATCACATTGATCAATGGTCACAGAGGTCATGTTTGGATTTGAATTTATGCCAAGTTAATGTGTTTTGGATTAACTCCATAATTAATCCTTTCTTTTCAAAATTTTCACAATCTTGGGAGAGAGTTAATTTTGATCATAGAAATATCATTCCAAGTTCTCTCCTAATTGCTCTGAATATTTCTTTATTTAATGGCTTAGTGAAGTTGTCCCTCCATTAATGTAATGTATTTACAAATTCTACACATACATCTCCTTTTTCAAGATGGTCTGTTATGAAGTGATGCCTTATTTCTATATGTTTAGACTTTGAGTGTTGAACAACATTTTTGGTGAGACATATAATACTAGTGTTGTCATATTTAATTAGATTTTTTCAAGTTTGATCCCACAATCACTTAGTTGATGTTTTATCTAGATTAATTGTGTATAACAAACACCAACATCCAGATTATAGTTGTTGATATTATCTATAAGATTTGGCATGCTAGGAACTTAGCTATTTTCCGAGCTAAAGTTCCTTTGATGAAAAAAGTGGCTTGTGAGATCATTCTTCAAAACTTCATCAAAATTTCCTCCTTCAAAAATAAGGCTAAATGGGTTAGCCTGTTGGATTCTATAGATAGATTTGTTTAGTTTCTTCTTTGTAAATAGTTTTTTCCGTCTATTTGATGTACTTATCCTTCTTTGGTAATTAATAAAAGCTCTTATTACTTACCAAAAAAAACAAGCACCAACATCTATATATTATGCTTTAGTTGTAGAAAGTGCTATACTAAATTATTTCTTCCTATGCCAACTAACTAGGGCTTCTCCAAGAAATGTGTAGTTACCCAAAGTGCTTTT
Source organism: Tamarix austromongolica (assembly GCA_039764185.1). Classification (NCBI taxonomy): domain Eukaryota; kingdom Viridiplantae; phylum Streptophyta; class Magnoliopsida; order Caryophyllales; family Tamaricaceae; genus Tamarix; species Tamarix austromongolica. The sequence continues at coordinate 54,170,533 of CM077815.1, forward strand.
TCTATCAAATTTATACCCCGTAAAATTAGCATCAGAATATCCTATTAGATTTAGAAGAATATTACTAGGATAAAATAAGCTAAGATTATGAGTACTAATAAGATATTCTCTTGACAGTGGTCATGTGAGATTCCTTGATATTACATTGAAATCTAGTGCATAGGCATTCACTAAACATGATATTAGGACTAGATTTTGTAGGATGGAGAAGTGATCCAATCATACCTCAATATCACTTTTGATCACCTAGCTTACCTTTATCATCCATGTCACACTTTGTGGTAGTGGTCATAGATGTACTATAAGGTTTGCTCTCATTCATTCTTAACTTCTTGAGCAGTTCTTTTGTGCACTTTTCTTAGTTTATAAATATTCCTTCCTTTGATTTCTTGATTTATAGTCTAAGGAAGTATTTCAACTCACCCATCATGCTCATTTCAAACTCACTACACATTATGGTAGAGAAGTCCTTACACATGGACTTATTAGTAGCACCAAATATTATGTCATCAACATATATTTATACAAGAAACAAGTCCTTTTTGGTTTGTCTTTAGAAAAAGAGTTCTATAAATTTTAACTCTTTCAAAACCCTTTTACAATAGAAATTTACTAAACCTTTCATACCTATTTCTAAGAGCTTATTTTAAACCTTAAATAGCCTTATTGAGTTTGTAAACATGGTTAGATTTTGAGTTATTTTCAAAATAGGGTGGTTGCTTAACATATACCTTTTCTTCAATAAAAACATTAAGAAAATCACTTTTGACATCCATTTGATATAATGTAAAGCACATGGACGATACAAATGCTAAGAGCATATGTATAGCCTCGAGTCCAGCTATAGGGTAAAGGTTTCCTTGAAATCAATGCCTTCCTCTTAGTTGTATCCTTTGGCAACCAATTGTGCTTTGTTTGTAATCACAAAAGCCCCTTCATCTAGATTATTTCTAAAGACCCATTTAGTCTCAATGATGGGCCTATTTGGAGGCAACGGAACTAATTCCCAAACTTAATTTCTCTCAAATTGGTTAAACTCATTTTGTATTCAAATGATCTAATTTTCATCATTCATGGCTTTCAAGTGAGAATTAGGTTCCATTTGAGATAGAAATGCTAAATGATTACAAATGTTACCTAGTGAGGATCTTGTTGCAAGACCTCTTATTGGTTCACTAATGATGAGTTTCTGAGGGTATCCATAAGCATATCTCCGTGATCTAGGAAGTTCCTCTCTCACTTCATCTTCTTGGTTATTAATTTGACATTCTTCATCTTTATCTTCTTCATTATCATCATTTTCTAGCAAGCTACCAACTTAGATGGAAGGACCTACTTCTTCCTCTTGGTTTTTCTACACACTAGAGCAAGATCCATTAAAAGCAACATCTAAGAATTCTTCAACTAAAAATGTTTGTTTGTTGAAGATCTGGTAATATTTACTGTGTATAGAGCATCTAATGAAAATGCCTTCATCCGCTTTGGAGTCAAACTTACCAAGATTGCTTTTTCCACTTTTAGGGAAAAGCATTTGTAACCAAATATGCATAAATAACTCACATTTGGTTTCCTACCATTGTAGAGCTCATAGATGTCTTTTTCAAGATTGCCCGTATGAGTACTTTGTTCATTACATAATTTGCGATGGTAATAACTTCGGCCCAAAAGTATTTTAGAAGCTTGGAGTTACACAACATGGTTCTTACAAACTCTTCCAAGGTTCTATCTTTTATTTCCACCACTCCATTTTTTTGTGATTTTCTTAGTGCCAAGAAGTTGTGGGTATGTAATACCCCAAAAATTTACTTAGCCTAATCCCGGGTCGTTAATGACCTAATTTGATTCTAATCTCGAGAAATCTTATTTTTTTAGCCCTAACGTAATTTATTAATCCAAAAACTTTAACCAAAACCGAAACCTTGACTCGAATAAATAGTAATTCTTAAACCAAAATCAAAACCTACTAAAATTTCTACAAATCCTAACTATCTTGGCTAATCCCGAAATCACCTAATCTAATCCTAACTCCTAACCTCTTATTCCTTTTTCTTTTCTTTTCTTTTTCCTTCTTCTCTATGCCATTTTTTTCTTGTGGCATGAAGGAGTTTAGCCCTCTGCACCATGATACTATCACCTTGTCTCCCATATGCATCCTCTCACCATCACCCTGCCACCCTCACTAACCATCATCATCATCCCTCGTGCCTATCTTCTTCCTTCTTCTCATCCTATCTCCGCCGATCTACACCACCATCACCCCTGCCACCCTTCTTCTTCTTTCTCTTATCCTTACGCAACTCATACTCATATCCATTGCCATCACCTGCATTTTTCATCACAACACTCAACCATCACCTCCACTATCACCATTTTTGGCCCTACACAACTATCGCACGTCTGCTGTCCCCTCTATTTCTTCTTTCCAGATTCACATAATACACATATGCACACATGACCATATATATGTAATAACCCAAATTGAGCAGAGTGTTATATGGATTGATCTAGCTACTTATATCAATACGGTATACCATCCTTTTGGTGATTCCACCCTAAGAACTTCACAGTTCATCGTGCTAGTCGTGTAACGATTTTAGGATAGGTGACCCTCCTAGAAAGTTTCAGAAATTTTCTAAAATTTTCTCAGGAAGCGCTTGAGTGAGGACAAAGCGCACTAAAAGGACTTGTGTTAATCTATGGGGCCAACTGATCAATCCGAAAGCACTCCAAGGTAGTCTTGTGTGGTCGTATCAACTCGAGGTGTTATAATATATATATATATATATATATATACACACCATACTCTCCTTCTTTTCTCTTTGTTTGGCCTCCAATCTATCCTTTCTGTGTCAAAACTCCATTACCTAAGATCCCTCATCCTTCTCCCTTCTTCCTACTCTTTTCTTCCTCTTCTTTCTCCTTCTTTCTTTGTTTTTGGCCTTCTCACCATCCAATCCACCACCGTGAACCACCTTGGCCACCACTTGCCGCTCTTTGGCTGGTGGATCGACCACCAACCTTCCCCCTTGCCGTCATAGGCCATCGCTGTCAACCACCACCTTTTATCTCTTCTTCTTCCTCTCGTGCGTCACAGCTTTGCAGTGTGCACGACCAGTGCACCACCTGTTGCACGGTCCTGCAACACTTAAATCTCCTACTACACAGTCGTGTGACTCTTACACCTCTTGGTAGTGTGTCTTTTCTCCTCCCGACCAGTTGTGCACTGTTGCTACATAGCCATGCAACTCTTGTACTGCCTGGCCATGCACCATTTTTTTCTCTCAACCAAAATTTGCACTGCCTACTACACATAGTGTAACTTCCCATTTTTAGTTGTGCACCCCTATTTTCACTCCCAAACCTTGTCCAAACACCACCAAAATTTAACCATAGCTCCACCACACATTCCTCTACACTTTCATACAATTCAAGCTTCCATTTGACTCCTGTTAATTTCATTTTTACCTCCTCTACCTTAACTTCCCTTCTAATTTTAATCTTTAATTCTAATCATATTTTTATCTTATTTTTTCATAGGTGATCTTCCAATGATCTCGGAGGAGGTATAGGATTTGCGTGCATAGAGCCTGGTGTCCTTATTGGTAAGGATACATGTCGCGGCTAGAGATTTATATGATATATGTATTTTTATATGTTCTTTTGTGTTAATTATGTCATATTGAGTAATGTATCTATGGAAATGTTATGAAATGATACTCTTGAGAATAATAAAATTATGTAAGTTCGTATTTGGGTATAATGTCAAATATAGGATATCTATGGGAAACTGGCAATATGTACTTCAGATAATGATTTGAAATTTCTATGTTTTGGGTTTCATAAGGCCTTGGGAGAATATGATTATCTTGATTATCCTAAGGGTATTATGATCATTTGAGGATAATTTACTTGGATGTACTTATGTTGTTCAGTTGTATGTCTTGTGTATTTATATGAATTCAGCATAATAATATACAATCATCTCTAAATAAGGTACTAATCATTTAAAGTGAAAGATCACGTGAGTTGGGCCAAGGTGTTTATATGGGTCCATTCTACTGGATAATAATAGTGAATTGGGTGTGTTGTCCTTGAGAGGTACTTCAGTCTGTTCCATCGAATTAAGAATAGTGGGGCCCCATACTCAATGTGAATGAAAATACAATTAAGAGATAAATTATAAATAGAAAGATACTAATCACTTAAAGTGGAAGAATACGTGAGTTAGGATCGAGGTGTTGAGCGATTCCACTGGATAATAATAGTGGCTAGGTTGTGTTGTTCTCAAGAGGTACTTCAGACCATTCCACCAGTTTAATAATAGTGGCTCAAGAGTATTTTAGTTTGAGAGGTGTTGGCTCCATTCCACTAAATAATAATAGTGGCTTGGGTGTGTTGTCCTCAAGAGGTGTTTTAGATCATTCCACCGATTTAAGAATAGTGGGGTCCCTAAACTCAATGTAAATAAAAGATTGTAATATGGTATATCTAATGAAAGACTTAAAATCAGTAATCATCTAGTATTCTTTTATCTTACGAATGTATGTTTTCTTATGAGAATTCTTGTAACCCTACTTGAATGTACCATTACCTTAATTAGTACGTAGCGTACTGGTCACCTATTTTATGCGTGTTGCACAATCCAACGAGTAGACGACCTAGATAAGTATATGTATGTTGAAGATGACTAGGTGGACAATTTTGCGGCCTTTGATGTTATATATGTGGAGGAGTGATTTCTCTTCTATCAGGGTTAGGGTATAGAGTCATGTTATTCGGATGATAGTTTTACATTGATACCTTTTTGGACTCTTAGTTCCATGGGATCCCTTTTATTGTATTTTGATATTGTAATCAGAGTTGATCTCCCAATGCTTATTTGATGTTATTAAAAGTTGTCTCATTTCTTACTATCATGTTTTAAATTTTCTAATCGTTTTTGCCTTGTGATTGATGTAAGGATGGTGGGGTAAGCCAGACTTATGTCAATTACGATGGTAACACCCAACTATTTGATTATAAGCTTCCGCTTAAAATAAAAAATCTTAATAGTAAATTTTGGGGTGTTACAAGTTGGTATCAGAGCTTTTGGGTTTGATTACCGTGTTTTGATATTCAAAATTTAGTTTTTAGTGGTCCCTCATTTGATTTTTAATGGTCTATTTCACATTTAAGATGAACCCATATTATTTTTAAAAACCTATATTAACTTTTGAGGAATCGAGGATGGGTAACCTAGGTGGCTTTAAATTGTGAATTATATGTGTTATGTGTTAGTTAGCTCGGAACGCTTAGGCTCTAACACATTTTCTGTCTTACAGCTAATTAGTCATCATGGCGCTTAACATTCCTATCGATCGTCTTGAGGAAACTTTCAAGGCATTCATTGAGTTTGTCAAGCATCCACTGCAATCACCTCAACCGCCACCTCCACCTCCGTATTACCTATATAAGGGTAACGGGGAAGACTGCACTCAGAGGGTTATAGGACATCATCTACCACTTTATACAGGTGATGAGGACCTAGTTATCCTCAAGGGATGGATTCGGGATATGGACAGGATGTATGAGGCAATGGATTACCCACCTACTCGGAAGGTGAGCATTGCAGCCTTCTTTCTCCAAGGAGTAGCCAACACTTGGTGGGTAGGTCGTTGTGCGTAGGGAGGACCGATAATGTCTTGGGAGGACTTTAAGACAGCAATCTGCAACAAGTTTTATCCCGAGATTCTCAAGAAGGATAAGCTGAAGGAATTCATGTAGCTTACTAAGGGAGGCATGACTGTGAGGTAGTACCATGCTCAATTCTTAGAGCTATTGATGTTTGTGCTAGGGATAACAGCTAGCAAGTCTACTATTGTGTACCAGTTCGAGCAGCGGCTCCACTTCAACATCCGAAGAATGATGGGTATCGTGGCTTTTTAAGACTTAGCCACCTTGTACGAGTGGGCGTGTGTCGCCGCTACTATGCTACAGGAGTAGGCTTCTATCTTAGGCAAGAGGAAGCCAAAGACATAGGGTTTTGGAGGTAGGATTCAGTTTCGGGGAGGTAGACCTCTGAGTTATCAGCCTAGGGGTCAAACAGGTGGACAGAGTAGACCTATTAGACCGGTGAGGTGCTTTATGTGTCGTTTTTACAATCGAAATCATTCGGGGTGAAATTATCAAGGCACTCCTATTTAGTGTAGGACGTGTGGTTAGCTGGGCCACCGATCTTTTGAGTGTCAACATTAGTAGGGATTACTTGTACCTTAGTAGCAGGCATATCATTAACAGACCTACTAGCCACCACAAAAGCAGTTTCAGCATAGGACACCAACCCCAACTAGTGCACAGCCTAAGGAGATTAAAGGGAGACCATAGAGGCCTCGCCCTTTCCCTCAGAGGGGAGGAGGATAGACTCAGGGTTCCAGAGGGTATCATAGAGGATACTAAGGAGGACAGTTGGGCAGGTGCCTAAATGTCATTAGCCAGGCAGAGGCTGATCGATAGCCGTATGTAGTTACGGGTACATTTTCCATCCATTCATTACTAAAATATGTGTTGTTCGATTTGGGAGCATCCTTATCGTTCATATCTTCTACTTTTGTTGCTAAAGTTGCATTATCTCCATCTATTTGTGTGTCTATTTCTATTATGTTACCTTCTAGGGATAGATTGGATTGCACTAGGCTCTACTTGGATGTGGCCTTAAAGATAGGTTAGGTAGACTTTCTAGTGGACTTGGTTGAGTTGGACTTATAAGATTTTGATGCTATCTGAGGGATGGATATGTTGGGGAAATATAAGGCAGTGATAGACTGCGCACAGAGCGAGTTGTGTTGCGGGGACCTCAGGGTGCTAGAGTCTTTTATAAGAGATGTAAGCCTAGTCCTACGACGAAGGTCGTATCTGCCCGCGCGTTATGTTCCTTGGTCTAGAGAGGTTACCCTATGTATTTGTGCAGAGTTCAGGAGCTGAACAAGGATGTATCATCATTGGAGGATATCTCGATTGCTCAAGAGTTTCCTAACATTTTTCCGGAAGAGATATCAGGTATACCGTCGATGTGGGAGATAGACTTCACTATTGAGTTAGTATTGGGAGAGGAGCTAGTTTCGAAGGCACCTTACCAAATGGCACTAATAGAGTTGCGGGAGCTAAAGACTCAACTAAAGGATCTAGTGGTTCATGGGTACGTTCACCCGAGTGTGTCTCCATGGGGATCCCTAGTGTTGTTTGTAAAGAAGGAGGATGTGAGCCTTCATCTGTGTATAGATTATCTAGGTTTAAACCAGTTGATGGTGAAGAACCGATATTCGCTTCCAAGGATCGAAGAATTGTTTGATTAGCTTCAGGGTGCTTTAATTTTCTCAAAGATCAACTTGAGGTTGGGTTATCATAAGCTACGCATCGCCAATGCAGACATCATGAAAACAACCTTTACGACATGGTATGGGCACTACAAGTTTACGATGATGCCTTTTAGACTCACTAATGTGCCCGCCGTTTTTATGGACTCAATGACGAGGATCTTTCAGCCCTTCCTTGATCAGTTTGTTGTGGTCTTCATTGATGATATTTTGATATACTCTCAGAGTAGAGAGGAGCATGAGCAACATCTACAGACAATTTTATCACTTCTTAGAAAGCACAAGTTGTATGCTAAACTCTCAAAGTGCGGGTTTTGTCTTCTAGTGGTTGCATTTTTAGGTCATGTGGTGTCAACAGGAGGAGGAGTCATAGACCCAACAAAGATTCTAGCAGTGACTGAGTGGAAGGCACACACTAGCATCCCTAAGGTACGTTGTCTCTTGGGTTTGGTCGGGTACTACAGACACTTTGTTCAAGATTTTTCAAAGATAGCTCGTCCTTTGACAAACCTTTGAAGAAGACAACTAAGTTTCAGTTGGATGATGCTTGTGAGGGAGCATTTTAGCAGTTGAAGGAGTAGTTGACTAGAACACCAATTTTGACTTTGCCTTTGGGTACTAATAGATTTGAGGTCTACTGTGATGTGTTGAAGCATGGACTTGGTTGTGTATTAATGTAGCATGGTAAGGTAGTGGCTTACACTTCTTGTTAGTTGAAGCAACATGAGCAGAATTACCAAACACATGATCGTAGTTATTTTCACTTTGAAGATTTGGATGCACCATCTATATAGGACACAATGTAGATTTTTCATAGACCATAAGAGCCTCAAGTATATATTCACTCAGAAGGAGTTGAATATGAGGTAGAGGAGTTGGTTAGAGTTGGTGAAGGACTATGATATGAAGTTGACTTACCATGAGGGTAAGGCCAACGTCATTGCAGATGCCTTGAGTAGGAAGACATCACACTCTTTAAATTCAATTGTGGTGACTAGTCTGTTGTTAGAGGAGCTTGGAGAGATAAGAATAGAGATGATCTAGCATGGTGACCTAGAGGTCCAGATGAGTACATTGACGATTACGCCAATGGTTTTTTATGAGATCCGAGCGGGATAGCCTGGGGATGTTATTCTTGAGAGGATTCGACAGAAGATTCATGACGGTTAGACTGATGGTTTTCAGATTCACGAGGATGGTAGCATTCGCTACCGAGGTCATTGGTTTGTACCTCGGAGTTGTGCTAATTTGAAGCATCGAATTTTAGAGGAAGGTCACTATACTCCGTATTCCGTCCATCCGGGAGGGGATAAGTTATATAAAGATATTAAGAGGATCCACTAGTGGCCTTGCATGAAGCAAGAAGTAGTGGAATTTGTGTCAAGATATTTGACATGTCAGAAGGTCAAGATCGAGCACCAGAGACCTACAAGGTTAGTTCATCCTTTAGATGTTTTAGGGTGGAAGTGGAATTCTATCTCGATTGATTTTGTGAGTGGACCACCAAGGACTCGCAGCAGGTGTGACATGATCTAGGTCGTAGTCAATAGGTGGAAAAAATTAGTAGTATTTATGCCAATGAAGTCGACTTGGAGTATGGATCAACTGGTTGATGCATATATGAAGTTTGTGGTGAACAGGCATAATACACCTAGCGACATAGTCTCCGTCGAGATTCGAGATTCCTTTCACACTTTTGGGAAATTTTGCAAGGGGCTATGGGCATAAGATTAAGGATGAGTACTGCCTTCCATCCAGCTATAGGTGGGCAGATAAAGAGGATGATTTAGACTCTACAGGATATGCTACAAGCTTACGTTTTGGACTTCTGAGGTAGTTGGGAAGATCGTCTACACTTGGTTGAGTTCTCGTACAACAATAGTTATCACTCTAGCATAGGGATGGCACCATTGGAGGCATTTTATGGACACAAGAACCAGATACCTTTATGTTGAAGTGACATTAGTGAGACCGTTGTACTTAGACAAGAGTTGATTGAGGAGACGACTTAGCAGGTTTGATTGATTCGGGATAGGATGAGAGCAGCTTAGAGTCGCCAAAAGACCTATGCAAATTAGAGACATCACAGTGATGGGCTTAAACCAGGGTATAGAGTTTTATTGAGAGTTTCACCTACCAAGGGGGTGTAGAGATTTGGTTGGAAGGGTAAGCTAAGCCCGAGATACATTGGTCCTTATGAGATTCTCAATACTGTTGGCGAGGTTGCATACTGCCTAGCACTTCCACTAGAGTAAGCCCTAGTTCATAACATCTTCCACATTTCTCAACTGAGGAAGCATGTTGTATATCTATCCCACGTGATCAGACCAGATGAGATCGAGCTCAGCAATTCTTTATCCTACAAGGAGAGGCCTTTGCAGATTCTTGACACCAAGATTCGACGAACACGTAAGAGGTCAATACCACTCGTGAAGATTCTTTAGAGCCACCATGAGGCAAAAGAAGTGACTTAAAAAACTGAGAAGGATATGTACAAATTATATCCTGAGCTTTTTAGTGCAGGTGTGTTAGGTTTCGGGTTCCTCTCTCTTTTAAGGGGTAGTACCCGCTAGTTTAGTAATGACTCTTAGAACTTAACTACTGTGATCACTTTCCTTACATCCTTTTTCCTCTTCTTCCCTAACCTTGACTTGTTGACTTCGAGGATGTAATACCCCAAAAATTTGCTTAGTGGGTTTTGATTTTGGCTTATGAATTACGATTTATCTAAGTCAAGGTTTCGATTTCAATTAAAGTTTCAGGATTAAGAAATTAGGTTAGGGCTATAAAAATAAGATTTCTTAAGATTAGAATCAAATTAGTGCATTAACGACCAGGGATTATGCTAAGCAAATTTATAGGATATTATAGGATAATACCATTTTGATCATAGAAAACCATAAATATGACATTCTCAAAATCCTTTCCATGATCGCTCCTTATAACATGAATCATAGTTCTTTTTTCTAGTTAAATTTTCTTAGTAAGCACAAGAAAAGCATTGAAAGCAATATATTTAGTATAAAGGAATTATGTCTAGGTATAGCATGAGTAATCATCGTACAATAACTACTATATATCTATAACCACCCATACTACGGGTCCTAGTAGGCCTGAATAGATCCATATGCAACAATTTGAGTGGTTGAGAAGTGGTTACCACATTTTTGGGTTTGAAGGTATCCCTATGTTATTTTCCTTGTTGGCATGCATCACATAATATATCTTTTACAAAGTTTAACTTTGAAATACCATATACTAGTTCTCTTCTAACAAGTTTGTTTAATAAGTCTATGCTATCATATGTAATATGTTTATTCCATAACCATACATCGTTTTCAATTACACTTAAACATACATTGTACAATTGTATTGATTTAACATCAAGCATGTACACATTGCCGATGCGCAAGCATACAAAAAGTATAAATTTATCTACTCTATATGAAATCATGTAGTGTGAATTTGAAAAGTTTACTAGAAATCCTTTATCACAAAATTGCTTGATGCTAGGGATGGCCATGGGTGCTAGAATTGACTCAAACCCATTAGACTCGCCTCATTTTTAACGATTTTAGGTTAATGGTTTTTGAACCTGATGGGTCTGGGTTAGGTCCAAGTCTATATATACCTTAACGGATCTGAGTCTGTGTCCAATAGTTCCAGACCCATATCTGACTTATTAGACTTGTTTAGTATATATATGTGTGTCTGTACATATACACATATATAATATATACTAATATTATATTTGTTATCATTGTCGTAATATTATTTAAGCTTCTTACTCATTTTTTTTAATTTTATTTTTGTATATTTAATTTATAAGCAATATGTATAATATTATATTCTAAAAGCATTAAAACACCATTTAAAAAGTCAATGTCACTATTTTAAAATATTTATTTTTTCACTTAAAGAATTTTTTTAACAAAAAATACATATTAAGTTATATAAACACATAAATGTATTTGTATTTACATAGATTATTAATTATTATTTTTTCAAAAATAGTCAGTCCCGTTGAGGACCTATTTACTTGCTAGAACCATTAGATCTAGGTCTAGGTCCAAAATTTTAAAATCCAGTGGGTCTGGGTCTAGGGAATATAAATGGGTCCAGGTCTAGGTCTAGCTAGACCTAACCCAGACTCGACACATTGCCATCTCTAACTAATGCTTATCAAATTATGCTTGAGGCCATCAACCAGATATAGATCATTTATAACCGATTTAGAACTACTGATTATGATGCTACCAACACTAATGATCTTTCCTTTTGAGTTATCTCCGAAGTTTATGCTTCCACCATCATATAGAGTTAGTTTGGAGAACATATTTTGATCACCCATCATATGTCTTGAGCATCCACTATCCAGGAACCTTTTATGGATTTTTTATTGACTTTAAATCAAAACTACAAGCATAAATGCCCTAGTTTGGGTACCCTTTCAATGGGTCTTTACTGGGTTAGTATCTAATTCATGAGGGATGGTTCCCTAAGTTACCCTTGCCTGCTTAACATTTGAAGTCACTTTGGTATCCTTTGTGAACTTATATGATGAAGCAACGTGATCACATTTACCACACATATTGCACAAAATTCTTTTCTTATAAGCGGAGGTGAATCTAGTACTTTTTGTATGCCTACATGTTATAGATGAGTGGCCATTTTTTCCACATATACTACAGTTATTTGATGTAGGGGAGACATTCACTTGATGAGCTTTGGAGGCTCTTACAAAAAAATTCTTTAGTGTTTGGCATTTAATCACTTTCTTATTTTCACATCTTAATCCCTCATGATCTTTATAATACATTTGAGCACCTAACAATATGCTTAATACTTCTTCACCTTTTTTGAAGGTATATGCAATTTTTATAAATTTATCACATTTAGCTTGCAGTTCCACTATTTTAGATTGGAATTTATCTATCTTGACCAAGTGATCATAACAAATATATTCATTATATTCATTGAATTTAGTAATTTTATTTTCTAGCTTGGTTTTAAAAAGAAGCATATGAGATTCAAAAAGAAAATTTTCATTTAGTGCAAGAGTATGTTGGACATTTAAGTCATCAAGCAGTTTCTTCACATTTTCTTTTATTTAGTTTAGCATTGTCACATAATGAATCATGTAAAACAAATAATAAGTCATCATATGAGTATACTAAGTTGGATTATACCTCATCAATGTTGTCTTCATCATCAAAGCTTATAGATGAGATAGAGATTGATGATTCTCCTCCTCGAGCCATGAAACAAAGGTTAGTGACTTCTTCCTCTTCATAGGAGGTTTCACCTGCACTTTCACCAAAGGTGACCATGGCTTTTCTTGAACTTTTCCTTCCTTGTTGTTACTTGTGTTCCCTTTGTTCCTTACCATTTGTTTAGCAATTTTATTTCTAAACTCATAGTAGTCATGGATGACATGCCTGGCTTTTCCATAGTTGTGGCATATGATCTTGTCATCCATGTTGGCTTCTCTAGGCTTCCTTTGGTTACTTGAGGATGATATTCATTTCCTCTTGATTAAAGGAACCTTTTGAATTGAGTGGTTATGAAGGCTTCTTCTTCATCATTCATGGGAGGTTCTTCTTCTCCTTCATCACCTTCCTTTTTACCTATATCTTTAGCTACATCTTGTTGTTTGGAAGATGTTAAGGCTTTTAGTACTAGAAGCTTCTTCTTCCTTTCTTTTGATCCATTTTCCATTTTTGATTGACGAACCATAAGATTACTAAAGAGCTCTTTAATCGTCATTTTGCTCAAATCTCTTGCTTCTTTAATTGTAGTTACTTTAGGGCTCCCTTCTTTTGTAAGACCTTGCAAGACCTTTCTTACTTGCTTTTCTTTGGTGATTTCTTTCCCTAAGGCCATAAGATTGTTGACAATATATGTGAAGTGGTTGCTTAGGTCATTGATGCTTTTACCTTGCTTTATACTAAAGAGTTCATACTATTTAGTATGAAAGGTGATCCTTTGATCGTTCACCTACTTTGTCCGTTCATGGGTGAAGATGAGCTTATCTCATATGTCTTTTGCAATTGAGCATGATTAAAATCACTGGTACTCTCTTTCACCAAGCACACATTGTAGAATCATGATGGCTTTATCTTTGAGTGTTAGCCTTCTCTTTTCTACATCTGTGAGCTTATCCCTTATCTTTTCCACAAGTTCACCATTGACTTCCTTTGTGATCTTGATTAGCCCTTCAGTAACTATTGACCACATGTTGTAGTCTTTTGATTTGATGAAGAACATCATCAATTTATTCAAGTAGGCAAACTTCTCTCTGTTGAAAAATAGTGGTTTAGTAGTGAAGATGCCTTCATTTAGACCAATGGAATCTATTCCACTTGTGGATCTTTCTCAAATTAGATTGTTGAATCTTTTGAGAGGTGTGTGGCTCTAATAATAATTGAATAACACTCTAGAGGGGGTAAATAGGATTTTAAAGAATGGAAATGACAAAATAAACATTAGTACATGATATAAAGTGGTTCAAGAATAGATTACTCTTACATACACTACCAAAAGGTTTTCTCTTTTAGATTTTGAAATAGTGACATATTTTTATTAATCACTCTTCTTTTGGTTTATGAGTCTTACTATCTCAATGACCCTCTAAGAGATGATTTATAACTTCACTTATTTATCTTCTCTAGACCCACCATATGAATTTCTCATGAATGATAGGAAAAAAACTCACTAACTCCTTTAAAACAAATTTTAGAAGAGGTTGTGATTACAGATAGTTCTCACCAAGGATACAAGATATAAAAGTGTAGAACTTTAGATGAGATGTAATCTAACTATATATAATGAGAGATTATACCATTGAAGAGCAGTTCTAACTAAGAGAAGTGAGCAAATAACACTTTTTAGAAAAAAAGAACTCTGAATTATGAAAATTTGGAAATTTTGAGTGAGCAATTGAATGATTTTAGAGTCAGAGATTAATTACACAATCAATGCTCTAAAAAAAGTTGTTATAAAAAATGCAAAGGGACCTTATTTATAAGGGTTTCCGTCATTGTATAGTCATTAGATACAAATCATAAAAAGTTATTTCGCCCAATGGGTAGAAAATTAGCATTTAATGCTAACTAGTCGATCGGTCTAGTCGAACCAGTCAATTGATTGTACGACTAGTCGATTGTTATGTCAAACCAATTGACTATTTATGTTTTGACCAAAAATAAAATTTATCATTATGCAGACCAGTCTATTGGTTATGCATAGTGCATAGTTGGTCTTGAGAACATATGTGAACAATGACATGGTGTGGTAAGAACAATCGATGTGTTTATTATACCAGTTGATTGGTTTGCCCAAATTGGTCAATTAGTTATGAACCATTCGATCGGTTTTGCAAAATTGGTCGATGTGTTTAAGAAGGGAAGAATGAATTTCTACAAGAGTGAAACCCATAGATTGGTTCGTCAGACTAGTCGATTGGTTTCAACAAACTAGATTGGTTTTTCAAAACTAACCAATGTGTTTAAATAGAGACGAATAGGTTTCTACAAGAGTAAAACCCATGGGCTGGTTGGTCAAACATTTGATCGGTTTCAGAAAACCCATCAACCGGTTTGGTAGAACAAATCATTATGTTTTAATAAAGAAAAAATAGGTTCTGTAAAAGTAAAACCCATAGACTGGTTGGTCAAATGAGTTAATCGGTTTAGGATAACCAGTCAATTGATTTCCAAACCAATTAATGGGTTTGGGATAACCAGTCAATTGGTTTTATCCACCAGTTGATCTATTGAAGTTTAACTCAACCTATGCCTTTGGTTAAACTAAACCAGTCGATTGGTCTGAGAACCAATGTACTAGTTCTGATTGGAACCAATTATTTTATTTTGAAAATTCTTTTAAAGAGTTTATGAAATGAAATCAAGCCAAGTATTTTTAATAGAGTGTTTTAAATAGTTTTATTTGAAATATGAACTTTGCTCAACTTAACTCTTTACAAGAAACCTAACACTCATGAAATATTATCCTTAATATTCAAGTCTTGGTACTTTTTCATATGTTGTTTTCTTGTACTTAGAACCTTGATTGTTCTTTTACATTTTCATCTTTGGTGTATGCTTAAAGTGAAATAGGTCAATTGTTGTATATGCACACTTAAACTAAAATTTCTTTATTAGTCTTCTAGCCATTACTTTTTAAATTGGCATGACAATCAATTTTTTTTGTGTGGTTTGGGATATTCCACCTGCTCTCTTCATGAGGGGTGTATGTGTTAATACTTTTACTAATAAAACTACCCTTATACCCTTATTTACTTAACTTAATATGTAGTTATTGTAACCTTAGCAAACTTGTGTCATTTTCTTCTCTTTTCTCTACCCAACCACTAAAACCTCTCCTATTCATTTCTCCCTCAAAATTTTGTGGCTCCATAATCCTCATCCATGGTTAAAACTTAGTTTTCTTCTAAAGTTAATATGAGAGTTCTTCCTCTTTTCCTTTTCAATTCTACCTTATTCATTTTGATTTTTATAATATTATTTTTCTAATAATTCTCTTTCATGTTCTAAGTGTGTTTGAGGTTGTTTTGAGGAGGCTAATCTTGGACCCTCTTAATTCCTCTTTGATTTAGTAGTTAAAGTTTAGGTAAGATCTTCTTACTACATATAAGCATGGTTAATTTTGTGAATGGATGAATTTGTGCCATGTTTGGTTGAATGTGGCTTTTAGAGCCGGCAAAAGTTGACCCGACCCGAAAAATCCGACGAATACCGACTCGATCCGCCCGAAATCCGATCCGATTTTATCCGAGTAATTAAATGCCCGAAACCTATCCGATCCGATCCGATACATATCCGATATCCGATATAACCCGAGAAATCATAAGCCCGAAATAAACCCGACCCGACCCGCTATTCACCCGAAACCCGATATAACCCGAAAAACTATAAATCCGAAATGACCCGACCCGATCCATTATTTATCCGAAATCTGATATTATCTGAAAAATTATAAATCTATAAAGATTCAACTTGGTACTGCTCAAAAATTAACATTAACCCATAACTCAAAATTTTTAAAGCTTCATAAAACATGAAATAATATAGATGTGCAACTAATCCATACTAGCACTTACATCAAAATCTAGAAACAATATACTTTCATAAAATTTATATCACTTATGTATATACAAATATAATATCCATTGATACCAATAGAAATAAAAGTAGAGAAAAAAAAAGAATAACACTACTATGCCATTTAAATATTAGTTCAATTCCATTATTCCATCTAGTACCATAAGATAATAACAGTGCAACCTTGAACACTATATATTAGTATCTATACGGCCATACCTTGCAATATAGCACCTACAACATCATAGAAAAGTAGGAAAAATCTAGAGTGAGAATGTTAGTTATTCATTATAAAAATTGAAGATTAATATTTTTTATTACATCAACAGTGTTAAATAGTAAGAAGTCAATATTAGTTGGTCTTTTGTCAATAATAGTCATTATTACTTACTTTATTTAATTTTTATCTTATTTAGCTTGATATGATCTAATCAAAATATATAATAAAAAACTAATATGTTGTTATTATTATTTTTGCCATAATTGATATTCATTGATTATTATTATTATTGTTATCATTATTTTTGTATTATTATTATTATTATTATTATTATTATTATCATATTTATTAAAATTATGTTGATATGAAGTGATCAATCTCTTTTAAAAATAATATGAGAAGTACAACCTTAGAAGTCTTCATTTGTTATCAATTATCAATGACTATTATAAGTTAATATCATGTAAGGAGCGTATAAGATATAAATATAATATAAACTTAAAATAATACTAGAACTCAATATAACCAAGCTAATAATGGAGTTGAATTATAAGTTATACCTTAACATAAAAAGAAAAGTGATACGATTTGAAAAAGTTTAAATTTGAAACGTCAGATACATCTCCAAAGATAAAATAATGATAAAAAATTCTAAGGTCCCAAAACAATTAATATAATAATTCACTTTTAATTGAATAAGATAAATTAAAATAAATGATCTCAAAATAATTAGCTTTTAATAATATCTTGGAATAAAAAGAAAGAAAGAAAATGACACAAGCATGACTTAAATATGAAATGACCTAAATTCAATCTAAATTCGACCCGAAAATATAATAATTGAAACTCAACCGAGCCCGATCCGAACCCGAACCGAAATTAGAACAACCCAAATTTACCCGAATCCGAGTCCATCCGATCTCAACCAGACCCGACCCGAGAGCTTAGAATGACCCGAGATTATCCGATACTAAGTTGATCCGAATCAAACCCGACCCAGCCCGACCCGATAAAATGATCCGAAATTATCCGAAACCGATATGACCCGATTATTATGTTACCCGATCCGATAGTGACCCGACCCGCCCGATTGTCAGCTCTAGTGGCTTTGGTCAAATTGGGGGTTTTGAGGATGTTGCTACTTTCATTAAATTTATAATACCATATTGTAGATCTTGAATTGTAGATGAACTTTAGTGATTATTATGTCTTGATTTAGGCATATTTTGATAGTTTAATTTATAGTAAAAATACTTGCAACTTTAGGCTTTTTAAAGCGTTCTTGAGGGTTCATGATGAATTTGTGGAGTTTGACTAATTAGATGATATCATGATAATCTTTGTAATTAGTAGACAAACTTTGATGTATAACATACTATCTAAAAAGCATGATTAAGGGACTTTAATTTTGGTTAAGAGCTTGAATGTTCAAGGTTGTTCTTGGTGCTCTTAATTTTATTCAAAGTGTTCTTGGTTAATAACACAGTAGTTATCTTAATTAGGGTTTAATTTGTAATTAATTATGTTTTGAAATAGTTAATCATAAAAAGGACATGTTTACCTCTAAAAGGCTTTTAGTATGATTTAGGTTCAAAGGTTGACTATGACTTTTGACCATTCACCCTTTACTCTTGTAAATATTAACTAAGTATGAATAGTAAATCCTGATAAATAGCAATTTTCAATAATAAAATAATTTTAGCTTTTTGGTATAAAATAATATTTTTCATCCGCTAATAAATAGTGTTTTTCATAAATAGTAAAAACATTTAAATTTGGTGTGAGACCTTTTTTGACTTGGTTAAACTATTTTTATCTATGTTTTTTGCTCATTTTGATCCCAGTGGCAAAATATGTTTGTTTAAACATTTTTACCCTTGTTAGGGGCTATCTAAATTTGTGGATTGGGTTTCAAGTCTTTAAAATGTATTTTTAGCCATTTAATGACTAAATAGATGAATAATGTAATATGTTGGACTTTAAAGCTTTGTTGATCTAAGTTTGAACTTTAGTTTTTTTAGAGCTAAGAGGTGTTCTGCTATTACGTGCATAATAGTATTTCTTGGGACCTTTAGCCTTTGATTTCGGGTTTGCTCCTTTATTTTTTTAGGGATCCTATGATCCTTTTTGATCCTTTGGGTCAATTATTTTAATTATTTTGAATGATATGTGAATGTTCTTTGAGATATTGTATTAACCATAAATACTTATGTGTGTTAATAATTATGGCAGTGATGTAAAAGGTGTGGAGTTATCATTTAAAACTAACAAATGTTACGAGTTATCCTTTAAAACTAATGGAAGTTCAATGGATTTTTTTTCTTCTTCTTGTTTTTGTAAAACAAAAGGAGTTATTAACCGAATAGTATTTGGGTGCCTTTCCTACTCTATGGGACCTTTTAAATCCTATAGAGTGTGCACACACTTAAGAATTTGGGTATTGTTGGTGAAGCCACCATGTAGGAGACCATTGATGATAGGCATTGGATGTTCAAGCTATCACGGTCGTTAGTGACTGATATGATGTGGACGTGTTATCCTAGGAAAAGTCCATTGGTTTAGATGTTTATGTGTAGTGGAGTCGAGCTCCTAATATTGATATGTTTTCCCAAGTATCTATTTGTTGATTTCTAAACGTAATGACTATATGTTGAGATTTTTTACTAAGATACCTATGCATATTTGATTTCTTGTAGAGTGACTATGTATTTCTGATTTTTTTGTTTTTTGTTGAGATGGCTATATGTATTGAATTTTTTATTAAGAAGGCTATGTATAATAATTTTCTTGCCATAATAGCTATAATATGAACATACGTGTTTATTTGTAATGAGACATAATATCTATATATAAAGATATTTGTATATTTAATGTAAATACTTGAATGATTATTAATCAAAAGATAAAATTTTTTTAAAAAAGACTCATCTTGATTTGTAACATTTAAGTCCATAGTCAGATCTTATTCTAAAGAGAGTGTTGTTATGTTATCCTTGGAAAGAAACAAAATCGGTACTAATTAGTTACTGAAGATATTGAAACCCCCCAAAAGTCAACTTAAAGAAAGGAAATTTATTATAAAATGTGTACTAATATACAAAAGTAAAGGAAAAGGACCGAAAGAAAGTGACTCGACGGTATAAACACCAAAAAACTGGGTACAAAATAAGTCTATTATACCGTTAGCAATATGTCACTGTCAAAATCGTCAAATAAAATCAAAACAATTATCTATATCCAACCAATCCATCGAAGAATAAAACATAATATCCCCTAAAACTCCCCAATTAAACAATAAATAAATGGATATACTTTTTTATTTATAGGAGCCATAAAGATAAATACATAAAACTGTTAGAATATTAAAAGAGGAAAAGAGAATTCGAACGTAGGAGGGGAAAGAAATAGACCTAAACACAAAAGAGACGGAATAGAGAAAACCGGGCACACCACCACCGTATCCCGCTCCCCGGAGCCTTCTGCTGCTTCTTCTTCCAATGCCCGTTTGTCTGGGTCCCTTCCCTACCTCTTCCTGTAGATGCCCTATATATACTATTCCTCCAGTGCTGTACCCTCTGCCACATTTTTTCTTTTCCCCATTCATCACCGAGCTCGAAAAGCGAGGGAAAGCCATTAAAATACTATCATATTTCTTCTTCTACTTCTCTCCATCTTTCTTTCCTATACTGTATTTTCTCTCCAAACTCTTGCCGCTGAAGCTTCTCTGTTCTCTTTCCCTTGCTTTGCTCCCTCGTGACCTGTCTGCCCGCAATTCCCAACCATTACCGACTCATATACTACAATACTTTACTACGACTAGTCTATACTAGTATCTCCTTTTATCCCCCCACCGCGGTGCTCTGTCTCTCTTTTGGTTCGTCTTTATCCGAGTTCAACAACCATCTATCACTTCTGAAGCAAGTAATAATCATTTGCTCTTCATAATCTATTTCATTTTCTTTAGGTTTTACCCCACAATCAATCGAGCACAAAATCTGTTTCTTTTTTTTTTTGCAGTTTATTTCTGGTTGATTTATTCTGTTTAATTTCTGGGCCTCTGCAGGATTAATTAAGTAATTCATGGGTAATTGTGCCTCCAGTCATCCGAAGACCAAAAAGAAATCGACGGCGGAGATAGCCCCTTCATCCTCCACATCTGACGATTTCGTCAAACGATTCATACCCACCACTGTCTCCTCCTCCGTCACGCCGCCGCCTCCGCCGCTTCCTCGTCCCCGGCTTCCTCCTCAATCTTCGCAGCCTCCACCGCCACCACAAGTGGTAGCCATTTTATACGGAAACTCATCCAGCTTGCTCACCAACTACCTTCGCTTTGCTCTTCACTACAAACCTATTTCCCTCCGCTTCATCCCTTCCGATACTCCTACCTTTACGTTCCAACACCGTGACGACAAGGTTACGGGATCCGCGGATACGGTTCTGGAATTCGTAGAAAAGAAGTTCCCTAATCCGCCGTTGTTGTTGGCGAGAAATTTGGGCCGGTGGGAATGTGAATCGTCGACGCCGTTGGTTGTGAGGATGGCGGCTTTGCAGCATAGGAGTATGAGTTGGCATGTTGATAGGATTGTTAAGTGGGGGACGGATCTGGCGGCGCGTGGTGGGAAAACATCTGGTGATCCTGGAGTTGGGACCCCGAAGATGGAGGTTAGGAAGTTTGGGAAGAGTTACGGGGAATTGTTGGAGGTTTTGCTGGAGCATGCTCAAATGGAGGAAAGAGTTGTGTTTCCCATTCTACATTTGGCTGATCGAGGTATGTTCTTCCGATGACTACTGTTCTGATTTTGTGTCGTGCTATAGCCGGTAATGTATTAGCTTGCCCTCAGTTTGCGTTGTCTGAATGATGTAGTGAAGAAAGTTTGTGAACTGTGATTGATGGATGATACTAGTAAGTTTGTGAGCTTTGTTGAAAAAAAAAGGGGGGGGGGCGTTCCGAGAATCGAACTCGGGACCTCTCGCACCCAAAGCGAGAATCATACCACTAGACCAAACGCCCTTTCCTGATATCCTTTCTATTTTTGAATTGGAAGTTGGTATATAGTTTGACTGATTGTTCCACCAAATTTGTTTACAGCTGTCCATCTAATGATCTTAATTTATTTGGTACGGAACTTATCCAGTTGGTTTTGGGTACAATTTCCAATCTTTGATCACTGTAGTTACTGATTATTCGTGGGAATACTGCCCTGGTTTCTGATTTGTCAGAAACTGTCCTAAAGATGTACAGATTTAGATGCAATCTTTAATTATTTAACTAGAAAATTAACTGGTTGATTTTAATAAATACTCAATCGTTTGTCTTGTTCTGCTTGTTACCTTCTGAGAACATGTGTTGTTTTTGTCATTGTGGTTCGAGTTATTGCATTGTAATGCCTGATCGTATGTCACCATACATAATAAAATGCACTCGGGTACATAGCTCATTGTCTCAGCTTTTGTGTTCATGATGTTAGATTGTTGAAATTGATTGTAATAGGTAAAGACAAGAATTTAATAAATACGAGATGAGATTTTGGTCCTTATCATATACTGAGGTGAAGATCATATTTGTTTAATGTAAGGGGACTAGTGATAGAGCATTCATTAGAAGATCATATTTGTTTGATGTATGGGTAATTACTTGGGGGTTTATCTACTGAGGTATAAATCTCTTGATTGACTTCTATGTGGAATAGAAGGTTAATATTGCTTATAAGCTCAGATTCAAAAACCTATTTTCTCTATCTTGTTCTGCCCTTGGTAAAAGTGGAGCCTTGTGGCTTTAGTGTCTACCTGGTTCTTTATTCAAGGTCAGTATTTGGTCAAAGAATGCTCATATCTATGAGTTAAACTAGAAGAGCAATAATTCTGCAGTTGCCTTTTCATCTGATCTTAAATAATCATGACCAATCATTCATGGCTTGCATGAACTCGAGTTAATGTTCTAATATCGGCTGTTACATTTGGTTCCTGATGGATAAGGGGAAATTCAATATGAGAGGTATGGATTGGACATGAAAGTAATGGCTTGTGAAATCAGCCTATGAAACGATTGACTACATAGTACATTTTTACTGGTGCAGCATTTTTCTGGATCTAGACAGATTGAATAGTCAACCTCTCAAGGTTTTATGGCACATGTTTTAATTTCATGCACATAAGCCAAGCAACTGTTAAATATCGCAATTGTTGGAGATATTATTGTGTCTGTCTAAAGTTTTGATGGTAGATAATTATGAAAGATAGTGGTTTATGGGCTTAATTCAAGAAGAAACCCCAACAAAGCTGTCTAAACCAACATTGTATTTGAGTAATTCTCAACTTGGTTATTCTGTTAAGTGGGAAAATATTTCCTCACAGCATTGGAAGCTTTCCTGATCAAGTTAAGCTGCAATTCAACGAATATGTCAAAATAATTCCCTGTACTGAATATGACTTAAAGTTGCAATTAGTTACATATCAAAAGATAAGGGGGGGGGGGGTTGCAATTTGTATACAGCATCAACTCCTTCCTATATCACCTGTTTGTTTCTGTTAGACAATGTGGGCACTATCCACATTTCTACAAATTTGATTTCATAACTTTGGTAAAAAAAAGGAAAGAAAAAAAATGAAAGTATTTGAAAGTTCACTATTATAAGTTGACTTTGCTTTGACTAATCTGCTTGAAAGTGTCATGTACATTGACTGGTCTTTTATTTATTTATTCTAATATAGGGATATGCAAAACTGCAAATGAAGAACATTCAAGAGATTTACCTATAATGAATGGGATTAAAGAAGATTTCAAATCCATTGGAGTTCTCAATGCTGGTACTGCAGATTACCGGGAGGCCTTGTATAGTCTTGCTGGTAGGCTGGAGACTTTAAAGGTGATTCTCTCTTCAGAGCATTCAATTGGTTAACTAGTGTATTGTCAGCTTAGTACATATTGGTGCAAGTGGTCATCAGTTTCCTGGCTGTGGGCCTAACAATGTACTTGTTGATAGGCAAATTGCAAGGAACATTTTGAAGAGGAGGAGAGTAATGTGTTCCCGATATTGGAGGCAGCAGAATTAACTGCAGGCCAACAAACCAAGGTCATGGAGCAATGTGTAAATGTGATGCAAGCGACCCATTCTCACCTGTTTCGCTTTTTCATGGAAGGATTGCTTCCTCAGGAGGCTTTGCAGTACTTGGACTTAATAATGAGCATCCTGGATAAAGATAGGATGGGGACCATGCTGCGCCAACTTGTTGAGTAAGTTCCTAGAATACACTTCTTCTACGATAAGAATGTGTATCTTTGAGAATAGAATACAACTTTTTATTTATATAAATATAAGGGAGAATACACAATGATAAGACACATCTTTTTATCTTTGAAATCAAAAACATATATTCCACTATTATAATGCACATCAAAATGATAAGAATATATATTCTTCATGACAATAATATACTTCTTCAAAGATAAGATACACATCTTCTAGATTAAGAACACGTATATTTTGGAACAGGGTTACATAATTTTTTTTTTTGACAAAAATATGCATCTTTCAGTATAAGAAATATGCATTGTAGGATAAGAATACACATTATCCGTATTTAAGATATACATTCTCCTTACACATTTTCTATAACTAACATACACATACTTCAATAATGCGATACACATTTTCCATAACTAAAATATATATTCATTATATATTCAAGAATGCACATTTTTAATATGTAGGGATTGATCACTAGACCTCTTACATGTTAGCTAAGGACACTGCCAATTTTGCTACCGAAAATTGTTATTACTTTTTTTTTTACATCCTTATAAGGCATGTTGGGCTTCCGATGCATCATGCAAGTGGTAGCATGGAGCATGGTGCTGGTATTGCCAAATGGGACTTAGGTTGCACAAGAACTTTACCGATTTAGATAAACCTTGGTTTTGAAACAAGGCAAGTAGGAAACACTTTATGGTCATTTATTCTTGTAATTATCTGCCTATATCCCATCTTTCAAATGTCAAATAATATTTTTGCATCTTGCTTCCTACTTCTTGGATTCTTAGTACTAATAGAAATATTTCACCTGCACCAGCTCTAAGAACTCTATTCCAAGCTTAACCTAGACAAGTGAAAATCAATGAGAGTTCTAGTTGCTAAACTAATGCTTCACCATAGTTCTCCAACTTAAAATAGAATTTAGATTTCTTGAAAGGTCAAAAATCCATATTAAAATGATGCTGGGTAAAATTTATCAAAAAAGAGTATTATAAATACTTTATTCAAATTCTATATATAAAGGCATCCAAGCAATGAAATTAAAAAGAAATATTTATTCAAATTCTATATCCAAACAATAAATTTGTAAATGTAGAATTTTGAAAGCAAATCATTTGAAAAATTTATAGTAAAGTACTTCATCCAAATAAAATAGTAATGTTTTTTAGCATTAGACCTGACTCATTTTGGCCGAAACCAAAGGAAAACATCAACACAACCCAACCCCCAACCCAACCCGTGACCTGATCCAATCCGAAACCTAACCAGGCATTAACTTGATATTAACCTGGCTCAATAACAATTCGACTCGATATTAACTCATTATGATGTGATAACCAAATTCTATATTAACTGATTATGATAATAAAAAGTATACACATGTTCTATTATTCATTTAAAGTTATTGAAAATATATCATTTTATAAATTTTACTTATTTTTTTTAACTTTTTTTTTAGATATTCTTATTTGCAAACCGTATTCTAAATCCATAACTTTTTCCACACAAAAAATACAACATCTAAAGTTCATAGTAATATAACAATTGACAGCCAATACATTTGATCCAAATTGATTCAAATCCGAAATAACCTGAATTGAAGTAATTCAATTAGAACATGTCTCAGTCTCACATTAAATTAATCCAGCTTGATCCAGACCCGATATGATCTAATTTGGATCAGCTCGTCCCAAAACTGAGCTTCACTTGACCCATCAAGCTAACCTAAAACAACCTAAAACTGAGCTACCTTGACCCAAACCCAGCCCAACCAAGCTCAGCCCAAACTCGACCTGATCCATCAAGTTAACTTAAAATAATAAAGTGACCTGAACCATATCAGACTCACAAAAAACTCAGCCCAACAACGTCCCAGTCTGTTGCAACCTGACCTGAACCCAGCCAATCCATTTCGATTGCCACCTCAAGCAGGATCTTGATATAGATGTATAATCTCGTGTGCAACCTTATTGCTTATTTAATGGAAATGTTAGATATTTGCTTATCTGATGGAAATGTTATATGCTTCTCTGAATGACTGGTTATCTTGTTCTTTAGCTGAGTCTGTACTTGGACTGTTAGATCCCTGCTCTGGTTTATATCACAGAGTTTAATTCAGTCCGCATATGGTGCGTTCGATGTGATATCTTTGGACTGATTACTTAATTAACTTCCCGTTTTGTCTCAACCTTCTTAGGTCGGATAAAGACAAATTCAAGGACAAACTACAACGGTTACTTGATGCAGAAGAAAAAGTATGATGGTATATCCAAGGGTTGTGTAGAGATGCTGATCGTTGGCTAGCTGTCATGGCATAACAGTGCTTACTTTGCACTGCTTTAGTACAATGTTTAGGTAAGACAACGGTTTCAGAAAGCTTTTGGTTTTTTGCAAGGATTAGGGTATCGGGCAGTTTTGGGGCTTGTGACATTCTGAAGGGAAAACTTTTGCCCTCCCCACAACTGTTACCCTGCCACCATAAAAAGGATTCATCTGGATATTGAACCGTACCAACTGCAGTCGATATTGTTGACACAGGTTGCTCTCATGTTTGACACTCCACTACGTTCAGCGAAAGCGATTCACTGCCCATAAGTGTCCGTACTGTATATTATGGTTTGTATCATACATGGCTTTTTCATTGCCACTCGGCTTTACTGATGAATGGATATTTACCGTTCCAGGGTTTGGGTCTGTTAATATTCGTACTTCCCCTGTTGTCCCTAACCAAAGTAACCCTACGCCCAGACCTCACTCGGGGGCCAGATTCTTTTTTATTGTATTCGTAGCACTGTTTGACTGTTTTCAAACTCACCTAGTTATCCTGGAGATGATGGGTCACTGTTTACTTGATTGAATTTCGTCTGAATAAAATAATATATGCACATAGCTAAAACTTTTTAGTTTAGGTGGTTTAGAGGGTAACAACATTCTTTAAAGAAATTCAAAAAATTTTGTAGAGCAATTGAAATCGGTTTTCAAACTGGTTGAACCAATTCAATTAGAGACCGCTAAAGTCAGTTCAAGCAGATAGCTCAACCTGTCTGAACTTTTAATTGATGTTGATCGGTTTATTCGGAAATCTGATATTTTTCCGAACAGTATGTTTGATCGGGTTTTGGTTACTTTTGTTTATACCTGCATGTCCGGTCTAGTGTTAATAATGCTATGAGCTCGTGTAGGGATGTTTATCGGTATATTTCACTAAAAGCTTGTATTTTGCGTTAGGCAACTGTTTAGGTTTTTTTTTTGGGATCTCGAATCAAAAATCTAAATGGACTTGGATGAGATTAGAATGGACCAAATATAATATATAAATATATATTCTAGAATTGAAATTTATGGTAACCGTTTGTCTTAGTGTGCTACGCTACTCGTGGTCTCTTGGAAAAAAAGTCTAATTGCATAACAAAGTCCGGTAGTTGGTCGAATGAAATTTGCCTATGGTGTTTGCTTATGTAAAGTTTCCTACAATAATAGACCATAAACGGTAGCAATTTATGTTGTGGGAAACGTAGTATGGTCTTACACCCTACTAGTGATCTTAGTATTTTTTTTATTTTTAAATTAAATTATTTTTAATTTGAAGTATTAAAAAATATATTGTTATATTTCTAAGAATTTACTCTAGAAATAGATATGATAATGGTAAAATATTGATACGATTATGGTAAAAGATTATGTGATAATTAAAGACTTAGTAAAAATAACTGTAAAAGATACTTAAATGTGAGAGATGAAATATATGTATAGTTATTATGAAAGATGTTAGTTTTATATGTTACTCTAGGCTTGAATCCTACATTAGAAATAAATAAGGAAACTTTACAATTTATATATTATGATATCTTTTATGGATGTTGAAGTATTAGAGAGGACAAAGGTCCCTATACATGCACTGCTATGTGCTTAGTCTGAGTTTAAACTAGGTTTGGATAATTTGATCTAATTTGGTTTGGGTTTTGTACCCCACTGTGATTGGTTTACTATTGTTAATAATGGTTGTTTTTGTTCGGCTATACTAACCATTGCAGTATGATTAACTTTTCACAAACATTATTATGTGATTAATGATATCCAAATTTGACTACCCATTGTTATTTTTGACTAATTTCCAATGGTTTTATTCTTAATCAAACCCACAAAATTTATACTATAAAAATTATGTATATGGAAAACAAATTTGATCAAGTTAGATTTAATGGTGGCTTTAGGGAAATTACCAACCAAAATGAAAAGAGATATAAGATGATATATGGGCACTTCTTATGAACAAACACTTATATTTACCATCTAATACCTTTCCTTGGAATAAGAATCATAAGATTTTGAACAACTTGGGCAAAATCCTTCACTTTAACTTTGAATACATACGTGTATTTTTAACATAAAGAGACAATAGATTCTAAGTTGTTTTTATTCAAGTGTGTCCAATACTAATAAGAGAATATTAGGTCTCACTTAGTTACAATACAACTCAACCAAAATAGAATGATTATATTGCTTAGTTAATCAAACTAGTTAGTTATCAAAGAAACTAACTTCACTAATTTAAAATTTACCAAAAAGTAAGCCAAGTCCGATGGGTTTTTCTAACCACATTTGACCTCTTACTACCCTCCCGTACTTTATAAGTTGTCTTTAATTAACATTATAAGTTAAATTTAATAAATTAACTAATAAGTAGTCATGGTTAGTAAAAAAGCAACATTAATAGTCTTTAATTTGTTTAACTCTAAAATAAAGCAATAATGCAAAGTTATCATAATAAACATTGCTGCACTCTTCCATAAGGCTAGCCATTGATATCCTTAGTGTATCCTTTGTTTCAATGTCCATTAGCCCCCTAAAAGGTGACTCGCCTATTGATCTATTAGTAGTTGCTACAACATTTTCTGGCCTGGGTTTAGCTAACTTGAAACGCTAGTTTGAAGTCATTTAGTAAGGTGGCATGTTTTTTCACTTGGCATGGTTTTCATGGATGCACCAATTAGTTTACTAAACTTATCTAAAGTAGAATAAATTTATACCCTTCTAATTTATAAAATTAAATGGTCCATTTAGTATTATTTTTTTAGGATGCTCATGCATCGATCAACCTCCCTAGGTTGACAAGGATGAATCTTCCTTTCCCCATGTGACAGATCTTAAATGTATTATTGAAGGGTAAGAATCATCACAAGTTGTCCTTTGTGTGCTTCTTGAACAGAATAGGTTAGAGACATTTGGACACCAACCATACGCACCCACATGATCATAGTTCATTACTTAAACACAAAACTCCTTGTCATAATGATGAGATTAAGCTATTTATACTTAATTTTTCAACCAAGGTCAAATGAACATACTCCAAACTTGTAGGGTGTTTAATTGATGGGTAAAGAAGAAGGTTTTTGTAGATTATAGGAGTTGCAAGTGGGTTTAAAATGTCAGTTTTGTGATAAGTGTTTTTGTCACATTATATGACACACTTCTTTTTGTTTTTGTGATAATGTCATGGCCTTCAAAATAATAAGTGGTAAGCATCCATGGGAACAACATCACATAAAAAAATATTATGATAAGATTGACTAAGAAAATAAGGGCTCTTTTTGTTACCTTAGTCGTATCACCACAATTGAGCCATTGAAGCTTGTAAGGTTTATGGTGTTTTGAAGTGGGATGGTGGAGCTTTTCAAAAAGTGTTACATTGGTGCAACTTCCTCCATCAATGATCAAAGAATAAACCTTCCCGTAAATGGTACACTTGGAGTGGAAATAATTTCTCTTTGAGGATCATCATGTATGACTTCCTTTGTATGGAGGCACATTTGATCAATTATAGTCTTTCCTTTATATAGACAAATTTTAATGGTCTTTTCTTAATGCAACTAGGGTTGCTCTTACTGTTTTTATCCTTCATGTTAAGATTCTTCAAGGTCTAAGTGAGTCATTACCATTTTATTAGGAAACTAAGATCAAATTTGGTAAATCCCTTAACATCTAAAACATTTATTTCCCTTATCTTGCTTGAATTATGTGCTACCCCTTTGCCTTTCCACTATATATCAAAGTTTTGGGGTGTAGAGGGCTGATTCATTTTAAAAATATGCCAAGTGAAAAAGAAAAACATATTTTCAATAGAACCACATGATATTTTGATGTAATACATATACATAACAACCTCTTAGTTTAAATTTAAATAGCCTATAAAAAATTGGGAACTATTCTTGGAGAGTAGTAAATATTGTAGACCTTTTACATAACTTCTAAATTTCTAATAACTTTACTCCTATGTTGAAATATAAATATCCAATTTGATCATAAATTTTAATATTAAAATAGTAATTAAATCTTTTAGCTTAATGATGTGTAAGATTTTATATGAATATCTTCAAAATTGGAGGACCTTTGAATTTGGATTGAACTTCAGCCAAGTCTACTTGAAGTAAAGAAAGGCTTGAAGTTAGACATTTGCAATACTGATTTGAACGGTGATGTTTTGATCTACTCTAAGATCAAAATCACTTCTAAATAGAAATCTCTAATTTCCTAGAGAATTATTCCTGAAGTTCACTCGTCACTTAGATAGGAAGAAGAAAGAAAAGGTTTTGACTCTTGATCCTTGATTGATCTAATGCTCAAATTCATTATAGTCCTCCTTATCAATCAATGAAAAGGTCATATATATTTATATACACATATGACAATGAGACTGAAATTAACTCTCCTTAATTAATCCCAAATCAATTAGCTTAATTATATAAGAGTTAAACTAACACATGTTCATATGGTATACATAATAATTCATAATTACAATGACAAGATATTACAAAGTTTATATAAAATATCGAAGCAATATAAAACCTAATCATGATAATACATGAAATAATAAATAATCAAGCTTCATGTCTTGTAGCTTTGTCTCCAATGCAACTTTGTAACCCCTTGCATTTTCATTGTCTTACACATTGGATATCATTGGTGAAGTCCTCTTCTTGCAAATATATGTAATACCTCCAAGAATCACTTAATAAGATATTATTAAGGTTATTATATAGGTGTTTAAGAATTTCTGAAATAATTGGTACTACTTCTAAATATGCTAACTGTTGACCTTCAACTTGAAAAAAAAATGAGATGGAGATGCTCCTACATCATTCTCCCCTTGTAAAGAAGAATTTGTCCTCAAATTAACATCCCTATTATAAGGAGATAAATCACTAATGTTGAAAATCCTAGAAAATCCTCCATATGATTCTGGTAATTCTAATTCATAAGCATTATTTCCTTTTCTTAATATTTTGGAAGTTCCATATGCTCTTGATATTAGTTTATTCTTTCTTAAGTTTGAAAATCTTTCTTTTCTTAAATGCAACTATACCAAGTCTCTTGGTGAAAATATTTGTATAGTTTTATTGTGTTAGTTTGGTTTTGGTATTTAGCATTATATTTCTCAATATTACTCATTATTTGTTCATGAAGTTTTTTAAATAATTCAAATCTTTCTTTAGCATCATAATTTTTAATATCACATTTTTTCAATGGTAATACATCAATAGGTAAATAAGAATTAACTTCATAGATAACTTAAAATGGAATTGAGTTAGTTATATCGGAAGGACTCCTATTGTTTGCAAATTCAGCATGTGAGAGTTTTATATCTCAATATTTTGTACTTTTATTAACTAACCCTATTAGTAAAGTTTTTAAGGTTCTATTAGTCACTTCGATTTGATCATCCATTTATAGATAATGAGATGTACTAAATAACAACTTAGTACCTAACATATGCCAAAGTATCTTCCAAAAGTAACTTAAAAATTTCACATCTCTATCTGACACTATACTTGAGAATACCGTGTAACCTTACTATCTCTTTAAAATATAAATCTGCCACATGAGTTGCATCATCCGTTTTATTACAAGGAACAAAATGTGTAATTTTAGAAAGTCTATCTACCACCACTATAATGGAATTCTTTCCCTTTTGTGTCCTTAGTAAACCTAAGATAAAGTTCATACTAACACTCTCCTATAGTTGAATAGGTATTGGTAAAGGAGTCTACAAACCTTTATGGAAGAAACTCTTACTATTTTGACAAGTCACACATCTACTAATAATAGCTTATACTAATTTTATCATTCTAGCTAGTAGACATTTTATTATAATATTTTCATAGTTTTATGAATACCAAAATGACCAGCTATAACTTCCCTCATATACTTTCTTAATAAGTAAATCACATACACTAGAACTAGGTATACATAACTTATTAAGTTTGAAAAGAAAGTCATCTTATAGCACATGATTATTTTTCTTACACTCACTATAAACTTAAAAAAAATCTTTATCTTTTACATATAATTCTTTCAACATTTCAAAACCTAATAATTTAGTATCTAACATAAAAAATATCATAGATCTCCTAGAAAATGCATCTCCTATGAATTTTTCTTTACCATCGAAATATTTGACAGAAAACACAAAAGAATGTAAGAAACTAACCCATTTTACATGCCTAGGGCTTATTTTCTTTGGCCCATATAAATATTTAATACCTCATCATCTGAATACAAAACAAAGGGTTTAGGTCTTAAATAATAAATTCATATTTCCAAGCTTCTTATTATGACATATAATTCCTTGTCGTATGTTGAATAATTTATTTTAGCACTATTTAATTTTGCACTAAAAAATGAAATGGCTCTCTTTTCTTGTGAAAGTACACCTCCTATCCCTACCCCATTAGCATCACATGTAACTTAAAACAATTTATCAAAGTTAGAAGAAGATAATACTAGTGCATTACATAGCTTGTTTAAGTCCCAAATGCTTTAGTGGCATCTTCTCCCTAGTTAAATTCACCTTTATTCATAAGATGTGTAATCGGTGTGGCAATAGTCGAGAAGTCTTTAATGAAACATCTATATAAACTTGGTAATCCTTGAAAAATCCTCACCTCATAAATATCTTTAGGTATTGGCCAATCACGAATAACTTGAATCTTTGTAGGATCTACTTTTATACCTTTCCTACTCACAATATATCCAAGGAAAATAATACTAGAAAGCATAAAATCATACTTTTTTTTTATTTTTTTCATATAGTTTAGATTCCTTTAATTTATCAAATAATATCCTCAAATGACTAAGATGATCATGTTCATTTTTACTATACATAAGTATAGCATCTAAATATGCCACAATGAATTTTCCAAGAAAAGTTTGAAGAAATTCATCCATTGATCTTATAAACGAACTAGGTGCATTACATAATCCAAATGGTATAACAGTCCATTCGTAAAGACTGTATTTCATTTTAAAAGCAATCTTCTATTCATCCCCTTATCTTATCCTCATTTGATTATATTTACTCTTTAGATCAAATTTATAAAATACTTGTGCTATACATAATTCATCTAACATGTCATCTAATGTAGACATAGCAAATCTATATTTGATAGTTATATTGCTCACAACTCTAAAATCAATACACATACACCACATACCATCTTTTTTAGGAATAAGTAACGCAGGTACACAACATGGACTCATTCTTTATATCACATATCCTTTTCCTATGAGCTCTTGTATTTATCCCTCTAATTCCTTATCTTTTTTTGGATTACATTTATAAGCAGGTCAATTAGGTAAATATAAACTAGTAATTAAGTTGATAGTATGCTTTATTCCTCTTTTACGTGATAATCTTGGTGGTAAGTCATTAGATTTCATACCCTAAATGTTATCTAACCTTAACCCCAAGTAATTAATATCATAACATAATTTTAATATCTAAAAATTTAATATTTCTATCTTACCTTAAATTCCTAATCCTAAATTCTAGCCCAACCCTAATTTATTTCATATTATTAATATCTTTGCTAACCTTGTAGAACTCCACAAGCTCGAGCTTATGGTATTTTTATTGATTTGACTCATACTACGGATGCATGTCCCACTTTGTAGGTTTGTGATGTAAATGTTGTTATTGGTCTTACCAAATAAACTTTTAGAAAATATGACCCTTTTATAATACATATAATAAGGGTTGGAGAGATCATCCAAATCTTAGATATGGACCTAAGACAAATCCACCAAATTTTAATGCTGATCATAATAATGTTAGGCCTTTCATACCAAATCCACCTCAAAACCAAATTTGATGGTGATATCATTAAGTTTAACATTTTTGATGCTATGAAATACCCTAGTGATGTCAAATTTTTGTGCTCCATTGATAGTGTGGATGTTGTTCATTTAATTCTTCAAGAAGTTATTTATAAGACTCATATGAGTGAATTGTTGCATGAGTTGGATTCTACTAAATCATCAAACTGGGACGTAAAAACCTTAGAAACTAAGCCCACACTAATAAGGTTTAAGGTTCATTATCCTTTCTTAGATTTACCCCTCACTTCTTCAAAACTTCTATCTTCTATTAAGTTAGCACCTAAAGTAGAACTTAAACATCTACTTTTTAATCTTAAGTATGCTTCTTGGGGAACTTGAGACTTTACTACTGATTATTTCTATTTCTATAAATCCAACTCAACCGGATAAATTTTTAAGTATGTTAAGGGAACACAAAGGATTCATAGGATGGACTATTACTAATATTAGAGGAATAAGTCCAACATTGTGTATGCATAGGATTCTCTTAGAAGATGATGCTAAACCAGTTAGAGAAGTTCAATGTATGTTAAACATTCCCATGATGGATGCTATAAAGAATGATATCCTAAAGTGTTTTGATGTAGAATTAATTTATCATATCTCAGACTCTAAATGGGCAAGTCCTATTTATGTAGTACTAAAGAAAATTGGGATCATGGTACTAGAAAATGCTAATGGATAGTCTCACCTGACTATAGTTTCTAATGGTGAGTACTTTTCTAAATCCTCTTGTCATCTTCGTGACGGTAAACACTCTCAAATGGTCTCATAGTCCCATTAAGCATCTTTTTCACCTCCCGAACCTATCCTAGGGCACAAGCCTTCTCGTAAATGGTGATTACATTGGTCATGATGTCTCCTCCATAAATATCCTGGGTGTGAAGATCCAAACCATGTTCAAAGTGATGAACAACCATTCCCTCACTATTGGATATCTTTAATGCAAAAGCGAGAAGCAAGAGAACTTGGTAAAGTATTCCTCAACTAACATATTACCTCGCTAAAGGGTTAAGAACTCGACATGCTTTGCATAACACATGTGAAAAGGGTAGCAGCGCACCCTCAAGGCTGCTAGAAAACCTTTCTAAGTTTCTACTATCTCAATGGCTCAAAGATGGTACCATCTCCACTAATCATCGACCTTTCCTCATAAGTATAATGTAGCAATGTCTACCTTTTTCCCATCTAGATAATCTAAATCGCTAAAAATATTCTTCATCTATCTAATCCATCTCTCCATCACTATTGGGTCCTCAACTCCCTCAAATACGGGTGGGTGATAAAACTTAACCTCTCTGAGCCAAATTTCAACCTGAAAAGGTGTCGGATGTGGCACTAGCGGTTGTGGTTGTGGATTTGCCACTCTCTTAGCTACCACAATGAGAAAGTCCTCCATATGCTCGAGATTGATGTTTTGTGCCATAGAGCTACAAAGAGAAAGTAATAGGGTTATAACCCTAGCAACACATTCAAGGTCACCCATAAGAAGTCTAAACATATCACCAAATTTTGAGCCCATTATTAATGCAACACTTGCACAGAACCAAGTCTTTAACCCAACTCATCACCTTAACATAAATCTAGTTTCATCACCTTCCTTATGCCAAGAACTAAGGCTCAAAATACGTTAGATAAAAAAATAGCTGAAGAAAAAGATAATATATAAAAAAATAAGTTAACGAAAAAGACATTCTCTGTACTACAGAAATATCCAAAATACATCAGAGATATAAGAGTAAAAAAAACCGATCACAAATGAGCACTCAATGGTGCAACATCGGTTTTCCCTTACACTCATCTTTTCCATAAAATATTACAAATAAGGGTTACAAGACTCCCTTAGTCTATCTAAATTTTGGATGACGCTCCTCAAAACCGTTTGTCCACTGCATATAATGCACATACTCCTCTAAAAAGTGATAATATTAGCACGACTTCCTTGTACCGAGTAAACCATGACACCTCTAAAGAGGCAACATGACTATATTTCATATAATAATAATAATAATAGCCAGAAATGCATAATTAACATATAAAGGCACACACAATAACAAGATACAAATCTCATGTAATATCATATGTGGCAACAAAGTCTCATACTCAACACCAACATAATTAAGTATTTCACATCCATATCAAAACACAAAAATATCCCTCTTATAACCCTAGTACAGTACTTTAGTGCACTAGAACTATACCAATCAACCAACCAAATCAACATTAAAACTAATAGTAGGACACAAAGACAACTACTATATCAATAATCCAACACATATCAAGGCTATAAAATAAAATTAATTTAGAATTATTAAATATACTTGAGGAAAGATAATATCAACCCAGGGACACTAATATACACATGGTCATACTGTCTCACATAGGCAACACAATACCCTTATGCCTTTGAACCTATGGGACACAGGTGTACACCTGGTCATACTGTCACAACAAGGTAACACAATACCCATATTCCTCTTAGGTCACTTAATCCTTAAATATTGATCCCACCTAAAAGGTCTAGAGAACTTTTTAGAGTAGATATAGGGCTTTATTAGGACATTGAGACACACCAATGAAAATAAATCAAATCAAGGGTTAAACACATCCTTAGGTTAGCTACCCTTAAGGAACCACCAATCCTAAACTCGAGATCTTCCACTATAAATGTTTATATTTTATGAGGTGATCAAGATTTTCACATAACATTCTATTCCTATACTTAATCATTTTCACTTTATTTCTAATTATTCAAGTCAACTTTAAAGTTAATAGATCAAGCTAGGTCAAATTCAATCCTAAAGTCATACTAAAAATCTACTAAGTTCAACCTATTCCAGTTATTTATCTTCAAGAGCATTATTGTTAAAATGACCAAAATGCCCTCAAAATTCTAATTACCACATTTTTATCCACTTTATTACCATGCTTATTTTACAAGATATTTTTCATGAAAAAGGATAAAATATAATTAAAAATAATTTATCATTCAAGAACATTTCACATTATGATAAAAAGACAATATTACCCCCAAATATGGTCATAACATGATACACATTTAGAACCCTAGCATGAAATTCTAGTATATCAATCATATTCATATTAATTCCACACAAAAAACGATTAGATATGAATCATGGTACATCAAATTTACATTTCTACTCCTATAAACTGTGATACATAATCATCACAATTTAAACATATTTATGCTCTAAAACCAACATGCTATATGTCCAAATTTATCTAAAATGTCCAAGGAACATATTTAACTCATAAGAAGGTCCAACATAAGGCACAACAAAAAAAAATCAATTAAACCCTAACCCTAGATATGCATATTATTTCCAACTATTAATTATATATCAACACATGCATACATTTTCATTTTTAAAATATTGCCAAGAAATATATGGATTTTTAATTTCTAATATGGCATGATATATTATCTCATAGGTCCCAAAATTTACTAAGAATGTACAATTTCATGCTTGCACTTCTTAGTAAAAATATGAGCATTTTGATAATGTCAACCTGCATGATATAATTTTTATCTTAAAAATAGACCTAACATATTTATACAAAAAATTCTACCGTCTACAATGTTGTTAAATGTACTTCCACACCACACAAATTATACCCTAAAAATGCCTTTTCTTAGGCCACCTTAAGCAAGATTGGGATTACTAAAAACCAACAACACAACCCGCACACAGAATATACATATTAGTATCTATACTAAGAAAACATAATTAGATAACAATTAATTGAAATATGGCTAAAATAATATTGGAATTTAAAACTCAGGGTCGTGGGTGGATGGTACAAGTACAACCACGCACCACGCTCGCACAAGGAAACCAACCGGGATTAGGCTCGATGCAAGGGAGGCTGGGTGTTGGAAGTGGAAGGCTCGATGGTATTACATGCACTGCTGAGGCAATAAGTGCACATGCACAAGGAGGGTAGTGGCGCGTTCGGGCGGTTGACAAGGCAAGGGAAAGACACTGGCGTGGTTCGACTAATTTCGTGTGGCGTGATTGCGCAAGGTGGTGTAGGCTGGTAGTGTTGCTGCTTGGGTAAGGTGACCACGATGGGGAAGGCTGGCGATGTGGTGCGAATGGAGAAGGGCGACAAGCGAGGAAGAGAAGAAGGAAGTCAGGAAGGGTCGAGGTGGCACATGAAAAGAAATAGAGAAAGAGGTAGCAAAGAGAGAGGTAAATGGATGGGGGGGGGGGATGAAATGAAGCAGGGGCGACGGTGGAGGTCGAATGGCTGACAGCAGCCAAGGAGCAAGGCGGGGAGGTCCGAGGAGAGGCTCGACTGCTGGGGCGATGGCAAGGCGAGGTAGGAATTGATGGTGGCGGTTGCTCGATGAGGTATGGCACGAGCTAGTTTGCGAGGCAAGGATCAAAATCGACGAAGGGAGGAAGGGGTATTGCTTGCTGGGGAAAGGCCAATTGGTGCCGGTGAAAAGGAGCCAGGTGCACAGAGCTAGTTCGAATGCATGCAGTGGTCGAGGGCCAAAAAAAATGGAGGGGAGGGTGATGCAGGGTTGAAGATGGTTAGAGAAAAGGGAAATTATAAAAACGGATGCAGGGCTGCGACTGAGGAGAAGAGAACGAAAGGAAAGAAAACATAAAGGAAAAGAAGGGGACGATCGAGCAGGGAACAAAAATAGTTGCAGGCTTGCGTGCGAATAGGGAAGGAAAAGAAACCAATTGCTGGAGAGGCAGGCGATGGTGATGGAACGAAACAGAGTACAGTCGAAGGCAGGAAGAAAGAACCAGGCAGGGCGTGTTCGGTGAGGAATCAGATGATGGTGATGGAACGAAATAGTGTCGGGGGCGAAGGTAGGGTCGTGACGGGTGAGAAGTCAGGTTGGCAAGAGGTACGGAAAAGGAAATGTTTGGCAGAGCGTGTGTAGCCACATGGGAAAGGATGTAGGTGTGCAAGGCTTGTTTGGTTTGGGCCGGTTGGGTTTCGACTTAGGGGGGATGGGGATCTAGTTTAGTTTAGGTTGGGTTTGGGGATAAAATAATGATAAAATATTAAGGTTACAAATATTTAATTAAATAATGAATTAAAAATTAAATAAATAATATCAAATAATTTTAAAAGATTATTAAATACTAACAAGAAATTTTTTATCCACTTAATATTTTATTATTAACATTATCATCGTCATCATTATTATAATTATTGTGATTATTATTATCATCATCTCTATTATTATTATTATTATTATCATTATCTATTCTTTAAATATTAATCTACTAGTCCAGATTATAAACAAAAAATTAATAAATATAGTAATATATGCATACAATAACATCTAATCCTAAAATAATTCTACACTTAATTACATATAATAATTAAATTTTAAATTACAGCATCTAAATCAGGGTTTAAATAAAATAGGTATTACAAAATCAATTCAATAGTCGATTGTGGAATAAGGTAATGGCAAGAAAAGTGTGGAAGAACCAAAGTAGTATTGTGCAATATGATGGGTTTAGCAGTTTAATTAGTAGCGTTGCATTGTAGTCATGAATTGTAGCACGCAATAAACAAAATTGAGCATGAAAGGGGTAAAAACAATGGAGGCATGTAAGGAGGGGTCTGTTGTAGAGTAAAAATGGGGATGGCATGAGGAGAGAAAATGGCAGGAGTGAATTGTTAAATTAGGCTTAGTTTATTTTAATTTTAGTTAAGTTAGGTTAGAGTATCTTATTAGAAAATCAAATTAAAAAAACATCGGTTAAAGTGAGAGTTAAGGAAAAATGAGAAAAATAATTAGGATAAATAATTTAAGAATTTATTTATGTTATGATTTAATGGTTAATAAAAATAATTATTTTAAGGTTATATTTTGAATAAAATACTAAATAACTAAAAATAAAGGTTATAAAATTTCAAAGTATTACACATATACTACATTTGAATAAAAATTAAAATTATTTTAGGTTTAATTTGGTTTAATTTTGTATGTAAATTAAATTTAGTTAAGAAAATTCATAATATGATTTCCATTTTTACCTTAGCTTTTTCTCATTCACCTTTTATAAATCTGTCTTCCTCCCGTTGTTACTTGTGAAAAACTTTCTATTGAACAGTGTGATTGGAATTTGAAGGCTTGTTGTATCATCTCCTAAATAAAGTGAATAAATCACTAGAATGACTCTATTTACTTTAATAAGGAAGTAATTTTCTCTTTCTTTTGTTTTCATTTTGGTATTTTTCAAAAAAAAAAATTTAATGCTTTTTATGAAAAAAAAAGATTGGAATAACTTTAAGCTTTTACAAACGGTAATAGATCATGTTAGATGAGACAAAGTATTAATTCTTAGATTTAGGTTCGAAACAGACCTTTTAGTATAATTGCCGATATTTATCAAATATCAACCAAAGTTATTTGTTTAAAGTTATATTATTGTTGTTAGAACTTAAAAATGATTTAAGCAAGAATATATTTTATTTGGACACATTAATATTTGACATAATATATTTTAGTATTATAAATTTAAATAAAAACTATTTAGATATATTTATATTTTAAATTTTATTTCAATTGATTACCTAAACAAGGAACCAAATAAAGTTAAGAATATGAGTTATTTTTATTTTCTAATTATTTAAATAAAACTTAATTAAAATTATATATATATATATATAATTATTAAAAATAAAAAATATTAAGTCAAATATCAAATAATCTGATCAGGATTCACTAGCTCTTTATATTTTTAATTTTATTTGATTTCATAAAATTAAGAGTAAAGAATAATCTTCATCGAAATAATATTCTTAAAGAATAATGGGTCACAGTCGTACAAACCGAGGGACGGGTGGATAAACACAGCGCCACCAAGGCGTCCTTGGATTCTTCGCCGTTCCGCACACAATCTTACTCATCACCAAATTTTGAACAGAAAGATAAGCTTGAAGGTATGCCTTGTCTGCACTTTATAAAAGGAATCTATGCAATACGAAAGTGACATCTTGAGAGAGGGGGGGGGGGGGGGGGAGAATGCCTTACCTATGTACACTTTACCAAAAGGCGAAATACGCTGGTTGGGATGTTAACGAATCGAATCGAACCGAGTCGGGGTAGGTTTGAGCTTGACTCATTTATTAAACGAGCCTAAAAATAAAGCTTAAGCTTAGTTTGTTTATAAACGAGCCGAACTTTTAACGAGTCGAGCCTAACTTTTAACGAACCGACTCTCGAGCTTTGGTGCTAAACGAGCCGAGCTCACGAACTTTTGCATTCTAAACGAGCTCGAGCCTAAATTTATTAGGTTCAAGCTTGATTTGTTTAATAATCGAGCCGAGCTCGAGCCAAATTTTTAAGCTTGTTTAATAAGCGAACCGAGCCGAACCGAGCCATTAACGAGCCGAGCTCAAAAAACTCGCGAGCCGGTTTGGTTTGTCAACAACCCTACCTCTGGGGCTTCCGTCGCCTGCCCGACAATTTTGAAGAAGATAAATTACGATAATTTAACAATTAAAAATACAGCGATCTTATTCTGTAGTATTTATAAGAAATTATTTCTACATTAAAGGGTTAAAATTTTCACATTGTAACTGCCACGAATATCGAACCTGATTCACTTGTACTAACTTATCGTACCTCAACCGTTGAGCTAAGTCCGTACGGGAACCTTACCTATATACACCATTATACGGAAACGGAGACAAAAAATATATATATATATATATATATTTTAAAAATTATTATCTATATTATTTAATTTTAATCATTAATAATTCTTTTAATAAAAAACTAATTAAATAATACTTTTTACATAAAAATATTAATTAAATAATTTTAATAAAAATTTTAATCCCGAAACGTTTCTGGAAGAGAAACGTTTCCAGGAATCACTGTCTATATATATATATATATATATATATATATATATGTATATTGTCGGCCATAGCAATAGCAAAAAAGTGATGAGACTGGCAGTGGAGTCGAAACTGGGTATGAAGCCAGCACATTCGATCATCTTCGTCTTCTTCATGATTGGTGCAGCATGTTCAGCTTCTTCGCGCAAGATCCTGAGTTCAGGTGCTGTTTCTTTTACAAGTTTATTATCGCCTATTCTTGTTTTTATGTAGAAATTTTTTTTGTTGGACCTGCAAAAATTACAAGCACGACACAAATCGATTTTGCGAGGAAAAACGAGGAAAAGCATGGCTAAATACGATATTTACAAGCCACTGCCCAGCAGACCGCCCCCTCAACTTCTTCTTCTTTTGTAAATAACATGGCGTTTTATTGGTCTTGTTTTCATTAATCTGATTTTATCTGGAAAATTTTAATATGTTATTATTCTACTAATATTGATGTCATAATTTTATTATTATTATTATTATTATTATTGCTTTTATATTATTTTCATTGTTATCAAGATACCAAAAACTTAGTTGACAAGTCCTGAAAATAAATATAGCTTAAAATGAAAAAAAAAATGAACAAAACAAGATAACTTAATGATTTTTTTTATTACGTAGAGATTTTAATTGAAATATTCAAGGCATAAAAGCATAATTGCTACCGGCATCATCACAATAAAATTCTCCCACCTTTAAAAAAGAGGTTGAAATACTTGTGAATTATTTTCCTAGGCTATTCCAAAGGACTACAAAGATTTATCAAAGCACCTCCTTCCTAGTCCTACAACCTCTAAAGATTACTACCCCACCTCAATTAACGTCACTCTTACCCAAACATATTCAGACATAGATCAATATCACCCTTAACGAAAGCCTACAAGTCACCTACACATAGATTATTAGTATGTTGATGTATCGAGTAAATAAGATATCTCTTATAGAGGTGGCCTTATAAAGGTGGCATGTACTACATAGGGCGTGACATAAAAATAGTAAATCATGCTTACACAAAACATGTTATCACAAATATGCAAACATCTCATAGTATCATGCTCAACTCATATCAAATACTATACTCATACTCTACACTATGTTTGGTGGATTCTCTACCACAAGCTAATCTAATATATATAATTAGCACAACTTGTACAATAAGCATAAGTGGACTGTCTACCACTAGATGACCTAATATAGATAGCTAATACAACTCCAAGTTTGATTGAAACCACTAGCTAACCTAATATAGATAGTTAACACAATTCAAAAGTAAGGTAGACTAAAAACACCTACAGATCCAATATAGATATCCAATACAACTTAAGCTAAAGTGGACTAAAATTACTAGCTAACCTAATATAGATAAATAATACAACTTAATATAGGGTGGACTAAAACCACCAGTTGACCTAGTATATGTAGCCAACACAACTCAAGATAAGGTGAACTAAAGCCACTAGCTAATTCAATATAGATAGCTAACACATATTATAAATAAGGTGGACTAAAACCACCAATTGATCCATAGAGGAAAGTCATCATGTAATTTCATTATATTCTACTTTAATCAAGAATGTCTTATTCAAAGCTATCGCTTAATCTCATGTCATGCATCCACACTTCAGTCAATTATTGCCATTTTAATCATGATTTCAATAACGTCAAAGGTAAAGCAAGGGAGTTAACACTTAAGGATAATTCTAATAAAATACAATAAAAAATCACAAGTAAACCAATTGACTAGTCCTACAAACTAGTGGAATGGTTTATGAAATATGTCAAGAGAAAATAATGTAAAATAGGTAAACTAATCAACTAGTATGGGAAAACAAGTCGATCAGTGCCACCAATAGACTAGTCAAAATCCTAACTAGCTAATTGGTGCCCTACTAAAATACTTAACAACTTTTAGTGAACCAGTTGACTGGTAGGTCAAGACTAGTGAACCAGTTTTATCCTACACCAGTTGGTTGGTTCCGCTAGGAAAAACACAATTAAAATCCTTACATGCTTCCAAATGAAATCTACATGCATCTATAACTCATGAAACTTTTCAGAATTCACTT
Source organism: Tamarix austromongolica (assembly GCA_039764185.1). Taxonomy (NCBI): domain Eukaryota; kingdom Viridiplantae; phylum Streptophyta; class Magnoliopsida; order Caryophyllales; family Tamaricaceae; genus Tamarix; species Tamarix austromongolica. The sequence goes on from CM077815.1 coordinate 54,214,600, forward strand.
ATAACTTTAATGGTTCATAAATTAACACCCAAACCACTAAATTATGCAATAATCATGCTACACTCAACTTCATGGTTTTTCATTTAAAAAAAACCAAACCTATCATGCTCTCTAGGAAAATTTAATGCTTTTAACCACTTAATAATACTTTTAATTGAATTTAAATCATGAAAATTATGCTAGAAGACAATTAACACATAGCACATAGTATATTATTCGACATCCACAAGGTCTGAAAAAATTTATCTATCAAGCAAGTCTTAGCACAAATAGTTTAGAAAACATTTAGAAAATAGTTTAGAAATTAAAAAAAAAATAAAATATAGAGAAAAAGAAAGAAAGAAAAGTAAATAAGGAAGAGAACGAGAACACTTGAAGATTTTTTTTAATAAAAAAAGGAGAGAAAGGCTGCAATATGGGTTTGTTGGAGATTTATCTTAGCACAAATGAGAGAGCAGAGGGGTCTGGTTAAGATAAAAAAAGGTGAGAGATCAAGTGAATGGTTGGTACTTGAGTGAAGAGGGAAACAAGGGTAGAAAGGGTGGTAATGGTGTAGGATATGACCAAGGGATAAGGTGATTTATATGAGATCTAACTTGGGTCTTGCTAGGTTTTGGTTTTCTTAGTGAAGAACAACTAAAAAACCAAGAGGTAGAAATGGGGAAAAGGAAAGTGATAAAAATTAATTTTTGGTAACTCTTTAAATCAATATTCGAAAGAAATACCTAAGGTATACAACTCTTAGCATAAATTTTGTAAGATTTAGCAAGAAACTTCAACTCTTGCACTTTAGATGAAGGGGAGAACTCTCGGTTTTGTGAGAGGAAAAGAAGGGAATCCAAAGATGAGTTATTTTTTCATTTCATGCCATCCTAACACTTATAGAAGAAGTATAGGATTAAATACTACAACTTAACTAAGTAATACTTGCATTTAGATCCTAATAGGGTAAAAAATCATGATAAGATTCCAACCTATGTGTTTTGGTTAGGAATATTTTTGAATCTCCTAATCCACAAATTCACATGATACAAGTTATAACATAAATATTAAATATAAAGAAAGATAAGAGACCCCTTTCAATCTTGTAAGCAAGAAAAAGAAGTAAGAATGTCTTCTAGAATTCCTTACTCTTCCCCAAATCTGTATTGTTCTTTCCACATGTTGAAAATGACTTGTGATCCAAGGTGAAAGTGACTTGCGGCCGAATTGTGTAGCTTTTAAGAGAGATTGTCTTGGCTAAGATTTTAGGGTTGTATGAGGTAGAGATTACCAAGGAAAAGAAGGGTTCAAAGTGAAGGGGAAATGCTTACAAAATTGTGGCTTAGGGTAGTGTTTTCAGTTCTTAAAGGAAAAGAAGGAAAAAAGAAAGAAAAAGATTTTACATGGCTTACATGGCTAGGGATTGATTGATAATTAATTTGTTCAAGTAAGAAGGGTTTTGTGATTTTCAAATATAGAAAAATTAATGGCTAGATTATGATCCTCAAATGTGGATGCTCTTACATTATCCTCTCCCTCTTGAAAACCAACCTCGTTGTCTTCAAATGGCTCATCATGAATATAAGGAAGCAGATCTCTCACATTAAATGTGTTCGAGATATCCTCCACATCTTAGGGTTGCTCTAACCTATAAGCATGATCACAAATCTTCTCAATAACTTTGCGAGGACCATCACTTATAGGCATGAGTTTGTTCTTCCATTTACAAGGAAACCACTCATTCCTAAGGTGAAGCCAAACTAGGTTTCTTGGCTCATACAAGTATTATTTCTGATGCTAGTTTGCATTATTCTCGTTCATCTCCTATACCTTCACAATTTTGTACCTCATCTGTTCATGAACTTTCTTCATGGCCTTATCCCTCTCTTGTGCTTTAAATTTGGTGTGGGATTTAATAGGAAGAGGTAATATATCTATAGTAGTAGTAATTTTCACCCGATATACTACTTCAAAAGGTGAGTATCTTATAGTATACGTTGTTGAACGGTTGTAGAAAAATTCAACATGTGAAAGCTTGGTGTCCCAATCATTTAGGTATTTGTGAACCAAGATTCTAAGGATCATTGTGAGGTTTATTTTGGTGACCTTGTTCTGCCCACCGGTTTTTTGATGGTAGGTGGTACTAAATAGGAGTTTGGTACCAACCTTCATAAGGTCTTCCAAAAGTAGCTAAGAAACTTTAGCATCCCTGTAAAAGATAATAAACTTAGGAATAACATTTAGCCTAACTATTTTCTTAAAGAATAAATTGGTTATATAAGAGGCATCATCCATTTATAACATGAAATGAAATAAGCCATCTTAGAGAACCAATCGACCACCACCATTATAGTATCATTTTGCCTTTGTGTCCTAGACAATGCTACAATAAAGTCCATACTTACATGATGCCATGGTTGATGTGGGATGGGTAAGGGAGTGTAGATTCCTTGGTAGAAGTGAATCTTGTACTTTTGACAAGTGACACATCTAGCTATTACCCTTTGTACATCTCCTACAAGTTTGTGCCAATAAAAATAATCACTAAGTACGCCTATGGTCTTGTTAATGCTTAAGTGTTTACCTAGTCCTCCTCCATGCATTTCCCTCACAAGAAACTCTCTAGTGAAGTGTTTGGGAATGCAAAGGTTATTTTTCTTGAAGAGGAACCCATCTTGGATGATGAATGACCCGCCTTCTAGTCTTGGTCCTTAAAGTAGCATCCAAAGTCTTCATCTTCCTTGTAGAGTTGTCTAACACTCTCAAACCCCACTGCCATAGTTTCTAACAAATAAAACATAAAATATCTCCTAGAGAGTACATTAGCTATTACATTTGTTTTACCATTTTTATGTTTGGCTATAAAGGAAAATGATATTAAAAATTCTACCCATCTTGCATGCCTTGGATTAAGATTGTGTTGGACATTAATATAATTTAGTAATTCATGATCTGTGTATAGCAAAAATTGTTGTGTCCTCATGTAGTGTGGCCAATGATCAAGGGCTCTTACCAAATCATAGAAATCCTTATCATAAGTGTTGTACTTCACCTTAGAGCCATTACAAGCCCTCCCCTCATTATCTTCTAGTAACAATAATAAGTAGATTACTTTACCCTTCACCAAGGCTTTATCTAAACAATTTTCACCTATTAATAAAGAATTTTTACAACTCATATGAATATTGATAGGCTAGGTAGTCAAAGGCGCGAGAATAATCTTCTTCTTAGAAAACTACAAGCAATAGGTATTCCTTCTTCCATCATGCATGACACTTATATCAAATTGCCAAAGGAATCCTAAAAGCAAGTGGCAAGCATCCATTGAAACCACATCACATATAATCTCATCATGATAGGTCTTTCCAATGGAATATGACACTTCCACTTGCCTTGTCACCTCTACCATATTACCATCAATGAGACATTATAACTTGTCTAACCTACTATACTTTGAAGTAGGAAGACTAAGCTTCTCTACTAAAGTACAAGATGCAACATTAACACAACTCCCTCCATCCACTATAAGAGAACATATTTTCTCAAGTATGGTGCACTTTTTTTGAAAACCACAGAATCCGAAATATTCAATTATCTTCCCATACCAAGTGTGAGGCTCTTGTTTGAGGCCATAGAGTGCCTTCTTAAGTCGACATACATAATGAGGAAACTTCTCAGCTACGAACCCTTGTGTTTTCTCCATGTATATATCATGATCTAACTTACCATGAAGGAAAGTGTTTTTACATCAAATTGCCAAAGAGTCCAACCTTTTCCTGCAGCCAAAGAAATAATGGTACGAACGATAACCATTTTTGCAACATGACTAAATGTCTCATTGTAATCCAAGTCGTACCACTGAGAAAAACCACGACCAACTAAGTGAGCTTTGTGCCTTGCAATAGTTCCATCTACTGCCTTCTTTAGCTTGTAAACCCACTTACATGTAATAAGATCAGCACCCTTTAGCTTAGGTACAAGATCCCAAGTAGCATTCTTCGTCAAGGCTGCAATTTCATCTCCCATTGTAGCTTCCCAATCAGGCTTCCCTTGAGCTTCAAAATAGGATGCATGCTCATTTTCAAAAGTATCTGCCATCATAAAGCAAGAAAGAACAGTGCACTAATTTAACTGCACTTCATACTCATTTAAATGACTAGGTAGCTTCCTTGCCTTATCATCCTTCGCGGCATGGCTTCACCTTGTGAGGAAATAATTTGAGGGGACTTCAATCTTCCCCTTTCGCTAGAGTCAATTTGTGTAAGAATAGACTTAATATCAGAGTTAGTAAGAGGACCAAATTTTGAGTTTTCTCCATGTGTAGAAGTAGGATATAAGGTAGAAATCTCATCAAACACCACATCATGAGAAATAACAATCTTCTTCATGATATGATCCAAACACTTCCAACCTTTCCTATGAGCATCATACCAAACAAACACACATTTCCTAGCTTTCGGGTCTAGCTTAGTACAATGATGCTTAGGAATATGAACATAGCAAGGAGAATCAAAAATTCTGAAATAAATCACATTATGTTTAATTTCATAAAGCATATCAAAGGAATACTTTGAGGTACTGGCCATGGAGGGAACTGATTAATTACATGGCAAGCACATTGTATAGCTGTTGCCCATAGCTCTCTAGGAAGATTTTTATCATATAGCCAAGATAAAGTCATTATTGTAAAGTGTGCTAGCTTGGGCTCAGCAACCCTATTTTGTTGTTGGGTATCTGGACATGTTATCTAATGATGAATACCATTCTCCTTACAGAATTTTGAAAATTTACGAGATAAAATTCATCCCCATTATTGGTACACAAACACTTTATGACTGACCCAAACTCCCTTTCTACCATAATCTTAAATTGCTTAAAGTGGGTGAGGGCTCCACTCTTGGTTTCCAAAAAATACACCCAACTGTAGCGGGAGTAATCATCCACAATTCCCGTCATATAGCGGAAGCCACTAAAACTTGGAGTTCTGGTTGGTCCTATAAGATCAGAGTGCACAAGCTAACACACTGCAAAAGTACAATTCATAGACTTCTGGAAAGGGAGACAATGTGATTTACCGTATTGACAACCAGCAAACACTTCGTTTACATGCACTGTTTTGAAGAAAGGAACACCTTCGAGCAGCTTGTTTGTTGATATCTGCTGTAGTAATTGATAGCTAACGTGCCCAAGTCGAGCATGACAAATTGAAGCACTAGTATTTTTTCTTTCCTTTTCAACATAAGCATCACTCGTAGACAGAATGTATATTAAAATCTTTCTTCCAGCAAGCAGAACATCAGCATCAACACTCTTAAGATTACCAAGTATTTGTACGTTATCAGGACCAAACAAAATGTACTTACCCGAATCAGTGATCTAGGAAACCGGGGCAAGATTCTTCTTTAAGCTTGGTACTTGATACACATCTTCAAGAGTAAGGGCACTAGCATCTATATTTATAGCCTTGACATTATAAATTCCTTCTTTCATCATTGGATGTATTGAATTATCTGTAGTAACAATCACTCCCCTACTCAAATGGGGACAAACATGTGAGAGTATTGTGGCATCAATAGTAGCATGATGTGAACAACTCGAATCAACTATCCAATTTTGCTTCTAATTAATGCAACCAGTAGCATCTATATCTGCGTCGTTGTCATGCATAATAGAAGCCATGTTGTCCGGTTGATTAATTACTTCAACATAGAGACATTTCTCCCATTTTGCTTCGTCAGCATCCTGAGTTTCATGTACTGCATTTGCATATGATTTTGTGAGTTTAACACGACAGTTTGGCTTAATATGCCTTGGTTTTCCGCACCTTTTGCATACGATCTTTGCACAACAGTTTACCTTTATATGTCCTACCTTTCCGCATCTATAACATGATTTAGAGGAGTTTGACGACTCTCCCTCAGCCTTTTGCTGCTTACCAACCTTTTGAGAGTGTTTATAAGCATTATTGTTCTTCTGTTTGTCTTTCACATATAGTGCATCCTCAACATCAAGAGACTTTCCACATATCTGTTTAACCAAGGCTTCCTGGTTAGATAGTAGATTCTCCAACTCAATAATAGATGGCTGCTTCGGCCAACCTTGAACAGATGAGATGAATGGCATGAAATCCTTCCTCAAACCACCAATCAAATAGCATCATAACCTAGCATCACTTATAGGTTCTATGTTGTCCAATTCTGAAATTTCTGCACACATTCGTAACCTTTAGAAAATAATTACATACAAACATATTACCTTGAGTTAAAGAAGCAAGCTCATTCTCAAGGTATTGAAGTCACATGGTGTTTTTCTGAGTAAAAAATCTTTCAAACGTATCCCGAATTTCCTTCGGTGAATCCAACTCACGAACATGATCAATAAGTTCCTTACTAATCGAAGTCTTGAGTGCAAACAAAGCCTTCCCACACTTTATCTTCCATTTCCGTCTATCATCATCATGCTGGGGAGTATCATCTGGCTGTTGATCATCACTAGAGACAAGATTTCATAAATATTGACCTTGAAGGTAGGCCTCTATACGTAGTTGCCAATATTGATAATTAGTACCGACAAGCATTTCAACTGTCCTCTATTTTGTTATACAGCATCATCAATGACACTGTCTTTAGAGCAACAACATCCAATTTTGTTGATGATGCTTTAAAGCAAAATGCTTGTTTGTTTGAAACTAAGTGCATTGCGTTGGATAGGTTATAACAAATATGCACACAGTTCAATTACAGGAGAGAAGTATGAGATGCGGCATCGAAAGTAGCAACTGCGCTCAGAATCATACGGGAAGTGTTCTGGTACATGAAATCAACATTACACATGCTCGCCGCAGCAGTGCTGGCACAAGAGGGACACGCAGTGTATCAGGTGGTCATGAAAACGGAAATGGCGGTTCATCATCAAGGTCACCAGGAAATGCAGGCAATGTTCCTGTATATGCAGCAGGTGCTGCAGGTGGACGTCATCACCGTGGAGCCAGCATCCGTAATCAGAGCAGCAGATTCCTCACTCTGGTTGCATTAATCATGGCCTCACTTATCTTTCGATCTGCATAGTAATGCGGGCTGTACAAAGGTGAAATGAAACACGCGGGCATGTAATATATATGTATCTACAATCGTGACAGATCCTGAACTACTCTGAAACTCGTGTTCCGGGGACATGTGACATGCATCAATGGTATTTGTGATGGATATTAAACTTCTGAGCATGTAAAGACAACCAAAATATCATGTCTGAATGACTACTGATCAGCATCCAGCAGTCATGAATCAAAACATTACTAGGGTTATCAGGCTCGCGGAGCTATTGTCATCCGCTACAACAATAGTCTATTAGAGCTAGTCTGGAGATAGATGTGACATAGAGATACGACCCAAAATGCGACTCAATAGAATATTATTTGTGGATAAAAGAAATAATAGCGAGCGTGATGAAAAGCAGACTCCGTAAAGCTAGGTAGTTGTCCTGCCACTACCTCCACCCCACCACAAAAAATAAAATAAAATGAAGACGAGAACTAAATGATAGTTTCAGTTTCACATAGGCCATGCCTAAATTAATTGTGAGTAAGACGAGAACTAATGGTGCCGGTGACAATTTTTTGTCCAACAATGGCTGCCAATTTTCTATCAGAACAAAATCAGCAATCCTCAACCAATTCCGAGTTCTCATACTGTGGAGGCTCAAAACAGACACAAAATACGTGCTTCATGCCCCATGGTCACCTAGATTGGTGGATAAACTTTCAACAAAAGAATAAGAATGACAAAGGAATGGCAACGGCACAAAACGAAGTATTTGGTTCTAGTAGGTCAATTAGGATGCAGTGATGAGAGGTGGATTTGATATTCTCTGGGCTGACGATGATTTAGGTAAAACCCTCCCATCTCTCCTTTGCGCCCATCTCTGTGAACTTGATGCTCTCATCCATTACCTTATTAATCCCGTCTTTCTCACATAAATTTATTTCTTCCAGTCAAATGATAAAGGCCTAAATTGCTTTGTATTGATCTATCGTCAATTTTATCTCTTTAGGAAATTCTCACCAAGGAGATAATTGGGCATATCATTGAGAAAACAGACTCGGCCATGTGGATGGTTTTGGCCCTAGGGATGTTGACCTTACAAACAGCTCCATGAAATGCCAAATTTGATTATGGAATGCAACACTTGTTCCCAACTCTTATTTTTTTTCGGCATTATCCTCGGGTGACTTCATTGTGAAACCTGTTGACAAGCCTAGTATCAAGTATAAATATGCTACGAACAAAGGGTAGAGCAAGAGGTAAGTATAGGATGTGAATATAATGCTTACCTCGCACATTGTGTTGTGTGCCCAACCCTTCAGTTATAAGGTTTTATGTTGAGTCACTGGGATGGTTTTAGAAAACTGGTATTTCATGTAGATGATAAGGTTAAGAGGCGTGATCATGAGCATCTTCAGCCGAATGTTATCTACCCAACACAGACGGCGAGAGCAACTTATGATGCGGTAGATGCAACTGCTATAGCGCTTGAGATATCATCCTAAGAGATAAGCTAATCAATGTAGGAACGCATTCTTCCCTTATGAGATCCCTTTAGGTGTATTTTGCTTCTTTCATGCCATGGTCAGGACAATGTTCCCCACTGATCTTCGGATTCTATGATCAGATAATAGAGGAGAATCTATGAACCATGAGTTTCAAGAATGTTTCTGTCGCCATGCTTGATGAAACTACAAGTTCGCGCACCGCTTGCAGAAAAGGGTTGCTGATGGCAGAAATAAAACACATCCTTGAAACAACTCGCTCACTTCTTGCGCCTCGTCCTATTTTTGGCCAAATTTGTTTCTTCAACAACTCATCAACTAAAAGCGCACTCAAATCTTGAAGTTTTTTTCCCACCTCTGTATATCTTATTCACTCACGTGTTATTAACTAGTCCTTGTTTGTAAACACCAGCATACCAAACATAATCCTCGTGCGCTCCGATGGACCTTTTCCTTGGTTATGCATCACGCATACAAAGTGAGAGGTAATTGCATCAATAATCTATGTTGATGGCATATTATTACAAGGAATGATTGAGAAAAAAAATATCAAAGTAGCTAGATCCAAAGACGACATCTTCATATCTCACTCTTGATATATTATATGAGATAGGATGGTTGTTCAAAACCATTGAATTGGCAAGATGCCAAATAAAAATAACTACTAGGGTATAGGCTAGTTGGAAAGCTTATATAGAATATTACATTTGTTATAAACATTGAAAGTTATTGTATGCATGCCCAAGTAAGAAACATATGTAGGTTGTCACTAGGATTCTTCAATATGTGAAAGTCATCACCTGAAAAAGGGCTTGTTTTCTTGAGGAACTACCATATCATTGTTGAAGGATACACTAAAAACCCGAGTCATAATACTTCATGCTCACTAGAAGTAGGAAGCATAAGCTAGTAGCATTATCGAGTACAAAACCACCATTTTGAAGGATGACTAAAGGTCTTTGTGAACTTTTATGACGCCACAGGCCAGTAACCAACTACGCCTCAAGCTATGGAATGAAGTTGATTTGTTGTCGAACCAAAGAAGAGGAAGCGGATAGGCATTTTACAAAAGTAGAATCTTTATACGGAGATAGTTCGACTTAAATATATGAAGGCAAGGGATCAACCTACCGAATACTCACAAAGGCCATATATATGAGACTTCAATAGCTTACTTGACAAATAGCCCTCAAAGATGTGTATACGCCAATTTGAAGGGGTGTATGAGTGAGTTGACAAGAGTCCGCGATTCAAAATTATATTCAGGGAAATCAATGAGAAATATTCTAAAATTCATTAGTGAAGTAAAAAAAAAAAATATGTGTGTGTGTGTGTTTTTAATCTTATCTTTAAATCTTATGCGTTCGCAATCAAGTATATGTATATATGTGTGTGTCTTCTTTGAATATAAAAATAATTTTTTTTTGGAATAATCAAACGAAAAGTGGACATAATTGAATCAAGTGGTTTTATAACAAGTGTCATAGGGCACTTGTTAAAGTTACTAAACACCGGAATAAGGCTACCATTTAATAACACCAACTACTATGCACATTTGTAATCAAATTTCTAATTATACTGTTTTTTGAAATAAATTAAAGCCACAACTTAGGCATATCCTAGACAAACTATTTAATCATATGAACCATCTTCTATTTTCGATGTTTGTATTTAATGGTTCAAATAATCAGGCACATTGCTCCTTCGTATTTAATTATTACATTAAGCATCTTCCATCGTCAATGTTTCTATTTAACGCTATCCTTTGTATTTAATGTTTGACCTTTTCTCCTAAGCATCCATTGGTTTGTGTTTACTTCATATTTAACTATTGCATTAAGCAGCAGAGTTGGCTTGAATTTATTGCTGCAAGTGCTTGCTGGGGGCCTGGGGCTCCTTGGGTACGAGAGTTGGCCGGGAATTTTTCAATTGAATATTTTGGCAAAAACTTTAATATATATAATAAGAGAGACAACCTTCTTGCCATGAAAATAGTTGAGATGTAGCTAAGCACAAAAATCATGCTCTGTCCTTCCAGATCCTACTCATAAATATAACAAAATTATAATTCTTGCGGCAGAAGATAAATCACAATAGAACAAATATACAATGATTTCACTGCAAAAGAGAAATTCTAAAAGTTAATCATTACAACCATGAACCAAATTTAAGGCTCAAAGCTAGTTGGTAGTTCACAAAGTGAAAACTATGAATGTAATTGAAATAAAATGCTTATCGTAATACCCTATCCTTAAATCTTTCAAAATATGTTTAAAATTTATCTTGTTAATAAATAAAATAGATTTGTTTTGGAACAGACTTGGAAAATGGTGTAAGGTGGATGCCTTAGGAGTGTCGGTCGATTGATGGTACCACTGAATGGGGACAAATCCATAAAATATACACTTTACGAGGCACATGTCAGTCGACTGATGCCTACGATTTTTGAGGTCTATTTCTATTTTTGTTTCAATTCTTGCTCAAATATTTTCAAATCTTCTATATTTTTAAATGTTTGTGTTATTAAGCAATTTAAGGTGTTTAGGGAATATTTTCATATATTTAGATTATTAAACCATTTTATTTAATTAAAGTCTCTTGAAAAGCACTTTCAGTTTTGCCTATCTACACTTTCCTTACCTCTCTCCTTTGCTCTTAGGCTTCACATGTAGGTCATTGGGGCTAATTTCCTTAGCCTACCATACCTACCTTGGTTAAATTTTTATGCCACCAACTCCATACTTCATCATTTCAAGCCTTACACCTTTATCCTCACACTCCACCATCTCTTTCACTAAGTCAACCATCTCCCTCTCTCATCCTTCTAATTTTTGTGTATTAGGATAGGTTGGAGCCTCCCTCTTGATTCATTCCTACACTTTCCAACCTTTTCTTTTCCTTTCTTTCTTTCTTTCTTTTTTTTTGAGCGAAATTCTCTAAGTGTTCAACTTGTTCTTCCTCTCCCTTCCTTTTTTTCTTATCTCATCATAACCCCTTTATTGTACTTCTTCTAATGTTCATCTTAATTATTTTTTTGTTTTATCTAAACAAAGGAGGATTAAGGTAGAGAAAAAGGGTTGAACATTTTGGTTTCTCCTCTTGGCAAGACCATCTTTGGAGTAGTAGGTTTGGTATATCTTTTCTCCTTCTTCTTCCTTTCTTCTAATTTCTATTAGTTTTGATTTAAGTTTCAAATGGGTTTCTAACTATTTTGATTCATGATCCTCTTAGGAAATCAATAGTATTGTTAGGAACCATCAAGCTAGGGGATTTTCCCCTTTTAATAAAGGATTTTTACTTAAGACATCCGTATATTTAATATGATCAAGAGCTTTTGTTGTTAATTATGGCCTTATGATCTTGGTGTGTCCCACATCAATCATGTGTGAATTAAATCTCTGATTTTGAAGCATGTGGTATGATTCATGTTTCCTTTGGTAGTTTGAGCATGCTTTAGGTGTTGGGGCACTTTAGCATGATTTTGTGATTTTGAGCATAGGAGGGTGCGAGGTTAATTTGATAGCATGAATCCATTTTCTTGGTTGTCTAGCACAATTTTTTATGTGATTTTGATGAGTTTAGAAGCATGCTAGGAGTTGGGGTTATTTCAAAATTTACCTTTATTCACAAGTTCTTCCACCCAAGAAGCCATCGACTATTGAGCTACATAGTCAACAAAACTACTATTTTAGTTGGTTGATTTGTGCCTTTAGTCAATGGGAAGATAGGTGGAAATTTATGGTATGTTCTCTGTTTTGATATCGACTAACTATTCCTATTAGTCAATTGATAGTACCACTAGTTCTATCAATTGAGTTATCTAGACATTTAATAGGTACACTTTTATGGTTATGGCCTAGTTAAATAATAGGTAAACTGAAATCCAAGTCAATAGACCAAAATGTTGTAATTTCACTATTTTTTTGGCCTTTTAAGTGGTGGTTGACTATTTGGCATATTTTGCTAGATTTTCTTTACCTTGTTTTTAGATACAGTGGTGGTTCTCTCTTGAGAGTTTACCAAGGGTTTAACTTCTATTCATTGATTTTGAGTGTGTCTTGAATTATCAATATTTTAGATCTAAGTAAGAAAGAAGATATAAAAATGGGAAGTTTTGTGTACATTATGTGTTGAAATTATTGTATGTTTGAGATGGTGATATTTTTTTCCTAAACACCCATGCCCAATTCAAAATAATCTATGTAATTTATATAATAATCTTAGATTTCTTCCCCATATTCATACTTAGGGTTTAGTTATTTTAGTTGCGGCCTCTAGACTAGGAGACCATCCATGGTGGATGTTGAATATCTTTAAGAAAAATCCCTTATCACTAGTTTTAGTGTGGTAGGAGTTGTTGTCCTACATTTTTCCCTATCTTAGATATAAATGGTTTAATTATAATGAACATGCTTAGGGTGTTGTAGACCTAAAATTTAGCATATGACCCCTTACCTATGATACCAAGTGTGGTGGATGTTAAAGATCATTGGAGTGATGGTGGTGAGAGTTATAGTCCTACGCTAGTTTCCATCAAGAATAGTGACATTACTTGGAATTATCCTTATGGCTTGTCCTAGGGTTTCATGGATGAATGGTTTTGTGTGCCTTACATATTTTTTTATGACATATATTTAATCCATGATCTTATGTGTTATATTTTCTAAGCATATCTTATACCATATTATCATATGACCTCAATGTGCATCATGAACCCGTATCATGTTCTAGGTTTTATGTTTTACTAATACTTTACCATACTAATACTACATTTGTATGGTCATTGTAATGATACGACTTCTTTTCTGATTAGTGAAGGATCATTTATAGGGTTACGATTCTCAGCTTGAGTGTGTAGAGGATGTTGTTGTGGGCTAGTAGCTAGCCATTACTTGGGGATTGAGATTTTTATTTTTGTTTATTTTAGAGTTAGTCTAACCATTTTATATTGTTTTACGCTTTATGTTAGGGTGATTTTTCTTTTTCCAATTGTTTAAACTCTTGGTTTTGGTTCATATATTTTGATTTATAAACCTATCTCTCCCTCCTTCATATATTATTCTCATCTTCATTATGCTATATTTATAGTGCATGCATCTTTATTTTTATTCATCCATTTTTCCTTACATCAAGTACGTATTAGGTGGTGATCATACGTCTTCCATATTTGATGTGGTCGTAACATCCTCTAACTTTCTTTATTACGCTTCCACATTATCTTCAAAATATTTTTTTGTTCTGTTCAAAATTTAGGGGGTTTTACACTTTCTCCTTAATTACTGGAAGTTTTTGAGCTGTTTAAGTTTATGATATTGGAAAAATATGCAATGACCCTTACTATCAGATCCACTACCTTTAATATTCATTTTTACCCGGTGAACCCAAGACTGTGCACTTACCATTCTTGTTAGTGGAGTTGCTTCCCATTCTTGTTAGTGGAGCTATATTCTTCCAAATTATCAGGTTCCTAAAAATATGAACATTTAGGGACAAAAATATTCATTTATGTGGTTATTTTAGAGTGTGTGTGCACAATAGATACAAATAGCATGGCCAATTTAAGTTGCTTCTTTTGAGCTCTTTAGCCTTTGGTGGAATTATAATAAGTTAAGGTAGATGAATGATAAGATTACAAGGTCTAAATATTTCACCACACATTCTATTACTAAATATTACAATATATCTTAAATGAATGAGTACGAGAATGACACAAGTTATAAAATGGGAGATATCAAAATATGCATCCAGTATACATAAGGCATAAACATTTTTGATGTTTTTAGGTACAACCTTGGTATCTCTCAACTTTTATAATATCTTTGCTAATGATGATTTCATATAGTCATCCTAGTTACAAAATTATAAGAACATAAAGAGTCTTCAACCATTGACTGTCAAATAGATAAGAACATAAAGAGTCTTCAACCATTGACTGTCAAATAGACAAAGGATGCCATCTATACTAAAAGAATTCTTTCAACTACTTTCCCATGATAAGGATCCAAAAGCATGAATAGCCTTTAAGGACTTCTCCATCTTTCAACCAAAGAGGTTTGCCAAGAGCCTCACAAGAATTTTTCCAAACCAACAACCATACCAATTTGATGCACATTTATAAGAACTTTTGGGAGAATAAATATTTCTTGCAAGTATAAGTAAGGTAATATTAGGATTTATAGAACAATTTTATCTTTTAGTTTGATTTTTTTATATGGTTTTATTTATGGATGTAGGAATATCTAGTGTAAATAGGCATAATTTACTTATTAATTTTCCCAAAAAAGAGGACCTAGTAACCCTTTTAATTTAGAGAAAATAATGAATTAAATTATGTGCCACTTAGCCATATGAAGCCATGGTCAAGTCATTACTTCTTGATAGATTTTAGGTGACTTGAAAAATTGGCTCTTTTGAGTCTGTATGATTTAGTTTTTGGCTTCAAAAATAGCATGGGGCTTGAGAAGCTTATTGTAATTTTTGGGAATAAGAATGGAGGGCTAAATAAATATATAAAGAGGTAAATCAGCTACAATTGATTATAGCAAAAAAGTTAAGCAAAAAATGCCATAATTGTACAAAAGGTCTACAGACAGAATTGATTACCCATTTTTTTTCTCTAAAAAAAAGGAGACAGCTGATAGATAAGATTTATTGATTATTTTCATGTCTAAAAATATCATTTATCCCTCATAATTTCTACTAGATTTAATCTTTTCGTCGAGTTTTCCTCCTTTGAATAAGTTTTACAGGAAAGAAAAGAATTGAAGAAATTCAAGGAGAAATCAATGAGAAGAAGAAATCAAGTAGAGAACACATCAAGAAATGTCAAATCAAGGAGAGAAAAGTTGGAAAGAGAACAAATATATCAAGAGAAGTGAAGCTCAAACTTTCAAAGGAATTGAGTGGAAGAGTCAAAAACACGGGGGTCCCGTGTTTCCATAACACGGACCGTGTTATTAATCCCGAATGGCGGTCGGTAAAGCTTTGTCAGCAGAACGGTTGGAAGAAAACACGGGGGTCCCGTGTTTCATAAACACGGACCGTGTTTTCGATTAAAAATGTGTAACTGCCACGCGACTTGTTTCTGATAAAATTGGATATGAAAACAGAGTTCGGGATATCGAGAGAAAGAGAATCGAATGTATTTTTCTCCCTTTATTCCTTTAGAACATACATGTAATGCACAATTCCAATCTTTGATCTTCTTGAATTCTATTGATGATTTGACATTCTGCACTTCAATTGATAAGTTTCCTCTATTCCTTTGTAAATTTCTGTATTTCCATTTTGCAGAATCTAAGTAACTTTTATGTAATTTTACTTGTGATCATTTCATTGTTATCTAATTGTTGAAATAATAGAATTTGTGAATGTGTTATTGTCATTAACTTTTAGTATTTCTGTATAATTGTATGAATTGTGAGTATGCAGAAATTTGAATAAGTAGAATAGGGTAGGATGAATTGAAGATGGAATCATAACGTAATTATCATCTCATAATTTAAATGTTTGATTCTACATGAGGTTTAATTGAATTAATGGTCTGAATTGAATGATTCCATATCATAGATTAAGATTCTTGAACTGATTAGATTGATCACCTATTTGGTTTAGGACTTAGTCTTTGCTAAGACAATGAAATTAATCCGAAATTGTTAATTAATTTGTCTATAGTAGCAAAAAGACCATTAATTCGTGCAATTGCATAATCCGAGCTTGTGTGATTATGATTGTAGTTGGCCACTTCCCGTTCATAATGATACCATTAATTGAATCTAGTGTTCGTAACCTAGGTTATTAATTAGGTACAAAAATAAATTGAGAGCATATTCAATTTATTAAGGTTGAGAGGAAGTATAGAAATTATTATTCTGAATTTATTAAGTCAACATTAAACTATTTAGAATCATTCTTTTATGTGAATGTATGGCATTTTAATTCCATCACCAATTCAATCCTTCCCTAATTGTAAAGTCGTGGTTAAAGCTTTAGTATAATTGAATTTAGTTAGGAATCAATGAAATTATACAAACGGGTTCATAACATCAATCGCAAAATTAGAGATTAAAACGTCATTCCTTGTGGGTTCGACTCCTTCTTGCCATATACTATGTATTTGGGGATTAGGATTTATTTGTTAAATTTGTTGTGCATACGACAGTGCACCAAATTTTTGGCGCCGTTGCCGGGGAACTGGCAATTTTAATCTCTAGTTTTGTTTTTGTTGTAGTTTTTTTTTATTATTTTAGTTTTTGATAAATTCTTCACGTGACCTCATCTAATCTTTGATTGTGTGTAATCTTCAGGCATTCACAATTGAGATCATTTGCGATCGAGCATCAAGGACAAATTATTCCAGCCATAGATCCAAACTCATCTTCTCCAATTGCAGCTAGGACAAGAAGGAAGTTGGAACAAGCTAATCAGATTCCATCACCTTTTGAAGAAAGTTCCACAAACTTGGGAGAAGACGACATAGAGGATTTGTGTAGTACACCTTACTACATTAATCCACCGATGGCGGAGCGAACTCTCAAGGAGCTAGCTGCTCCTATCTTCAACCCTAATCTTTTATGCATTAATTATCCTGCTGATAATGATACTTGTGAAATCAAACCTGGACTAATACGAGCCTTACCTATTTTTACAGGTTTTAAAGACAACAATTCCATGGGTTCAAGCTGTTTCACCGACCCAAATAAATTTCTCAAGGAATTCCATATAGCTTGTTCTGGTATGAAACTGAATGGAGTAAGTGTAGAAAAACTTAAACTCAAAGCTTTTCCTTTTGCTTTGGCTGATGCTGCTAAGGAATGGTTATATGATCTACCAGCGGGCTCAGTAAACACTTGGACTGATATGCAAAAGGTTTTCCTTGAAAAATATTTTCCTTCATCAAGAGCAACTAATATAAGAAAGGAAATATGTGGTATTAGGCAAGATGGAGGAGAATCTTTACATGAATATTGGGAACGTTTCAAGAAATTGTGTGGTAGTTGTCCTAATCATCAAATTAGTGAACAATTATTAATACAATATTTTTACGAAGGTTTATCTCCTATGGATCGCAATATGATAGATGCTGCTAGTGGTGGTACTTTAGTTGATAAAACACCCATCGAAGCTAAAAGTTTAATTGCTAATATGGCATCTAACTCACAATATTGTAATAGGGGTAACACTTCTATGTCTCAACAGGTGAAAGAAACCAATATTGCTGAATTAAAAACGCAAGTATCAAATTTGACAGCTCTTGTGGAAAGAGTTGTAGGAGAAAAGATTCCTGCCAAGGTATGTGGAATTTGTTCTTTTACAGGTCATCCAACTGATATGTGTCCTACTTTGCAGGAAGAACAACAAGTAAATGCCATTGGAGGACAACCATTTCCAAAAAGGAATGATCCATTTGCTCCAACATATAATCCTGGATGGAAGGATCACCCAAATCTAAGATATGGAAACACTCAACAAAGTGGTAACTCATATTTCCGACCACAGATGTATCAAAATCAGCAAGGAGCAAATCCACCTCCCGGATTTTTCCAAATTCCACCAAATCAGCAAAGACCACCATTTCAACCGATGCCTCCACCACAAGTTTCACAACAAACGGGGAGTATGCCTTTAGAAGATTTGGTGAAATCTTTGGCTACCAATACCTTACAATTCCAACAAGAGACCAGAAACGGTATTAAGAATTTGGAAAATCAAGTGAGTCAACTAGCAGATTCCCTTGGTAAAATGCAAGAACAAGGTTCTTCAAAATTTCCTAGCCAGACCGAAAGAAATCCCAAGGAAAATGCTAGTGCTATCACAACTCGCAGTGCAAAACAACTATCAGATCCAAGAAAAGTGAATGAAGAAGAAAACACAAACAAGGACATAGATGAAACAAAGGTTGAAGAAGAAATTAAGGAAGATTCAACACAAACGGTGAAGAGTAAGTCACATTCTCCTATAAAAATTCCTGCTCCTTTTCCTAGCAGGTTGGCCAAAAACAAGAAGGTAAATCATGATAAGGAGATATTTGACATATTCAAGAAGGTAGAAGTTAATCTTCCTCTCATTGATGCGATCAAACAAGTACCCAGGTATGCAAAATTCCTCAAGAACTTGTGTACAAATAAAAGGAAACTTAATGAGAATGAGAAGGTAAGTGTGGGAGAAAATGTATCAGCAATGTCGCAAAGAAAGCTTCCACCAAAGTGCAAAGATCCAGGTATTTTCACTATACCTTGCAAAATTGGAAACACGAGGTACGAAAAATGCATGCTTGACTTAGGTGCTTCAATAAATGTCATGCCTTTATCTATCTTTAACACCCTAAGTCTAGGTCCTTTAAAGGAAACTCGTGTTGTTATCCAATTGGCTGATAGATCTAACACATATCCTGAAGGGGTTATTGAAGATGTCTTAGTTCAGGTTAATGAGTTGGTTTTTCCTACAGATTTCTATGTGTTAGATATGCAAGATAATGGCTTGGCTAATCCATCACCTATTTTGTTAGGGAGACCATTCCTAAAAACTTCAAAAACAAAAATTGATGTCTACGATGGAGTGTTAACCATGGAATTTGATGGTGAAATTATTAAGTTTAACATATATGATTCCATGAAATTTCCTACAGATGGTGAAGAGGTATCTATGATTGATGTCATTGAAAATTTAACTGAAATGGTGTACCAATTATCATCAGCTGATCCTTTGGAAATAACTTTGACACAAGGAATAGCAACTGAAAAATTGGAAGAATTAAGCAAATTGTATGACGTTGATGAAGAAATCAAGGAGGTAGTGGCCGCTTTGGGAACATGTCCGAGTAGAATTGGAAAATTTGTGGATTTACCATTGATAGTGGATAGGCCTGTACCTTCCATAGAACAACCCCCTGAAGTGGAGTTGAAGCCTTTACCTGACCATCTCAAATATGCATTCTTAGGAGATAAGAATACTCTTCCGGTTATCATATCTAGTGAACTGACATCTCATCAGGAAGAAAAACTGGTAAATGTGTTGAAGAAATACAAATCAGCTTTGGGGTGGACAGTTGCTGATATTAAGGGTATTAGTCCTTCAGTTTGTATGCATCGGATTTTAATGGAAGAAGATGTGAAGCCATGTAGACAAGTACAACGTAGGTTGAATCCGATAATGATGGAGGTTGTGAAGAAAGAGGTACTAAAATTGCTAAGTGTAGGAGTCATTTACCCAATTTCTGATAGTAGTTGGGTAAGTCCGCTTCAGGTTGTCCCAAAGAAAACAGGCATAACAGTAGTGGAGAATGATAAAGGAGAAATGGTTCCTACTAGAGTTCAAAATGGTTGGAGGGTATGTGTTGACTATAGAAAACTGAACTCCATGACTAGGAAAGATCATTTTCCTTTACCATTTATGGATCAAATGTTAGAACGGCTAGCGGGTCATGCTTATTACTGTTTTCTTGATGGTTATTCTGGATATGTGCAGGTTCCCATAGCTCCCGAAGATCAAGAGAAAACCACATTTACATGTCCCTACGGTACGTTTGGGTATCGGCGCATGTCGTTTGGATTATGTAATGCTCCAGCTACATTTCAAAGGTGTATGGTAAGTATATTCTCCAAATATCTGGAGAAAATTATCGAGGTATTCATGGATGATTTTAGTATCCATGGAGATACTTTTGAAGAATGCCTAGGTAATTTGACCCTTATCTTGAAAAGGTGTTTGGAAACAAATCTTGTGCTAAACTCTGAAAAATGCCATTTTATGGTCCAACAAGGAATAGTTTTGGGACACGTCATTTCAGCCAAAGGAATTAAAGCAAAAATTGATCTTATTTCTTCATTACCTTATCCATCAACTGTCAAAGATGTGCGATCATTTTTAGGGCATGCCGGGTTTTACCGCCGATTTATCAAGGATTTTTCTAAAATAGCCCAACCATTATGCAAGCTTCTTAAAAAAGAAAAGGAATTTCATTTTGATGATGCATGCCAGAAATCATTTGACTATTTAAAGGAAAAATTGATAAGTGCACCCATTCTTCAACCACCTGATTGGAATTTTCCATTTGAATTGATGTGTGATGCATCTAATTTTGCTGTTGGTGCGGTGTTAGGTCAACGAATCGGGAAAGAGCCACATGTGATATATTATGCCTCACGCACATTGAATGAAGCTCAACTTAATTACACAACTACCGAAAAGGAGCTTCTTGCTATTGTCTTTGCTTTAGATAAATTTCGTTCTTATTTGTTAGGAACTGAAATAATTGTTTACTCTGATCATGCAGCGTTGAAATATTTGTTAGCAAAGAAAGAGGCAAAACCACGACTGATTAGATGGATTCTTCTACTTCAAGAATTCAATATACGCATTAAAGATAAGAAAGGAACCGAAAACAGAGTAGCAGATCATCTAAGTCGGTTAATTAAACAAGTTGAAGTTGAAGCACCTATCAATGAAGCATTTCCGGATGAGCAACTTCATGTCATTGGGAATGAGATACCATGGTATGCTGACATGGTAAATTTTCTCGTAGCTAAGGTATTTCCCTCTCACTTTACAAAAGCACAGAAAGATAAAATGAAAAGTCAGGCAAAATATTTTGTATGGGACGATCCATACTTGTGGAAACAATGTGCCGACCAAATCATTAGAAGATGTATTTCTGATAGTGAGGTCTTGTCTATTTTACATTTTTGTCACAGTTATGCTTGCGGGGGACATTTTGGTCCCAAGCGAACAGCTTATAAAGTTCTAGAGAGTGGATTCTTTTGGCCTACATTGTTTAGGGACTCTCATAAATTTTGTAAAACGTGTGAGAACTGTCAAAAGACTGGGGGATTAGGTCCTAGAAATGAAATGCCACAAACTCCTATCATAGCATGCGAAATCTTTGATGTTTGGGGTATGGATTTTATGGGCCCCTTTCCATCTTCTTTCGGGTTTAAATACATTCTTGTTGCTGTTGATTATGTGTCAAAATGGGTGGAGGCTAAGGCCACCCGTACTGATGATGCAAAGGTTGTTGCAGATTTTCTTCAAACTAACATTTTTGCAAGGTTTGGCATACCAAGGGCCATCATCAATGATAAAGGTTCACACTTCTGCAACAGAACCGTAGAAGATCTATTAAAAAATATCATGTGACACATCGAATATCTACAGCATATCATCCACAAACCAATGGTCAGGCCGAGGTATCTAACCGGGAAATCAAATCAATCTTGGAAAAAATGGTGAAACCAACAAGAAAGGATTGGAGCTTACATCTTAATGATGCACTCTGGGCCTATCGTACAGCTTTCAAAACTCCAATTGGTATGTCTCCATATCGTCTGGTATACGGTAAGCCTTGTCATCTACCAGTTGAGTTAGAACATAAAGCTTTTTGGGCCGTCAAGAAATGTAACATGGAGTCAACTGAAATTGGAAAACATAGGAGACTCCAATTACAAGAATTGGAAGAAATAAGAAATGAGGCTTTTGAAACTGCATTGAGATATAAAGATAGAACTAAAGCAGTTCATGATAAGTTCATTCTTAGAAAGAGTTTTGAAATTGGTCAAAAAGTTTTATTATATCATTCTCGATTGAAGTTATTTCCAGGAAAATTGAGGTTGAGATAGATCAGCCCATTTGTTGTGACTAATGTGTTTTCTCATGGTGCAGTTGAAATTAAGAGTGAGAAAACAGGAAAAATATGGAAGGTCAATGGACATCGCCTAAAACCTTACTACGAAGGACATCAAGTGCACAATTTGGAAGTGGTTGATCTTACCACTCCCAATTATGAGAGTTGAAAGACTTGCATTTTGTCACTTGGGACACCCAAGTGTTGTATATAAGTTTTCCTTATTTCATACTTTTCTTTTTACATATTTGGTATGACTTTGTATATACATAATGTATATATGTGTGGCAAAACATTGGTAGTTTATTTTCTTATTATTAAAAAAAAATTGATAATAAAAAAATAAAAAAATAAAACACGGGGGGGTCGTATTTTACAAACACGACCCGTGTTTTTCTCTCTGCAGAAAATCTCAGAATTCCAGAGAGCTTCAAAATTAACACGGGGGTACCGTATTTTGTAACACGGTCTGTGTTTCTTCCTCTGCAGAAAATTTCAGAATTCCAGAGAGCTTAAAAATTAACACGGGGGTACCGTATTTGTTAACACGGCCCGTGTTTCCTTCTCTGCAAAACTTTTCAAAATTCCAGAGAGCCAAAAATTTAACACGGGGGTACCGTATTTCAGAAACACGGCCCGTGTTACCTTCTCAGTCATAACCACAAAGTGTAAAATTTAACACGGGGGTACCGTATTTCCGAAATACGGACCGTATTTCTCTCCAGAGCCCTTTTTCCCCCCTTGTTTTCAGATCTGAAAAACACGACCCTCTTTCGATTTCTCTCCAGTTCTTCGCAGCATTCTTCTCCTTCGATTCTTCCATTTTTCTCACTCAAATCTTCGATTCTTCACAACTCCTACTCCATTAACATCTCAACTTCTTTTCCCAACATTAATTTTCTTTACCCTGTCGAGTTATCTCTATTAATCCAAAACAGAGCCATCGCCGTTCGTCTCCAACCCTAATTTCCTCCGACCATTGTCTCCTCTATTTTTTTGCAATTAGACTTAGGGTTTTCGTGGGATTTGATATCCAGATATCATTCTTTCGATTTCTACCTTGTTCTAACCAATTTTCACGAATTAAGGTAAGTATTTTTTCCCTTATAACAGCAATATTAATTCAGTATAAATGTTCTCTTACATATGTTGTTTTCCCGAATTACTGAGGTTGAAAATTGGATGATTGACATAATGACAGCATATGTATGCATTCAGTGCAGCTTTGTCAAAATTATCATTGTCAAATTTGGTTTAATTCTTATGTATATGCTGCACTTTCATGCTGTCACCACTGATTTTTAACTTAAAGGTGGTAATCTTTGTGTAGATGGCACCGAAAAAGAAACAACGTGCTGAAGGTGATTCCTCGAGATCCCGATCATCACCAACGCAAGCAAGACAACGACGTAATCGTCCAAACGATTTAGGTATCATTTTTACCTCCCCCGAACAACAAGAAAGGTACGATTACTTATCTCAGAGGCGTCTTACTGGTACTAGATATCTAGATGATGGATGTTTGCACACATTGGGCATTCATAATCAAGTCATGCGTATGCTCGAAACTATAGGTTTGCAACACTTTGTCTATTGTACTAATCACACCTATAGACATTTGACTTTAGAATTTCTAAGTACCTTTGAATTGTGTGCTGAAATTGGTGATATTGGTGATACAAAGAATAATCAAGGGTATGTTTCTTTTCGTCTTTTTAATGAGGATAGACAATTAGCGGTGCATGAACTTGCCCACATTTTCATGTTACCTTCACAGGGAGTTAGATTCATGTTACCCTTGTTTTATGCCAACCATTTTTTCGCAAAAATAGGTGATACCACGAATATGCCTACTCCCGATACATTCCGCATTTCTGAAGCCAAATCCTCTAGGATATTTAACTTAGTTTTCCGATACATTCAGAGGCTTTTGGCTACTACCATATTTGGGAGGGGAGATAGTACCGGAGTCGTTCGTTCAATTGAACTTTTCTTTCTCTACTCCATGCTTGAACATTATTCTGTTGATACTGCCTATTTTATTGCCAAACAATTTCAAAGGGTCAGTAATTCCAAACAAGGGGACATTGTTATCGGGGGTTTAATTACCACCATCTGTTTGAGTTTGGACATACCCCTTCCGGAGGATATGCCTATTGAGGCCATGAGTACCCGCATTGATATTGAACATTGTCGCCTTACGCATCTTATTGAGCGTAGGAATAATGCGTGGTACCTTTCTTATCAGGGGCGTGTTTTCTTTCCTCTTCCTAACCCTACCAAAACTGATCCTTTAAATCCTTTGAATTGGAAACCTAATGAGGATGAAGATAACCCTACCCCATTAGCAATTGAACATCCTATTCCACCTCATGGTGCCCATCCACCACCACCACCACCCCGATCCCAAGCCAGCTCTTCTTCCTCCTCCACTTTTGTTCCCGAATGGCATCTCCAATTTCAAAATCAGGTGTATTCCCAATTGGATTCCATTCGCGCTTACCAAAATCAAATGATGGAGATGATGAAGACTCTCTATGATTTCCATCTCGGGAGCCGAGACCCTCCTCCACCTCCCTCTTGAATACGATTCTTTATTTCTTTTTCTCTCTTGCATTTGTTCATTAGGGACAATGAACACATTAAGTAAGGGGGGGTGCATTGGTGCATTCGTATTCGTAGGCTTGTGATTACTTCTTCGTTGAAATAGTTAGTAACTGTTATTTATGTTTGTTAAGTGATAGTTAGTTAATTTATTCCTTTGTAAAAAAAAAACAATAAGTATTAGATTTGAGTAATCCATGTACGAAGTAAAACAAAGTATGGGACTGAATTATTTTCAAAACGGATAATTTTATATACTTATTGTATGTTTTGATCAACATCTTTTGACACCTTAAAGATAGAAATTGAAAATGTGATAATAGTGAAGGAAAAAAAGTTAGAATGATTAGAGATCAAATCATGCATTGACTAAGAATGAGATACAATGAAATTCAAAATTGGTGATTATAACATGGTGAGCGTTTGGGCCTAATCTTTGGATACATTGCTTATCCAAAATATATTTCTCTTTTGTGTGAATTCTCCAATGATATGTGAAACTAGAATTTGCCATTAGTCTCTTCAAAACTGCATAGAACTTTAGGATATTTGAAAATGATAAAGGCACTCTTCTTTCTTTGTTAGCTACAAGGCCAAATAACCTACCTTGAAAAATTGTTATCCATTGCATAACCCTTTGAGCCTATAGACCTGTTTTATTAATTTAAACTTTATTAACAACTAATCTCCATATGTATTTTCCTTCCTTACTCTACGACTAGTGGAGCAAAAATATTTTCAAGGAGAACTTTTGTTTTGTTAATAAGGTAAAATCTAAGTATGGGGGTATGGATATATATATATATATAAAAAAAAGAAGAAGAAGAAGAGAATAAAATTTCATGTCTTTTGATGTTGTTTGGTTGAATGGAAGGGTGTGAAAAAAAAAAAAATATATATATATATATTTTCTGCTCCTCTAGTTGGTAGAGTCTAGCTACAATACCAAAATTCCATCCCACCTTAGAACCCTAGCCCCATTACAACCAAATTTAAGACCTTTTGATTCTTATATAATTTAGTTCTTTTAGTGGTGGCGAATTGAGAATAATGGCAAACATATGGGTGATCATCATCATTTGGAGAGAATTTGAGAGTAAACACATCTTACCCTTTACACTAAAGAGTGAGCGTTCCCACATTCCGAAAGTAAGAATTTACCAAATTGAATTTCATTAGTCTTGATCTAATTTGCATGATGAGATACTAATTATTATAATTTTCGTTCTTAAACCGTTTGAGCATTTGATAAGACTGTTTTTAAGGTGATTTAAGATGTGATCCAAAAATATTTCTATCAGTGATATTTCATGATTTACAAGTATTTTTCAGTCCCAATCCAAGTTGAACTTCGTACATGAATAATTCCAATCTAATCAATCTTGTATTCCATGATCTATTTCTATTACATTTCTTGATGTATTCATGTGCATGATATGATATTGCTTGAGGACAAGCAATAATTCAAGTATGGGGGTATTTGATAGATAAGATTTATTGATTATTTTCATGTCTAAAAATATCATTTATCCCTCATAATTTCTACTAGATTTAATCTTTTCGTCGAGTTTTCCTCCTTTGAATAAGTTTTACAGGAAAGAAAAGAATTGAAGAAATTCAAGGAGAAATCAATGAGAAGAAGAAATCAAGTAGAGAACACATCAAGAAATGCCGAATCAAGGAGAGAAAAGTTGGAAAGAGAACAAATATATCAAGAGAAGTGAAGCTCAAACTTTCAAAGGAATTGAGTGGAAGAGTCAAAAACACGGGGGTCCCGTGTTTCCATAACACGGACCGTGTTATTAATCCCGAATGGCGGTCGGTAAAGCTTTGTCAGCAGAACGGTTGGAAGAAAACACGGGGGTCCCGTGTTTCATAAACACGAACCGTGTTTTCGATTAAAAATGTGTAACTGCCACGCGACTTGTTTCTGATAAAATTGGATATGAAAACAGAGTTCGGGATATCGAGAGAAAGAGGATCGAATGTATTTTTCTCCCTTTATTCCTTTAGAACATACATGTAATGCACAATTCCAATCTTTGATCTTCTTGAATTCTATTGATGATTTGACATTCTGCACTTCAATTGATAAGTTTCCTCTATTCCTTTGTAAATTTCTGTATTTCCATTTTGCAGAATCTAAGTAACTTTTATGTAATTTTACTTGTGATCATTTCATTGTTATCTAATTGTTGAAATAATAGAATTTGTGAATGTGTTATTGTCATTAACTTTTAGTATTTCTGTATAATTGTATGAATTGTGAGTATGCAAAAATTTGAATAAGTAGAATAGGGTAGGATGAATTGAAGATGGAATCATAACGTAATGATCATCTCATAATTTAAATGTTTGATTCTACATGAGGTTTAATTGAATTAATGGTCTGAATTGAATGATTCCATATCATAGATTAAGATTCTTGAACTGATTAGATTGATCACCTATTTGGTTTAGGACTTAGTCTTTGCTAAGACAATGAAATTAATCCGAAATTGTTAATTAATTTGTCTATAGTAGCAAAAAGACCATTAATTCGTGCAATTGCATAATCCGAGCTTGTGTGATTATGATTGTAGTTGGCCACTTCCCGTTCATAATGATACCATTAATTGAATCTAGTGTTCGTAACCTAGGTTATTAATTAGGTACAAAAATAAATTGAGAGCATATTCAATTTATTAAGGTTGAGAAGAAGTATAGAAATTATTATTCTGAATTTCTTAAGTCAACATTAAACTATTTAGAATCATTCTTTTATGTGAATGTATGGCATTTTAATTCCATCACCAATTCAATCCTTCCCTAATTGTAAAGTCGTGGTTAAAGCTTTAGTATAATTGAATTTAGTTAGGAATCAATGAAATTATACAAACGGGTTCATAACATCAATCGCAAAATTAGAGATTAAAACGTCATTCCTTGTGGGTTCGACTCCTTCTTGCCATATACTACGTATTTGGGGATTAGGATTTATTTGTTAAATTTGTTGTGCATACGACAGTGCACCAACAGCCCACAAAACTCAAATTGTGAGTTTTTCTTTCTTCAAATATTTTTACTCTTCTTTATTCCAAGTGTTTAAACCTTGGATGTTTATATATCAAATAAATTCCTTTTCCTTATTTCTTTCCCTATTTTTTGTGGTAATCCCCTATCTTCACCACAATTCTTTAGTTTGACCCAATTATTTCTCATATGCATCATTTATTGTGATATGATATTATAAGAATATAATATCAATGTATTATGACTTTATTACCTTTATGTTGTTGGTAATATATATGGCTTTGTACTAATGTCATTTTCATATCATAATTGAACGAAATAAAAAAAATATTGAGTGTGAGCATTCAAATTGAGAATTGTTCCTAATTTCTCTCAAAATCTCCATCCCTACGTCCATTTAGCATCAGAGCCCAAATTTGATCCCCATCATCCACTTCCCAACACACTCAAGCTCATTCATAACCCTGTTGTCTTCAAAAACATACAATACAACCTAATTTAGAAAATAACAAACCTAGCCACCTACTAAGCTTGTTTGACATCTTGTTACCAAGCTAACCTCAATAAATGTTCCTTTCTCTAAACTCAACTTCATTATCTATTCTTAGGGCATGTCCATGGAATCTAATAAAGTACCAACTATTAGATAGTAGAGTGAACCAACAACTATTTCTAAAGTCTATAGTTCCCTTGGGTAAATCTCATTCTATTAGCGTTTCATTTGAAACTTTAGCTCTAGGTTCTAATTACCAACTATTTTAAGAAGG
The DNA here is from genome assembly GCA_039764185.1 of Tamarix austromongolica. NCBI lineage: Eukaryota > Viridiplantae > Streptophyta > Magnoliopsida > Caryophyllales > Tamaricaceae > Tamarix > Tamarix austromongolica. Next base: position 54,243,128 of record CM077815.1, read on the forward strand.
GTCCATTCATGTGGACACCTAAGGCCATTAGAGCTTCCCATGATAATAAGAAACATATGACGGGCTTCTTATACATCTTGAATTTGTAAGGACTTTGAGGTCCACTATGATACTAGAATAAGAGGTGTACATATCAAGAAGGCATCCTATAGTTTTTTTCCTCAATGAGAAATTCAATGCTTCAAATTTGAAATATACGATCTATCTTAAGGAGTAATATGTCATGGTTAGATCCCTCCAACATTGTTGTTAGTATCTCTTGCCTCAAGATTGTGGTGTTTTCGGACCACGTTACCCTATAATACTTGAGTTCCAAGAAAGAACAACCAAAAAACTATGGTAGGTGGCTTGAGTTCCTATGGGAATGTACTTTTGTCCTTAAACATCATTATAGCTTAAAAAATAAAGTAGCATATTTTATCTGTAGAATAAGTGTTAACCTTCAAGAATGGAGTGTTCAAGTCACTAACTTTGATAGGATGAAAGGGGATTAACCTTCTAGGCCTGAATTTAATTCAATCTATTGGGAAGTCTTAGTGGTAACTGAATTAAGTATGTATATTATGTAGTTTACAATAGGAACCTCTTTGATGTTACTTGTCTTTGTAATACCCAATCTTTATATAGGGGATTTCTCATTAGACAACTACATGCCAATGGCCTCGCCGGACACTTTGATAGAGATTACACCATTACCTTAGATAGTGATTAATTCTATTAGACCTCTTATCAATGAGATGTAAAATGAGTCATTTCCTAGTGTCATAGGTGCTAATTAACACCTAGGAGATAAAATATGAGCATGTTTATTCCATTCCTTATCTCTAATGAAAGGATCTTAGTATGAACTTCATTCTTGATATCCCTAGGACTACTAGAGGTCATAATTCTATACTACATGTGGCTAATAGGTTCACCACAATGACATATTTCATTCCATGCAGTAAGAATTTTGATGTAACCTATATTGCTAGGTTAGATCATTGAGAGATATTCCACTTACATGGTCTTCCTTCCTTTGTCGTGTTGGATAGGGACTATAGATTTGTTTGCTTGTGTTTTCAGACACTTTTGGAGCCTCACTCATCACGCTCAAACTGATGGTCAAAATGAAGTGACACATTTAATAGGGGGTTTAGGTGGCTTGCTTTATTTTCTAGTAGAAGAAAGGCATCACAATTGGTATTTAGTGCTTCCTAATACTATGTTAGCCTATAATAATGCTACTAATAAGTCCACAGGAAAGAGCTATTTTGAGATTCTATATTATTATTCCCAATGCTCTCCCGTTGATTTTGGTCTCTATTGTAACACTCTCAATTTTTAAACTTGATTTTCTTAAAGATGATTTGGAAGCTTTCAGAAAAGTAAAACAAATGAATGTTACCGCTAAATCAACCATGAAATAGGTGTGATCATCACCTAACACATTCTTAATATCAGGCAAAACAGAACAGTTATGTAATAATGCATGCTCACTAACAATACAACAATGCTAATAATGATAGTGATGAGAATAATAATAATATGTACAGAAGGGAGTATAAGAGTTTACAAAAGCCAAATATAGGAATCAAAACCAAGAGTTTGAATAACTAGAAAGAATTAAAGATACCCCAACATGATGGGAAAAATACATCTAACTGTTTAGCCTAACTCTTAACTACATAAGAAAATAACTCTTAAATCTCCCAACTAATGGCCAGTTAATGGCCCACAGTATCATCCTCAACATACTTTAATTGAGAATCATACCCCTATAAGTCATCCTCTTCTTATTGGAATAGAATTTGGATCATTATAGTGACCGTACAAATGTAATAGTAGTACGGTGACATACCAGTAAAAGAGACTACCTAAAATATGGTAAGTCTTATACAATACATTAATGTCACATAGTATCATGGTGTTAATTATACTAATATAAACTAATAGCCATGCATATCATAAAGAATGACCTGCACATGGTCCTTTTCTCAATGAGCAGGTGACTGAGCAAACATGCACATCAGTATGCTATGTATTGAGTATACCAAGTTTCTTCCTCAATGTAAACATAACTATTTGAATTCTACCATACATGGAAATAAGATGCAACATGCATCATGATAAAGTCATCTGTATATATATATATATATATATATATATATATATAAAGGTAAGAGTACATAGAGATATGCTATCATGAAATCTCGATAAAATAAGATATATCATACTTGGTTTCGCATTATCATAACATGAATACTTGCACATGTAGTGGAAAAGAGAATCCAAGAAACCTCTAGGGTTTATTTCCAATTACTTAATTCTTTAGGATATGCCATTTACTTATCCATTTATGAGATAGGTCAATTATTCAATCAATATTCCATTCCACAACCAATTAGTCATTTTGATCGTTAGCCAAATGTACAAGCTAGATTTTATTTATTGTGATCAATCATGCCATTACTTTCATTTTTGAACCAATCATTAACCATTCACTTAGTCATCATTCATAAATTATCAACTAATATTTACTATTCATATTTTATTATCATCGAGCAATAGACTATGCACCACCCCATGGTCACATATACCATGGAAGCCTATCCAAATAAGGGACATAAAGTCTAGGGCGAAGCCAATCACTAAGTAGACATAAGTCCAAGCCGAAGCTAATTACCAGAATAGACATAAGTCCAGGCAGAAGCCAACCACCTAGTTAACCAGATCCTTTAGTATTAATGCCCCCTAGTGATATGTAACACACATACAAATTCCACTCAACAAAGGTGATGGACGATGATGTTCATGTGGTATGATGGTGGACGAATAAGGGTAGGATAAAATGAAACAAATGTAACACTTAAACACCTCACAAAGATGATGTTTAAATGGATATAAAAGGGAACTCACAAAGATGAACCCTTTGATATGAATCAAATGAAGAAAACACAAAGAATCTTCATGGGATTCAAAACCAAAGAAAAGGAACACAAAAAGAATCCTTAACAATGGCCACTTTCAACTCACATAGAATTGGAAGGTTTAAACTCTCTCAAAGGAGATAATTTTTATTCAAAACTCAAAGTCTATCTCTTTGAATTTTACATATGAGAAGACCCTTATATATATACCATAACCCCCACGCCAAATCATACCAAAATCGTGGGATATTTTCCAATTAAACCATATCCTAACTAACCTTATCCACTTCTAACTAACTAACTAATATAACCGTTAATTACAACCCATAAACTCAACTTTCCAAATGTTAATTATAGATAATTACAACCTATAATTACAATTAAATGATATGGTAATGATTCTTATAAAAATCATTTCCTTATGAGCTAGTTAGTTACATAAAATAACAACCTTAACAAAGAAAAACCTAATTTGCATTACTCCACGTGTGGCGCTTGTTCTAGCAGCTTCCATATGTCATGCTGATGTGGAATAATGTACAACATGTCATCAAAACATAGGTTGACTCATCCCATAGCTGCCATGTCATTAAGGTCTTGTTTGGTTGCTTGAAATTGCATAAAATGCAACTTATGCTTTGAAATTCAAGAAAGTGTCTTGTTTGACTTTGGCACTTCCCAGAACTCAAATAAAATCCTCAAACATGTCTCAAAATCATGTTTGGAAGTAAATAAAGCCATGCTCCTGCATCACCATGTCTCAAAATCATTAGTGTCTAGAGTAGGTAAGGCATTGAAACCTCTCAATATCCCACCCGAAGACAAAGCCCAAAGGCACCAAAAACATTAGAAGGTAGACTAATCCTCGGTAGAGAATCAAGAATTGGGTAACCCAAACCCATACTCAAATTGACTGTCTTACACTTTACGTGAATTATGTTTTATTCATAAAGATGAGCAATAATACAAGGCCTGTCTAAATCAAGCAAGGCAACATTCCATGTTAATCCATACCTATCTTTTTATTTCCATTTTCCCAACCATATGGGTTTTCTATTTATTCTTCACCAACATTATTCATATCCACCATATTATTTAATTCTAGTTCATGCTGATTTTCATCACTCTTTTCTCAATGTCATCACTTATCATAAGTTAAATATCCATTTAGCCTGTACTTAATCATAGAGTATACCATAATTTATGATCCACTTTAATCCTTTCATTAGGACAATAATGCATGATGAAAGCTGTATTATACCCCATTATTAATCATGATATCGCCCCAAACATAATCTCAAAGCATAACTAAACCAACAAGAAAAAAATCATACAAATTAGTTGAACCAGTTGATCATTCTGGCCCAACCAATCTATCAACTACATAGACCAGTTGATTGGTTCTACCCAACCAGTTGATGGGTTTAAGCATAGATCAAGACTAGGGTTTCTATAGCCTTATAAGTCAATGGTTTGTGTTAACAGCCGATTGTTCTTGGATCCAATCTATCAACTTGACCTAACTAGTTGATCAATTTGCCCTAACACATCACCAAATTATAAATTTCATTCTTACACATATATATCATCCTTAACCACATTAAAGCATGTATCAATATAGTCCAATATATTTTTAACCAGATAAACTTGCATTTCACAACATGGAATATCATAACCTATTTTTACTAAATTTTATGCTTCCGACTCAAATCTTGTCATCTAATCATTCAAATCACTTATACCAACTGTATTCTATTCATGCCAACATGCATAAATTAACTATAGGTAACAACTAGCACATAAGAATACTTATTAAACATTTTAGAATCAAGAATCACTTACTTGATGTAGGCAAAATTCCCTTATAACTACCAATTCCAATTGTGGGAATTCTCAACTTTGAAAACCATAAAACCAAAATATTAAACTCAGATGTTATACCAAAACCTTATTAAATTTTTGAACTTAAAAATAGAAAGAAAGAAAGAAGAATATACCACTTGAGGAAAAAATAGGGGAAAGAGCTAAAATGAACCACTGAACCTTTTTCTTAGAATTTACTTCTTCCCTACTTGACAATTGAAACAAGAGAGAGCTAGAGACATGATCAGAAGAGTGTACAAAAATATATTTATATAGCTTAAAGTGTGGAAGGTAGGAATGTGAATATTAGATTTAGAGAATTCGGTGGTTGAAAGAAAAGTGCATAGAAGGGATGATTGGGGTTATTTATAACTAACTAATAGAAGGAAAACACTAAGGGTTCATGAATCAACTCAAAACCCTACAATTGATAATTTGAATTTGAGGAGAATGGATGGACTTTGTCTAGGATTTGCTAATATATTCTCCAAAGCTCAAATGGTGTTTGTAGAGAACTTAGGTTAATTAGACCAAAATTAGCATTTACGAATAGAGTAATAGAAGGTCAGCATGGCAGGAATCTTCCAGCTTCTTAGTGTCGGGCCTGAGATCGAAACATTGATCTCAAAATGTGTAGAGAAGAGAGAAGGAAGAAAATAATGTTGAGGTCATCTCTCCCCCTCAATTGTCCTAATCGGCCTCTAGATCAAATCGAGGCAATATTTTGGGTTAAATGCATCATGAAAATGGTGAGGAATCTCTTAGGTATAAATTTGCATGGATTAGTAAGATTCCATTTCAGTATAAGGGAATTTTTAGAAAATGAAGCTCAAAAATCATGACTAGCTTGACAAACTAGTCGATAGGTTTGGTTCTACCAACCTACTGTTCTACTACCATTCGATTAATTTTTCCCAACTAATTGATATATTTAGTCAAGAAAACTAAATTTATTGAAACGATAAGCCTGTCATTCAGTTCATGGAACCAATCAATGAGCCTGCTTGCAAAACTCAATAGACACCCTTTTTCAACATGATTTTAACTCAAATTTTATCCCAAACCAAATTGCTACATTAAATCAAAATTGAAGGCCCAAAATTTGATAATATTCTCATTCAACCATTTATAAAACCATAGGGTATTACATGCACATACCCCCTAACAACTACAATTCAGTAGAGAAGGAAATAGGTACTGTGTGAAAATATAAAAACATAGGGCCAAGTAATATCACAAATCAAAAATTAATTTCATTATTATCCACATTGGGTGTTTTCAAGTGATAACACCAAACACAAATTAATTTCATTATTCTCCAAATTGGGTGTTTCTAAGTGATAACACCGAACACAAAGTAATTCCATTCTTATCCAAATTTGGTATTTTCAAGTGATAACTCCAAACACAACACAAGGCCTAAAAGCCACCAATCGGGTGCTTAGAGATAACATCAAACTTAACCAAATCAAAGCCCAAATACAATCATTATGATTCTTATTAGTTCTAGGGTAAACATGGTTGAAATAATAATTATATCGCTGTAATATGCACATAAATATTGATACAGAAGGCCTAAAGGAAGAACAATAATTAATAATGAATGGGGAAAAATAAAGCTTGACTAATCGATTGGTCCTTAGGACCAGTCGATTTGTTTAATCGTACCATATCTAAATAAAAATAACACCAGGGAATTAGTCAACTACATGGTCTCACCGATTGGCTATTCACTGGAAACCAAACAATGGGTTTGACCAAAGTGGTGGATGGGTCTAAGTAGAGACCACATCATTTGGTCACAAGGTCACTAGCAAATGGAATTCCTAAAATAATCCACTACTCATAGGACTAGTCAACTGGATCATCGAACCAATTGAATTACCTTACAACCGGCCAATCAAGGTTCCCAAAGTGAGTGGCTACTCACACAACTAGTAGATGAGTTCAACGAGCCGATCAACTAGTTAGGGTAAAATTATACCTAGACATGCATTCCACACCCCAAAAATTACCAAACTTAGTGGTATATGCATCTTGACAACTAAAGCAATATGAATAGAACTACCCCACACTCAACTTAGAGCTTGTTGCGGTAGTGTTCACCATTATTATTTAGAGGAATTATCTCTATGGTGTTCAATGCAACTTTTACACTGACCATAAGAGCTTCAACTTTTTAAATCATTGATACCATGGAGATTAACTCCTTTGATATTCAAAATTTTGAATCTCTAACTTTTTAAATCCCTTTAGTGTATACCAAGGAGTTAAATCTAAGACATCACTATTACCCCTTTGATATTTGAGGAGATCCGAACTAATTAACTTGGCTATGTTAATCTCAAGAGGATCTATAATAGTATTGTAAAAGGTAGAGCTGAAGGATTTCATATCCACTAGGATGGTAGTGTCAAATGCTAAGGTAAGTGGTATGTACCATAGGGATGTGTTAATCTTAAGAGGAGGATCCTTGAAGAAGGATATTTTACTCATTATTCTATCCACCTTAGAGAGGATAAGTTATAAAAGTATGTAAAGAAAGTATATTGGTGTCCCTATGTGAAGTTAGAAGTGGTAGAATCCAGTACCCAATGTCTTACGAGTGAGAAGGTTAATATTGAACATAAGAGACCGACAGGGTTAGTGCAACCACTAGGAGTTCTTGAGTGGAAGTGCTACGACTTGTCTATGGACTTTGTGGTTTCTCTTCTAAGAACTCATAGTGGATTTGATTCTATCTGGGTTATCATGGATTGTCTGACTAAGTCGGCAATGTTCATAGCAATAAAAATGACATGGAATATAGAGTAGTTAGCCAATGCTTATAGGAAACACATTGTGAGACTACATGGAGTACCTAGAGATATCGTGTTAGACCGAGACTCTAGGTTCTTATCACACTATTGGAAAAAGTTGCAAGCCTATTTTGGGACTCAACTGAAGATAAGTACTACTTTTTACCTAGCTACGGATGGTTAGACAGAGATGACCATTCAAAATTTAGAAGACATGCTTTGGGCATGTGTGTTGGATTTTGGGGGAAGTTTAGAAGAGTGTCTATACTTAATCAAGTTCTCCTACAAAAATAGTTACCATGCTAGTATCAATATGGTACCTTTTGAGGCCTTATATGTGAAGAAATGTTATAGTCATTCACGCTGGAACGATATCTGCGTGACGATTGTGTTGGGATCCAAGATGATTGAGAAGACAATGAGGCACATATGAATGATTCATAACCAGATAAGAGTAGCTTAGGAACAACAAAAGAGCTATGAAAATATGAGAAGATGAGTTAATGGTTATGAGGTGAGTAGCAGAGTCCATTTGAGGGTCCCTCCCACCAAGGGAGTCATGGGATTTGGTAGAAATGGTATACTTAGTCCAATGTAAGTTGGATTCTATGAGATTGTGGATCGTGTCGGCAAGCTCATTGATCATTTAGTCCTACCGATGGAATTTTTGCATGTGTACAATGTCTTTCACATATCTCAACTAAGGAAGTATGTAGTGGATATTCGATAGAAGTCGCTAGAGCTTAACAAATCATTAATTTATGAAGAGTGACCTATGAGCATCTTGGATACAAAGATGAGAGATACATGTTTGAAGACTGTTTCACTAGTAAAGGTTCTTTGGTCATGACATGGTATTGAGGATTATACTTAGGAGGCTATGGAGGAGATTCAAGCTAAGTAACTAGAGTTATTTTCTTGGTGTGTTTCTTTAGTGTAATCTTTTTTTCTTTAAGGAGGTAGTAACCTTTTTTTCTTGGATGGATTGATCCTAATGTGTGACTTGCTATATGTTAAATGACATGATTGGAGTTTTTATAGGGCATGGGTATCCAAACTCTTTAAGGGGGTAGTGTTGTAATACCATACCATTTTATAAATGTGTGAATGAGAAATTATACCATTTGTTGGTATTTGATTTTGATTTGGAACTATGATTAGGCGAGGTGAAATTGGATTTGAAATGAGGTTGGAAAACTAAATTAAGCATGTTTTTAGGCAGACCGATGGAATGATTCCATGAACCAATTAACTAGTTCCTCATTTTAGCAAAATGGTTTTTACTCAACCAAATTGATCGACTGCTTGTAAAACCGATCGATAGGTCTGTAGAACAATCAACTGGTATGCCAAACTGATTGACGGGTTTGATAAGCTGAGTCTATTTTTGAAACTTAATTTTAAAAAAAAATTCTTACACTAAAATGGAACCTTAATAATCCATTCTAAATTGTTCCTAAGAGATTATTAACCTTTCTCATGATGTATTTAGCTTGAAATACTACCTTAGATTGATCTGAGGAGTTAATTATGATAATTTGTGGGGGGGGGGAGCTGACCTTGGATTTTTCTTCTTCCAACTCTCTCCTTTGCACACTTCTAACGTCATTGCTTCAATTTTAGATTCGATTATGTTTAGTTGGGAGATTCCTTCCACTCTGACCTTTCATTTCCCCTCTTTTGTTTTTCATTTCTTCACCAATCAACTTGCACTCCCCTAGAATTACCATTTGAGCTCTAGAGGATAGGTCACCATATCTTGGACAATATCTGTCTATTAAACTCAAATTCGAATGATAAGAATTAGGGTTTTCAATATATTCCTAACCACACTTGTGATTTGTATCGATTTTTTGGCTATAAATCGCCCTAATTGACCCTTCTATTCATCTTTCTTTTAGCCACCAAAATACCTTCTCCCTCTTCATGTCAATCCTTACATTCAAATTCTTTTACTCTTATGATCCTTTCTTTGTCTCCCTCTTTTTTAATTGTTAAGTAAGAACGAGTTAGATTTAGGAAATAGTTGAGCGGTTTAGCGTAATCATTCTCTATTTTTCCATTGGGTGTAGTATGTTCATTTTTCCCTTTCTATTTTAATTTTGGCTTTGGAAAATTTATTGAATGGTATATGAGTTAAACTTGTTCTTTTCAAGGTTTTAAAAGTTGAGGATTTTACAGGTTGAGTTTTCTTATTTAAGGAAAGTTTTTCCCGCATTAAGTAAGTCATTCTTACTTCTGATATGTGTTGTGATTAAGCTTGCAGATTATGGAACCCTTAATTTTTTATGTTATATGTTAGTATGAGTATATAGCCTTTTAAAATTGGTATTGAATGGTTATATTGTTCATCTTGAGAGAAAAGCATAATTTTTTGAGGAAAGATTAGGTTGTGGTGATTAATAGTGAAATATGCAACTATTGTAAGTAAGAAATGTGTTATGTGATGTTAGATCATGGTTTAATTTGGCATGATAATAAATTGTAAGCATGAACTACATGAAAATTCCTATTTTGTGTTGTAGGAGGGAAAACCGATTGACTGGTTAGGCCTAACCAATCGAGTGCTGACTAGAACTATCTATTGGTCAACCCAATTCATTGACTCACAGGTCTATAGGGACTTTGGCGTTGCTCTCTATTTAAGCCTATCAATTGGTTTGGTAGAATCAATCGATTGGTCTATGAACAGTCAATTAGTTTTCCCAAACCAATAGAACGGTTTAAGGAAATCCTGGTTTGCTTGAGCCAAACCAATTAACTGGTAGGTGCAATTAATATAGTGGTTAATCTAGACCTATCGACTAGTTTGATTGTTTTGTGTGATTTTATTTTTCTCGGCTTGGATATGCTTTTAGATTGTGTATTTAATTGTTATATGACTATTTGGTGGATAAAATATATATATTTCCATGGATCAATGACCTAATGAATGGATTAAATGGACTATGATTCATGACATATTCAATGGGTGTTTTAAAGGCCTTAATAGGTAAGCTACAAATAAAGTGTGATGGTTTTGAAAAGGATGACTAATATAGTGGATATGGTTAGCATTGAACAAGTATGAAAGGAAATCCCACACATGGTTGGGGATGGGAAGGCTTAATGTAGAAGAAATATGTGAATGTCTTGCTTACTTATTGTACGGGCCTCGTGTGATCATGTAACCTCAAGAATAATGTGCTAATCATGTAAAGCAAAAGATAATCAAGCTCTATATGGGTCTGGATTACTCGAACCTTGATTAGCTATAAAGGTTTAGTCTGCCTTCAAGTGGGATCTTAGTAGATCCCAATGCCTTACTTAATCTAAACACTAATGATGAAATAATATTTATGTAACTTCATCTTGAGCACTCTACTTTTATTTAGTTGGTTTGGTTTTTGGCCTTGTATCTAATATAGGACATGCAGGTAACGTCTATCCTATGTTAGGTATACTAGTTTGACCCCATTTTTTTAGGTGTGTTTAGAATTTTTTGCTTCTACATTATTTTAAAATAAATGTTTTTGGTAGTGAAAAATGGGGATGTTATACTTTAGTAGTGAGTTTATCCCTTCATTCAAACAAAAACTTAGCCTAACATAATTTGGAAAATAGAAACACAAAATACATTAAAGGAAATCATCCTAAGGTAAAGCAAATGGAAGAGCATTAAGGTTGTACCACTATGCTGTAGCATTATTCTACACCATTTATTATACATTTTACTCCTCTAAAGGGGACATTCTTCCTTTTTACACAATTAGTTTTTTATATTTGCTAGTTGAATGGGGCTTTTCTTTGATCTCTTTATGGTTTGATGCTTAAAGATTATTCCATTTTTTGCGGAGTATTTGGGAGGATCCTAAGGTACATATGTTATTTATAGGTGTTCATAGCTTTCAAAGGGGAAGATCTAGGGTTTATAAATTCGGGGAATGACCATCCTCCAACCAATTAAAGTGTACTATATTATGTCGGGACAATAATTTTTTTATTATCTCATAAGTGTAATGTGCTCCTAAGACATAGGACAGTAGGAGTGTGCTAATACTATATTGTTTCCTACATCATTATATCAAAAAGATAAAAGAGTGGCCAAAATGTAGTCCCAAAACACATCAATTTGTTCTTTTGAAGTGGATAGTGACATTTCAACCAAAGCACACTTATTTTCCGCATCCTATGTAGATAAATGAGAAACTGGCAAATGGTTTTCTTATAATTGAGCTCCATTTTACTCCACATTTGAAAAAAAAACACACCCTAACATTTACTTCATTGCTTGTCTTGATGAATCCTCACTGTTAACTTTCATAGAGAACAACTTCAATCTACCATCAACCCTTAAGAAGTTTCCCAAAGTCATTTCAACAACCTTTCCAATTCAATATCCCCTCGAAACATATGTTTAATCACCTAATTTCATTCTTTTTATTTAATATTCCATTTTTTGAAAATTTTAACTTGTTTAGGCTCTTCATTATTTAAAAATAAAAACTAAATATTTTTTACACCTTTTACAAAATTAGAAACCCTTATTATGTATTTAAAATATTGTTTTCTTACCTTCTTTCATTTTCTTATAGCTTTGACTTTCCTAAGGCTTCCAAGGAACTTTTAAAACTCTTGTATTATATGGATATTTAATTTTTTCATTTTTTATGGACTTCTAGGATTTTTCAAAATACCAAACTTAATTGTTGGCAATATTATGTTATTTATCATACTATTTTGCCTTAAAATATTTTAAGCCCTAGAATGACCATTTTAGTTGTTTAAAATGAATTAAACTTTGGGGATCATTATATTTTATTTTTAATAAGATAAATAATTTAAAAATATTATATATATATATATATATATATTAATTTTTTTATTTTTTTAGACATATTTAGACCAAATAAGTTATCAATAACCCCCCCCCCATTTACACCAAGTAATTTTGTGTCTTAGCCTTGCCCTTTGTAGTTGTCAAATTGTTTTCTATTCTTGCTAAAGTTACCATTTACCCTTAAGTTAGGAAACCTTTCTTCTTTATCCATCTTTCATTTTTAGGTTGTAGTGGATGATTTGTGGTGACTAATTCTTCCTCCCATTTGGTTATATTTCATCAATTCTCTCCCTTGATATTTTTAAATAAATATTGTCTTTACTTAACTACTAAAGTAACTTAGCACTTAAGATTTTTAATTTTCCCACATATTCTAACATAGTTCATTTATCTCCTTTCTTTCTTCACATATACTCCCTCATTTTAGCACACCATTCTTATTTTTCCTCTCTCCATTTTTGAAACCTTCATCCTTAATTTCTACTATGGTTGAAGCATATGTTTTATTTTTTCACTTCAAGATGATAGATTACCCTTCCAATATCAATTATTTTCTTCTCTTCTCCTTTTCCTCTTTGTTAAATTTCTTCCTCATACTTCCTATTCATTGTCATGGATCAATCTTCCATTTTCCCTCCATTTGTGAGTCTTTTTTCTCTCCTAAATCTTGAAAATAAGTTCACCTTCCCTTCGTCTTCAATGTTACCTCCTTCGATTTGGTTTTGATGTGTTGTTTTTTCTAATCTTTTCCTTACATTTCTAGGTTTTCATGAAGCCTTTATAGAAGAGATTTTTTTAACACTTGAACTTCTCTTTTAACTTGTTAATTGGGAGCTTAAGCTTAGGTAAAGACAAGATGATTATTAGTAGATAGAATTTTAGTGTTAAATTGATTATTATGTTGATATGTTAAATTATGCCATTGACGATGTTCTTGATGGTTTTTGACTTTTAGCCTTAATTTTTTATTTTATGGATTTTAATTGATTACATTGATATCATGATATTATTTTTAATTTATATATATTTTTTGATATATTATATGATTGATTTGAGTAAGAATTGATGCTCAAATTTTTTGTTGAAGATTTTGAGGGTTTAGGTGTTCTTGTTAATGTTTTTCATGTTGTTCATATTTTTGAGATTTAAGACATTAAAAGATTGAACTCTATTATGGTACAACCTACATTAGATATTTTCCTCCCCTACTTATTTGTTGTCATAAGAGAATTCATATGCCTGACAATATGAGTTAGTATGGACACAATCAATGAGGGTCATATGAAGTTCTCCACTAATATATCACCCCTAAGATGCCATCCACTATTCTCATGATGGTAAGAAATACTATTAAATTCACTTACCATAATCCACATCATGCTTTGTTATTTTGTAGGCGAACAAAATGACTTCAATGAGTGATATCACTTATGTGTTTTACATCATTCATAAAAGTCACTAAGCCACCATTCAAAGTGATCACACATATTTTTTAAATGTAAATCTATATTAAGGATAAACATAGATATGGGGGACACATTCAAACATTTATTCCAAAGCAAAGCAAGACATACACTATGGCTTATTATGTCAAAGACCACTCCATGATCGTAATAACCCCATTTTAAAAAAACCATAAATTTTATTTTAAAATAGTTTTAGAGGAAACCAAAATAAAATGAAAAGTTTTACACTACACCCAATAAAGAAAAGTTACTCCTTATACCAAATTGATGCCGAGTGCAAAATTGACAAGTAACTAATATCTAGATATCGGGTGTAGGAAGCACTTGATACCATAGTTATGTAATATTACAAAATAGAAGAGAAGAGAGAATACAAGATAAAATATAGGATTAAAAGTCAATAGAGGAGACATATGAATAACCATACACTAAACCAACCTATATTCACTCACTATGTGTATTATATCAAAAACATCAAATTAACATTTACTTGAAGAACAATGTGTTATCTATTCATAAGAATGAGTTGGTATTCATTAAATGAACACGTCATTAATTGCATAAGGAGTAAGATAACACTCCTATCTATAGATTAAAGCATGCATAAAACACAAGATCATATGATGAGAGATAAATGATTATATCTAATTAGTTAATGAAATTAGTACTGAAGAGTTCCATTTGTGGGCTCCTACCCATTCAAGGGGTAGTGTCACTTGTAGTTTTGTTGCAGGTGCTATTCAAGCGGGCATTGGGTATGAGTATAAGGATTGTTTGAAAAACTTTTGGGGTTTCTCTCTCTCAACCTTTTTCTTCCTTATTTAAAATCATTTTTCTCTTGTAACAAATCTGCACTACTCTGATTTAAATAAAGGTGGCATTTGAGCAAATTATATTTTGTTCTTTTTAGCCTTAGCACTTGGTACTAGAATGGTAGGAAGAAACCGGTCTAGTACTAAGTGTGGCAGTAACATCTCCAAAACTTAAGGTTTTCGCTTCCGCTAATATTTAAATAAAATACAAATTTCCAGTAGTGAAATTTTAGGGTGTTATAAAAGGAATCCCACTATAATAAAAAATAATTTAGTAAAAATAAGATTGAATCAAGTGGACTCCATAGAATAAGGCATTTATAAGGACAAGTTAACAAGAAAATGGGATTTTGAGAATATAGAAACCAATGAGGCATATGAGAAGAGAAAGGACGTTAATATATTGGAGAAGAAGAGAAGAGAAGCTACATGGTTTAAAATATTAGAGAAGTAATTGATGAGACAAGGGTCAGGTTGAGAGTAAAGGTGAAGTAGAAGGAAGAGTAATAAAGTTGATTACTTAGACCAATAAGGAAAATAATATGGACAAAGGATCAAGGTCAACGAATCAGATGACTAACCCCTTTAAAGAGATCCTAACTAGGTCAAAATCTAAGGAAATTAGTGAAGAAGAGGTGAAGACAAAGACAAAAATTAGAGCTAAGATGTTAAAGGAAATAATATTCAAGGACAAGGAAAAGAAAGGAGAATAATAAGAGCCTTATACAAGAAACCCTATTCCAATCATGCATCTAAGCTAAGGCTCATAAAAGAAGATATGAGAATTTTTAATGCATGAGGTAAAAGAAAAGAGGAAGGTAATGGTTGAGGCATCATTTTCTTGGTGTATTGTGATCTAATAAACGCTTGTGGGCCACCTTTAACTTATTGATGATCTTATCCTTTTTAGGATGACAATGTATATAATTTCACTCTACAACTCTTGCGTAGAATCTTAGGCACCCTTCTTTACTAGATGTTATTTTACATGCAACCAAGGTAGAGACTCATAGAATCAAACATTCTAGTGCTCATCGTCTTCTTATCACCAAAGGTTTAACTCCTTTTCACATGGAAGTGACTTTGAATTATCTACTTGATTTCCTCTTAACTCATCATTGGTGCTCCCTTAAGTGTATAAAAAATTTTCTAATAATCATCATCCTCTATCATTGAGAACTAATTTACCTACTAAATTTGCTCAATTGTAGCTAGGTGGAAGGTGATACTCATCATCTTTTACATGCCCATAACCTCCTATGAATTTCCCTAGAAGTGCAAAAGAAATTTTATTTTCAAGTGGAGGCTATGTCAATAGGTGTATTGATTCAATGTAATTCTTGATGTGATAGGTACACACATTTGATTCATCACGAGCTATAACACCAAAATCATATTAAGGGGAAACAATTAACTTACTAAGCGTCTAATATCACATAAACAAACATATAAAGGCATCTTAAGATATGCAATCCTTGAATATTCATAAAGCTAATTTGGATATCATATTAGAAAAAAAATTCTAAAACATTTAGATTTGATAAAACATAGTCTCTAACAAACAAAAAAATGATTTTAAACAACCAAGAAGCTCCAATACCATTTTTAACATCCCCGTTCTCATGAATTGAAACTTTTCTTTAAAAATAGATTTTGTGGGAGCAAAAAAGAAAAAGGAAGGTGTTATGCCACTTCCAACTTTGAAATGTACTATTTATAGCTAATATATATTGAAAAGTAACTTATACCTAGAGTTCAGGTGTGAGAAAGACTAAAAGTGAAGAGATAAGAGATCCAAATCATCATATGCACCGCATCAAATGAATAATTACTTATCAAATAAGTAGACCTCAGATCATGGGAATGAGCAGGTGCCCATAAACCAAGTACATTAGTACTTGTGAACAAAGTAAGATAACAATCACACCTACAGATTAAGCTATGAATAGCATAGAAGGTCACATGATAATAGAGATACTATACATGTATATACTACTCATGATACGAGATGAATTAGTTAAAAACAACATTAGGGTTCATCACACGTTTTTGAGTACTCAATAGCACTAAGAACAAGAACCTATCTATATTACTACCAATCTATGTTTCCTTATATATAGTAGAAAAGAGTCAAATCACTTTCACTTTCCACTCCTCTTTCTCCACATATGGGGGATAAGAGTTAAATCAGTGTAAACCACTCTTGGTGGTCACTAGTAAATCACTAATCCTTAAGTATGTGTACTCCTTACTAGCTGGTAGTTCATACTTATATAGATTAGAATAAGGTCCTTTGGTTCTGATTGAATAAAGCTAATTTTATTGATAATTTATTATCACTTGAACGTTTTCAACAAATTTTGTTTCTAATTCATGTGATCTTCCACTTTAAGATTTAATATCTTATTATATCATTCGCTTAACACTTAACACCTAGCAATGCACCACTTTCTTCATTTTTATCAGAATAACACTTATGCATATATTACTAATATTACTTATCACTGGGTGTCACTTATCACTTTTTACTACTTGTCACTTGTTACCATTTATGGATTAATTCAAAAGAACTATTGTCACTTGTTACATTTATCATGGAGCACATTCACTTAACCTATGATAGGTGTAAGGTTAGGTATGACAAAATTAAATAATAAGAATACATAAACCTCAAGAAGAGTAAAAATATTATAAATTATAATGTCTTTAATTAAGGTTACAACTTCAAATCACATCAATAGTAATAGAAAAAAAACAAAAAATCCCAACATGGGGTAAAACACAAGATATTCAACTCACTGACTTAAAATTGAAGCTATAAAAGTTGCTAAAACACTTACACCTAAACCATTGAAAATAATCTTTTTAGTACAAAAAATTGAGTAAATACACCTAAATAAAAAAAAATAGCATGCTTACACAATCATATAATGCCCAAAGGTGTAAATCCTACATAGCTAGCAATTCATAGGCAACAACATCACATCATGCAAAAACTCAAGATGATATATGTGCCAACATGAAATAGTACCACCCATCTCAAATATCCACCGACCTACATAAAGTGTCATTTTATATGGAGAAGATTAAATTAAAAACCCATCAAAAATTTATTACCAAAAATTAATATTTATCATAAAACCATTGAATCATTATACACACTCAGTTACCAATTTGAGGATCCAAGTCAATGAGAAAAGGTCAATGATTAACCTTTAACCCTTAAAATCATATTTAAGTCCTTTAGATGAAAACCATGTCATTTTACATTTAAATTACCCAAAAACATGATTAATTCCAAATTTAACCCTACTTAGGGTAATTACACATTATTAGTTAAGAACACTAGGATAAATGAAGAACACATCAAGAACACATTGATTAAACATAAGAATGCTTATCAAAATCCTAGTCTTATTAAACTTTCAACCTTAAATTAAATATCTAAACATGCTTGAATTAAGATATGTTATGTACCAAAGTAGTTTAAAATATCATGAAGAACAACATGGTATCATTCAATCAACAAAAATGATAGTAATCAAAGAACATGTATTAAAGTTTAAAACCCTAAAAACATAACTAACATTGATAAACTTCAAAAACAACCATACTTAAAAGCTAAACTCAACCAACACATAGAAAAAGCACACAATATTATATTTTTTGAAAGAATAGTAGGTTTTCCATAATGTAATGATATAATTTGAGGAAAAACATTTAAATTTGTTGAATTATTTGGTTCAAAAGTGTCTAAATAAATCAAAAAAATATTAATGGAATATATTTTGGGCACATTTAACTTAGGAATAATAAAATAAGACGATATCCTTAATTTTATAAAATTTCGATAACCATAAATGGATTTTTAAGGCTCAAAATACATGATTAAAGTATATTGGAATGATAAATTATGTTTTTTCCATCAACTTGTTGTGCCATTTAGAAAAAGTATGAGAGTCATAAAAAATGTTAGGATCTCTAATATTTGCATGAGTAAAAATATAAATGGATTTTGAAGGCTAAAAGTGACAGAAAAGCTTCACGAAACACAAAATCGTAATAAAGGACAATAAAATATTAACAACATGTTTTTTAAAAATCTTAAAATATCTAATAAAGCATCAAACTAAGAAAATTTAATCTCTATTATTACCCATCATAAATAATTTAGTTTTCCCAAGAGAATGGGTTATTAAAACTTAGCCATATCATATTAAGTATATATAATCTAAAAATTGATTTAAACTCCAATATTTTACATATAAAAAATTATTATACCCTTAGAGTTTTCAATTTCAATTTAAGCCTTTTTATATAAAGTTAGTACTTGTGGTACTCATAATTAAATCAAGCATATCACATATCACACTTATCATGTTTTAACCTAATTAAAACTTACACCATCAAATTTCTATAATTTACCCATAATGACCATAAAATAAATATTTCACCTAAACATCTCAAATCATGCAAAATTCATAGATAAAATTATTATAATACCCCATCCCCAAATCCTTCAAAATGTATTTGAAATTATGTTGATATAAAATAAATTAGTTTTGGTGTTGAAATGGGCTTGAAATTCTAATAAAAATATAAATTTTAGGTGTAATAATCAACTAGTTTACATAACTAATTGGCTGGTGTGATGAGGAATTAACATTTTTATTCTTACCAAACTAGTCGATTGATTTACCCAAATCGATCAATTAGTTATCCTACGATTTCATATCCATTTATGATTTCGATTCAAATTTCTCTGTTAATTAAAACTTCTAATTAGAGCCCAACAATGCCAATAAGACTTATTTATTGGTTTGGGATTATGTTCACATTATTTAGACTAATACATAATTTTAATTATCTAAAATTTTCCCAAAAGGCACATTTGAGGCAAGCTTCACCTTCTCTCTTCTCCCTATCTCTTTTGGAACCTGGGATGGTGAGATTGAATTTGTAGACTATCTCCTTACTTACCAACCCACTTTCATGCTCATTTCTTATTATGCTCAATACCCTTACCATTCCATCATGGAAATCCTTACTTCTTGGTTGCCCAAACTCAATCTTACCAGCCTCATCCCCCTTTTTCCTATCCTCTATACCTATAATTTTTAGTCCATTTTCATTCCTCACTCTTTTTTATTTCTCTCTCCTCCCTTCTCTTGTTGAAAATCTCCTCAAGTTTTGAACATCTTTTCATTTTCTCTCTTCTCCCAGCTAAGAAAATTAAAGGCTTTCTTTGATTTTCTACCTTCTATGTTCAAATAATGCATTCCTTTTTATTCTTCTAATCTTGGTTGTAGTTCCCTTCTTATTTCCTTAAAGAAGGAAAAATTAATGTTGAGAAAGGTTGGAGATTTTATCTCTCCCTTTAACACCCTATTTTTGAGAAAAAGGTGGTGTCTTATGTTCTTCTTCTTCTTCTTTTTCTTCTGCTCCTTCTAATATTTCCTTGATTTTAATGAAGTTTTGAAATATTATTTTTAATGGTTTTAACTTATATTCTCTTAGGAATATAAGTTCTACTAGATAAGCCATCAAGTAGGAGTTTTGTGCTAGAAGAATTACTTCAAGGTAATGCATTCTTATCTTTAACTTAACTAGGGTTCTTTGGTGTATTGGGGTTCCACATGTTTGGTATATATTTGAGAATGATCTAATTTATATTCTATAATATGAGCATATGGTATAATTCTACCCACTATGTCGGAAATTTTCTTTATTTTTAGTTATTTAAAATCTTGGCTCAATTTCATATATTTTTTTTTGTAAACTATCATACTCATTCTATCTATAATGTATTTATCATCCTTATTAGCTTTATTATCACATTAATGTTATTAGCATGGATCTTTTATTCATCGGTCCATTTTATCTTGCATCTGGCATGGGTTAGGTGATGATCACCTCTCTCTTATGGTTGATGTGACAGTAACATTCCCTAGTTTTATTTTTTTTTAAATTTCATGTTGTCTTAAAAATAAAATTTTTTAGGTTCAAAATTTAGAGGTGTTATAAGTTGGTATCAGATCCTATGGTTTTAAATTCTTAAGTCATTTTGCAAAAACAAAATTCTTTGGTTACATACAAACTTGTAAAATTTGGTTTAGTTTGAGAGCCACCATTGGTTTGGGTTGGGAGATGCCCTTAATTTTATAGAGTAGAACTAACTTCTAGTCTTTTGTATAATGTGCTACCTTCATTTGTACTAATTTTCTAGTTAGTACATTTCACAGAGTGACAGATTTAGCGTGAGGAAACTCCACAGCTACTGTTGCCGCCTCCTTTTTTGGTGATGCCACTGAAGGATTAGCTTTTTTAGGTTGATATCCATCACCCTATGGTCTTTGAGGGTTAGGAGTACCTAGATGTGATGGAATGACGATTGAGGTATTTTGCGAAGATATTTGTAGCTAATGGTTGCCTAGAGAGTAAGTAGGTGGACATTAGGGTATTCAATCCATGAGGTCGTATAGATGAATGGTGAAGAGGTTAGCAACAAAAAGAAGCCACTACAGACTAGTGGGAGACCTTCATCGAGATGCTCAAGGAAAGGTTCTACCCTATTCGCCAAAGGATGGAAAAGTATGATGACTTCATGGCATTGTGTCAGGGGACATCTTTGGTGGAGGAGTACAAGACCCTTCTGTAACACCCCGAGTCGACATGACCACGCGGGGGCTACCTTGGAGTGCTTTCGGATTGATCGGCTGGCCCCACAGATCAACACGAGTCCTTTCAGCACGTTTTGTCCTCACTCACGCACTTCCCGAGAAATTTTCAGAAAATTTCTGAAACTTCCCAGGAGGTCACCCATCCTAAAATTGCTCCACGGCCAGCACGCTTAACTGTGGAGTTCTTAGGACGGAATCACCAAAAGGATGGTATACCATGTTGATATAAGTAGCCAAATCAATCCTTATAACACTCTCCTCAATTTGGGGTATTACATTCACCCCCACTCAAAGAACACAACGTCCTCGTTGTGCCTCAACCAATGACTGTTTCAATAAAGTTCATCCCAGGAATCGTCCCGCTAGGTAGCTGACTGACTCATTCAAGTTTAGCTCACGGTCGCAGTTCTGCTCTGATACCATTTGTAACACCCCGAGTCGACATGACCACGCGGGGGCTACCTTGGAGTGCTTTCGGATTGATCGGCTGGCCCCACAGATCAACACGAGTCCTTTCAGCACGTTTTGTCCTCACTCACGCACTTCCCGAGAAATTTTCAGAAAATTTCTGAAACTTCCCAGGAGGTCACCCATCCTAAAATTGCTCCACGGCCAGCACGCTTAACTGTGGAGTTCTTAGGACGGAATCACCAAAAGGATGGTATACCATGTTGATATAAGTAGCCAAATCAATCCTTATAACACTCTCCTCAATTTGGGGTATTACACCTTCTTTCTTGGCCTAGTCCGTTTTACTCTAAAGGTCGACACTAATGAGAGGATATAGGTGCATCGATTCCAGTTAAGGTTGAGTTTGAAGCTCTAGGATATACTAGCGGGGACTCGTGCATAGAACCTATAGGCCTTGTATGATTATACCTTAGAGGCATCAGTAATTTCTTAGGCTAGTAGTTCATAGTCAAAAGGCAAGAGGAGGTTTAAGGGTGAACAATGATATAGGGGAGAGAAGAGGTTTCAAACCGGAGGCAGTCATCAATCGAGAGTGGTACCCCATTTCCGAGGGAAGTTGAGTCAATCGAGTGTGGGGTGTTTCATCTACCATTAGTGTGGTAAGAACCAACCAAGGAAGGATTGTGCTGGGTAGATGGTTTAATGCCATGGTTGTGGTTAGTTGCGACATCGTTGATTCAAGTATCATACCATCGGGGGTAGTGCTGCAAGGGTAGGCATGTTTGTAGGATACTGTATCATAAATATTACTAGTTTAGAGTGCTCGGTCGATAGATAGTGGAGCTAGCAGAACTACTTTGCAAAAGAGGATATAGAGGCCCCATGCTTTTTAGTAAGGGCAGGGCTCAAGTAGTGCTAAAGGACTACCTCAGGATGATCTCCAGAATCTAATAAGCTAGTTAGAGGCTGACAATTAGGTTGATGTCATCATGTGTATGTTCATAGTTTCTTCCGTTCCTACTTATGTGTTATTTAACGCAAGTTCTTTACACTCCTTCCTATCTACTACATTTATAGCTAAGATAGTTATGGTTCTTTTTCATAGGATAGAGACTTCTGTCGTGCTCCTGTTTGGGGATACACTTTCATGTTCTAGGCTATATAGAGATATGGCCTTAGTTGTTAGCGAGATCGAGCATTCAATAGACCTCATAGAGCTTGAGCTTTAAGAATTTGACGTTATCCTTAGGATGGATAAGCTCGCAAGGTGTCGAATATTGATTGATAGTGTATAGGAGTGTGTGGTTCTTAAAAGACCATAGGGTAGTAGGGTCTTTTACCAGAGAAGCAAGCTTAGGCCCTTGGTGAAGATGGAGCTTACGGTGGTGCTTAGTATATTTTTACAGTAAAGGTACCCAATCATCTTGTGTAGCATTCAGAACCCAGAAGCTAAGGAGTCTTCAGTTAAGGATATTACAATGCTATGGGAGTTTTCAAATGTGTTTCCCTATGAGATCCCAGGGATGCTGTCAGTACATGAGATAGATTTCATGATAGAACTTCTACAATAGATAGAGTTTGTGTCAAAGATGGCCTGTCGCCTAGCACCAATTGAGACAAGAGAGTTGTATACTCAGTTATAGGAGTTGTTGGAGAAGGGGTAATATCAATCGTGTGTATCTCCTTAGGGAGCACCAGTCCATTTCGTGAGAAAGAAGGATGGTGGGTTGAGGCTTTGTATCGATTATAGTGGGTTGAACCAAGTTATGATAAAGAACCGTTATCCTTTACCGCAGACCAAAAAGCTTTTGATAAGTTACATGTGGCTATAGTGTTTTCAAAGAGAGGTCTCAGATTAGGGTATCATAAGCTAAGCATTATCAAGAAAGACATACCTAAGATAACTTTCAAGATGAGGTATGGCCATTATAAGTTCACTGTGATTTCCTTTAAACTCACTGATGTGTTGGCCGTGTTCATGGCTCTCATGAACCATATTTTCCAACAACATTTTGATTAGTTCACTGTGGTCTTAATCGACGATTTTTTGATTTACTATCGGACTTGTGAGGAACATGAACAACACCTTAGGTAGGCTTTGGAGTTGTTGAAGACTCATCAGTTGTAGGTCAAGCTCTTGAAGCATGAGTTTTGGTTAGATGAGGTAGATTTCCTTGGTCATGTCATCTTGAGGGAAGGTGTGTCAATGGATCCTTTGAATATTTGAGCAGTGTTAGAGTGGACTGCACCAATAAATGATAGGGAAGTTCATAATTTTCTTAGGTTAGCAGGCTATTATAGATAGTTCGTCTAGCACTTTTCAAGGATCACTTCTCCATTAACTACCTTGTTGAAGAAGACGATGCACTTTATTTAGGATGATAAGTGCTTAGAAGCGTTCGAGGAGCTCAAGAGGAGGTTGACTTCAGCTCCAATGCTTACCTTTTCATTAAGTACATAGGGATTTGAGGTGCATAGTAATGCATCTAACTTTGGTTTGGGGTGTGTGTTAATGTAGCAAGGGAGGCTAGTGTCCTATGCTTCTTACCAAGTAAAGGAGCATTAGAAGAATTATCCTACACACGACCTTGAGCAAGTTGTGGTGGTTTTCGCCTTTGAAGATATAGAGACATTACTTGTATGGAGTGCAGTGTAAGTTCTACGCAAACCATAAGAGCCTCAAGGACATCTTCAATAAGCAAGAACTAAACATGAAATATAGGAGATGGCTAGATTTGGTAAGGACTACGATTTGGAGTTTACTTACCACAAGGGTAAAGCTAATGTCATAGATGATGCTCCCAGTAGAAAGACTTCACACACCTTAGGTTTTTTGGTAGTGTTAGATTGGATATGATGAGATCTTCAGGAGTTGAGCATTGAGACCATTGAACTCTGGGATCTTGACAGAGTGTGAGCTCCCTCTCGATCACCCTGACCATCTTCTGAGATTCAAGCTGCTTAGCCAAAAGATGTCAAGCTTGAGTGGATTAAGAAGGTGATATCCAAGGGTGGATGAGTGGGGTTTAAGATTTTTACAAATGGTAGTACCCAATTTTTAGGAAGGTGGTGTGTTTTGTAGAGATGTGGAGAACTTAAGAGGAGAATCCTAGAGGACGGTCATCATGTACCTTATTCCATCCACCATAGACGGGATAAGTTGTACAATGATTTCAAGTAAATCTATTGGTGGCCCCATATGAAGTGGGAGGTTGTAGAGTTTTTGGCCTAGTGTTTGATGTGTTAGAAGGTTAAGGTGGAACACAAGCGTCAAGTGGGATTAGTTTAGTCATTAGATGTCCCTAAGTGGGATTGGAATAGTGTGTATATAGACTTCATGGTTAGATTACCTAAGACCTGTAGTGGTTTGAATTTGATTTGGGTAATGGTTGATTGGTTGAATAAGTCCACGGTATTCATACCAATGAAGTCAATATGGAGTATGGAACAGATGGCCAGTGCTTACAGGATGCATATGGTTTGTTACCATGGGGGTGCCTAAAGACATTGTTTCGGACCAAGATTCCAAATTTTTGTCACACTTGCAAGCAGCTTTCAGGACACAGCTTAAGACAAGCACTACTTTCCATTAAGCTATAAACTAGTAGAATTGGCATACTATTCATAACTTGGAGGATATGCTTCAAGCATGTATTCATGAGTTGTAGGGTAGTTGAAAGCATCTCTTAAACTTGGTGAAGTTCTGCTACAACAACAATTATCATACAAGAATAGGGATGGCCCCTTTTGAGGCACTTTATGGATAAAAGTGTCGTAGTCCCGTGTGTTGGAAAGACTCCAGTGAGATAATTTTATTGGGACTAAAGATGGTAGAGGAAACTGCCAGGTAGCCCAAGATAGGTAGAAGAGAAATGTAGATCTTCGGGGGAGAGAAGATGAGTTTGAGGTAGGAAACAAGTCCTTTTGAGAGTTTCACCAACCAAGGGAGTGATGTGATTTAGTTGTAAGGGAAACCTTAGCCCAAGGTTCATTGGGCTATATGAGATTTTGGATTGGGTTGGATAGGTTTCTTACCATCTTACCTTGCTTGTTAAGCTTTTGCACATGCATAATGTTATCCTCATCTCTCAATTGAGGAGGTATGTGTCGGATCCTTCGTATATCATTCATCTAGAGTCAATTGAGCTAGATGAGACTTTGACTTACAAGGAGCGTCTATTGAATATCCTTGATTCCAAGCCTTTGGAGATGCAATTGAAGATCTATCCACTCATGAAGGTCATGTGGTGATGTCATTGAACAGAGGAGGCCACTTCGAAGTATTAAGAAGAGATAGAGATAAAGTATCTAATGTTGTTTGTTGAGGTGCATTGCACCGGTAACACTGCCTCTTTTAAGGGGGCATTTCCCTTTCTCTTGTGTATTAACCCTTAGTTGTTGTACTCTTTTTATTGACGGCTTAGGGTTTTCTTATGTTTTGAGCTTACAACAAGATGTTTCTTATTTGGACTTTAGTGATAAAGTCTCTTTTAAGGGGGTAGTGTTGTAATACCCTATCCTAAAATCCTCTAGAATATATTCAAAATTATGTTGATATAAAATAAATTAGTTTTGGTTTTGAAATGGTCTTGAAATTCTATTAAAAATAAGAATTTTAGGCATACTAATCAACTAGTTTGCATAACCAATTGACTCGTGTGCTAAGGAATTGACATTCCTGTTCTCGACAAACTAGTTAACTGGTTTGCCCATACTGATCTACTAGTTGTCCTATGATTTCAAATCCATTTATAATTTTAATTCAAATTTCTCTCTAATGTTGATAAAAACTTCTTATTAGAGTCTAGTTATGATAAAGATCATATTTGGGTGCTCTGGGATTATTTTCACATTATTTTGACCATTACATAATTTTAATTATCTAAAATTTTCCCACAAGTCACTTTAAGGCAAGCTTCACATTTTCTTTTCTCCCTCACCTCTCCCTCTCTCTTCTGGTAGTTGGGGTTGGGAGACTGACTTTATGCACCATCTCCTAACTTACAAACCCACTGCCATGCCCATACCTGACTGCATTCAACCTCCACCACCCCTACTAAGTAAGTTATCAGTTCTCGGTCGGCCACACTCAACCTTAATAGTTTCATCCCACTCTTTCTTGTGTATATCAGCCTATCCTTACCTCTATACCTCTCATTTTTGATCCATTTACATTCCTCACTTAATGTTCTTGCTCTCTTCTCCTTCTCTTTATGGAAAATTTCCTCAGCGTTGAGCATCCTTGCATTTTCCCTCTTCTCCTCTCTATTGAGAAAAGTAGAGGCTTTCTCTGATTTTGTCCCTTCTTTATGCAAACATTGCATTCTTTTTTCTTCTTCTAATATTTTTTTTAGTTCTCTCTTACTTTCCTTAAGTAAGAAGAATTAAGGATAAGAAAGGTTGGAGATTTTAGCTCTTTCTTTAACACTCTATATTTAAGAAAAAGTTGTTGTTGTTGTTGTTGTTCTTCATCTAATTTTTTCTCAAAATTAAGAAGTATTGAAAGATGATTTTTATGGTTTTAACTTTGATTATATTAGGAATCAAAGTTCTACTAAATCAACCATCAAGTAGGAGTTTTATGCTAGAATAATTGATTCAAGGTAAGGCATTCTTATCTTTAACATAAACGGGGTTCTTTGGTGTATTGGGGTTCCATGTGATTGGCATATATATGAGCATGATCTAGTTTGTATTATATAATCTGAGCATGTGCTATAATTCTTCCTAAGTTAACATTGTTGGATTTCTCTGATTTTAAGCATAATTTGGGCATTTGAACATGATTTATTTGAATATGCACATTACCATTTGTCAATGTGATTCTATATGTGTAGCATGTATTTTTTTCTCTATACATAGAATTATTATAGGATTAATTTTAGTGTGTGTATCGTAAGTTTGGGGTAATGTTTTACCCCGACTAGCTGATCAGTTCCTTGAACCCATCGATTGGTCATGCGAGTAGTTTAATGGTTTGGAGCTTTGGATAGATTGCACATGAGATTAGTTGGTTAAACCCATCGACTAATATACCTATAGTCCAAAATGGTTTAGTTTCTACTTAGACACATCATTTAGTTGGACCAAACCAGTCAACTGTTTATTTGACCACTCTATTGGTTGGTTAAACCCATCAACTAGTTTCTCTACATGCTAAGATGGGTAGGTATCTTCTTAGACCCATCGACTTGTTGGATTAAACCAATCGATTGGTTCCTATGGACAATCAATAAGAGAGGAAAACATTTTAACTTATTCTCTAGTGTTGTTTTGGTCCAGGTCTGATACGACCAGACCAGTCGACTGGTCTAAGAGACCGATTGAATTGTCTAGTTGGAAGCCGACTGGTTTATTACAATTTTTTATGCTTATCTTGGGCCTTTTTTTTGATACCTTCATGCATTTAAAACATTTAAATTATGAGTTCAACTATGATTTCCCTTATTTAAAAAGAAACATCATGATGGTACTTAGTTTTTTTTCAGTTAAGTTTTGTATCATCTATAAATGCACAATTGGCGGCTTTTATGCATTGTGACGTGTTTCGTGTAAGAAGTTGGGAATACCCTATTTGGTTGAATTATGGAATTTAATTGTGTTTTGTGTTATCACTTGCAAACACCCAACTTAGTTATGTGGTGATTTTATAGTGATTTGTGATATCACTTGAAATTATAAAATTAATGGTTTAAGATTTTGTTTTAGGCTTTTATTTTTGGGATGTTGGGGTAGCTTCCAAGAGTTAGGGGGCGGATTTCCCATGGTTATATTTTCACTCAGTATTTGTTTTCTTCTCTACCAAGTTGTGGTCGATAAGGGAATAGGAATATCTTTGAGTTATAGGACTATATTGTGGCCGGCTAGCATCGCATTGGTATCTAACTCGAGTGGGTGAGGTATCCCACTTCAAGCCTGCTGGCACTTTATATTGTCCATTGCTTAGGCAGATGTAGTATCCTAAGTTTTAAGCCCTCGCAGTGGAGACATTCAAGGTATGGAGCTCTAATACCATTTGTAACACCTCGAGTCGATACGACCAAGTGGGGGCTACCTTGGAGCACTTTCGGATTGATCGGCTGGCCTCACAAATCAACATGAGTCCTTTCAGCGCATTTTGTCCTCACTCATGCACTTCCCGAGAAGTTTTTAGAAAATTTCTAAAACTTTCCAGGAGGGTCACCCATCCTAAAATTGCTCCATAACCAGCACATTTAACTGTGGAGTTCTTAGGATGAAATCACCAAAAGGATGGTATACCATGTTGATATAAGTAGCCATATCAATCCTTATAGCATTTCGCTCAAATTGGGGTATTACATTCACCCCCACTCAAAGAACGCAACGTCCTCGTTGCACCTCAACCACTAAGAATTTATCCCAAGAATTGTCCCGCTAGGTGGCTGATTGGCTCATCCAAGTTCAGCTCACGGTCATGGTTTCGCTTTGATACCAAATGTAATACCCCAATTTAATATAAGTACTCCAAGGTATCTCTTGCATGGTCGTATTAACTCAAGGTGTTGCAAATGGTATTAGAGCGAAATTGTGACCGTGAATTGAACTTGGATGAGCCAGTTAGCCATCTACTGGGATAATTCTTGGGATAAACTATATTGAGATATTCATTGGTTGAGGCGCAATGAGTACGTTGCGTTCTTTAAGTGTAGGTGAATTTAATACCCCAATTTGAGCAGAGTGTTATAAGGATTGATCTGACTACTTATATCAACATGGTATACCATCCTTTTGGTGATTCCATCCTAAGAACTCCAAAGTTAAGCCTGTTGGATATGGAGCAATTTTAAAATGGGTGACCTTCCTGGGAAGCTTCAAATTTTTTTTGAAAATTTCTTTGGAAGTGAGGACAAAGCACACTAAAAGGACTCGTGTTGATTTGTGGGGTAGCCGATCTATGTGCAAGCGCTTCTAGGTAGCCCTACGTGGTTGTATCAACTCCAGGTGTTAGACCCCCTCAGTGTACTTCGACCACATATTGTGGGTGTGGTATCCAGATTTGTAGCAAGTGCACTCTATGTGTGAAGGGTGTGGTATCCTTGAAGAGTTCCCTTTTCATGTATCCTAACCTTGTATGATGGATGTGGTGTCCCATTGTGATTAGTTGATCTGCCATGACTTTTTTTCATGGTAGAAAACTGGATGAGGTCAAACAAACTATCTTAATAATCGAAATTTGTGTGGTCACTAAAGAAAAAATTCTAACATGTTTTATATCATATGGATTGCATATATTAACCATATTTGTATATTTCCATGATTTTAATGAAAGCATGCCCTATTGTTCTAGTGTTATACTAATATCATATCACCATGATGTCATGTGACTTTAATGTGGTGCATGAGCCTTACTATATTTTAGATAGTATGTTTTACTAGTGCTTGACCGTACTAATACTACACTTGTGTGGTCATTATGATGATCCGAATTCTTCTTCTAGGACTAGAGGATAATTTTTAGGGTTATGACTATCAGTTAGTGTTTGTTAAGGGTCATTAGCGGGTTATCACTTGGGGTTGGAGGTTTATGATTATGCCTAAGAGCTAGGTTAACCTATTAGAGAAGTATTTTACTCACCATGTTGAGGAGTTTTTATATTTTCGGTTATTTAAACACTTGGCTTGATTTCCTATATTTCATTTTGTGCTCATTCTATCTATAACGATGTTCTCATCCTAACTACCATGTATTATCATGTCAAATTTATAAGCATGCATATTTTGTTCATTGTTCCATTTTATCTTATATCAGACATGGGTTGGGTGATGATCACACATTTCTCATCATTAATATGGCAATAACATGCCCTTATTTTTTTTTCAAAATCTTCATCATTATCTTAAAAACAAAATTTTATAGTTCAAAATATAGGGGTGTTGCAAGTTGGTATCAGAGACTATGGTTTTAAATCCTGAAGTTGTTTTGTGAAAACTAAATTCTTTAGTTTCATATGAACTTGTAGAATCCAGTTTATTCTACGACCTAGAATTGGTTTAGGTTGGGAGTTGGCCTTCATTTTTTAGTGTAAAACTAATTTTTGGGCTTTGTGTAATATGCTACCTTCATGTGTTCTAATTTTGTAGTTAGAAGTTAGTTCCTTTCTAATGTAGCTTAGTATTCTAGCGTTTTGATGGTTACAAATTGGCGTTAGGTATTGGTGGGATCGAGCTTTCTGTAAACCTCATAGAGCTTGGGCCTTGGGACTTTGACATTATCCTAGGGATTTTTATGCTCATGATATATTAGGCATTTATAGACTACATATAGGAGCTTTAGGTTCTTAATAGACCGTAGGATGCTAGTGTCTCTTACCAAAGATTCAAGCCTAGGCCTAAAGATGGTGTCAGTAGTAGTCCTCAGTGCGTTAGTGCAGAAACGGGACATGCTCTTCTTGAGTAGCGTTCAAGATCTAGATGCTAAGGAGTTGTTAGTTGAGGAGATTCCAATGGTGTGGGAGTTCTAGATGTGTTTCCTAATGAGATCCCAAGGATACCGCCAGTGCATGAGATAGATGATAAATCTTATACTAGGAATAGAGGCTGTGTTAAAGGTGCCTTATCATCTGGTACTGATTAAGATGGTAGAGTTACATACGTAGTTGGAGGAGTTGTTGGAGAAGAGGTACTATCAACCGAGTGTATCACCTTGGGGAGCACCGATCCTTTTTGTTAAGAAGACGGACATAGATTGAGGCTTTGGATCGATTATTGTGGGTTGAACCAAGTTATGGTGAAGAATGCTATCCTTTACCACAAATTGATGAACCTTTTAATTATTTTCATGGGGATACAGTGTTTTCAAATATATATTGATCTTAGATCAAGATTAATTCTGGTAAGACCTTTAGGTGTTGAGCATTGAGATCGTTGGACTCAGGGATTTTGAGATGAGGGTGAGCTCCCTCTCAATCACCATCTTCAATGAGATTCGAGTTAGTCAACCAAGAGATGTTAAGCTCGCGTGGATCAAGAAGGCAATATCTGAGGGGAGAGAAGTGGGGTTTGAGATTTTTGAGGATGGTAATATCTTTTTCTGGGGAAGGTGGTGCGTTCTACAAAGCTGTGCGGCTTAAGAGGAGGGTCCTAGAGAAGGACCCACTTGTGCCTTACTCCACCACCCTAAAGGGAATAAGTTGTACAAGGATTTGAGACGGATCTATTGGTCACCCCGTGTGAAGCTGGAGGTTATAGATTTTGTGGCCTGGTGCTTGACATATAAGAAGGTTAAGGTAGAACACAAGCGACTGGCGGAATTAGTTTAGCCATTGGAGGTCCCTGAGTGGAAATGTGATAGCATGTTAATAGACTTCATTGTTGGATTACCTAAGACCTGTAGTAGTTTGGATTCGATCTAGGTAGTCATTAACCAGTTAACTAAGTTAGCAATATTCATCTTAAAGAAGTCGACTTGGAGTATGGAGTACATGGCCAATGCTTATAGGAAGAATGTGGTTTGGTACCATGGGGTCCCTAAGGACATTATGTAGGACCAATATTTCAGATGTTTAACTCACTTCTGGCAGAAGTTGCAAGTAGCTTTTGGGATATAGTTTAAGATGAGCAGAGCTTTTCGTCCAACTATAGATGAGCAGATTAAGCATACTATTTAGACCTTAGAGGATATGCTTCAGGAATACGTTATTGGGTTTCAAGGCAGTTGAAAGGATCGCCTAGACTTGGTGGAGTTCTTCTATAACAACAATCATCATGGAAATATAGGGATGACATGTTTCAAGGCACTTTATGGACGAAAGGATCGTGTTCTCGTGTGTTGGAGAGACTCTAGTAATAAGGTTTTGTTGGGACTAGAGATGGTAGAGGACACTTCCAAGCAGATTAAGATGATTTAACACCGAATGAAGGTTTCCAAGATAGGTAGAAGAGCTATCCAAATATGTAGAGGAGAGCGAATGAGTTTGAGGTAGGCGATCGAATCCTTCTAAGAGTTTTGCTAACCAAGGAAGTGATGTGTTTTGGTCATGAGGGTAAGCTTAACTTGAAGTTCATTGGGCCACATGATTTTTTGGATCAGGTTGGAGATATTTCTTACTATCTTGCCTTAACTATTGAGATTTCATGAGGGTATAATGTTTTCCACATCTCTCAGTTGAGAAGGTACGTGTCGAATCTATCGCACATCATTCCACTAGAGTCGATTGAGCTCAATGAGATATTGATTTTGGAGGAGTGTATACTAAGGATCCTTGGTTTTAAGACTCAAAAGATGGGTTTGAAATTTTTTCTGCTTATAAAGGTCTTGTGGTCACGTCAAAGCATAGAAGAGGCTACTTGGGAGTCTGAGGAAGAGATCAAGATGAAGTATCTGGAGTTATTTTCTTAGATGCATTGCACAAGTAACACTGCCTCTTCTAAGGGGTGCAATACACTTTTTCTTGTGTATTAACCCTTATTTATTGTATTCTTTTTGTGGATGGCTTAGGGTTTTCTTATGTTTTGAGCTTACGATAATATGTTTCTTTTGTGGAGTTCAAGGATGAATTCTCTTTAAGGGGGTAGTGTTGTGCTAACCCATCCCAAAATCCTTCAAAATATATTTAAAATTATGTTGAGATAAAATAAATTAGTTTTGGTTTTGAATGGGCATAATATTCAAATAAAAATGTGAATTTTGGGCATAGAGATAGATCAGTGCGCTTAGGAATTGACATTCTTATTCTCAACAAACTAGCCAACTCGTTTTCCCAAACCGATCGACTAGTTCTCTTGTGATTTGAGACCTAATTTTGATTTTGAATCTACTTTCTCTCTAGTACTTATGGAAATTTATTATTAGAGTCTACTTATTTTAATAAACATGTTTTAGTGCTCTAGGAATATTTTCACATTATTTAGACCATCACATACTTTTTATGAACCAATTTTTTCCCAAAAGACACTTTTGAGGTAAGATTCACCTTTTCTCTTCTCCCTCACCTTTCCCTCTCTCTTATAGCCACTAGGGTTGGGAGATTGACTTTATGTACCATCTCCTTACTTACCAATCCACTGCTATGCTCATTCCTAACTGCACTTGACCCCTAGCACCCTATAAAGGCATCCCTCACTTTTTGGTTGCCCACACTCAACCTTACCAGTCTCATCCCCTTATTTCCTTTGAATGTTGACTCGGCCTTACCTCTGTACCTGTCATTTCTAATACATTTTCATTCCTCACTTATTGTTCTTTCTCTCTTTTCCCTTCTCTTTATGAAAAAATTCCTCAAGTGTTGAGGATCCTTTCATTTTCCCTCTTCTCCTCTCTACTGAGAAAAAATAGAGGCTTTCTACAAATTTTTTTCCCTTCTTTGTGTGAGCATTACATTCATTTTTCTTCTTCTAATATTCATTTTATTTCTCTCCCACTTTCTTTAAGCAAGGAAGAATTAAAGTTAATAAAGATTTGAGATTTTAACTCTTCCTTTGCCAACCTATTTTTTAGAAAATGGCGGTGTTTTGTGTTCTTCTTATTCTTCTAATTTTTCCTTGATTTTAATGAAGTTTTGAAAGATGATTCTTAATTTTTTGTAACTTTTATTCTCTTAGGAATCAAAGTTCTGCTAGATAACTCATCAAGTAGGAGTTTTGTGCTAGAAGAACTTTTTCAAGTTAAGGCATTCTTATCTTTAACATAAATGGGGTTATGTGGTGTATTAGGGTTCCATGTGTTTAGTATTTATATGAGAATGATCTAATTTTTATTCTATAATCTCAGCATGTGGTATAATTCTTCCTAAGTTAGAATTATTTGATTTCTATGATTTTAAGCATAAGTTAGCAATTTGAGCATGATTCATTTGAGTATATACATTACCATGTGTCCATTTCATTCTATGTGTGAAGCATGTATTTTTGTATGTGTTTTGACATAGAAGCAAGTTAGAACTAATATAATAAAAGTGTGGTAATTTTTTTTTTGTGCATCCCAACTTTGCGTAGTGTTTTTGCCCATAAAAATCGATCAGTTCCTTAAATCCATCAATTGGTTATGTGAGTAGTGTAATGGTTTGGAGCTTTGGATCAGTTGATTGCGAGATTAGTTGATTTGTTTGACAAACCAACTTACTGATTTTGATGAACATTTGATTGGTTAATTAAACCCATCAATTGGTGTCTCTGTTAACCAAATTATTTGGTCTCTACTTGAACCCATCGACCGATTAGACCAAACCAATCAACTGGTTTCTGTGACCAATCTATATGTTGGTCAAACCCATTGAATGGTTTCTCTGTAGGTCAAGATGGGTTGGTCTTAGTTAGAACCATCCACCACTTAGACTAAACCCGTTGGCTGGTGCCCATTCATAGTCGATTGGTGAGGCCAACTAGTCAACTAGTTCACTATTGTTGTTTTAGTCTAGGTTTGGTGTAACCACACTAGTCGATTGGTTTGAGGGACCGATAGATTAGTCCGATCGAAAGCCGACTAATTTGTTATAAATTTTTCTGTTTCTATAGGTCATTTTGCATTGATACCTCCATGTGTTTACAATATTTAAATTATGATTTCAACTATGATTGCCCTTATTTAATAAGAACCATCTTATGTGTATTTGGTTCTTGATTTTGATTAAGTTTGTTGTCACCTATAAACACCCAATTGGTGGCTTTTATACCTTGTGACGTGTTTGGTGTTAGCACTTTAAAACACCCAAATGATGGCTTTAATGTATTGTAATGTGTTTGGCATTATCACTTGTAGGCACCCAATTTGGTTGAATTATGGAATTAAATAGTGTTTGGTGTTATTACTTAGAAACATCCAATTTGGTTATGTGTCAATTTTATTGTGATTTGTGATATCACTTGAAAATTTAAAATTAAGGGTTTAAGATTTTGTTGGAGCCTTTTTCTCTGGCTCTCAGGGTAGTTGCTGGGTGTTAGTAGGTGGGTCACCCTTAGTTATATTTACCTATATCCTTCTCTAATGGGTAGCTGCCAGTAGAGGGTATGTGCATACCTTTGAGGTATATGATTATACTGTTATAGGCATGTATGGCATTGGTGTCCAGCTCAGATGGGTGAGGTATCCTCGTATAAGCCCCATGGGACTTCTTATTATACATTACTTAGGCCGGTGTTGTATCCTAACTCTTTATCCCTCGCGTCAGAGACATTCAAGGTGTGGTGGGTGAGGTATCCTTGTAAAAATCCCCTTGGTGTACTTCAACCATGTTTGGTGGGTGTGGTATCCAGATTTGTGGTAGGTGCAATCGATGTGCAGTAGGTTCGGTACCCCCAAAGAAAGCCCCTTCGATGTATCCTAATCTTGTGTGATGGGTGTGGTATCCCATTGTGATTATTTTTATTTCCATGATGTTTATTCATGGTCAAGAACTGGGTACGATCAAATGAACTATCTTATTAACTGAAATTTGTGTGGTCACTAAAGGGGGAATTCTAATATAGTTTATATTGTATGGATTGCATGTAATAAATGTATTTCTATACTTCCATGATTTCCATGCAAGCATGCCTTGTTGTACTTAAGCTATACCAATATGATATCATAATGCTGTTATGTGACTTCAACGTGCTACTGAGCCTTACCCTTGTTTAGGTTGTATATTTTATCAATAATTTACCATGCTGATACTGTACTTGTGTTGTCACTGTGATAATCCAACTTTTGGTCTGGGGAGCAGAGGACTATTTATTTGGTTATAACTCTCAGTTAGAATATACTGAGGATGATGGAGTGGGCCATTAGAGGGTCATTGCTTGGGGTTGGAGGTTTATGATTATACCTAAGAGTTAGGCTAACAAATTAGAAGTATTTTTCCTACTATGTTGGGAAGTTTTTGTATTTCGAGTTATTTCAACTCTTGGCTTGATTTCTTGTATTTGGTGTTGTAAACTATCATACTCATTTTTATCAATAATGTTGTTCTCATCCCTATTACCTTGTATTGTCATATTAATGTTATGAGTATGCATCTTTTGTTTATTGTGGCGTGCTGCCTTATATAAATCATGGGTTAAATGATGATCACACCTCTCTCATGTTTAATGTAGCAGTAACATTTTTTAGTTTTATTTTTCAAATTCTTTTGCATTATCTTAAAAAATAAATTTTTTGATTTAAAAATTAGGGATGTTACACTTATACTTTACGAAATCCTATCATCTTATATTTTATAATTTGAGTAAAAACCTACAAATATATATTAAAGTACTTAGATTTCACAAACACCAACTGATTTGTCTGTATTACATCTAGACCGACTAACACCTAAAGGCTCACAAAAAACTACGATCACCAAACTTCACTATTTCAACACATAATCTCCCACATAATATTAAACACCAAATTATGTAATTAACTTACATTAAATAACCCAAAAAGCTTCAAAATCACCATAGGCTAATACACCTATAGTGCCTAACGTGCCCTAAAATCCAAACCACACATGATATTTTTCAATTATACTAAATCATATGATATTATACTCAACAACATGCTTATTAAGAAAAAAATAATTATCATGATTTACATAAAAATAATATTATAATACCTAGCATGACTTAAAATCACATAAAGTTATAAAATCATATAAAATCATAAAACCACATACTTTACAGAAAATTATGCATAATATATGAATAAAAGATATAGAAAAACCCAAAATCATGCTTTGAAATTTAGAACATGCTAACCTTTTTTTTTTAATTTTAGATAACACATAACATCAAATGTTAATAATCTAGATATGTGTATAACCTTAGCTACCTGAAAATGGTCTCTTGGTAAACCAATACTCCTAAACACTGTCTTCTACAACCACCTTATGATCACTTAAATAAAATCATAAAATTTGAAAGAAAAAGAAAAGAATAAAGATAAGGAAATTAGAATAGGGAAAAAGAATTAAAGGAGAGAAAATGTAAAACCCTTGATTGAAAAAGGTAAGCTTAAATAAAGATGAAGAACAACCTCACAATCTACAACTTTAACCTACCTAAAACAAGCATGAATGGACTAAAATCTTAGACTATAAAAGTGAATAGGGGAAATGAGTATAGGAGTTGAAGAGATGAGAGACTTGAAAAATAAGGGAAAAGTGCAAGAGAAGTGCAAGAGTAGAAAGGAGGGAACAAAAATGTGCTAAGCGTAGAATGAGAAATCAAGGGGCATAAGACCTTATTTGGTTGAAAAAGGAGAGAGAAGGAAAAGCATGATTGGATTTGAAGGTTTATTGCAAAATAGTAAAAGAAGTGGAGTGTGAGAGAAAAAAAAAGTATAGTGGTATAAAAGTGTAAGAGAGTGGTTATAGTGTGAAAAATGGTTAGATTACAGAAATAACTATGGTTGAGTAAAAAAGGACAAAGTCATATAGGCATGGGTTATAAAGTGATTGATTTTATTGTCCATACAAACTATTTTTTAAAATAATTAAGTTAAGGTAGAAAATCTCATAAACAAGTAAAAAATTAGGAAAACAATCAAATAACTCACAAAATTATAAAACAAATTTAGAGAAAATGGTATTATTAATTTATGAGCCCAAGTATATAAAAATATTAGGAAAAATAATGGATTTAGAGTAAAAAAATGTATTAAAACCAGCAAGATAGGCACAAAGATCACCTAAAATATTGAAGGGAGTGGGTGGTTGATTATCAGATGCCCTTAGTGATTGGTCATTGTACATGCACATTGGTTGACCGAAGGATAACCAAAACAAAAGCTTAGATTTTTAATGGTAAAAGGAGAAAAAATTGGTTTGGGGGTCAAGATAATATAATTAATGAATGATAAAAGGTTAAGGAAAGATTAAGAGACTAATCACACAAGATTAAGGTTTTTTTTTGTATTACCATTAAAACCTCCTAGATTATCCTTTACTCGAACAATTTTTCTACAAACTACATCATCTCCATTAAGAAGGTGATAGCCAATTATTTCTCTGTGATTTGCTCCTAGTGCTAGATGATGGCCGGTTGTTACTTTAGGATTAGCTCTCACAAGTGATGAACTACAATAGTTCAAACTAACTATGGTTATTACTTTCTCTAGCAAGGCACTTGTAATGCATGACTTCAGAGATCCTATCAAAGGTAGTTTGATAGGCATGTGTATATCATGTGCTCCACATCAAAGTTCCCTTGCTACTTTCTACTGCCATAATCTTACCCTTAACATTCTTCCTCTAGTTGTATAACTGTGTAGCATTGAGAAAATCATATACCTCCTATACTCTTAGTCTTATTCCTTCACCAAACCCTCATATCAAATTTTAGATTAGTAGAAAAGGTGGATATTGGCACCTCTAAAATTTGTTTGGTCTATGACTCAGTAACCTCATTGTCTCTAAATGGGTATATCTATATGTTTATTACTCCCTAAGATCATCTTGTTTTTTGGTTATGCACTCTACCTTCAAAATCAAAGTTGGTCCTCGTATGAAACTTCATCATCTATGGCTAACTTTTATTTCATCTTCAAACTTCTCATAAACCTTCCACATATGTCCACCAATACTACAAATACAACAAAATTCAGATATCTTCTCATATTTAATCTCAATTATCATAGGATCCCCTTTTCATATTTAATCTTGATTGTCATAGAAATGTAATGATGGCAACAGGTCAGGACATGGATGGGGACCCCATCCCCATCCCAAAATTAGATAAGTAAAATCATCGTCGAACCTATCTCGTTTCCCGCGAGGATCAAATCCCCATCCCCAACTTGATCTCCAAACTATTCCGCATCCCCGATCATTCCCTGACCTTAAAACTTGACCTGATACTGAAACCTGACCCCATCCCTAGTATCTGGTCCTATTTTTTTTTAACAAAATATATTAATTTATATTCTATATACAAAAATTATATATATATAGAATAATATAAAAAAATTGGGGGGGGTTTGGAGATGGGGGACCCCAAACCCATCCTTGCCCTATCCCTAAAAAAAATCCCCAATTAGAATTCCTAAATCCGAATCCAATCCCCAAAATCTCTCCATGAAGCCTAATGGGGAATCCCTGACAGGGCCCTAAACCCATGGAAAAATTACCATCCCTATAGAAACCCTATTAGAGAAGTAAATCTGTAACTCATATGCTTGGGGTTGATTCAACTTGATTTGAGCACATAACCTCATTACCCTACTCCATATGATTCCATTCTTATCATCCAAATTTATATCATTCTCGAATTTAACTCCTGATAAAAAATATAAAAAAAAGGCCACTTTTAAGTTCTCCAATTAAAGGGTAAGCCACAAATCCTACTCCAAAATGGCAAAGCTCATTTAGGAAGGTTGGATGTCACATTAGAGATTCTCTATAAGGAAACATGGTTGTTAAAGGTTCCAAAATGGCCCACTATTCATCACTCACCCTACTTCTCTTTACCTGGTGAACTCAAATATAAACGAGTAAGTTTAATTGTGTTCTTTGATGACCAAATCTCTATTAGTCTTACATGACATGCTAATTATTTGCTTGAACACGCTTATATTAAAGGACTTTTTTTTATGCAAATTGCATATTAACATTTGGTGAATCAAATCACCTTCCCTAAAATTATGTACCTCATATGAAATCACATTCACTTTCCCTAATAATAGACTTTAAAATCCATCGATTTGGGTATTGTATAGAAAAACATCACAAATATATGTAACTGCTTTCATCAGGCTTATGTTATAATCATTTGCCTCAATTCATGAAAAGGAAAGTGCGGTGACTAGTGTATATAAGTTAAATTTATTGTTATTTTGTTTAAAATTTTTAGATATAAATTGTCTTTAAGTTTACCTATTTCAAAAATAAAATAATTATATCAAAATTTTGCTATAATTTTTTTCCTATAAAATAGAGAGCCTTGTTGATATACTTTTAATATAAAAAATAAAATCTGCTCAAACATAAACACAACGGTAAAATACCAATGTAAACATAAGTAAATAACAATGGCAAAAGATTAGTATAATAATTATGAAATGTCTATAGTAACTATAACACCACAAAATGTACTATGAATTATTTTTTTTCTAGCAAAAGTCTAATAAGAAAATAATTAGGTGATATTGTCATACTCAACATAAGTTTGGCTTACCATACCACCCTCACATTGAATACAAGGAAAAACTTAGAATTTAAACCCATAAATAAATAGAGAGTAAATGAAATAGTTCATAAATCATAGTTAAGAGTAAGAGATTAACTCTTAGTATAATATAACAAAATTCAACCAAAAGGGATTCAATGGAACTAACAGCCCAAGAAAGTATATGGATAAAAACTATCCACTAGATAACATCAACTCTACATCCAAACCCCAAGATACAAAAATCACTCCTCTACGAGTAGATTATAAAAAATAGAGAAATTATCCAAGTGGTCCTCGGCAACCTACATAATAAAGCTTGGGTAGTTTACTCATAAAAGTGAGCATCACCTATAAAATAGATGATCAATACACTACATACTAAATTTTAAGATGCAAGAGAGAACCAGATAAGAGTTCCATTATTAGGTGTAATCATAATCCATTTTCTTAATTACATTAAGTTCAACGAATCTAATATTTTTAATTTGGTGGAACAGATAGAAGCACCTCCTAGGGTAAAATGTGCTTGGCTACCATTATTAATCTAGTGTAATAGACTCAACACCTCCTAAATCAACATTCTCATTACCACTATTTTTAAACTTATGGAATTGCCTTAAGCACCTCCAAGAGCAAAACACTCCTAACTACTATTATTGTGTGGTGGAACAGACTAAACACCTCCGTCCTAACTTACGTGATCTTTTACTTTAAATAATTAATGACTAATTACATTGTTGTTCATCTCAATGTCATCATGAAAATGTATATATAAATATTTAAGGCCCATAAAGTAGACTTAACACACATATGCAATGAACATAAAACAAAACTAAATGGTGATTGGGATATTCCCTAAGGAAAAAGGAAATACTTTTCCTACGAAACTCTAATTTCACAGGATAGGCATAACTTCTCCTGAAAAACTCATGTGATGAAAATTTTTAGAACATTATCCTAAAATAAAAATATTAATAATATATCCATAAATGAAGGTCTAACCCTAACATCTTACACATGTGATAATGAAATTACCTCATAATTAAACTTATGATCCTCATAATTACTTTGAATATTCCACATGACATACTTAAAATATTTTAACCTATTATCATATTAAAATACCAAATATTCCATAATTAACTCATATTCACCAAAATACCCTTTTCTTACTAAAATACCAAAATACCATTTGATCATACTACCAATGAAATAATTTATAAAACACTCATTAATTATCATGCCATAGTTATTTTTTCACATTATCAAAAAATGTCTAAAATAACCTTAAGATAGACATAATACCTAAATTTTCACAAAACCCTAAAAATATGATATCATTAATTTCTAACTTTCAATTTATTGCATCACCATACAATTTAACCACATTCATTATTGATTTTCCATACTTTATTAATTCCATAAGTCATGCTACCACACTTATGGTATCAAAATAAGACTCATCACATGAAATACC
The DNA here is from genome assembly GCA_039764185.1 of Tamarix austromongolica. NCBI lineage: Eukaryota > Viridiplantae > Streptophyta > Magnoliopsida > Caryophyllales > Tamaricaceae > Tamarix > Tamarix austromongolica. The sequence goes on from CM077815.1 coordinate 54,285,443, forward strand.
AAATAAAATCTTACTTTTTCATAATACTCAATTTCCATAATACAATACCAACCATGAGATTACACTCAAATTACCTATAGTATTCAAAATCCTAATTACGATGTGTATCTTTGCCTAACCAACATCAATATCTAAGCACAAATAAACCCTAATATGCCTCCTCCTATACCACTAGAAATTCACCTAAAAACCACAAATAATATGTGATTATAACTTCGAAAAACAAAAGAGGAAAATCTAAGGAAAAAGAGGATGGAAAAGGAGAAAAACCTAGGCAAATGAAACTAAAGGAAAATATTGTGTGAAGGGAGGGTGGTTACATAAGATTATAGTGCAAATAGGGTGACCTATGTGTGGGGGTGATACATAAAATGTTGGGCTATATAGGGACTTGATGTAGCTTGGGTGGAGTGGTGTGTGGTGGTGATGCAAATGGGGTCAGGTTGCATGAGTTTATGGAAAAATTAAAGGTGTGTTGCATAGGAAGTTGGCACTATTAAGGGGGTGTCATGTGAAGTAGTGATGTAGGAAGGGAATGGATAATGTGATTTGGGGTTCGTTGGAGAAGAAATTTGATGGAGGAGGAAGGTTATATGAGAGTGTGGCATAGCTAACTGGTGTGTTGTATGAGGGATGGATGCAACTAAGGGTAGAATTGCATGAAGAGTTTATGTAACTTGAGGGTGGGTTGCATAGGGGGTTTTGATGCCACAAATTTCCAGTTACTTGAGGTTAACAAAATTATGTAGATATCTGTTGCATGAAAATGATGAAATTTAACTAAATCAAACACAAAGAAGCTTGGAAAAGAGAGAGGGAGTAAGGGGAGAAGTTTAGTGAAGCAATAAATGAGGTAAGGAGTGATAATGGATGGATATATATTTGATGCGGTGGTATTGGTGTGTGAATGGTGTGAATGGAAGAGGACTGAGTATAGTAAGGCAGAGATCATGAGGAAAGATTTGGGGTAAAAAATTCTCGTAACATATCTAAGGAATAAAGGGATGGGAAGTGTGATGATGGTTTTAGGCTTAGGTAGGTTGGATGGTACAGACTTGAAAAGAGGAATTTGTCTTAGGAAGGAAACAATAATGAAGGGAAAGAGAAGAAGAAAAAAGAAAAGGAAAAAAGAGAAAGAAAAGGGGAACAAGGGAAAGGTAGAAAAAGGGAAAGGGAAAGGAAAATAATTTTATGGTTAGGGTTAGAAATTGGTTTAAATTTAAGATTATATAATTATGGTAACATTAAAATGTTAATCATTCTAAATTAGGGTTACTCAAAAAATTTTATTACTAGAAATTAGGGTTAGGTTAAATTCAGGGTATGATAGTAATAGTGGTAAAAGTTGAAGACTACTATTTTGAAACATCTATAAAAAGAGTGGTGAAATATCAATAAATTATAATCATGAAAGATATGTAAATTAATGGTGAAATAGTGAGGTACTAGTTTTATATTTCAATATTTAATGCCCAAAGATCATTGGTCACCTTAATGCTTACACTAGATTAACCATTTTGCCTTAAGCTTTCTTTTATTAGGTTTATGCAGGTGTAAATGAGTAAAATGAAGAAGTCAAAGGATGAATTAAGAGAAAAGAGTACAGAAGAAAGGAGCTAAGAAGGTGTAGGAGAACCTAGAATCAAAGACAAAGTACTAGTTCAAAACTAGGTTCATAATAAGAACTCTATACAAAGAGTTGTGCACATCAAAAGAAAAACATAGAGGCCCTATGTTTCTTAAATATGGCCTATGTTTCTTCAGCAATGAATGTTCAAAAATCTAATTCTTCCAATAAAAATACGTGGGGGAGGCGGTATTGGAAGCATAGATTGTGTTTTTTTATTTTTCTTTTAGCCACTCATGCGAGCTTTTTCCTTTTAATTTCTTATTCAACTTTTGAATATGCTACTTCATTCTCGATGTTTTAGAGATGAAACACATTTTGCTCTTCAGTTCTTAGTGCCTTACATTAAAAAAATATACATTTTCTTTGATGATCAAGTAGAAGGTTGAATAATTGTGAATCAACAACGATAAGGTATTCTCCATCACTTTTTATGTTTAAAATTTTTGAGTAGTAGTGAATGCAAGTATTTTCCTCTTATTCTCTTTATTGATTTTTTTATTCATTAATATTTGTTTTTTGATAATTAGAATTTATCATTGTGAATTATTATATTATCATTCCATTATGAATATGTTTAAGTAGATTTATATGGGATAGGAGGAATAGAACCTAGATTATTAATTAGTTAGATATTAAATTAAAAGATTTTTTTAATTTATTTTCATTGAAAGAATACTAAGAAGCAAATATGTAGGAGCTTCCAAATGTCAACATTAAACCACATAGAATTATCCTTTTTCTTATGATTATTTTATTTCCTAGTTTTATAGCTAAATATCTCTTTCCCTTGTTTGTTTATTTGAGAGTCTAATGTTATATTAGGTAGTTTTAGCATAGTGATTATTAGTATAAATAAACATTAATTAACAAGTTAGGGTTTTAAAATTAATTATAGAAGTTTTGATTACATCATATTCCTTGTGGGGTTCAAATCTTACTTTCCACTTATTACATATTTGGAAATTATTGTTAAATTTGGTGTTTATACAATAACACGTTAAGTAATTAGTAGTAGAAATAAACATTTATTAACAAGTTGGGGGTTTTAACATTAATTAACAATTTTATTATTACATCCTATTTCTTGTGGGATTCAAATCTTACTTTCCACTTATTAAATATTTGTAAATTATTGTTAAATGTGGTGTGTATACGACGACACATTATGTTTTTGGTGCCATCTCTGAGGAATGGCGATTATAATCTTTATTTATATAGTTTGTGTAGCTTTTTATTTTTAGTTGTAATAATTATTCCAAGTTTTAGTCATATTCATTAGAATGTTTTCTCTTTTTAGGTACTCATGCTCAAGGTCATTTGTCATTCAGAATAGTGATCAAATTATCCCGCCGATGAACTCAAACTCTTCTTCTCCTATATCAACTCAAATGAGAAGGTGATTGAAATATGATCATCATGTTCCATTAACTTGAAAAGGAAGTTCCAATGATATCGATGAATATTCCTTAGACGATTTACTTATTTTAGCTTGTTATATTGGAGAAGCAATGGTAGATCAAAGTTTGAAGGTGTTAGCCACTCCTACTTTTAACTCTAACTTATTTTGTTTTAATAATCCTAAAGAGAAGGATACTTGTGAAATCAAACCTAGACTAATTTGTGCTTTACCTATTTTCACAAGGTTTAGGGACAAAAATTCATTAGGAGTAGGATGCTTCACTAAGTCTAAAAAATTCCTCAAGTAACACCATATTGCATGTTTTGGTATGAAACCTCCTGAAGTAGGTGTAGAACAACTTAAGCCAGAAGCTTTTCTTTTCACTTTGGCTGATGTAGCCAAGGAATGGTTTTATGATTTACCAATAGGTTCTATGTACACATAGGCTCATATGTACAAAGTTTTCCTTGAATAATATTTTCCTTCATCTAGAGCAAAATATATTAGAAAAGAAATTTGTAGCATTCAACAAGATAGGATGAATCATTACATAAGTTTTTGGAATGTTTTAAGACATTATGTGGTAGTTGCCTTAATCATAAGATTAGTAAGAAAATTTTAATACAATATTTATATGGGGGTCTATCTCCTACGGACCGAAATATGATATATACTGCCAGTGAGGGTGCACTAGTTGATATAACTAAACAGTTCATGGAAAATAAATTCTTCAATTTTTTTTCAAGTTGGTTAACAAGTTTTATTACACCACTCTTATTTAAAACTTTTTTCCACAAAAATTAAGGTCAATATGGATCGGCCCTTTTATAGTAACTAACGTATTTTCTCATGGTGTAGTTGAGATTAGAAGTGAAAAGAGTGATAAGTTATGGAAAGTTAATGGACATCATCTAAAACCATTTTATGAGGAATACATTATGTGAAACGTGGAGGTGGTGGAACTCACTACCACAAATTATAAAGGATGAATTGTATCAGAAGGTTAAGCTTGTGACCTAAATAGAGCGCTACTTGGAATAACCCTAAGTGTTGTAGAAAAGTAACTTTGTGTATTTGTTTATCTACTAAAATAACTATTTTTTAAATATGCTTGTGTGTTGAAATGTTTTTTCAAGTAGAGAGAACTGTAATACTCCATCCTAAAATCCTAAAAATTATATTTAAAATTATATTGATATAAAATTAATAAGTTTTGGTTTAGTAAAGGGCTTAAAATTTTAATAAAGTTATGAATTTTAGGTGCACCAATCAACTGGTTTGCTAAACCGATCAAGAGATATGCTCAAGAATTGGCAATTTTATTTCCTCATAAACTAATTAATTGGTTTGCTCAAACTTATTAAATATTTATCATGTGATTTCGTATCCTTTTTTATCTTGATTTGAATCTATTTTCAATGTTTATGAAAACTTCTAATTATAATCTATTTTGGCTAATAAGAATATTTTATTGATTTGGAATTATTTTTAAATTATTTGGATCACTCTATGATTTTATTTAGCTAAATTTTCCAAAAAGGTCTTTTCGAGGCATATCCCACCATCTCTATTCTCTCTTAATTTTCTCTCTCTTCTAGCAACCATGTATGTGTGTTTGACTTCTACACCACTCCCCTAACCTATCAAACCTATGACATGTCTCTTTTTGGTCATACCATACCTTCCTTACCACAACTTATGATCTCTTTACACTTTAGGCTGCCCACAATCGACCTAAGTCAGAATTCCCTCTCTCTCACTTGGGCATGTCAACTATTAATTCCCTCATATACACCCCATTTATGATTCAATTCACTCCATATCATCGTCATTTTCTAATTCTCTCCCTTTTTCCTTTGTAAAAATTTCCCAAGTACTGTCGGACATTTTCCACTTCTATTCTCTTATCTTCTCTGCTAAAAAAATAGAGGCTTGCCTCTTGTTCCCAATCCTTTGGTTGAAATTATTGTCTCTTCATTCGCTTCCTTATCTTAGCTTTAGCTATGCCATGTTTTTCTTAAGTAAAGAAGGGTTAAAGTTTTGAGAAAGGTGAAGACCTTGGGTTTTTGGTTCTAGGTTTCAATTATGAAAAAAGGTTTTGTTATGCCATTTTTCTTCTCCTTCTCCTTTTTATTTCATTTTTACTTAGTTTTGAAATGGGGTTTTAATGATTTTGATTCTTGATTGAGGTCCTGGTAGATAACCATCAAGTGAGGAGTATTTTATGCTAGAAGAATTGCTTGAAGGTGAAACATTCTTATCTTTAAGATGAATAAGTTCTTTTATTGCATATTGCAGTTCTATATTCTTAGTGTGTTTCTATGTTGAGCATAAGTTAATTATATTCTAGGATTCAAGTGTATGGTAGAGTTTTCTTCTTTGAAATTTAAACATGTTTTGGGTTCTTCAATATTATACATGGTTTTGGCAGTTTTGAGAATGGTTTTGTTTAATTACAATATTACCATGTATCCATGTAATTCTATATGTTTAACATATCTCTTTATGTGATTTATAATATAGAAGTATACTAAGATTAATATGGTAATGTTGGGTAAAATTTTGGTATCTAGATCGTAAGTTTGGGTGCAGTTTTATCCAGACCAATAGATCGATTTGTTGGATTGATTGATTGGCTATGTGAAGAGTTGCTCGGTTTTGGGATTTTGATTGGTTGGTTGTAAGATCAATCAATTACTTTGATGAACCGGTCAACTGGTTCCTATGAGTAGTAGATCAATTTGTAAACCCAGTAACTAGTTACCTTAAGACTAGAGTAGTCTAGTCTCTACATAGACCCATCAACCAGTTTGGTCAAAGTCATCAACTGGTTTCTATGAGTGGTTAATCAATGGGACCAACTATTCAATTGGTTTTTTGATTTCATTTTCTATTTAGGTCTGGTATAATCAAACCAGTCGATTGGCATGTCTGTATTTTTCCATGTTCGTTGTTAACTATTGTTCTTCCATTGGGCCTTCTATATTAATTTTTTTATGTAATTAAAACATTTTAATCATGATTCCAATCGTATTTTCCTTAAAATTAATATGGATTAAAATGATGATCGTTGGGCCTTGAATTGGTTAAGTTTGGTGACATTTCTAAACACCCAATTGATTTATTATATGCCTTATGATTTGTTTGGTGTTATTACTTGGAAACACCTAATTTGGATAATGATGGAATTAATTTGTGATTGGTGATATCATTTGGTAATTAATAAATAATGGATTAAAATTTTATTCGAGCATTTATCTCTAACTCTTAGGGTAGTTAGCTAGGAGTTAGTGGGTGGCTCACCATGTGTTTTATATTTTCACTCAGTATCTATTTCCTCCTCTACTGGGTTGCAATTGTTAGAGAATTTTCTTGGTAGGCTAACATGGCGTCGATGTCCAATTTAGGTGGGTATCTCAGTATAAGCTCCCTAACACTTTATATTGTCCATTGCTTAGGCGAGTATAATATCTCAACATTTTAGCCCTCACAGTGGAGGCGTTTAAGGTTTGGTGGGTGAGGTATCCCAATACAAGTCCTCTTGATATACTTTGAACACATGTGGTGAGTGTGTTATCCCATGGTGTGTTAAGCCTCACGGTAGGTGCATCGATGTGTGGTGGGTGTGGTATCCTTATAGAAAAGCCCCATTAATGTATCCTAACCCTGTGTGGTGGGTGTGGTATCTTATTGTATATGTATGTATCCATGATTTATGTTCATGGTGGATAATTGGGTATGGTCAAATGGATTATCTTAATAATTGAAAATTATGATATCACTAAAAGAAGGTTTATAATAAGGTTTATATTGTGTGGTTCTGATGCATTTATTGTATTATTATTTTTCCATGATCTCCTTGAATGTATGCCTTGTTATATTAATCCTATGAGCCTGAGTGTTATTTTATGTTAGTATGCTTATAACCATGCTATTATATGACTTTAATGTGCCACATGAGCCCTTACCATGTTTTAGGTATTATGTTTTACCAATACTTCACCATACTAATAATAAATTTGTATGGTCACTATGATGATCCTAATTTTAGTCTAATAAGTAGAAGATAATTTGCAAGGATATGGTTATTAGCTAGAGTTTATCGGGGATGATACCATGGGCCATTAGCTGGCCATTGATTGGGGGCTCAAGAGTTACTTTCCTGTGTAGTTAAGAGTTAGGCTAACTAATTAGATGTACTTTTGCCTAATGTATTGGGATATTTTTTATTATTTTTTATTATTTAAACCCTTGGCTTTGATTCTTATATTTAGATTTGTGAAATCTATCTTTTATCTATAATACCATTCTCGTCATGTTTGTTGTGAAATTATAGTATTGTTAGTTGAGCATGCATTCTTTCACAATTATTCAATTATGTCTTAAGTCAGATATGGGTTAGGTGATTATCACACCTCTCTCATGGTTGATGTGACGGTAACATTCCCCAGTTTTTCTTTTACAAATTCTTCCACATTTTTTTAAAAATAATTTTTTTTACTTCAAAATGTGGGGGTGTCATAAGAATAGGAATAAACAAGGGGATACCGTGTTTATTAACACAAGGCATGTAATTTGGGTTGATAGTCTCTCAAATATTTTTTCTCAAAATTCAAGAGAAAATAAATTAACATGGGGGTATCATGTTAAACATGACCCATGTTTTATTTCTTTCTCTTTTTTTTCTAAACTTTAATATGAGGGTACCGTGCTTTTAAGCATGGTCCATGTTTTTTTGTAAAATTTATTTTCTTACCCCATGTTTGTATTCAAAAAACCTAGATTGTTCCTATCTTTGTTCTTCTTTTATTGTTCATGCCAATAGTTTAGGTTCCCTTTCTCTCTACACTTCTATGTTATTCTTCACCAAATCCCCTTTCTGCATTCATAAACTCCCAAATCTGCTACCAATATTTCATTATTCTGAGCGAAACCCTCTCCTTCTCCATTACCCTAATTTTCAATTACACCCATTTTCATTTGAATTAGTAAAACTAATTAACGGTTTTACTTCTCTTTTCTTCTCTAATCATTCATATGGTGTTAAATTGAAGCTTGTGTATTATTCTTTATACCATTTATGTTAACTTGGATAATTGTCCATTTTGGTGACAATGTCTAATGCATGTTCAAAAGGCCTATATTTATGTTCTACATGTGAGTGTTGATACCATTGCTTCAACTGAATACCATGCCCTCGTTTAAAAAGTATGTATCACTTCCTTATTTCAGCTGCACAATTTGAGAATGTTGAAGGGCTATTATGATTAGTGTTGAATGTGTGCTCCTACCTGTCTATGTATAAAAATCATGCTTAATCGAACATTTTCTTACAAATTAATAACTTACCACTAGAATATTGTTTTCCATGCTTGATTGTTTAATGTACCCAAGAAATTAATTTTTGACTTGCAGAATAATCAAACCTACATTTTCTCATATTTATGAATGAGGCACCATCTTCACATAAATGCTAATATTAAAAGAATTGTGGAAAATTATATACTAAGTCAACTTAACTATTTTAATGATCAAGAATATGGCACCGAAAAAGAAGCAGAGGACACAAGGCAAATCAGCTCAGGCTGTCACACCACCAAGGAGAGGTAGAGTTGGATAACAAAATTTTCCTAACAAATTAGGTATTCTTTTCACTCATAATAGTCATAAAAATAGATATGATTACCTTTATCATCATAGGATCTTTTGAACTCTATATTTAGACCGACATTGTTCATAAGAATTGGTTATTTACAACCATGTAATAAGATTGTTAACAAGTATTGGATGCTATGATTTGTGTAAATAACCAATTCTTTTGAACTCATCAGCATCCAATACGATTTGTGTTTTGTTGAAATCATTCATGTTGAATCATTACATTAGAATTTTTAAGTACATTTGAATTGGATGCTGATGTTGATATTCTATACATGGGTATGGTATTATTCATTTTACGATGCTTAATAATAATATATTGTCTAGTTAGATAGAGCTTCCGATGCTTGTACGATACCTAGGAGTGGTGATCGGATGAAGTATTTAAGTGGGCATTTGACTATTTCTTTCTGAGATTGTTGATAGATCTAACATGCCTACGCTGGATGTTTTTTGAATTTCAGAGGACAAGGCCTCTTGTATTTTTGATATGATGTTTAGGTATCTATAATGTGTCTTTGCATGTACAATTTTTGTAAGGGCGATAGTGTGGAGGTGTGTCATGATTCTGAGATTTCTATCATTTATTCCATGATAAAGGGTGACAACCTATTTCATTGTAAAACAATTTAATAGGGTTAGAAACTTCTAAAGAGTAGATATTACTATTGAAAGTTTAATTACTGCCTTAATTTTAGGAATAGAAGTTGAACTTTTGGCTAATACCCCTATTGAAGCTCATAATTCATTTCTTGACATTGAAAATTGTCGATTATCACATATTATTAAGCACAAGGATAGTGTTTGGTGTCTTTCTTATCAAGGTAGAATATTTTTTCAGCTTCTTAACCCTAGCAAAATTTACCCCCTTAATAAATTTAATTAGAAACCAATAGATGGTGATGAGATACCATTACCCCTAGTTGTTTATCCTCCTCTCCCATGACCTAGACGTTGAACTCCTCCTTCTTCTTATGCTATCACTTTCAAATCAATACTTGAATGGCATCAGTTTCAAACCCAAGTGAACACCCATTTTGACTAAGTGTTCACACAGTTAAATGCCATTGATTCTTCTTTAAGGCAGATTCATCAAATGATCCAAGCCTTATATGATTTTTCTATTTATCTCCATGGTCTACTACATCCACCCTCTCAATGAAACTTGTTTTCCCCTCTTCCTTTTCCTCCTCTTGTGCCTTGAGGACAAGGCACACATTATTCATGGGGTATTAGGGAATGTTTTGGTGTGTATCTTTAGATTTAGTGTGTTTTATTTGGTGTGTTTTATATGTGTTGTTTTCTTTGGTGTGTTTTGTATATATTATTTTCTTTTGTGTCTCATTGTGTGTTTTGTATATATTTTTTTTCTTTATTTGATGTCATACTATTAAAAAAATTATTATTAAATAAAGTAGTTTTTAGTGGAATTTGGATTAGATTAGTTCATTCATTTGGAAAATATCAATAATTGGAACTATGTAACTTTCAAGATAATATTTTAATGTTTTACTCAGAATCCATGATTCAAAAATACCGAACGCGATGATAGATGAGTTGTATAAGGGAAAAGTATTAGAATGATTAGTTACCAATCCATGTTTCAAAATATATTGAGATGAAAAAGAATTAAATTAGTAGAGATTTTAGCATGTGTGCTTTTAAGCCTAATTGAATGAATACATTTTTATCCATTACTTTGTTCTTCTTGTGAGAATTCTCCAGTGATGTGTGAACCTAGAAATATCTTTTAACTCTCTTCAAAACTAAAATGAACTTTAGGAAATTCAAAAATAGTTGAGTCATTGTTATTTGTTTGCTAGCCATTGACCAAATAGCCTACCAGAAACTATTGTTGTCCTTTTTATAACCTTTTGAGCTTCAAGCCTAATCTTCTTTACTTAACCTATTATTAGCAACCTATATACTTTTTTCATATCTATTTCTTACTATAGGCTAGAGGAGTAATGGATGTTGTGAGTTTGTGATTGTGTAGTTTAATGTAAAATAAGCATGTGGCTATTGTGAAGATATTTAAAGGAGTATCTAACTTATTAAAGAAAGATAGAAATTAAATCTATATGTACATATATCTTAAATTAGTTTCTCTTATGAAAACAAAAGGAAAGAAAAAAATATATCCCTTATCTTTTTATTAATGTTTGGTTCAATAAGGAGGATTTGGTGTAATCATTGATCTAGTAGATAAAAGAAGAAAGTAGTAAAAAGGAGGAAAAGTTGTAATTATTATATGAAAACATTACTCCTCTAGTTCATGGGGACCAAGATACATTCCAAAATTTCATGTCACATTTACTCTCTAGCCCCATTACAACCAAAACTTAAGACCTCTTGATTCCTATAGACTTTAGTTCATTTATGCAGTGGTGAATAGATAGTAATAGCAAGTCTGTGGTCGAACATATTCATTTGGATAAATATTTGAGAGCAAACATAGCCCTTAAAACAAATGAGAGAGAGAGGTTACAATGCTAAAAGTGATGGAATTTAATTTATTTCTTGCTAAATTTAATTGATTGTTGCATGGGGAGGTACTAATTATTCTTTTTCTACTAATTCTAGGGGTTGATTGGAATTTTGATTTTAATTGTGGAAAAGTTGACCCAAAATGCTTTTCAATGTTTTACATATGAGTTTTTGAACATTATTTCAAGTTCCGGTTAAAGTGTGTATTTAGGTAATTAAGCTACTCAGTTCTACTTTCCACTAAACAACTATTGTATTTAGCATGAATTTGTGTTTCTATACATAATAATAATTGTGTTAATTGAGGTGAATTCAAAATCTAAGCATGGGAGTATTTGATGTACTGGTTTTATATGCCAATATTTGATGCAAAAAAAATCATAGCCACACCATTATTTACACTAGATTTAACTATTTTGCCCCGAATTCTCTTTTATTAGATTTATGCCAATGAAAATGAATGAACAATGAAATCAAAGGATGAATCAATATAAAAGAACAAAGAAAAAGGATCCAAAAGGACATGTGATAACCTAAAATTAGAGATAAAAATAATAGTTTAAGATAAGGTTCATCAAAAGAAGTTTGTGTAAGGATTTGTAAAAGATAATTCACATAAAAAAATGTGGTCCCCTAATATTTCGTAAACACGATATGTTTTTTCTTCAACAAGCAAAGTTAAAAAATGGCTTCGAATAAAATTTTGGGGGGTCCGTGCTGTGAAACACATACCGTTTTTCTTATTTTTCTCATAACTACTCATGCAAGCTTTTCCATTTTAATTCCTTATTCAATTTTTGAATAAAAAAACTTCATTATTGTTGTCTTAGAGATGAAACACATTTATTTCTTTAGTTATTGTTGTCTTAATTTCAAAAAATATATTTTCTTTGATGATCAAGTAGAAGATTAAAGAATTGTGAATCAACAACGATAAGTTGTTTATAATTGAAATTTCTAATTTGTAGTGAATGCAAGTATTTTCCTCTAATTTAGTTATTCTCTTTATTTTGTTTTTCATTCATTAATATTTTTATTTGGACACGTAGTATTAATCATTATGAATTTATATATTATTGTTGAATTATGAATATGTTCAAGTATATTTATATGGGATATAAGGAATTTAATCATGAACCAGGGATTCTAATGTGAAATAAAACTTCAGTTGTAAATTATAAGCGTATTTAATTATATTAATAAATAGAATTAAATGATTATTAATTAAAGATTTAGAATTTGAATTAATTCGACAAATCACCTAATACATTTAGATTTTAAATCAATGCTAGAGTGGTGAAATTAATATCCAATTATTAATTCATATATTTGGAGTAGCAATATATCATATTTATTTTTGTAGTTTGATTTTATGTGATTGTGATTGTAGTTGAATCTTTTTCATTTGTTTATGCTGTTGTTAATTGAATTTAGATTTCTTAACCTAAGTTATTAATTAGTTATATAATAAATTAAGAGCTTGTTTGATTATTTATAATGAAATAAAACTAAGAAGAAAATATGTATGAGCTTCCAAAGGTCGGCATCAAAACACATAAAAACATCATTTTTTATATGATAGTTTGATTACATGGTTTTATAGTTGAATACCTCTTGTCCTTGTTTGATTATTTGAGAGTCTCATGTTATATTAGGTAGTTTTAGCATAGTGATTAGAAGTAAAAATAAGTATTTATTAACAAGTTAAGGTTTTAACATTAATTACATAATTTTTTTTATTATATTATATTCCTTGTGAGATTCGACTCCTACTTGCCACTTATTACATATTTGAAAATTAGGACTAAATTTGGTAAGCATGTGACAACATGCTAAATAGTATTAGTTATAATGGTTAAAAATCAGTGATGAATATGATAAATATCAGTTCAATTGTGAAAATTTAGTTTCATAATGAGAAAACATCATAATAATAATTGTGAAACATAGCCACAATGACCGTGAAATATTAAGAAATAAAAAAAAGAGATAAAAGATAATAAAAACAATAATAAAACATTAATTTTAATGATAGTGAAATATCAGTTCAATTGTGAAAACTTTGTTTCATAATAGGAAAATAACATAACAACAATATTAAAACATAACTATGACTATGGTGAAACAATAATGAATATCAGTAAATAATAATGTTGAAAGGTGAGAAAAATATTTGTAAAATAATAATAATAATAATAATAATAATAATAATAATAATGGAAAAACATCACTAGTAATAACAACAAACCATTAGTAGCAGTAATAGTAAAACATTAGTACTAATAAATGGTGAATTATGTTGAAAACTCAACTAGGAGTGTATTTTTTAATGGTATCATATCATGAATTTCATGACGTGAGCCATTAGATCAAATTGGGGAATTGTAATGGGACCTCCCCCTCCTTTGTATGCAAAAGAGGAAAAAAAATCAAAACTCAATTTCACAATGAGAATATATAATAATAATGGTGAAACATAACTATGATTATGATAAGACAGTAGTAAAATATCAATAAATAACACTGGTGAAAAATGAGAAAAATAATAGTAAAATAAAAATCATTATAATTGTAAAACACTACTAGTAGTAATGGTGAAATATTAATAATAATGACAGTAAAACATTATTTCGATTGATGAAAGATATAATAATATTTGACTTAATGCTTTTTAAGTCAAAAGTGTAGCAATATAGATATAAGATTGTAGAGAAATATCTCATAAATAAGATGATATGGATTTCTTATGTTTTTAATAGCCCAAAATAAAGATAGTCTAATTTATGAAGTTTAAGAAAAAGTTATACGTACATTATTGTCACTGTATAAAAATATCATATAACATATATAGTGTATACTAGTTGCTTTATTTACTAAAGTATCACAAATAGAGGGATGTTCACCATTCAGTCTAGACAAAAACTTTAGTTTGGAGTGATAAATTATTTCTGATTCTAATATAAAACCGGATCAATATTCTAATTTCTAACCAATTTCAATCCAAACCGGTCTAGTCTTTAGGTTTGATCCAAACTTTTTTTTAATATTTTACCAAATATATATATATATTTGATATAAAATATTTATATTTTAACAATTTCAATCTTAACCTTTCTTGAACCAATTATTTTAGTCAAATCTCTGATCCTGACTTAGAAAAAAATAAATATAAATAAAAAATCATTCCTAAATCAAATTTCAATCTAGATCTATCTTATTTACTCTAGTTTTAGACTAGTACACACCCCTACTAAAAATCATAGACATAGTACACCAATAGGAGGGGAAAAAAAACGTACCTGCAATTTCCTTCTTTAATTGTTTTTTAGCCGAATAAGAAACGCGAATGGAAAGGTGAAACTCGTTGGATAGATGGAATTGCAAGCATGAAAATGCAGAAAAACTTAGACGTACGTGCTAAGAGAAGGAGACGCTGGAAACTCAAGAGTTGAGAGAGAGTGACATTATACAGCATTTTAGTTTCCATCAAACGGGGCATACCCAAAAATTAACGTTCCTCTAAGATACCTAAAAATCAATTGTTATGTAGGGCTAAGAAGCAGAAAGGGCATTTTGCCCAGGTCATACCGAACCCACTCATGGCGCTTTCGTCTTCGCCTCCATTTCTTGACAAAGGATACCAATGGGCAATGGCGAAGGTTTAGATAATAACTGATAGGAACAGAGCACATAATCTTCAACGATATTGAGACCGACGAAACAAGTTTACATGTTCAAAAAAATAATTATAACTTGCAGAAATAAGCCCAACCTTGATGGAAACAAAACTAGAAACAAGACGACTAATATTTATTCGATAACAACGCCAATGCCCATGTCATGGTCCATATCTTTTCCCAACCTATCTAACACCTGACCCAAACATATACGCGCAGCCATATTTTCTGAGCTCATCCAATGGCTTAATAAAGTTCACCTTCCTTGTGGGTATGAATCACGCAGTCTTCCTTAGGCTTTGAAACACAGGTCAGTAAATAACCGTTTTCCATTTGCATATCATCAAGAAACGATTGTTCATCCTGGTCAACTGATCCTTTGACCATCATTCCAGCACAAGTCGAGCAGGACCCAGCTCGGCATGAGTACGGTAGGTCCAACCCTGCTTCTTCAGCTGCATCCAAGATGTATACATCATCAGGAACATCAATTTCATTTTCTTCACCCTCTGGTCCAATCAGTTTGACTTTGTAGACTGCCATGGCTGAGACTCTAAACGAAGAGGACTTCAAGCCAAAGGACTTGGCGACGCTCTTCACAGAGCTCAGAGAACTGGGGGTCCTGATGAGAGCAGACGTTCTGCCTGGAGGAATGCTTTTAAGCATGCAGGTTGGGGAAAAGCTTACTGATGACATTGTACAATTCTTTTGACGCCTGAAACCAAATCATATCAGTCATAAAGGGTGTTGGGGGGAGAGGGGGGAGCTATATATTCACCAACAAAAATCTAAGCACATGAAATTCATATATCTTAAAGATGAATGAAATATTTTCCGAGGCCAATAAAGGTATAAGTGGTATCTGTATAGTCAAACCTCATAGAACCTATCAACAAGAAACTGCAAAATAATGTAGTGACCCACTAGAATACAACAGAAGAAGTTCATAGAGATACCCCTATAATTTGGGTATATTAAGTGCTCAAAACATGGATCAATGGCACTTGTACTAGCATCCATTTTTCTTTGGAACAAGAACTGCAACACCGACACGCCTTAGAGGAATGGCAGCATTGAGCAGAAGTTAAGTTTTATGCCCATCTAAGGAAGCAGAGCAGTTATGATTATGTATTAATTCCCCATATGAATATATGATTGTTTAAGATAGCTCCAAAACTAGGTAACTGGGAGCTCTCGAACCAACCCAGCAGGGGATGCATCTTTAGGCTGCAACAAACTGATGCAGGTGGGGGTACGATCGTAGCGAAAATGAGCAATTCTACGCTAACACAAAATTCTGCCAGCCTCAAGACCCAGTGTAGAATTAGATCATTCAAGGGTACCAACCTTGATCAGAGAATAAATTCGATATACATTTATGGGTACCAACCTTGATCAGAGAATACAACCCATAAACCACTGTTAGCTCTATCACTAATTGGAAAAATTCTTCACTTCCAACTAGTTCCCAAAATGCCGTCACTTCCAACTAGTTCCCAAAATGCCACAAACAAAAAAGACTAAGATCCTACATGAATAACACTAGCTCACATATGCCTACACAATCTTATTGCATTATGGTTGAAATAACATACATTCATAAACATTTTCTCTAGAGACAACTTTATAGAAATAAAACCATCAGTAACTTATGTCGTTTGTCCTTGCTTTGGATCAACAGAAACAGAGGGCTGAATGTAAAATCAATTGCTAAAGAAGCTGTCTGACACCCACAATCTTCCTTTCCACCACTTCATAATGGAATGAAAACGAGAATTTTAATTTGTTCAATGTGTATTCAATGCAAGCATGTACAGCTACTGAATCTTAAGAGATAATTAAAAAAAAACCCACGGCCAAAGCTTGCAAGCACCCACTATGCTACAACACTAATTCTCACAAATAATTAATTAGGTCAGAAACTCATTAATTTAAAAAAAAAATAGAACCATCACATAAAATTTTGAAAATAAATTCGATGGATAGTCAATGACAAACATAACCACACGTTTATCATTAGCTGACAATAACTCACAATCACAACATCAAGCAGTGACTAGTTCAAAAAGCATATACTTCCATTTTTACACGTTTTATATCACTCGGCCCAGGATTATCTAATCACTTGGAATTAAAACAAATAGCAAGCTTGATCAGAACTGCATAATCACTATTCAAGATAGATGCAATGAATTTTAGGCCCACATCAAATCAGAGACTAAGGAGAATTTCGCATCTTCCATTCTTGCAAGGACACCTATTTTAAGGGCTTTACACATGTCTCGAAGCTATCTTTTCCATAGAGGACAAAACTAGACGACTTTTATTAGAAGTCTTGGACAAAACTAGCCATTGAACTAGCCGAAAGGTATCAAAGAACACAAGAAAACATATTCTTGAAAATAGAAAAATAAACTATAGTATATTGTCCTCGTAGGCTGAATATACGTCACAGGGAAGAAGCTACCTGTTTTAGCATTTCAAAAACTAAATTATAAGTCCGTGAAAATCTACTTATGATACAGAACTTCCTACTTTCTAAAACTATCAAATACATACTAAACACAACAAAAACATTATGCATTGAGCTCCATTCAACAAGCAATTGTACCACTGTATCCTCAATCATGGAGAAGCATATAGACCTTAATTATTATCCAAACCAAATTCCAGCTCATATGAGCCCACAATCAAGGCATGTTTCCAGATCAGGTCATCTCTTAGGAAAGAGCAAAGCACAAATAATCAGATACCAATTTGGTACTGGTACCAAATACATGATCGCATACTTTCTTTCTCAATTGTTTGACATACATTTTTTTTGTTGGCATTAGGGAGCTGCAGAAAGATCCATACGCAATTAATAACAAATTCCATTGACATTTATAGCTCAAAAAAAAGGACCCAAATCAGATGATTTCAAACACAACTAATGAAACCTTAAATCATCCAGGAAAATGAGAAAAATTATCAACGAAATCACATGCAGGACGATCCAACCGATACGCATTCAGTTCGCATCGAACAATATAGTTAATTCATGCCTCAAGTTATTTCGAATTCGGCAAAACAAATTTCATGAAGAAACGGTAGTGAGAAAAGAGACTTACAGATAGTGCTAGAGCTGGCCCTCCAATTATTTGCTAATGAGAAGGCGTTGTGTGCGAGGGTTCGGTTGTATTGAAGCCGAGTATATTTTTATAGTCAGACACGGCCGCACGGAATGGTGATCTCGCTCAAGTCAAGCAGGTCAGGCGCGTGCTTAGAAATTGGCTTTGTAGACTTCGTTGGAGGCAGAGGTGGGTTTCAGGTTTCGTTTTCGGCCCTAAAAATGCTGAAAGCGACGCATTTGACTTATTGTTAACAAACTCCCATTGCTCCTCAGGGTGGGTTTTCCCCCTTTCGCCCCGCGAGGGTTGATTACACGATTTGCTCTTTGGATCTCCAATGGGCGGAGTTTTCTTTACTTAATTAGAGTTCATATAATATAATTGGACAGTCCAATGATGAGTATACAACTTGGTTACATAAAGTAGTCCAGCACCTTGATTACAGTCAAAATTATTTAGAGTTTTAAGAATTCAGAAATTGCTGCATCGTTATTAGATTAGCCCTATTCTAATGAAATACTACCACTTTAATTTACAATAAGCATCATTTTATCAGTTTGAGTTTTTCCCCAAAATAAAAATCATCTCAAGAATAATATAAAATAATAATTACTTTTTTATTTATTTTACCATCTATTATCATCTAATATTAATTTCTAGGGTTTTATATTTTCCAAGGTATACATATTAAATAATAATTACTCTTATTAGGAATATATTCATTATTGTACTTTTAACCCTTAAATAATATTAAACTTAGTATAGGTTGGCATTAGTCATCATACTTTTGGCGGCATATCTTCAAAAGTATATATTAAGGAAGATAAATAGTGGAACATTATGCAAATATGTCATTAAACCTCATTTATTGAGTTGTGTACGTCTAAAATGATATCACTCTATTCTTAGAATGGGTTAGAGGTTGAATTTCAAGGATAATGGGTTTAAGATTGATATTATAATATTAGAGTGTATGTGATATGTTTGGTAGCATACAATGGTCGTATTAATATTATTCCTTCACATCTTTACATGAATCCATGCACCAAAGGATAGGTGTTAGATGTGAGCATTAAGTGAATATGTCATCACATGAACCCTATGTTTTCAACCATTCTCCAGATCACCCACTAGTTCATAAAATTATTTTTGCATTATTTGTGAAAAAATCCTAAACATGCCAAGGAATCCTATCTGGAGGATGTGGATGCTGTTGTGGACAAAGTTGTGAATGCCCCTACTCTAAATCAAGGTGGTTCCTATTTCGCATTTACCAAACCCCACGAATTGAATATATTTAGAATAATGAGAATCCTTGACTTATAGTGTGACACCTTTTATTTTTAGTACTTTAAAATTTTATTATAAAAGTTAATTACGAAAGCTAAAATAAATAAAAAAATATGGTATTAGCACCACACTTAGTATAAGTCTTATTTCCTCTACCATTTTTATACTAAGTGCTGATGCTAACTCTTTACTACCCTTAAATCAGTAAGAACATAATATATATTACATTACAAATTAACATAGTTATGATAATACAAAATCATAAAACGGGTACAAAAGTGAAATAAATTGTACATGTGATAACGAAATAAGCTAAAATACCATGAAAAACACATTATCAATAGATATTTCATCATACTGTTATACTCAATCACTATCCATAACAATCACCTCATATCTTATAAATCTCAAACGATCATATCAATAAATTCCATAACCACACATGTAGATAAAATAACCTAAAAATGTATAAAGTATCCTAATCATATTGATACACTAAGGCAACATAATACCCTCCAAACATATAACATAGAGACGTATAAAATACATTAGTTATATTTATGCATTAAAGGCATTAGAATACTCTCCAACCATAGGTCACATAATGTTTAAATATTGATACCTCTTATAGGGTCCATATGTCACCTATAGAGTAGACTAAGACTTTATTGGGGCACTAAGGCACACCAATAAAACCAATCCAAAAGTGAGGGCTCCTACTAGCTAGCCCTAGGGAATAAACCATTCCTAAATGTCAAGATTTTCCACATTAAATCTTAGGATTTTATTTGGTGATCATAGATATCACATAATACACCCAAAAAAATCCAATTTTCTTACTTAATCAATTTTTCTTTATTTATAATTATTCAAGTCAACCGTAAGGTCAATGATGAATCCAAAGTCAAATTTAACACTAAAGTCAACCTAATAATCTACTAAGGACATCTTATGTCTAATTATTCACTTTTAGACATATTAGGTCATAAAATGATAATATACCTTTGAAACACAAATTACCATAATATTATCCATTTTAAATTCTAATTTTCTTTTAATTAATAATTTATTATGAAAAGGATAAAATACAATAATTAAAAAAATTTGCATGTAGGCAAATTATCAGACATAGCAAATGAATATTTTTCCTCTACATATGATAAAGCACATATAACCTTAATATGTATATCTAATTCATCATATATAATATATGTTAGGCATACATATTGAGAAAAATATACATGATACACTTAAAATATTAATTTATCCCTAGGGCACACAAATAATTATAATCATGCAAAAATATGCCTAAACATGCTCAATTTATCATGTCATACATATACATCATGCATAATTAATCCACAACATTAAACCTATTCCAAACTTTCATACACATAATATTTTAACATTTTAATTTCCTCCATTATACATAAATCTATGCTAGCATTATTTGGAAAATAAATATAACATAAAAATACATGCTTAATATAATATATACATCAAAACCTTAATATGTTATCATTCAATTTTTTACATTTTAGTATGGCATATGAATTACCTTAATTCCAACAAAATATAAGAAAGCTAATATACATCCCTAGCCTCCACTAATCCTCCATCTTTACCTAAAATAAAATAACACATATTAGCAACCAAACCACTAATAACATAATAGTATTGAAAATCTAACAAAACTAAGTAAAAAAAATACTTAATAAAAGCCATGCCCTCTAGGGAGGGGAAAATGCAGTGTACAACATGAAGGTAAAATGTAAGCTACTCAATCCGCAAGGGCTAGTTTGCATGAGTTGGTCATGCTACAATGGGATAATCATATGTAGGGGACGTTTTATGGGTTGAGGTCATCAAGGTATGATTGTGGGAGTTGAGTCACTTTTCCTATGGGTTGAAGGTTAAAAGTAGAAAGAATGAAAGAGAGGAGAAGGGAGATGAAAAAGAGGAGTTTCGGTGGTGGTTTGTGAGAAGGTGGTGTTAGTTGTTAGTGACACAACACAAGGGCAGAGGAGTTAATGATGGGGGCTATAAGGGAGGGAAAATGGAGGGGTTTGCTTGATGGGTAAGATGAAGACTAAGACAAGCATGAAGGAGAAGGATGGGAGTTGATTGGGCTATGAAGAAAAGGGCACAAGCTATGAAATTTTATAAGGAAAAATTAGGGAGGATGAAGGATAATGAAGGAAATTTGGTGGTGGTGTCGTGATATTTTGCAAAACCAAAAATGCTCAAAACATAGGGCTAGAAGATAGGGATTCTGCATGGAAGAGTGGATTGTTGGGTGATGAAATGGTGAGAGCTTGGATAGTTTTAGTGGACGATGGTAGAGCAAAAAGGAAACTACTCGACGAGTGGCTATGTAAAAGATGGAGGCATGTAAGAGAATGGTGTAAGTTGGGGTGATCAGAGTTGGTGGTGTTTATGAACATGGGAGAAAGAGAGTGGGCAATTGGTGGCATAAATGGAGGGTGGTTGTGGTCAGCTAAATTAAAACCATAAACAAAGGGGGTATTTGAACTAGAAGAATTGGATAATAGGAAAATGGAAGGGAAATGAGAGAGTTGATGAAAATGGGAGTCAAAGGCCAAAAAATAAAATAAAAAGGATAAAGAGTGTGTAAGGCTGGTTTTATATGTAGGAGGGGTAGGTGAGATGGAGATGGGTTTGGGGTTTGTAGAGAGAGGATGATAAGGGTAGGGTGTTAGATTAAGATTAGTTTCATGTTGGTTTAGTTAGGTTAGTGTTTTTGGTAACCAAAACTAGGAAAAATATCCAATTAAGGATAAGGGTTAAAGAAAAGGAAAAAGGAGGAAAATAATTAGGGTAAAATTATTTAAAAAAATGATTTGAGTTATAGTTTAAGGGTTAAAAAAATAAGTAAGCTAAGCTTTAAGGTTGAGTTTCCAAAAAAGGCTAAAAACTAGAAAAAAAAAATTTTTAAAAATTTCGGGTATTACATAAGCGCTTCATCTCTAATGTAACACCCCCAAATTTTGATACTAAAAATTTTTTTTACAATGGAAGCTTATAACCAAAATTTCAGGTGTTATCACTGTAATCAATGTAATTCTATCTCACTATACCATCCTCCCATCAATCACAAGGCTAAAACCATTAAAAGTAAAATAGAGGAAATAGAAACGAGAGTAGCTTTATAAAAAAATATGAGTTTAGAGCTTAAATCTAAGTACAATAAAATATAAACAAAAGAGACACGATGGAGCTAAGAGTTTAAAAAGGTATCCAAATAAAAATACTCCTCAAATAACATGACTTTATGCCCATGCCCTAATACAAAACATCACCCTACCCCGTACAAATTATCATGGGCAGCAAAATCTTCCAATTGGTCCTCAATGACTTGCACAAAATTAACAGGGTCTTCTACTCTTGGAAATGAGTAGTACCCATGAAAATAATGGTTAGTATGCTACATACTAAACAAGAAAAAAATAGGGATATAATTAAATACATACATTCACAATATAGAATAAATACACAAGCAAAACACATAAAATATCACAAGATAAGTACTAATATAAGCCCCTTTATTAGCTACAAAAAATTTCATTCTTTTATTTATATTGAGTTCAACAACCCCACTATTATTAAACCTGTAG
This sequence comes from Tamarix austromongolica, assembly GCA_039764185.1. Lineage (NCBI taxonomy): Eukaryota > Viridiplantae > Streptophyta > Magnoliopsida > Caryophyllales > Tamaricaceae > Tamarix > Tamarix austromongolica. The sequence continues at coordinate 54,308,329 of CM077815.1, forward strand.
AACAATCTAAAGCACCTCTCAAGGAAAACATACCTGAGCTACTATTATTGTCCGGTGGAACATACCCAACAAGTCTCAAGGAAAAATTCTCATGAGTCACTATTAATAAACCAGTGGAACGGTCTAAAGCACCTGTTAGGAAAAATACGTTTAAGCCACTATTATTATTCGGTGGAATGAGCCCAACACCTCGGTCCTAACTCACGTACTTTTCCACTTTGAGTCATTAATATCTTATCCATTAGGTTCCTTGTATCTAATTGTATTATCTTTCACATTGAGTTTAGGGTTCCACTATTCTTAATCCGATGGAATGGATAGATGTACCTCTTAGGATAAAATGTTCTTGAGCCACTATTATCGTTTGGTAGAACAAACCCATAAAACATCTCGACCCGAATCATGTGGTATTTTGCTTGAAATGATTAATATGTTATTCATGATTGATTTGAAAACATATTCAAAGAAGGTAATACACATTACAAAGATCATAAGGTTGTTCTCTAGGGTTAAGACCCTTATATTTCCTAAAGACCCTAATTTCAAGCTCTTCTTCTGTTATTCTTTCATCCACAAAAATTAGTACCTCTTCCTCAATATTGTTATTATCAATATACTCTAATATTCAAATCCTAACTCTAAGATCTTACACATGTGATAATGACCCTATCTCAAGAGTCATTATTCCTAGGGTTTAGAAATCTTAATTTCACATATTCATCACAACTTTTCTTGTAGAGCTCATATAATTACCAGATTCAACATACATTCCCAAAACACTAATTTTAACAATATATTTGAATTTTGTGGTCTAACTCTACTAGTTCTTACATGTGATAATAACCTTCCTATTTTAGGGTTATTATTACCAAATCAAGCCCTTTTTATACTTTATTAAACTTATACCATTCACAACTACTCTAAACACTTCATATAAGTTCCTTAACATACATTAAAAAATAAAACACATTAAAATACTATGATTCCCATATTAAACTCATATTGACCAAAATATCCTTATTGATAACAAAAGCCATTATTTCATATAGATCTTATATGTTTTTGTAACATTATTTCTGAATCCTACATTTATCTCCATATACCTTATTATAAACATTTCACACTCATCATACCTTAATAAACCCATGTTATAACCATACATGCATCACACCGAGGGTTTCCACACATCATATTATTGTATGATATCGCAAAATCTTAACTCACTTCTTTTTCCATCATATAATATTAAATCCCATATCTTAGCATTAAAAATAATTAATTTAAGCATATAATAGTAATAGCATGGTATCACATAATGACATGTATAATTCTTAGCAACTATAATCCTAGATTACAACAAGTATCCTTACTATAAATCATATCGCACCTCTTCTAGAACCTCGGGGATGTCACCCAAGAAACCATAATAAAATACCACTAGGAATTAACCACATAATTAGGAAAAAACTAAAGGAATGGAGGGTAAAATAATGGAGGAAAATCAAAATAAACCAAATGTGTGATTGAAGAAAACTTTGTGCAACCAAGTGGAGAGGAATGAAAAAAGTGACAACCCAAGGGGGGGGGGTTGCAACAACACAAGATACCATTTCTAGGTGGTAAGAAACATCCAAAAGGACCGAAGGATGGAGGGAAGCAATGGTGCAAGCTAAATGGAAAGGGGTAAAGAAATGATAATGTGTGTTGTTGCTAGCAGCTGCTATAGGGTGGTTTGCCAAAGGTGGAGTGTGGGTTGCGATTGGTGTGGCCAAATGGTAGGGTGGTTTTCAATTATTGGTGTTGAAACAAATGAAGAAAAGAAAGGGGGGAGGCTGTAGTGGGTTTGTCCAAAAGGTGGGGTGGAGCACTGACTGTTTTGGAGTTGGTTAGGGGGTAGGAATGATAAAGATGACTGAATGTGGTGGTGTGTTTCATTGGGATAGTCAGCGGTGAGTTCTACGATTTTTTTGGTGAGGGAAAGGAGGAAGGAAAGGTAAGGAGTAAGGATGCGGTTGTTGTGGTTTTTTTACCAAAAAATTGGAGGGAGAAGGAGATAGGTTCAGAGCATTAAATGTCCTTATATACACATACATGCCTACAGGAAAGGAGGGATGATTGACTAAAAATTTAACTCCAACCCACTATTGTAGGGGTTGGGAGTTGATAGGTCGATGGGGTAGGGAGTGGCTTAGCATGTGATGGGGAGGTGGGGGCATGGTAGGCATTATATAAGGGTCATGTTTCAGGTAGGAAGAAGGGGGAAAGGAAAAAGGAAAAAGATAATAGGTAAAATAGGGAAAAGAAAAAGAGAGGATAATATGTTTGGGTTTTGGATTAGAATAAGGTTAATATGATTTAGGTTAGGAAATTAGGATATTTTAATTAACCATCAAGCATATTAGGCTAAAATTTTAGGGTTAGAGAGTTAAGGTAATGTGGGAATATTAAATTTCTGATATTAAGATTAGGTTACAAAGTAAATCACTCAAGATTAGGTTTAGCTAAATTTTACGGTATTACATCTAGTGAGATGTTATCTGGGTAAGTCCAAAGGTACAATATAGCAACTTCAATGACAGAGAATAGAAAAAAATAAAGGCAATGGAGGTATACATATGCCAAGATGACTTGATACTTATAGATATACCCTGGCCCCAAATATTCTTGACAATATAGGAAAAATAGAACATTTTCCCTTAGAGGTTTTACCTTATTATTAAACCTTTGGGACATAATATCCTATATGAGATTATGTCACACAAGGTTTGTGATCTATGATTGTTGGAATAAACGTATAAGTTGGTTGATTTATGTATAGTATTTTTCTTGATGAAATTCTAAAAGAAGATAAACTTTGAATATGTTCTCAAGGTCGGTTTATGGAGAGTGTTTGGTTAATACCTCACCATTTGATAGCAAACTCTAGATTTTAAGGTCTCAATGGCTTCCATTACTTCCACCGTAGCTTAGGTTTGGTTACCTTAACCTCCCATAGAGTATTATGGGTACCAGTATATATTAAAGAAATTGGTGATCTTATTAGAATATTCATAAATTTTGATGCATGCACGTTAAAAGAATCTAGAGGGAAGTTTTTAACTATTATAGTTGAACTAGATTTGAAGAAACCTTTTCCTACATACTACTCAGGCATAACACTTTATTATATTAAATACAAGGGTATTCGTATGATAATCTACCATTGTGGTTGGGCTTGCCACACTCTTGATACTATCCCACCTTAGAAGGGTGAGAATTGGAGCAATAGGTTGTTATGAATATCTATAGTCATAGCATAGACATAGAGGTTTATATAAAGGATAAGACACAGGAAGACTCAGTGCATCAAACCTTTGGTCCCTGGATGCTTATTTCTAGTAAGAATAGCCAATAATAGTATTAGGGATCCCTTGATGAATTGAATGCCAATAATTTATAAAGTATAAGAGTCAAAGAACTCACTACACAATCTACAAGATAAATTAATTCAATTTTTCTACTATGATTGATTTACAAGAAGACCATATAAAAGGGGGTGAGGAAATTCTTTTAAAAATCAAGGCTAGAAATTTAGTAGGATAAAATTCAAATGTTCTCATTAATTCCCCCTATACCTTGAATGCTCGGCCACATAATAATATTAGTGTGAATATGGGCTAGGCTTTCTCACCAACCATAAAGAGATAGATAAAAAATAAAAGAGTTGTTTTGGACTAGCATATGAATTAATCCACATAAGCAAGTTCTAACGCATCGCTTCCACCACCTAAGCCACATAATAGGCCATCGTTAGGGAAAAGATCTACTCAAAATATAAATGCAACTCTAGAAGCACCTTACAACATGTCTACTAGAAAGAGGATGAATGTGTTGGGGGATAAGCTAGTGACAATGGAGGTGGAACCTATGCCTTATAAGGGAAAAAGTGGTAAGAAATCATATATACATGCTTATTGGAATGAAAATGCCCCTGACTTCTTGCCTTAACAAAAAAAGGTTAATGGTATCTCTTCTCTAACCTTTGCTATGATGCTATAAAATAAAAGAGTTTTTTATTGTGGAATGTTAAGGGCATAGGTAATACCTCTTTCCATTGGCATTCCCTTTCTCTTATTCCATAATTTAACCTTCTTGTGGTATTTTTAGTGTAAACAAAAATTATTGGTAATAGAGCATATGAGCTTATATGTAGTATAAATTATAAATGTAATATCTCAGTTGATGCTGAAGGTTTTACTGGAGGCATTTGGATCCTTTTGAGTGAGAATTTTGTCAATGTGGAAATTTTTATTACATCATTGTAGGTTATTCAGAGTCAAGTGAATCTCAAGCATAAACCACCCTTTTTATTTAACATAGTTTATGTATCTCTATCTCTAGTCATGAGAGGGGGAACTTTGGGAAGATTTACTTTCCATTTCAAACTTGATGAATTGTCCTTCACTAGTGGGGGAGATTTTAATTATGTAAATTCCTTGGGTGAAAGATGAGGATTTATTAGTAGCCAAATGAACATGATCTAGGTTTCTTAAGATTGAGATACACATGGTATGCGAAAGAAGGTGGAGGAGTATTATTTCTGGAATTCATCGGTTGGTGGCTAATGTTGAACGTAGTGAGGCTTTCTCTATAGCCCATGTCCACTACTAAGCATGGATGCATTTTGATCACTGTTGTAACACCCCCAAATTTCACCACTAAATTTATTTTTGTTTAAAAGAATAATGCGCAAGCTAAAATACATTTTGGCGAATGTTACCGCCACATCTAACACAAGATAAATGTCCACCATCTATCTCGTACTAGATGCAAGGCTAAAACCTGTCAAATAAAATTTCAAGCAACATCTATGTTGTAAGGATATACTCCCACAAGGAGATATCCATAGGCATATGGCAAGTGAACAATTTCACTAAATAAAATCATCACTAAAAAAATCAGCGGAACTTGTAAAATAAATCTGGATTTTAAAAGCTTATCAGAGTATGAGAATTTAAAAGTCAATTACAATGTCCTTGAAATTTTAAATACAACACTTGAAACTTCCAAAAATAAATACGGTTAAATAAGACAAATCTCAATGGATCAAATTCCATATTTCCTACTCTCTCAAGCCAAGCCTTCCACCTAAAAACAATATCCGATCTCAAACCTGCACAAGAGGTCTGCTCCCCACCATCAGTGGATCATCACAGGAACCATTCAACCAAGGTAGTATCAGTATGGGTCCAATACTGAGTAAATCCCACTACCCTATATTATGGGAGAGACATAAAATACAACATCAAGTTTATATTGAATCATGGTGCATTACGTTGATACAATATTATGCATACTCAATACCCACATCATAAATCCTACCATACACATATAATAACATGCGAAACATATGTAATATCCTATTTAAACATGTAAGTGTAGTATGACAGAAATGTAAAGTAGCTCATGCCCCTCAGGTAGGAATAATTCATATTATTGACAACTCATTACATGGACACACAATTTCGAATGCAAACATCTTAAACCAATATGAGATTTAGATGAACCAACCGGGCATTTATTAACAATGTTAAACCAACCAATCGGGCATTTATCAACAATGTTAAACCAACCAATCGGGCATTTATGGACAATGCCAAACCAAACCAATCGGGCATTTACCATGCGAGCATTTATGGGCAATGCCAAACTAAGCCAATCGGGCATCTATGGATAATGCCAAACCAAACCAATCAGGCATTTAGCCCCCCAGATATTATTTTGGGACATGTCTAGCCTCGAGCATTACTTAGGGACATGCTCAGTCCCAGACATTACTTGGGGACATGTCCAGCCTTGAGCATTACTTAGGGGCATGCTCAGCCCCGAGCATTACTTAGGGACATGCTCAGTTCCGGACATTACTCAGGGACATGTCCAGCCCCAAGCATTACTTAGGGACATGCTCAGTCCCGGACATTACTCAAGGACATGTCCAGCCCCAAGCATTACTTAGGGACATGCTCAGCTCCGATCTATGATTCAAACACATTCAATACCTTGTTACGCTGAGAGATGCATTAAACTATCAACATTCATTCATATCATCTCATAATGCACCATATAGCTAGAAAACCATAAAGTGTGCTCCATCACTTAGCAAACAATTCATGCCACACATTAAGATGCTTTCCGGTCAATTAATCAAGATATATATATATATATATATATATATATATATATATTACCATCTTTAACATATCTTTCACTTATCCTTACTTGAAGGTAACAACTTTAACATGCTTTGTTACTTAATCATACTTGTAACATGCTCGTTTACTCAATCATACTCCTAAATAGAAAATGTAATCCCATTCCAACACGTGTAATCACATTCGTCCTCCTCAAAAGAGTTAAATAGTCATATCATGCATATTTTTACCCTAACATGCTCAACAATAAGCCAAAGTATAAATTACTTAAACCTTATGATTATACAAAGCATCATACAGGCATATTACATGTTTGATATACCGACCCATGTGAGTCACACACTTTTACCTCTTAACACACATGCACAACGGTCCATCCTCACGAAACACCCATAAATGGAGGTAAGTAGAGACTTACCTAAATCCGAAGCTAGCTAAGAAAATTGAGAAGAGAGAGAGCTATGGAGAACTTGACAATCAATGAGAAAGTTTTCCTAGATCGCCGATAGAAATTGGAAATTAGGTTAGAAACTAACTTATCAATCAATAATTTAGATATTAGAAGTAAATCCATACAAGGAGACACAAACGATCTTTCTTGAAAAATGTGTCCAAAAGCTAGGACTCAAGAGAATTTCTCTATTAAGATTTAAGATTAAATATTACTCAAATCGGGCTAAATACATATCACTTGAAGTATTTTAAATTGATTTGGAAGCTAGGGAAATAACGATAGCAGATAAGTTATTTTCTCAAAAATGAGTTACTAGTTACGTTTTACAACCCAAAAGACAAACCAACCATTTGTATAGAACCAAATCCAACTCAATAAGGTAAAAACGTAACTCAAATGATTTAAAATCAAAGCTGGAAATCAATTAGGAAAAGAACCATAGCATAACCAATTTCATAAAACCATCTTCGAAAATCAAGGTTTTTAATGCCCAAAACACGAACAAACTAATTAACTTTTATTATCTCAATTAGATAGATTAATAGTATAATCAAACTAATTTTCAATAAATCTAGATAATAAATTTCAATGAAATAATCTTCCGAGTAGTTAATTCAAGACAATCGGTTTCCGAAATTAGGGTTTCAAAGCCCAAGATGCAAACTTGAATGATTCAAATCAATTAATTTCAATAGAAGGTATTAAAATACAATTAGGATCATTTCAACTATTTCTATAAATTTAATTTTTGAAAAAAATATTATACAAATGACCAATTCCATAATTTCACTTGAAATCTAGGGTTTTAGGCCCGAAAATGTAATTCGGTTGAATTCTATTAATTTAGTTAAATCAAATGTTTAGAAATGCAATTAGGTATATTTTATAACATATTATATAATCAATTGATCAAAATCAACAAAAGAAACATCCAAATTAGCATAATTAGAGTTTTGAGCCTGGAATGTAAATATGATCAATTCTTGCTAGAATATATAAATTGATGGTTGAGAATTGTAATTAAATGTATTCTAACGCAAATCACATAATCAATTGAATAAAATAACCCGGTTACACAATCTAATTTAGACCTGCAAGATTTTTGACCTAAAAATTTATTTCCGATCAATTTCACACAATTTTCCCAAATCAACACTTCCGATATGAAATTAAATACATTTCAAAGGATATTATAAAATCAATTGAGTGGAACAACTCAATTATGCAGACCAATTTCATTATACACGAATTTTAACCTAGAAATCTAATTCCGATTAATTCCGCATAAATTTCTCAAATTGATAGTTCCAACATAAAATTCGATATATTTTAAAACATATTGTATAATCAATTTACAAAATAGCTAAATCGGGCGAATCCGAAAAATTCGGGCATAACTTGGCCAAAAATCCATTTTCCTGAATTCCAACATAAACCATACAATTAATCTATCCAAATCAATCTTACAACACATATGTACATAACTAAACAATCAATTTATCTTATCATAATCTAATTCATACTCAATTAATCAAATCAAAAGATAGGATTTTCAAAAATTTATACCAAACAAAACTAGCAAATCGGGACAAATGGAGGCCTGAGAGGCTTTGCAAGAGGTCGAGGACAACTCGCTGTGGCCGAATAGCGGCACGACTTCTGGGGCTCGTCACTGCTCCTCGCAGCTGCTGCTGCGCTAGCTTTGGCTGCTGCTTGTTGCGGCTGCTGCGATTGTTGTTGGCTATTTGCTATGGTGTCACCGGTGGCAGCGGGTTGGAGGTGAATTGGTGGGGCGGCTAGAGTGGAGGAGCAAGGAGGAAATGTGGTTGGGGCTCACACAGAGGGTAGCGGATAGGGCAACCAGGAAAGAGAAAGAGAAGAGAAAGGAGAGAAGAAGAGAGATAAGGAAAAGAAGAGGGGTTGAGAAATTTATTATCGAAAGATTTTATCTAAAATAAAATAAAATATATTATTGGAAGATTTTATCTAAATTTTTTTTAACCAAAAATAATTTCATAAGGATCCAAATATATAAAATCGATATAAGAGCCACATAAGGAATCTCGGAAATATTTTTGGAAAATTTACCAACGAACGTAAAAATTTATATTGTTTATGAAAATACATTATATGATATCGAAAAATGATTTAAATGCACATAAGAAAATATTTAAGTCAAATTCTAATAAACCGAGACTAATTTAAGTAATTTCTGAAATTGGTTTTTCGTAAACCAAAAAGGGTAAAATGGTAGAAATTAATTTTGGAAAGAAATTCATAAATAAGCTCCGAAGATCTTTTTGATTTAAAACTTTCGGACGATCTTAATGACTTCGGAAATGAATAAATTCAAAGTTGGAAATATTTTCTATAGATAAAATTATTAAAATAAATTTGACTATTTTAAATCAAAATTTTATAATGTAAATAATATATATCATTAACAAAATATAACTCCAAAACAAAATCGTAATCACACGACTAAATTACAATAAAAAACGAATCTAATATATTAAAAATCAAAATACGAGGAAGAACAAAAATACATATTTTTAACTAAAAATCACAATCATATGAATATATTAAAATCATAATCGTGAACGAATTTATCTAGAATGATCCCCAATGACAACAATTAATTAAATTCAAATATGAAGTCAAAATCGTCGATAAATCCATAAAATGAGTCAAAATGAAAATAATTAAATATTTTTACCAAATACACTAATAAAATCACTAAACCTAATAAAATAGGATTTCAAAAATACGGGGAATTACATCACTACCCCCTTAAAAAGAAACTTCGTCCCTGAAGTTTAGCAAAACCTAAGCAGCAAAAACTTGACAAAACAATTGAATAAAACATTGACCATAATAACTAGGTTAAAGTAAATCCGAAGAGAAATAGAACGGTATTTTATGAATTTAAACGAAGCAAATTTGAATCAAAACAAGGCATAGGAAGTAAAATAAAAGAAGGAAAATCGATGTTTTGTAGATCAAATATAATGGCATTCGAATAAGGAATAAATACACACTTAAAGTCAAAACAAGTTACGAAAATACTATTCCTTAAAATTAAGTCTAACAAAAAATAACAAAAATGTATAACATGAAGTTCAAATAGAAGGAAGCAACGAAAATTCTAAAGATTGCACAACTCCGACAACATAACTAATACATAATATGCACGTAAAACTTTATACAATGAGTTATCTCTATAGCATCACACATGAAAACGAGGTAGCACTTAGATCAATGACTCATAAAAAAAATCCCCATATGCACCTATCACATACATCTAGATCTAAGGAGATTCTTATCCGGAAATACTCTACTAACAAGCTCCCTAATCTTCTCTACAACCATGATAGTCTAGACACTTTAATTCACAAATGCTGCTACTATGGAAACTATAGCATTCAGAGCCCAATTTTTTTTATTCTTATTAATGACAACCCATTAATAGTTCTCCTCATACAAGACAAAACTTAATACATTATCATTCACCAGCAAGTAGACAAGAAAATATGCATATTTTACGATGAAGGTTTTCATACATTAATGTTGAAATTACTAACACAAAATACAAAATGAAAGCAACTTATGATTGAATTCTAATCGAAGGAAACTAAAATATAAACACATAATGAAAGTCATACGGCATCATTAAAATCACTAGGGTAAATTAGGCACCCTACACACTGTTTATAAAAACAAACACCTCTATCTTAACCTCAACAATATCATTATCATTATCAAAATTCTAGGTTTCTCCCAATTGAAAATGACACATCTATTTAAACATCAGCATCAGGGTCACAAACCTAAGTTTTATCTTGTTTACAAAAATACGGGGTATTACAACTGTCCTATACTTTTATCTTGTTTTAGCTACCAAAATAACCAAATTAGGGGTATATTCAAATTTAAAGTAGTCTGGGATACTGATCTGGAGTTTGTTAAGGAAGTTTAGCAAAGTTAGACTGGTAACAGTGGTAGTTTCCTTAGCTTCCTTATAGAATGTTCGCAAAAGCTTAATTTTTGGAATATAAATTATTTTGGAAACATATTTGTGAGAAAACGACAGTTACTTGCATATATTTAGGGCACTAGAGTCTCTTAACAACTCCTTGGTATCTAGAGTATTTAGAGAGTATGTTAATTGAGGAACACAATCAGGGCCTAACTTATAAACATTTTTTTTAGCACAAAAGGCTAAAGTGGAAGCACCAACTTTGCATGATCATAAAACTATATTGTTTCATGCTTAAGCCATAAAAAAATGGTGTAACTCTTATATCACTTCTCTTTGTAATGAAGTTGATTAATGGGTCCATGAGGAGACAGAGTTGCATGAGATTTTATAGCATTTTTACGATAAGCTATACTTGATTGAGTATCCTCATAATGGCCATCAATCTAATGTCTCTTGTTTTTTTTTTCCTATCTTAGATTTCTTCACTTTATAGAGTATAGCAACATCGGTTTCAATGTTAGAGGTTAAGGAAGCAGTTCATAGTATGGGCTTATTTAAACTTCCTAAACTAAATGGATTCGACCCACTATATTTTCAAAAGTGTTGGGATATAGGGTTTGGATCTTCACAATATCATAGAATAATAATTTTCCTTGGGCACTTTCCTAGATAACTGAATGAAACATTCATCTCCCTTATTCCTAAAGTGGAAGCTCTAAAGAGAGTCCAATAATTCCACCCGACTGGATTGTGCAACGTGGCATACAAGGTCATCCCAAAGGTTTTCTAAACATAATATCTCTATTGCTTGGGAAATTTTCTATAGTATGAAAAATAGGAAGGGAATAAAAGAAGCGATGGTCATCAAGATACACTTGGAAAAGGCTTATGATATTGTGTCTTTAGAGTTCATTGAATATATTCTTTATCGAATCAAGGTTCCTTCTTTAAGTAATTGATCATATTATGTTTTGTGTTAAATCATTAGTTATTTTCGTTATTTAAAATGGGGAGATACTTTAGCCTCTTCTCCTTTAGAGAGGCATTTATTAGGGGGATTTCATCTTCCCCTATATCTTTTTGTTGTGCATGGAATGGCTTGCTTACATGATACAACACAAAGTTAAACAGAAGCTCTATAAATTAGTTGGGATCACTAGAGGATGTAGCAGAATTTTGCACATGTCTTCTGTTGATAACTTACTATTATTAGGGGAATAAAGTATGTATCAAACATATACTATCATGAGCTGCCTACACAACTTTGATATCATCTTTGAACAAACGTTAAATACAACTACGTTATCTATTATCTATTCACCTAATGTGTTTAGACATAGCGCTTATGAAAAAACTTATCATGCTAATATTTGGTCGCCTTAATTTCTAGGTCTATATTGGGGAGTCAAATTGAAAGTGGGGAAAAATATAAAGAGCTTTTTCTCTCCTATAATAGATAGAGTACAAAAGAAACTCTATTTTTGGTAACAACAACTTTTCTTGTTGGTGGGTAGGGTTGCTTTGACTCAATCAATGACAAGTGAAATTCCACCTTACTGTATACAAACCTCCCTATTTCTCAAAAGTGAATGCATCAATAAGTTAAAATAAGAGTTCATCTAGGGTTTCAACTCAAGATATAAACATATCTATCTCTTGATTAGAGTACAATTTATATGGGGAAGGGCTAATGGGTTTGAGTATGCACCTCATGGATTTGTCTAACTATGTTAACCTAATAAAATCAATGTGGCACCTTATCCATGATAAAGATTTATTAGGGGTGAGGTAGCTTAGAAAAAATATTTGAAGGATAAAAATGTGGTTGTTGCTTTAGCTTCCAAGAAATACTTTACGCTTTAGAGTAACTTGGTTCAATATATTCTACTTTTTAGATGTGTAGTTAAATTGAGCCTAAGGATCAGGAATCAAATTAAATTATATTTCGACTAGTGGACATATCAAGGAGTTTTACTTCACCATGTAAGGGGATTCCTACCTTAATTTGAGAAAAATAAGGCAGCATAGGATTTCCTTGCAAAAGTAGGATAATGTCATTAGGGTGCCCTTCATCGATGGCTACCATCTAGAAATTAGCAGAAATTATGCTTATCTATGTTAATACCAGCCAGAGTATTAAAGATGTATGATTTAGGTTCTAAGTGTTTCTGCCATTTCTTATTCAAGTCACCCTATAGAATACTCCAACAAGATAACACTCCCTCTAATACCAAATAGCTTATAATTTGGAAGCTGAAGGTCTAACAACATATTTGACTTTTTTCTTGGTTATGTGTTGACAAAAAGCTCTTCTTCGACATGAATATAGTATGATGAGGTCTTACTCTAGATGCTAGTTGTGGGATGTGTTATCACCCTCGAGTATCTCTCTACCATATACTTTAGGGCTAGAAATAATTCAGTAGTGGGACCATCAAAATTTTTCCCAAAGTGGACTTGAACTAGTTTTGGTATAATCTTAGGTATAATATAAATCTTGATAGCTTAGAGCCACCTTGGGCCTTGACATTCATTATTAGAGGTTGTTATATATGATGGTGGAGAAATAATAGGATCTTTGAAGATGATTTGGTATAGTGTAGTAGAGTTATATAGTGGTTTCAATGGTTTACAAGGATGAACTGGTAACATGGCAGACACTGGCTATTTTTAAGGAGGCAATCACTGTTAGTAACTTGCCATCCATTTAACTCCACCAATGAGAGGCATAGTCAAAGTTAATGTTGATGGCAGTGCACTAGGTCATTTTGGTTATATTGTCGCAGGTGAATATCTTGGGATTACACCATCAAGTGGCTATTTGGTTTTGCAACAAATTTATACATCAACAATATCTTAACTATAGAAATTTGGGATACCTTCTACAGACTTATAGAGGTTGATAAGAAAAATATCCCAATATTAATGATATATAGTGACTCATCTCTTGTTGTTAGACTATTCAACTTAAATACTTCTCGATTTCACCATCATGTCAGCATTATTGAGGCTTGTAGGGAATGGATGGGTAGATTTGTTTCTTCTCTAGTAGTGCACAATTTTATATTGTCAAACAAGGTAGTTGATACCTTGGCTCACAGAAGGGAATAGCTTATCCATTGGTCTATATGTTTATGAAGATCCTCCCCCCTTAGTGAGAGATAATTAATTCTTCAATTGTATTGGTGATTCCAAGACTTGATACATTCATAACAAAAGATCACATCTTTCTTCAAGGTTAATACTTTTTACCAAGAATTCATCAAGATTATTTCAAGACTCCCTCAAGAATTCATGAACGATCCTTCAATATTAACACTTTCACATCCCATATTAAAGGAAAGACATGTTTTTAGCTTGACATTCCTATCTATGTCAAAAAATAACCTAAATATGGAGAACGAAATATGTATAAAGCATTGGAGGCTTAATTTGAACTACTTTCCTCTCAAATTGCTATATAAGATGAAACACAACAAGAATAATTGTCTAGAATTGAATAAAGACTATCTAACCATGTGGAAATATGTAACTATGGAAGAGGAGACATAGGAATAATTCCACATTGGAGAAGACATCAAACACCACAATATCAACTAAATCTAATTGAAGATGATGATTAAGAAAGTGTTGGCCACAATTAGAGGTATAATTCAATATCAAGAAGACCTTATGATGATGTAGATGGAGGTATTAGACTTTATCTCATAGAATTTGAAAATAATATTGAACCAAAGGTTTATCTAGAATGGCAACACATCATGGAGACAAATTTAGAGTTTGTAGACCTAGATAAAAAAAGAAAATGAAAGTTTTCAATTTTAACATTTAAAAAATTTCTATAGTATGGTTTGAAAATTTGAAGAAGTCAAGGGAGATAGAAGGATAAGCCAAGATCAAGTCATGGGAAAAGTTGAATAAGCACCTTAGAAGGAAGTCTATGCCATGGGATTTTGAATAAGTAAACTTCATCAAATTTACTACACTCAAGTAAGGGTTCACGAGTATAGAAGAATATTTTAGAGAACTCAATAAGTTGACATTAGTTTGTGACATTCTAGAGAAGGAGGAACAAACTTCTACAAGGTTTCTTGGGGTATAAATTTGAATTTGAGAGAAAATGATTGAAATATGCATTATCATACTTTAGGGAAGTTGGTGAATTTGGCTTTGAAATTTGAGAAGAAATTGAAGAGGAACAAGATGAAATCCAAACCCTCATCTTCAACACCTTCAAAACTTATGGTGGTGGTTCAAATTTAGAAAAGAAAGGAGATAGAGAAGGGCAAGGACAATATGGGAGGAAATTTCTAGAAATAAATGTTTAAATTGTAGAGACTATAATAACTTTACAAGGAGCATCCTAACCACAGGGATATGATTTTGAGAGAAATCTCAAGTATGGAGTCATGTGGTGATGATGAGATTGAAGTAGAGGATGAAGAGAGTGCCGGTGTAGAGAAAGATTGTGGTGAGGAGGTCCAAGAATTATGCATTTCTTAATGAGTTCTACAAGTGCATCCATGCTCATATTTAACTCAAAGAGATATAATTTTCAAGACCAAGTGCATGGTGGAAGACAATGTGTAAAAGGTCATTATTGATAGTGGTTTGTGCACTAATGTAGCAAGTAAATAAATGGTAAAAATATTGGTTCAAAGACCACAAAGCACCCAGACTCTATGTTTATAATGACTTAATAAAAACAAATGGGTAAGAGTCTCCAAGAAGGTGTTTCTTAATTTTAAAACTAGTAGTTATATTAATGATGTGTTAAGTGAAATATTAATAATGGATGCATGTCATATCTTACCTGGAAGTCCATGGAAATATAAGAGGTATGTTTCCTGTGATGGAGTACTCAACAAATACATGGTGTGAAAAGGGAAAGAAAATTCAAGAATATTTTTGAGATCACAACTAAATCTAAGGATGTAACATCCATATTTTTCACCACCAAAATATTTCATTTAAAAAAGTTGCAAAAGTGGAAATAACAAACACACCATAGGAAAAATGGAGCATTACTATCTTAGCTAACAAAGGATAGATCTTCACCACTTGTCCCATGTTAGACACAAGACTAAGAAATGTAACCAAACCAAAATACAATAATAAAGTGCACAAAAAATATTATATATGGATACCACAAGGAAAAACATTTATAATACAAGACCATACTAAGTCGCCAAAATATTTGAATTCATAGGAGACAATAGATAGAAAGTAAAAATATATAATAGAGATAAAACAATAATAGGAGAAAGCCCAACAACCTGGTCCATTAAGAACCTATAAAAGATTTTCTTGTGTCCATGCTCTCAAGCCCCCAAATCCAACATAGGGTAAGCTAAATACCAACCATACTTAAAAATTGTAAATGATCTTCTACACTTGGAGTTGAGCAAGTGACTAAAAAAATAGACATGTCAGAATACAACATATGGAGTAAGTCGAGTTACCTCTTTAACAAGAGTCACACGTATGCAAAGCCATGACATAATATAGAAATCATGCTCACATGACATAATCAAATTTACATGCTCTATGCAAACTTTGATAATTCACAACTCATCATGCTTATCATTACAATATAGATATCACATATAAAAACATACAATCACATATGCTAGTTATTCAACAACTTACTAGTTTTTTTTCTTTAACTATCCACTTGCATGTTAGCCCATTGAGTCCATTATCCAAGTTTACATAATTATTTAGGCTAGTTATTTATAAGGAATTATTTTTTGAGCAATAATTTATATTACCACCCCATGGTCTCATCATACAATGGAAGTCTATCTAAACAAGAGGATATAAAGTCTGGTTGAAACCAAGTAACCACCAATGGATATAAAGTTCAACTGAAGTTAAGTAACTACCATGGACATTAAGTCCTAGCCAAAGCTAAATAAACCATCTAGGTGATCAGACTCTTTAGTATTGACACTTCCTAGTACATTAGTTGTGTCTAGATTAAGGTACTAGAATCTATTAGGTTCCCACCCAAAGGAAAATAGTGAAGG
The DNA here is from genome assembly GCA_039764185.1 of Tamarix austromongolica. Classification (NCBI taxonomy): domain Eukaryota; kingdom Viridiplantae; phylum Streptophyta; class Magnoliopsida; order Caryophyllales; family Tamaricaceae; genus Tamarix; species Tamarix austromongolica. The sequence continues at coordinate 54,324,982 of CM077815.1, forward strand.
CACTGATAATCTCTTGAAGGTAAACTAACCCCTGGTAGCAAATTGAGGATTGGATAATCTAGACCCATTCACTACAAAATCATCTTTAATATTAAGTGATTAGTTTGTTATTTTTCAAGGCTATGTTATCGCATGAGGCTCATATAACAATCAAGAAACATATCCACATAATCACTCCATCTTAACCATTGTTACCCTCCAAATCATATGGTGGAACTTCCATTGGTTCTTAACTAAGTTTAATCCATCAATTAAGTTAGATCTACTTATTTCAAGAATATAGAATGCATCATCTATTTGTAGCATCAAAGTATACATAATCTAATTTTCCCATCAAATCCCTCTAAAGTCACTTATTATGAATACCATAAATTATAAATTGATTCATCCATCCAATAGGTAAATTGATGTATATTAAGATGTGTTTTCTCACCATTAAAGAATTATGTTAGAACATAATATCAAGTCTCAAATCATACTGAGTGCAATAGAAAACAAAACAACTCTCTCTAGCTGAATTAATTGACAGGTTTGGGTTCATTAATCGATCGATTTTGGCCCAGCCAAACCCTAGAGTTCCTCTTGAAACCAGTCAATCAGTTTGGTTAGACCAGTTGATTGATCTATAACCATTTGATCAGTTTTGACAAACATGCAGTTGATTTTAACCAAAAAGTATCCCAAAGTCATCGCGAAATGCCTAGTCGATTGGTCAAGTTAAGTAGTCGACTCTTCTAGGAACTAGTCAATCTGTTTGGCTTAAGTAGTCAATTGATTTTCTCACAAACAAAACATATTACATGCATTTTAAGTGCAATTATGGCTCAAAAATCTAATTAAATCACATCATAACATCAATATATACAAAAAAACAAAGGCTAAACAAGCTTATACACTAATCATGCTACATTTACATAAAACCAACCATATTTTGCAAGAAATCATACTTTTTCTTAGTATTCTTAAATATTCTAACTTGCATCACCAAAATACCAACAACACCACATAGGAATTTGAAAGTTAAAATTTTATAGAGTAAGCTAACTTGCGTGCTTAGTCATACCATATTACAAAGGAAATGATGACTTACTTGAAAGCTTAACAAAACTCGACACCTTATAGAAAAAATTTTGATGGAAGAATCTAACTTCCAAAAACCTTAAAAAAAAGTCAAAAAGTTCAGAAACCTTCATATATTTATTACAAATAAAGAAAGATGAATTAGGGAACATAATTGAATTACCACCACTAAGAGAATTCAGGGAAGAGTCAGGTGAAGGAAAAACTTAACTTTTATTTTTCCAATCTAACTCTTTCTTACTTACAAATAAAATAAGAGTAAGTTAGAGAATGGATCATAAGAGTAAATAAGTCAAAGTGAAATCAAAATCTAGAAAATAAAAAGTGAATGCAAGTGTAGGAAGTTAGAGTAATTTTAGTAGCTGAAAAGAGTAAAATGGAAAAGATGATTTAGGTTATTTGTTACCAATGAATTGGTCAAGGAATGAGTGAAATGGCATGATAGATTGTAAAAACCTTAATTTTTGTCATTTAGGTTTGGACTAAATAGGGTAATTTATCAAGAATATGGTGGTTTCCTTTCTAAAGCTCAAGTGATTATTGTTGGAGAATGTGGGTTGGGCTTCTTTAGTAAAGGGTAAACCACAAGAAAGTAAATGAGGAGATTAGCATGGAATGAAAATCTTCTAATCTTGCAAAGAAATTCCGGAACAAATCGTATATCGTAGAGTCGTACAAAGGAAAGAGAAGGAAGAAGATAAAGGATGAGGTCATCCTCCCCCTTTTCTACCAAAATCAAACCCTTGAATATGTTAGATATAAAATTAAAGCTAGGGTAAATGCTATAAATGGTCAAATATTACTTTGGGACAACTTAGAGTTGGATTGGCAAGGTTCCATTTTTATGAAAGCATTTTTTTCTAGAAAACCCAAACATAAAAAAAATATCTTAATAAATGAGTCGATCAGTTTTATTGAACCAAACTCAAGATAAAAAAAGACATACCAATAAATAAGTTCATAGAAATAGTGGACCAATACACCAAGAAAACTTATTTTCCTCTTTTCCAAATTCCCTTTTCAAATCGAACTCAAAGTGTATTTCTAATCAAAACCAAACATTATTGAAAATCTAGTAAAAATGAGGATTTATTATTTTATAAATCTCAAATTTATAGGGTATTATAGCACTATCCCTTAAAGGAGGTTACGTCCTTGAATCCTACTAGCTAAAATCAATCAACATCATCTAATACATCACAAGTCACACATATCACGTTAGATACAATGAAGATAAAGGGGTTACTACCCCCTTAAGAAAATGGTTATACCAATAGACAACACACTAAGAGAATAAATTAAGGTACTTCTCTCAAATCTCTTCCTCGGTCTCTTACATGGTCTCCTTGACAGCATGTCATGACCAAAGGAGTTTCACTAGCGGAATGGTTTTTATACGCGCCTATCTAGTCTTTGTGTCTAAAATGCTCACTTGTAGTTTATCATAGGTCACCAAATAATAGAACTCTAATGTCTCAAGTTAGATAATATGCGAATGATCTGCTACATACTTCCTCAACTAGAAAATATAAAAGATGTGCACATGTGACAACTCTACTAACAGTGATAACTGATAGGAAACTTCACCAACTCAATCTTCGATCTCATAAGGTCTAATGTAACTCATACTAATCTTAACCTTCCTATTGAATGTCATTACTCCCTTTGTGGATGAGATCCTTAGAAGGACTCTATCACCCACCTTATAACCCTCGTTCCGTCTCTTCAAATTTGCATAGCTATTTTGTCTATCTTGGGAAACTCTTATACGGTCCTAAATCAATTAGATCTATCTCATCGTATTCTCAATTATGGTTAGTCCTAGCACAATTGTCTAGCTAATGTTGCTCCAACATAAGGGGCTACAACACTTTCTCCTTTAGAAGGCGTCAAAAGTGGTCATTTTATAATACCACAAGTCAATACAACCATGCACAACCTACCCTATAGCACTTTTAGATTGATTAGCGGACCCCATAAATCAACACAAGTCCATTCATTGTGCTTTATCCTCAATCACGTGCTTCCAAAGATATTTTCAAAAAATTCCTAAAACTTCCCAAGAGGGTCACTCATCATAAAAATTGGTCCATGGCCAACATGCTCAACTATGGACTTCTTAGGATGGAATTACTAAAAGGACGATATGCCATGTCCATATAAGTAGACAGATCAATCCCTATAACACTCTAATTAATTTGGGGGTGTTACATTCATCCCCACTCAAAGAACACAACATCCTTATTGCATCTTGAACACTAAATATCTTATTACAGTTTATCCTAAGAATTATCCCGCGAGGCAATTAACTAGCTCATCCAAGTTTAAATTGCATTCATAGTTTTTTTGTGATACCTTTTGTAACACCTCGAGTCAATAGAACCATGTAGAAGATACCCTATAGAACTTTTGGATTGATTGGTTGGCTCCACAGATCAACACAAGTCATTTTAGCATGCTTTATCCTCACTCCCATATCTCCCGAGAAATTTTCAAAAATTTTCTAAAACTTTCCAAGAGGGTCATCCATCCTAAATATTTATCTATGACCAACATGCTTAACCGTGAAGTTCTTAAGATGGAATCACAAAAATAATGGTATTCTATGTTGATATAAGTAGCTAGATCAATCCTTATAATAATCCACTCAATTTGGGGGCATTACATTTTGATTCTTGCATGATGATTTTTGTTGTAAGAGAACTCAATCAAGTCCTGGTGGTCCTCTCAATGGCCTCCAAAGTCCAACACACATGCCTAAAACACGTCCTCTAAGGTCTAAATGGTCCTCTCTGTCTAACCATTCGTAGTTAGGTGAAAAACGATATTCATTTTCAATTGCATCCCAAAAGTAGCCTGCAACTTCTCCCAAAAGTGGAATAAGAATATAGTCTCAATCTAACATAATGCCTCTTAGGACCCCATGTAATCTCATAACACTCTTTCTATAAAAACTAGCTAACTACTCCATACTCTATGTCATCTTCATTAGTATAAACGCTACTGACTTAGTTTGATGATCCATAATAACTTAGATAGAATCAAAACCACTACGGGTCTTTAGAAAAGAAACCACAAAATCCCTAGATATATTATCCCATTTCCACTCTTGAACTTCTAGTAGTTGTTCCAACCCTAATGGTCTCTTAAGCTTGATTTTGACCTTCCAACAAGTCAAACATCGGGCAACAAACTCTAGAACCAACCACTTCATATAGAACCACTAATATACCTTCTTCAAGTCCTTATACAACTAATCTGGTCTAGAATAGACAGAATAAGGAGTATAATGATCTTCCTCTAAGATTTTCCTCTTGAGCTCAACATATACCTTTGGTATAGACTACATACCATGGTATCTAACACTACCATCATTATGGATCAAAAATCCCTTGGCTTTACCTTTTGTAATACCACACTTGATCCTATCAATATCAACATCATGAAAAATAAAAGATATGATGGTGAGTGCACTCATTCTCGCTTCCAAACTGCCAGTGGTGATCAACTTGATCTCCATATTCCTGATACAAATGATCAAACAATACCATTGTGCTTAAGGAATGTGATGTCTTTTAGCTAATAGCATCTACTACTACATTAGCCTTACCCTCATGGTATATCAATTCTAGGTTGTAATACTTAACTAACTCCAACCATTGGTGTTGTGTCAAATTGATGAGATTCAATAACCCTCATGGTATGTCAATTCCTACTTCGCGAAAATGTTCTTGAGGCTCTTGTGACTGTTGTAGAATTTGCACTAAGCTCCATAGAGGTAATGCCTCAAAATCTTCAAATCAAAGAACATTATGACAAGTTCCATATTATGCATCTCATACTTCTTCTTATGTAACTTTAATTGATGAGAAGAATAAGCTACTACTCTCCCTGTTGCATCAGCACAAAACCCAATCAATGATTAGAAGTGTTGCTATACACCTCAAAATCATAAGATCCACTTAGTAACATGAGAATTGGAGTTGAAGTCAAACACTTATTTAATTCCTCCAATGCCTAGTTACATTTATCATCCCACTAGAAATGTACAACATTCTTCAGTAAGTTGTTCAACTGATGACCTATCTTGAAAAAGGATGCAATAAATATATAGTAATAATTAGTCAATCCCAGGAATTCGCCTCCTTGACAAACATTGACACCGACCACTTTAAAAGCACTCAAATCTTGGAAGGATTCAGTGACACACCATCTCTTGAGATTACAAGCCCAAGGAAAGCCACTTGATATAGCAAAAATTCACACTCTGAAAGCTTAGCATACTAGTGGTGTGCTCTCACTAATGTTGATGTTTTCCTTAGAGGTTGTTCATGCTCCTTATGTCTACTGAAGTAGATGAGAATAACATTGATAAAAAACCATGAATAAGTGATCCAAAATTGGTAAAAAAAAAAAGTCTAGTATATGAGAGCCATGAATGATGCAAGCACATTAGTGAGTGCAATAGGCATCACTATGAACTCATGACGTCCATGCAAGGTTTGAAATGTTGTCTTTCAAATTTCATACTCTATAATCCTCAACTTGTAATCCCCCAAAAATTTAGAAAACTTATAATTTAATAAATAACTTTTATTTGAAATAAATTAGCTTTTAAAATTATTAAGTTTAATTATTTTATGGATTTTTTAGTATATAAAATTGGATGGGAATATTTGATAAATTAAAACAAATATTTTGTTATTTTATCATACTCTTTTTATTTAAATAATTTTTACCAAACCAATATTTTACAAAAATTATCCTTTTTAAGCCCATATATTTAATTATATTAAATTAAATTATTAAATAAATTTATTATTTAGAATATTAAATCCTATTATTTTATAAATTAAATTATTTTAAGTCCTTCCATTTTCCTTTTTTTTTTTCTTCCCTTCTCCTTTTTCTCCTTTTTCCTCCTTTCTTTATTTTTCATTTTTTCTCCTCCTTTGGGCCGTCCACACCCAGCCTGCTTCCTCCTCTCCCTGCGCCTGGGCCTCCGACCCATTCCTTTCCCTCCTCTCCTTCTCCTACGCACAACCCAACCCTAGCCTGTCTCTCTTTTCTTTTTTCCCAGACCGGACTGACCCTATACTTTCTTTTCTATGTCGGTCCGCCTGCTTGCACCCCCTCCCCTTCCTTCTTTCTTTTTCCATGCCCGACCACCATCCTCTGCCATACTCGAGCACGCTGGTCGCATTTGCTACTACCATGCCCGACCACCACCTACTTGAAATGCCCCAAAATTTTCTAATTTTATAAAATATATTTAGAGGATATTTATTATAAAAATTATTTAAATAAATTATTTTTAAATTGAATTAATTAGGGCAAATCAAGAAGAAATTTATAAGTATTTTTATTAGAAAAGAATTTGGGTATTTTAGCTAATTAAGCATTTTATTTTAAAAATAAATTAAATAAATTATTTTAATTAAAATAAGAAGGAGAAAATAGTTTCAAATTAATATTAATTTTATAAATAATTTAATTAGAGAAAACTAGGATGTTTTGCTAATTAAAAAGGAATTTATGGAAAATCTTTTAAAAATCCTAATTTAGCCTAAAATAGGATTTAAATATTATCTTATTCAAATATTATTATTTTTAAATATCTCAAATATTTTAATTAATTTAAATACCCAAAATAATTATTTTTCTCTTTTCCTTTTTCCTTTTCTTTCTTCCTTTTTCTTTCTTTTTCTTTTATCTCCCGCCGGTTGGGCCTGACGCGGCCCAACCCACCTCTCTTCTCCTTTCTCCGCGGCCCAGCATCGCTACATGTCCTGCGTGCATCCGAGCACCGCGTTTCGGCTGGTTTATGCTTGAGACGCTGCGTCTCATTTAATGACGAAGTAGCCGTCGCACCGACCGGCCCGGTCTACCTCCCTTTCTTTTCTTTTCTTTCTTCCCTGAGCCGCCCGGTCTAGCCCCCTTCTTCCTCCCCCAACCCCTCGCACCTGCCAGCCCCGACGCAACCTGCAACTCCCCACCGAAAATGGCGGCACCGGCTACGAGAGGTCTGACCGGCCGAGTCACCTCTCTTTTTCTTCCTCTCGGCTCGCACATTAGCTTGGAATAATCAATTACCCCTAACTCCCGCTCATTCTCTCGAAGGTTCGACCCCGACCCAAGCTTAGGTCGGTCGATTTCTGTCACCGGCCGCCAAAACCATAGCAATAAATGTCATCCACGCGACCCCCAAAAACCTAATAACCCATCTAAAATCTATATATAGCCTGGTTGTGAGTGTGGTCGAGACTTCTTCCTTCCGAAACCCTAAGTCAGAATCGCCCAGCCACCGCCCCATCAGACGCCATTATCTCCTTCCCCGGCCAACTTCAACACCTCCTCTTGCTACCAATCTCTTCCCTGCAATTCCCTCTAGCTAACCATACCATTTTCAAACTTCGATTCTTCTTGCACGGGCGTCCATAACCGTGCAAAGTTTGCTTCTCATCTCGCCCAAAATCTTGACCCCGAGACCTTAAACCACCGCCCGCCGCCACATACGCCGCTTCTGCCACCCTATAAACCACTCAAAATCTTCTACTAAGTATCCTCCACCGAACCATAAGCTTAGTTTATTTTTCTCCTTACCCCTTCCCTCTTTTTCTTCATTTTTACCTCTCTTAGATCCATTTTCCGGCCACCTCCGGGAACCACCGCCGGTGCCACCAATACCCTCCAACTCAAGGTGAAACCCTAGAACTTTTAAATACTTACTTTCGATTTATTGATAATTATTATGCTTTTATTCTAATTTTTAATGCTAATTCGAGTTTAATTATTATTATTATAATTATTATTATTGTTGTTATCAAATTTATTTTAATTTCTAAATTTTATTGACAGGTCTGGGAGTATTATTGAGTAAGATAAGTTATTATTCTCGAATTTTGCCTATTTAATGTAATTATTACATGTTTAATATTAGTATTAATAATATAATTAATATTATTATTGTTAGTGTAATTAGTTATTTGATACTGCAATTATTTCAGTAGAATTAGAAACCTAAAATTTTAATTAAGTCTCGTAGCTTTGCCTTTTATTATTATTTTTAGCATTTTTAACATTATTACTAATTATCTTATCATTATTAATCATATTGACTTTATATAATAAGTATATGTATAATATTAATATCTTTTTACATTTCAAATAGTATTATCATTAAATGGGAAGGTTTCGAAATCCATTTTGTAAATTTAAGGCTTAGATTATTATTATTATTATTAAGTTTTCTATTAATATTACTACTATTATTAATAATTTGTTATTATTAAAATTATTATTATAATAAATATTATTATTATTATTACCTTTAATAAATTTATTTCGGTAAAGGGTAGAAACCCTTATATCACCTTTTTACTTTAAATTATAATAGTATGTATTAATGTTTTAGTGGTTTTGGGCATAATTAATTAAGAATCAAGACTTAAGATAAATTAGAAACTAATAGTAGTATAGGAAGGAAGCTAATCCTAGTATTTCTTCCCCATAGTAGGTGAGCCCAATCAAATCCCTCAAGTGGAATAGGAGCGTGCTCCAAGACCGGTGTCGTTTTAGGTAAGGAGTGCTAAGGCCTCTTATGTGCTTATGTGTATTATGTGTTTCGCATGTTATGTATCTATTGTTTATTATTATTAAATATTTTATATGTGGTATGACTTGGAGTTGAAGTATGTTGTGCATGGTATGTGTATTAATTATGTATGATGATATGTGTTGTGTATGTGAGGAAGTCGATGTGGGTTGTGTGAGAGGAAGGATGAAAAAGGAGGATGGGGAAAGAAGTTGACTAAGGGAAGTGGGTTAACCTAATTTTATGGTTTTATAAGGAGTAATCTAATGTATGATTTTATGTGTGAAAGAGCAGAATTTATGGTTCGTTGGGAGAATCTAATTTAGGATGTTATTTGGGAGACGGTAATTTATGATGTTATCGAATTTATGGTGTGTTTGGGAGAATCTAATTTATGGTGTTAATTGGGAGAATCTAATTTATGATGTTATATGGGATAATCGAATTTATAATTTGTTTGGGAGAATTTAGTTTATGATGTTATTTGGGAGAATGTAATTTATAATATTATATGGGAGAATTTAAATTATGATTTGATTGGGAGAGTTAATTTATAATTTGTTTGGGAGAATTTAGTTTATGATGTTATTTGGGAGAATGTAATTTATAATATTATATGGGAGAATTTAAGTTATGATTTGATTGGGAGAGTTAATTTATAATTTGTTTGGGAGAATCTAATTCATGATGTTATTTGGGAAAATGTAATTTATGATATTATATGGTGGAATCTAATTTATTATTTGCTTGGGGGAATTCAATTTATAGTTTTCCTTGGGAGATTCTAATTTATAATTTTATGTGGAAGAATCTTTATGGCTTGAATTTAGGGTTTGGTATGGAAGAATCTTTATGGTTTGAATTTAGGGTTTGGAATGGGTGAATCTTTGGTTTTGGTTGGATTGAATTTATGGTTTTGTATGACGGAATCTAGGGTTTACCTGGTGGTATTAATGGATGTATGTTGGTATTAGGGTTTGTATGATGATATTAAGGTTGTATGGTGGTAATTATAGTTGTATGGTGGTATTAGGATTTACATGGTGATATTGATGGTTGTATGGTGGTATTAGGGTTTGTATGGTTTAATTTAGGGCTTCACGTGGAATTTTATGGTTTACATGAGAAAGGTTCGAAGGTTTGCATGGGGGGATTAATGTTTGCATGGGTATGAAATTTACGTGTGGAAAGTTGATTTGGGATGTAAGGAAGGTAATGTAAGTGTTGTTTGGGTGTTTGAGCACTTGGAATGGAAAATAGCACGTGGAGGAAATTAAGGGTACGGAGGACACTGAATTAGGGTTTGGAGTAGTTAACTATGGATGTTTGGGGCTGCTTAGAGTTTTGGGTTATCACGTGTATTTGGTAATTAAAGTGTAATTATGGAATTTTATGATTTGTGATGTGTGGTGATTTATGCATGTTTGGTGAAAGCCTTTGAATAAGATACTTAAGACACTAATCACTTAAAGGGAAAGATTGTTGAGCCGGGTCCAGACCGATCCACCGGTCAGAAATAGTGGTTAGGACATGATGTCCTATGTGTAACCGATCCACCGGTAATAATAGTGGTGAGGACTTTGTCCCGCAAGTGACCGGCCCACCGGCAATAATAGTGGGGTGACTCGAGCTTAACAAATATAAACCAGAGTTTGCCAACGTTTAAAAGATACTAATTACTTATAGTGGAACACCATGTGAGCAGGAACCAGACCGATCCACCGGTCAGGAATAGTGGTGTGGACTTTGTCCCACAAGTGTCCGATCCACCGGCGAATAATAGTGGTGTGGACTATGTCCCGCAAGTGACCGGCCCACCGGCAATAATAGTGGGGTGTTCATGTACTTACATGGATTTGATAAAAAGTATGGTGTGTATCGACTTCTGATAAAGGATTAATTAAGTAATTAATTCGGATTATTCATGGGCCTTTGTACGTACTTTTTCCTGGTTGATCATATGCATTTATGATTGTGTTCTTCTATTTTTCTGCATGGCTTATGTGTTTACGTGTTGGCCTTAGTGATCAAGTCACCTTACTCAGTACTGGACCCGTACTGATACTACCTTGGTTGATGGGTCCTGTGATGATCCACTGATGGTGGGGAGCAGACCTCTTGCAGGTTTAAGATCAGAGACTGTTTTGGGGTGGCAGGCCTGATTTGAGTGAGTAAGCAATTCGGAATTTGACCCATCGGGTTTTATCTTGTTTAAATGTATTTCTATTTGGAAGTTACAAGTGTTAATAAACGTTTATGCGTACTCTGATTTTGTTGTATGATCTTTTGAATTCTTTTATGAATTGTTAATTTGAATTTAACGTAAATATTTTCTTTAGCCTTAGCACTTGGTACTGGAACGGTCGGAGAGAACCGGTCTGGTACTAAGTGTGGCGGTAACATTCCCAGAATTCACAGGTTTTAAGTGTTTCTATCTTAATTGCTTCCGTTTTTAAAAAAAAAAAATTAGTGAATTTTGGGGTGTTATACCTCCCTACTACTCCCTCTCTCTCCCCCATCATTTTCTTTCCTATTTTGAACCAAACTAACCCCTATATCCCCAGCCTGCATGCCTTTTCCTTTCCCTCTTCTCCCCTCCCCTCTCCCGACTAACCGGCCACCCCTACCACCCTACTACAGCCCCGACCAACCACCTACTTCCCCAAGCTCTCCCCCTTCTTTTTCTTCTCCTCACCAACATTTCTTGCCCTATTTTTTTGAGCCTCTCACCTTCCCCGACCTCCCTCTTCTCTCCTTTCTCCCCCTTCCATTTTCCTCCTATTTTTACAGTGCCGCCACCCACTGCCGTTTTCTCCGCCACACCCACCGCCTTCAATGCCTCCTGCCACCTTCTACTACTGCCCTGCACCACCATAATACACCCTCTCGAGCCCTACAGCCCCTTCTTCCTTCCCTCTCTTTTCCCCCCCCATTGTTCTCCCTTACCGGCAGTCTCCCTTTAACCCCTTCGTACGCCACCTCCCAAACCACCAATCTCCTCCCTACAACCCCCTCTACCACCCCCACACCTCATTTTTTCTGAAAACAGCCCCCGAAACCCTTTATTTTCCTCCTCTATTTTCCTTCCTTGTCAGCCACCTCCACTCTTGTAGCCCACTTCTCCGCCTTACCGCCGCCGTCTCCACCACCATTGGCCATCAAAAACCCATCTCCAAAGGCCACCTACATCCCCTCTTCACTCCTGCACCCTTTCCTTTCCCCAAATCCTCCCTTATCTACCTTCTTTCCTAGCCCAAAACCCTAACCCGAAAATACCACTTACTCCCACTTTTCACACCATTTTGAGCCCCTTAGCCCTCTTGTTTTGCATTTAGCTCATGCTGCATGAGTTGCTACATTTTTCGGTTTACTTGGTTAATAATTTTACGGTATAATAATATTTTAAGTTAAGTATTTCATTAATTATATGTTATAAAGTCTTATGCTTTGATTTTCCCACTTCTAATATAATAATTATTGATATTATTTTTAGGTGTTGATTTTGTTAATTAAAGCTTGAATCTTTAACCAGAATATCGGTAAGATTAGATTTTTGCGGGAATTAAGGTAATCGTTAAACCCCACTTAAACGCATAGAAAAACATATGCTAGCATGCACATTAGGGATTTTAGTATGGTTTTATGCATGTTGTGTGTTGCCTAGTATGATATATGTGGTTGCTTATATTGATTGATAAAAAAGAAAAGCATGCTAGCTTTTGTGCCATGTGTAGAGATGATACTTAAGGAAGGAGTTTGATTATTGATGAAAATGTTAAATACTTATCTATGATGTATCATGTCATTAATGCATGAATATTATTATTGTGAGCCTAAGGGTATTTTAGTACTATGCCTATGTAAGTATGTGATCTAATATATTGCTGATGAGTATTATGTTGAATAATGACAAGTTGGTGAAGTTAGATGATAAGAATGAAGTACTAATATTAGTATTTTATGTAGTGGTGGTAAATTCACAAAAGTGGTGTAATAAAGGGGTAAAATGGTAATTTTATAAGTGAAAGGGTATTTTGGAAATGTTGGAGTAAAAGGGTAAAATGGTAATTTTTGTAAGTAAAATGGCGCTTTGGTAATTCTGGAAGAAAAGAGCAAAACAGTAATTATGTAAGTAAAAGGGTATTTTGGTAATTTCAAAAGAAAAGGGTAAAATGGTAATTTCAAAAGAAAAGGGTGAAATGATAATTTTATAAGTAAAAGGATAAAATTGTAAGTTGTAAGAAAAAGGGGTAATATGGTAATTTGGGAGGCAAAAGGGAAATATGGTAATTTTATGATTAAATGGCAAAATGGTAATTTTATAAGTAAAGGGGTATTATGGTAATTTTAAAAGTAAGGGGTAAAATGGTAATTTTGGAAGAGAAGGGTAAGAATGGTAAGTTTGGAAGTAAGGGGTAAACTAGTAATTTTGGATGTAAAAGGGTATTATGGTAATTTGCAAGCAAAAGAGTAATATGGTAAATTTGAATGTAAGGGGGTAAAATGGTAGTTTTATAAATAAGAGGATATTACGGTAATTTTGGTAGTAAAGGGGTTAAACGGTAATTTTGGTAGTAAAGGGGTAAATTAATAATTATAAATATGGAGAACGGTAAATTGGTAATTATAATTATGGAGAAGTATAGTCTTAATAATGGAGAAGGGTAAATTGGTAATTATAATTATGGAGAAGGGTAAATTAATAGTTATAATAATGAAGAAGGGTAAAATGGTAATTATAATAATTAAGAAGGGTAAAATGGCAATGATAATAATTGAGAAGGGTAATTTTGATAATGGATAAGGGCAATTTGGTAAATTATCCAACTTAAGGGCAATTTAGTAAATATAACAAAGGAGAAGGGCAATTCGGTAATTTAACCAACCAAATGGAAAATATGATAAGTGTAGCAATTATGAGGGGTAAATGGTGATCTAAAAAGCGTAGGGGATAACTTGGTAACATAATTCAAGTAAGCGGTAACTTGGTAATTATGCAACCTAAAGGGTAATATGGTAATTTGTCAGGTAAGGAAGGGATGGCTTAGTAATTATATAAGTAAGGGGTAAATGAGTAATTTGTACCTAACATGTGGTTGTGAAATTTCATAATATGACTCAAATAATGCTGATTAGTAAGGTAAGAGTAATTGATAATTAGTAAGTATCACGAGAACAAATCCTAATTCGGAACTAGATGAGATTATGATGGCATCAATGATTTCTCTGTGTATTCTTGGATAATCGTCTGAATAAGAAATGACTAATGATATCAGAATGATTGAAAGTGAATAAGTATTTGATTATTGTGCTTTTCATGATCACCTTAATTAAGACACTAATACTTAAAGTGAAAGACCTCGAGATCGGGAATGGTGGCTCTTTAGGGGTCGCTACCCTAAATACGTGCTTTAGACCACGATTATTCTGGTATTTGCTGGTGTGCCTTTGTGCCCCAGCCAGGCCCTATATCTTACTCTATCTAGCTCTACAGATCTAGTTAGGGGGTATGCATACTTATGAATTAGGTGTCCTTGTTAGTAGGGTACTGAGTAGCTTTATGCACTAGTACGACCAGAGTACCTTTGTGTCCCTAGGTTCATGGTTGAAGGGTACTGAGTAGCTTGTATGCACTGGTACAACCGATGTACCTTTGTGTCCTGGGTTCTTGATCTCCCGTCCAAGGAAAATAAATAGAATTGTTATGCTGGTTAAAGAAAGGAAAAACACTAATCACGAAAGTGAAAGATTAATAAGCCGGGCCCAGTTGACTTATGATATTGAGTACCGATCCACCAATTATAATAGTGGTCCAGGAGCGTGTTACCCTGGCAGATGATATTGAGTACCGATCCACCGAATATAATAGTGGCCTAGGAGCGTTTTTCCCTAGATGATGATTATATGTATTATGGTCCACCGGCTAAAATAGTGGGGGTCCCGAGCTCAATAAAACAAGCATTGGATGTGAATAAATTATGGAAAGATATTAATCACTTATAGTGGAACACCTTGTGAGTTGGGGCCAGACCGGTCCATCGGCGAATAATAGTGGCCAGGAGCGTTCTGCCCTTGAGACCGATCCACCGGCAATAATAGTGGTCAGGAGCGTTCTGCCCTGTATGTATTTCAGTCTACCGGCTATAATAGTGGGGTTCCCACACTCACTTGGATATAACTAGAGAGATGATTGAATAATGATGGACTAATGGCTTAAGGCCCAAAAGTATCGATCGTACCTTATAACTTGTTGATATGTGGCAGCCTTGTTATATATGTGATTGTTATGTATGCACCTCTCATTACATATGTATATAGCTTGCATTATGTATTGCCTTGTGGGCCTGTTTTTAAGTGTGGTATTAAAGGATTACTTAGTACCATAGTACTGAAGGGTTCTATTCGTAGGGCTCCTACCTATTCAATTGGTAGTGTCCCTTGCAGGTCTTTTTAGGTGTTACTCAAGTGGGCAATGGGAAAAAGAGTAAGGAATTATCCAAAACTGTTAGGGTTTTTCTCCTTCTCTTTTAAATTCCTGGTTTCAATGTTAATGTTGTTAATGTAACCACCACTGGTGGATTTTATCCTTGTAAATGATTTGATACACTACTCAAATTTAAATATGGGTTGCAAATTATGTTTTACACTTTTAGCTTTAGCACTTAGTACTAGAACGGTAAGAGTGAACCGGTCTGGTACTAAGTGTGGCAGTAATATCCCCAGAATTCACGATTTTATAATTTGTTTCCGCTAACTCTTTCAAATAAAACGAAAATTTTCAGTAGTGAATTTTGGGGGTGTTACACAACTGATGATAGCCTAACCGAAGATTAATCTTGGAAAAAAAATTATGGCTCCCCTGAGTTGGTTAAATAGATCACCCATTCGAGGTAAAGAGTAAAGGTTCTTTGCTATAACCTAATTTAACCCTTGGTAGTCGATGCACAATCTCAAACTTCCATCCATCTTCTTGACGACTAAGACTGGTGCCCCCCAAGGTGATACACTTAGTTGAATTTAACCCTTCTACAACAACTCTTCTGGGTAAGCCTTAGCCATATAGTATAGTGCTTTGGATAGTGAGTTTGTGCCTAGCAAAAAATTGATTATGAATTCGACATCGAAAGATGGTATGGGTTGGCTAATCACATTTAAGCATCAACCTAAAGGAACTCCTACACCATTGCCTGACCCTTGACCTTACTGAAAATGACAAGGCTTCTAATACCTAGGATGAATGGTATGGGTGGATAAACTAACTAGTGATGGAAGAACTCTCGAATTTTGTTGCTATTGTATCAATTCTATGCTCTAAGCTCAAGATTAGCTCCTCTAAACACCATAGGAATTCATCTTTTTTCCTTATCCACTCTTGGAATATCAAATCTATAGCGCTTGTAATGGTAATGCCTCTCCTCAAAATGTCCCCTATATTGACCTCTTGATTAGGGTGTTGACCCCTTACTCCTACTATACATAGATGGTATGTTGCCTTCAAAATAACACTTCTTCCGAGTGTCAAGATGTTGGTGACTCTCTAGCTTTTCTTGACACCTAAATAGTCACTCCTATCCTAAATGACTTAAGAAGCCTCCAAGGCCTACTCGTACATCCCAACCATGACTGGATGGGCTACCCCCTCTGACAACTCTTGGTATCTAATCCTTGGGCCAATCTTAAAATATTGGACCTACATTAATTAGTTGCCCTCCACCTCAAGGGCAAACTAGACTAGGTTCATGAGCCTTATGTGATACTCTTCCACCAACATGCCCCTATTAAAGTGCCATAAATTCATCATACTTCTTTATATGGAGGTAAGTGGGGTAAAATCTAGTTTAAAACGCCTCAAGCAAGGTTTCCTAAATAGTATGATCTCCACCTCTACATTGGATGCTTCTCCACCATATGTTTGCTTATCCCCTCAAGTAATACACAACTCTGTTGACCCTCTTGTCCAATTGACAACAATAAGAAGTAAAGGTCTTCTCCATATCTCTGACCCATCTCTCCATGATGCCAGGGTCCTTATGACCCTCAAAAATTGGTGGATGATGATGTCAAGATTTCTTGAGCCAATCCATAGGAACTAGTGCTAGTATTGGCACTAGTGGCAGCGATGGCTGCTGATCTTGAATCTAGCCTTCCATGTAGGCATTGATAGGGTCCATAAATGCCTCGATGCACCTATAATGGCAGTTGGCATCCATTGGCTCCTAAAGTATTGGACTAATAAGAAGCAACCAACTCACCTAGCACTAATGATCGCACAACAAATCAATATAGAAGTTATATATAGTACATTCACAACCCACTCTCACTCACAAACATTTTAGAGTTTGAAATCATTTGAACTTTTAGTCAAATATTCAAAGTAGTTGGAAGGTCGTTAAGACAATGTATGGTGTTAGCTCAAAACATTTAATAGTACTAAACTATTAAAACAAAACATTGATATCAACTTGTTATCTTGGCTAAAAATATTTAAAATGAAGTAATTTTAAATAAATTCCAAACATTTTGGCTCTAATACCAATATGTTACACCTCTATTATTCACTATCGATTTTTTTTTTTTGCTTAAATCATTGTGGAAGTAGAAATACTAAAAAAAAAAATAGGAAAAAGGGTTATAACTGTAGTACCTACCATAGGATAGACGTATTTCACTCATTCCATGGTAGATATAAGGCTAAGAAACAAAACGAAACCAAATATAGTTATAGATTGCTCAAAAGATATAATATATGTATACCACAAGGGAAAATTTTTACAATGCAAGACTAAAAAGGGCCCCAAAAATATTTGGATTCATAGGATATAATCAACTGAAAGTATAGAAATAAAAATAGATAAAACATCAATAGGGAAAGTCCTAAAATTTTATTCCATTAAGGACATACAAAAGATCTTTAGGTGCCCATGCTTTTAAGCCTCCCAAACTTTCACAGGTAGGCAAACTAATGAGACTGAGTAGTCGATTGAATAAATGGACACATCAGTACGCTACACACCAAGTAAGCCAAGTTACTACTTTAACAGGAGTTGCAAGCATGCAAAGCCATGTTATAATATAGAAATCATACTTGCACAACACAATCAAATTTACATGCTTTATCATAGTCATAGAATACATTAGGATTTTATGCCATAACAAACCTAGATAATTCATAACTTGCTTATCATCATAATATAGATATCATGTTTATAAATATACAATCACATAAGCCAATTATTCAATAACTCACTAGGCTGTTCTACTATCCACTTGCATAGTTAGCCCATTAAGTCCATTATCTAAGTTTACATAATCCTGTAGGTTAGCTATTTATATAAATCATTATTCCTTTTTTAATAATGAGCCAAATTACCACCCCATAGTCTCATCATACCATGAAATCCTACCCAAACAAGAGGACATAAAGTTTGATCGAAGTCAAGTAACCATTGGTGGACATAAATTCCTAGCCAAAGCTAAATAAACTAATTAGGTGACTATAACCTTTAGCATTGATATCCCCTATTACATCATTAGTTTCTAGAGTAGGTAAAGAACTAAAATCTACTAATATCCTGCCTGAAGGCACCAATAATCACTCAATGGTAAACTAATCCTAGGCAGCTAATCGAGGATCAGGGTGATCTAGATACATGCATTGATAGATCATCTT
The DNA here is from genome assembly GCA_039764185.1 of Tamarix austromongolica. Lineage (NCBI taxonomy): Eukaryota > Viridiplantae > Streptophyta > Magnoliopsida > Caryophyllales > Tamaricaceae > Tamarix > Tamarix austromongolica. The sequence goes on from CM077815.1 coordinate 54,343,326, forward strand.
TCACTTTAAGAAATTAGTGTGTTACTCTATAAGTTTGTGTCACCACATGAGGCCCATAGAACAATCAAGTAATATGTCCACATATTCACTGAATCTTAACCATTGTTACCCTCTTAACCATGTGTTGGACTTTCATTATCTCTTTGCCAAGTTTAATCCATCCATTTGTAGCATCATAGCATATATACTCCATTTTTCTATTAAAGCCCTTTAAAAGCACATACTAAAAATACCATGAATTATGATTTCATTAATCCATAAATAGGTTAGTTGATTATCTCCAGGATGTGTGTTCTCATCATTAAAGAATCATTTTATAGCAAAATATCAAGTTTCAAATCATACCAAGCTAAAGATAAACAAAAACAACACTCTCTAGCTGAACTAGTCGATTGGTTTGGGCTAATTTTTCGATTAGTTTGCCCCAACCAAACCCTAAATTTCCTCTAAAAACCATTCAATATGTTGATTAAACCATATGCCTATTTTAATATTGGTCAATGGATTTAACCAAAATGTAGCCTAAAGTCGTCGTAGATAGCCTAGTGAATTGGTTAAGCTAACTAGTTGACTTTTCTAATAACTATTTGATTGGTTTGGCTCAACTAATCAATTGATTTTCTCAAAGAAATCAAATTAAAGGCAAGTTAAGTACTATTAAGGCTCTAATATCAAACCATATCACATCATAAGAACACTATTTACAAAAAGTAGAGGTCACACATAATCATATACTAATCATATTACATTTACATAGAATTAACCATATATCGCACGAAATCATTCCTTTTCTCAAAATTCTTAAACATTCTAACATGCATCACCAAGATACCAACAATACCACCTAGACATGCAACAATCAAAACTTGATAAAGTATACTAGCTCACATACTTTGTCATACCAAATTTTAAAGGAAAGAATAACTTACTTAAAAGTTTAGCAAAGACCCACACCTCAAAGCAAAGCCTTTAGTTAGAATATTATAAATTCCAAAAACCTTTTAAAAATATGTTAAAAAGATTACAAACCTTTATATAGTATTTACAAACCAAGAAATATGAATTTAGGAAGAAAACAAAATTACCACTTTCTAGAGAATCAAAGCAAAGAGTCAGGTGAAAGAAAAACTCAATCTTTTTTCTTTAATGTAATCTTTCTTACTTAAATATAAAATAAGAGGCATATAGAAAAAAGGAATACAATATTAAACTATGTTAAAGTGAAGGCACAAGCTAAAAAAGAAAAAGGGAATAAAAGTGTGGAAGCTTAGAGTATTTTTCATTGGCTTAAACGAGTAAAAGTTAAAAGAGGACTAAGCTTATTTGTAGCTAATGAATTGGTCAAGGAATGAGCGGAAGAGCACTACAAATTGAAAAAACCCTAATTTTATCATTTGGATTTGGACTGATTGGGCAAATTTATCAAGAATATGCCAACATCCTTCCCAAATCTCAAGTGGTGATTTCTAGAGAAAACAAGTTGGGATTCTACATAGATGGGTCAAACACGAGAAAAGAAATGGGCATATTAGTGTGGAAAGAAAATATTCCAACCATGGAGAGAAATTTTAGCGCACGTTATCTATTCTAGAGTTCTACATAAGAGAGAGGAAGAGTAGGACAAAGGATGAGGTTATCCTCTCCCTTTTCTACAAAAAATAGACCCTCAAATCTATTAGAGATAAAATTAAATCTAATTTAAATGCTAGAAAAGGTTAAATATTACTCCCAAACAACTCGAAGTTATTCCATTTTCATGAAAGGTTTTGTTTTTCTAGAAAATCAAACTTAAAAAAAAAAACTTAGTTCAACAAACTAGTTGATCGGTTTTGTTGATCCGTTGAGTATTCTCTAAACTAATTGATCTATCCCATTGAACCAAAATAAAGCTCAAAACTATAGAACGGTAGATCCATTCTTAGAGCATGTTGACTAGTATGCCAATAAAACTTATTTCCTCCATTTTCCAAGCATTTTCCAATTTCCCTTTTCAAATCAAATGCAAATTATACTTTAAATCAAGATAAAACACTTTTCAAAGTATTAAATACAAGGATTTCCCATTTTATAAATATTAAAATTACGGGATATTACAAAGGATGTCCAGGAGAAGCGTAATATCAATAATTTATTCCTCCAAGATCAAACCATGGTGGAGGACATTAAAAAAGAGTTTGTTGTGCTTCGGTGGTGAAGGAAGAAGCAGAAAAGGGGAATCATCTAAGACTAATTTAAACCTTGATAGATTGTTAGAAGAGTTTAGTAATGTGTTTCTCAAAGAGTTACCACTTGGGCTATTGCCTTTGAGGGGGATAAAGTATGCTATTGGTCTCCTACTAAAAGTTTCTCTTCCAAACAAGATGATATAAATGCAATCTTGAAGAGGAAAATGAGCTTCAAAAGGAAATTCAAGAGTTGTTGGTTAAAGGCTATGTGAGGGAGACTATGATCCCATGTTGTAGTTTGGATTTGTTGGTACATAAGAAAGATGAGACATGGAGGATGTACATTAGTTTGAGGGTATTCAACAATATCACAATCAATTACATATTTCATATGCAAAGATTGTAGGACATGTTAGATTATCTTTAAGAAGCAAAGATATTCTCTATAATTAATTTGAGGAGGAGATACCATCAAATGAGAATTAGAGAAGGGGATGAGTGGAAAATGGCTTTCAAGACTAAGTATGGTCTTTACAAATAGTTGGTGATGTCATTCAAGATATGCAATACAACTAGTTCATTTGTGAGGTTGATGAATGAGGTGATAATACCATTATTAGGAGATTTCATTATTTACTCAAATGAAATACTCATTTATAGTAAGATTAAAAAGTATCATCTAATACACTCAAACATATTTCTTGAGAAGTTGAGAGAAGTAAAGCTATACTAGAAGTTGGAGAAGTGTAGCTTAATTATAGAGAGTGTAGTGTTCCTTGGCCACATTACTTATGGAGATGTGATACCATTGGATCCATCAAAAGTTAAAGTTATTCAAGCTTGTCCACAGCTAAACAATATGCATGAATTGAAGAGTTTTTATGGGTTGACGTCCTTTTATAGAAGGTCCATCAAGGACTTCTCAACCATTAAAACTCTTATCACACAAATTATGAATAAATAAAAGTTCAAGTGGAATGAAGATACTACAAAGGCTTTTGAAGAATTGAAGATCAAACTCTCTAATGTATAGAAACTTACTTTACCTTATTTTGATAAACTATTTGAGGTAACTTGTGATACTAGTAGTATATGTATTGGATTCATTTTATCATGAGACATGAGGTTGATAGCATTCTTTAGTAATAATTTAAATAGTGAGAAACTCAACTACATAACTTATGATAAGGAGTTTTATTCTATCATAAGATTTTTGGAGAATTAGGGTTAATACTTGAGGCAAACAATGTTTGGCTTTCACTTAGATAATGAGAGTTTCATGTACTTTCATGGAAAAAATATGGAGACCCCAAGGAATGCCACACAGGTGAGCATTTTTCAATCATTTATGTTCTTTACTAAACACTTGGATGGCAAGGAGAATGTGGTATCGAATGCTATTTCAAAATGGTATGTGTTACTCATGCTAATGGATGCTAAGTTACTAGGGTTTGATATGTTGAAGGATCTCTATACTAAAGATGAAGAATTTTTAAAGATTTTTTAAGATTATGGGAAGCATAGAAAAATTGTAGCTTATGTGATCCACGATGGCTTTTAGTCAAGAACAACAAGCTATGAATCATAAGATCTTCTAATCAAGATTTTCTCATCAAGGAAGGGCATGAATAAGGTATTAAGAGACACTTTAGAGTGCACAAAACTTTAGAGCAACTTCAAGAGCAATTTCATTGGCCACATATGTTCAAGGGTGTGTAAGCTATGGTTGAAATATTTGCTACATGTCAAAGGAAAAATATTTTCTTTTATAGTGGGCTATATGTACCACAAATAGTTCTTATTGAACATTAGGAAGGAGTTAGTATGCATTTCATACTTGGTTTACCAAGGATTTAATGAGGTAATGATTTTATCATGGTGGTAGTGGATTATTTATTCCAAGATGGCACACTTTATACCATGTTTCAAGATAGATCATGCTACTTATATTGTAGATCTCTACTTTTGACAAGTGGTAAAATTACATGGAGTGTAAAAAAGCAGTATGGGTGATAGAAATGAGAATATCATAAGTTATTTATAGATGACCCTATGGAATTTTCTATGAACTAAGTTTTTATTTAGTACTTCTCATCACCTAAAACATATGAAAAAAATGGAGGTAACTAATTGTAATACCCCAAATTATCGTAACCATAATTTATAAAGTATAGCCTTTTAATTAAAATTTTTAACCTTTATATATATATATATTAATTTAATTTAATTATTTAACCTTTAACCCATAAATCTAGATAAAATTATTTAATAAATTATTATAAATATATTATTTTAACCTTTTTATTTAAACCAACACTAAACCGACAATTTTACCTGATTTATTTTTTTGAAACAAATACCCTAAATTTAGATTAATTAATAGTATCCTAAAAATCTAAATTTAACCTAATTTTAATTCTAATCCTAAATATATTTTTGTTTTTCCTTTTTCTTCTTTCCCATTTTTCCTTTTCCCTTTTCTTTATTTTTGCTTTTCTTTTTCTTCCCCGGGCCAACCACTCTTCTCCCCTTTCTTTTCTTTATTTCTACATGGGTCCAACCTCCCTTTTTCCTTTCTACTTCTTTATTGGCTAGTCTAGCATGCTTTCCACCTTCTTCTTTTTCTTCTTCTCCTTCTCTTCCTCGACCCCTCTACCTAGCCTAATTCTCCTTCTCCCTTTCTATTTTTTTAATTTCCCTATGCCCCAATAGCTTAGCCCACCTTTTCGATTATTCTTCTCCCTCACTCATTCTGCACCCCTATATACTAAACACTCCCCAAACCCCTACCATGCATTCTTGCATTTGCCTTTCCCATTCTGGCCAAGCCAAACATGTACATACCTCCCTCCTCACGTCCCTCTCCTACCATTCCTATCTCCTACACCCAGCCCAAATGCCAACCTTCCCCCTCTACCTCTCTACACCCTATCACCTACCTCCCTCCTCATATAACCTCTCTACATCTCTGCCTACACCCTACACCTTTTCTATGCAATCTCCACCAATCCTATTCGTAAGCCGAAGTTTTCCCCACCTCTTCTTCTTCCCTCTCCTTTATGCCCTACCTCTTCTTCTTCCATCCTTCTTCCTTTCTTCCCTCCCATGCCTTTAGGTTTCTTTTTCCTCCCCACAACAAAAGCGAACACACCACTACACCGCCACCACCATCCTAGCATCCATCATTAACCACCTTCTTTTTCTCTTCTTTTCTCCTTCTTCCTCCTTTCCTACCACCCTATTTTTCCCTCCCTTCCACTACGGTGAATTCTGCTAATCCCTACCCCTAATAATCGGTCGCACATCCTATAACAAAACCCTAGTTAATGACAATTTTTAATGTTGCCATCCCCTCCACTCGACGCCCAACCACTACCTCATCCACCCTTATAACCTCTCTATAGAACCAAGCCACGACCTTACCACCACCCAGCAACCTCTACCCTACATTCTACCCCACATCATGCCTCCCTACCGCCACCTCTACCACCCTCCATTCGAGGAACTCTTCCCAGCTGAGCCTACTTGTGGTCACCATTCCACCAGCCCGCATATCACACACACCTCGTAGCTACCCCCATCACCAACTCTTACCTCTTCTTCCTCTCATTTTCTTCTTCTCCTTTTCCCCTCCTCTATGTCTCCACCATTTCCTATATCCCTACACTACCTCCCATCACACCCCCTCATCCCTCCTACACTAGCCCATTGAAGCCACTGCTTCCTTCACCTCCCACTATAGCCCCTACACTGACTGGCCGAACCAACACCATCCAACAAGCATCTCTAACCATAAACCAACCAGCCCCAAGCCCTCCTATGTGCATGGCTCACATTGCGCATGCAACGTGAGTTGTATTTTAATTTTTAAATTATTTTGGTAATTGTTAATATATAAGGGTAGTTTAGTATTTTTATATTAAATAAATATTTTTAATAAAACTTATTATTTTATTCATTAAATATTAACATGGTATATGATATTATTTTTAGGTACAAAAAATTTATTAGCATAGCCTAATAAGTTTTAGGGGGTTACTAATAAACTGTGATTTGTTTTGAAAATCACTTAATCTTTATACTCCATTAAAAATTTTGGATAACATATGATAGCACATTAAGGTTTGGACATGTAAATTTTATTAAGCATGATTTTTTACATGTAATTATGTATTTATTATTATTATTATTATTATTATTATTATTATTATTATTATTATTATTATTATTATTGTCGTCATCATCACGAAAATCATAAAAGAGGCACATTATCATATGTAAAATATCATGTGTACAAAAGTGTAATTAAAATGGTTCTAATGTTGGGAATAGATTTTGTATGATATGTACATGTTAGAATGTTAGGTTAATAATGTTTAGACATACTTGTAGCATATGATTATTATTATTATTCCTATACCCTAGGGGTAATTTGGTCATTTAAGCACACCATGATATTTAATATGAATTAAAATGCCTAATATGTTCTAATTATTGTTAAGTATGGTGGCACGTGATTTGATGTCTAGAAACATATGTTTCAATATAATTATTACTATTATATGACCTAGGAGTAATTTGGTAATTTTCAGTGTACTATGATGATTATTCTAATAAATATGCCGGATATGTATTATTTATAGTTAAGCATTAGAATAGATGTTTTGTTGTTTTAGAAATATATATTTCAACATGGTTAATGTCATTATATGGCCTAGGGTTAATTTGGTAATATTGAGTGTACCATGATGATTATTCTAATAAGCATGCCTGATATGTATTATTTATTATTAAGCATGACAATAGGTGTTTTGTTGTTTTAGAAATACATGTTTTAGCATGATTATTACTATTACATGGCCTAGAGGTATTTTAGTGATTATGAGTATATCATGATGATATTCTAATAAACATACCTGATATGTATTATTGATGGCTAACTATGAGAATAGGTATTTTTCTATTTTAGAAACACATGTTTTAGCATGATTAATATTGTTATATGACCTAGGGGCACTTTGGTAATTTTAAGTATACCATAATGATTATTCTAATAAGCATGCCCGATATGCATTTTTTATTACTAAACAAGAGAATATATATTTGTTGTTTTAGAAACACATGTTTCAACATGATTATTACTATTACGTGGCCTAGGGGTATTTTGGTAATTTTAAGTGTATCATGATGATTATTCTAATAAATATACTTGATATGTATTATTTATGGTTAGTTATGAAAATAGGTGTTTTTCTATTTTAAAAACATATGTTTCGCATGATTAATATTATTATATAACCTAAGGGTGTTTTGGTAATTTTAAGTGCACCATAATGATGATTCTAATAAACATGTCTGATATATAATATAGGTTGTTAAACATGCGAATATGTATTTTGATGTTTTAGAAATACATGTTAGGGTTTTATGTGTAAAATTGTGTATAAGGGGTAAAATGATCTTTTAGTGTATATGATAATTTAGTTACATGATAAATAATTTAATTATGGTATATTATCCTTTTAATGATAAGTTGATAAATAAAATGGAATCTATAATGGAAATGGATGATAATGCAGTAACTTTAGCCTCAGGGGTATTATGGTCATTTTTTACCTAAAGTGACTGAGTGTGAATAATTGAGCTTAAGATAACCTTAACAGACTTCTAATGTTGGCATTGGTAATGACCTTGATTATGGTTATCTCAAAATGTTTGGAAATGAGTAAAAATGGTTACGTATGAAGAATTGAATTTATGTGATTAATATGTGTTTTTGTGCTCACCATTGTAAAATACTAATTATTAAAGTAAAAGACCTCAAGATTGGGAATGATGGCTCTTTAGGAGTCACTACCCAAAAGAATTGGTTTAGCCCACGATTGTTTATAGATTTTTCTAGTGTTCCTTAATGCCTTAGCCAAACCGTATATCTTACTCTATTTAGCTTTACAGACTTAAAAGGGGGTATGCATACTTATGGATTAGATGTTCTTGTAGGTATGGTACTATGTTAACTTTATATACCAGTATGACCAGGGTACCTTTGCATCCTTAAGTTGATAGTTGGTAGGATACTATGTTGCCTTTGTGCGCTAGTATGATCGAAATACCTTATTGTCTCCGAGCTGATATGATATTTCCTTAAGTAAATAAAAATGGTGATGAATATTATTTAATTTGAAATGATTATTGGGTTAGTTGGTGGCAGCCTTTGTGCCTACCTATGGTTTAGTAGTAACCTTTGTGCCTACCTGTAGTTCGGTAATAGCCTTTGTGCCTACCTACGGTTCGGTAGTAGCCTTTATGCCTCCCTATGTTTTTATAGTAGCTTTTGTGCCTACTTATCTTTTAATAGTAGCATTTGTGCCTACCTGTGATTCCATGTGTTGTTATTGGTTTGTGCTGGTGAACCTACCTGTGTTATGAGAGTTGTGGATTTTGATAATGAGCATTGTGACCATGGTTATGAATTGATAATGATGGTGTTTTCTAATTATACTATAAAGAGAGTCTCGTAGATGTTCCATTTATAAGTTTTAGTTTATTCCAAATAAACAAGAATTGGTAGTTTATGGCCTTAATGCTATGTGTTATATGAACTATTATCGTATTTCAATTAATATATGTAAATACTCACATATTGTTATGATGCCTTTTATGTGTTCCATGTAGACCTTTCATATTAGTTTTGTATAATGGATTACTCAACTTTTGTGCTAAAGGGTTCCTTTTTATTGGCCCCTTCTTATTCAATGGGGCAGTGGCCTTTATAGGTTAGCTTGCAAGATATATTAAAGGCTATCATTTGGGTTGAGAGTGTAGGTTTATCCTATATTTTGCCCTGTATCTTTTGATCTAGAAGATTCTATAATTCTTATTGTATTGTGTATTTTCTTTCACTGATATTTTATAACCACTGGTAGTTGGTTTTGTTTAAAATGATATTAAATTATTTTAACTATCTCGCTACTCTAATTTATAACTATATGATTGATTTAACTGGAGTAACGTTTAAGCGTTAGCACTTGGTAACATAATGATAGTAGAAATCAGACTTATACCAAGTGTGGTGGCAACACTCCACAATTCACTGTTTTAGCTTCCAAAATTAAATTTTAAAAACCTAATTTTGTGTTCCTAAATTTGGGAGTGCTACAATAATAAGATAGTTGTACCTTACTAAGAGGATTGGTGAGTAAGAGTACTAAGGATTAAGTTGTGAAGTTAGCACATGCGGAGTTAGCTTATAATAGAAATCCTTTGCAGTCAACTGATTCAAGTCCTTTTGAGATTATCTATTGTTCAAATCATTACATGCTAATTAACTTGATACCATTGAAGAAGGAAGATTTGAAGAGTTAAGACTTCCATTAGATAGTGAAGTATTTTATGAGTCCACATAAGCACATTAGAGCAAACATAGAGAAAAGTAATGATACTTATCATGCAAAAGCTAACAAACATTGAATTTACCACGTGTTTACTTTAGGATATTTATTATAGTTGCACCTTAAGAATGAACAATTTTGTCACTTAAGCAATATTAAACTCATGCAGATGATCCCTTAAAAATTATTTGTAGGTTAGGGGAAAGTACTTACAAGATCAATTTGCTAGATTCCTATAGAGGCATTTTAAGGACATTTAATGTGGGTGATCTTTCTTGTTACTATGATGATGCAAATTTTAGGAAAAGTTATTCTCAACAAGGGGATAATGATGCGGAGGCATTTCCTATAAATCATAAAAGTCAAGGGTTGACTTATGTAGTTTTAGAGTCCATTATTGTAGCCTTAGTTGAATATTAATGCCAAACTAACACAATTGGGCCTAATAAGGTGCTTACTTGCTTAAAATGGATTAGACATGGGCTTAATAGTCATTATTGGAATCTTACTAAAATTGTATGTGTAGAAAATGATGAGGGGATGTCCACTTGAGGAGAATTAGACTTATATGTTAGATATTATTAGATTTAGTTAGATAGATATTGTTAGAAAGTTAATCTTGTTAGTTTAAAGCTTTATCATTGGTACTTGTTAGTGTGTGCTAATTTTCATGAATTTTGTCTTCTAGTTTTTAACTTATCTTTCATAGAAGATTCAAATTTGAAGAGGTGTAATTCATACATAAGAATTGTAGCTTGGAATGTTGAAGGTTATCCAATGTATTGAATCAAGTTTGAATTCTAATTGAATATCTTTTTAAGTTCTTCTTTGAATTTTTACTTTTGTGTGATGCATTTTTTGATACATTTAATTATTCTTTAAATATTTTCTCAATTGATGTTGATAATATTGAAGTGCTTAAATACGTATCTTATTAAATTTAATAGGTTAGCAATTGTCTTGTGGATGATTGTATCCCACTGATACTCATGATGTTAATTTTTTTTGTTCATATTACTATAAAGAGAACCTAGATGATGCATTGCTAGAAAGCTATAATAATTAGGTAGATGGATAGGTATAGTTAACCTTTTGGTTGAATTTATCTAAATAGAGGAGCTTATAGCTGCCCACCTAATTATTGCAATGAGCTGTAATAATTAGCTAATGGGTCGATATTTTAGATTTGTAATAAAATAATTAATGGGTTTATTTATATTAATTATATTAAATGGGATGCATCCCATATTTTAGGCCCAAACAGTGCATTGGGTTAGGTTTTAGAAAGTTGTTGTATGTTGACTCTTGATGGTTGTGATGGATGACATACTTTTTTAAAATTAAAAAGAAAATAATCAGATTTTCTTCTCTCTTTTACATGAGTTCATTATCCTAAAACTTCTTCACATCACCATTTTTATTAAGCATTAAAGCTTCTGACCTTCCCTATGTATCTCACCATTAGTTGGTTTAGATCATCATATCAGTTATATGTTCCTTCTTTTCTAGTGTTCTATATGCAATTTTGATGTATTATACATGAACTCTTATCTAGGGTTCATCAAGTGTTATCTGATTTTTAGGTTCTTAACCCATTATCGATACATAATGCTAAACATATTATATTAAGCGAAAAGTTAATGATGGAATTGGGTAGATTCCAAAAAAATAGAAAAGAGGTTAAGAAGGTGAAAAGTGAACTTAATCTTGAAATACCTTCAAGATTAAGAACTTACACTAACCAACTAAGGTATCAACTATTAGCTTAAATGGTTTAAGATTTTGAAAGAACACACAAGACTAAATCATAGCCTTGAATGAGAGTGTTATCTTGACAATAGCTGAGAAATTTTTGGTCAAAAGTTAGTGTCTTCCTTTTATCCCTTTTACCTCTATATAGAGTGCATTTAGACCTTAAGTGAGTTACAACTACACATCCAACTTATAATGACAAATTTTAGTTACACCTCCAACCATAGTGTACACTAATACAAGCTAACTAAGGTCGATAGTCACTACATTCAGCTATTACTGAATATCGAAACCTCCTAGCTCTCAATCACATGATGGCTACTATTACAACCTATGATAAGTGCTTAGAAAACATAAATTATACTTTATTATCTAACAACACTCTTTAACTATGCTTAACTAAGAAAGGAAATTTTAGTTAATTGAAATTTGATGGATGAAGGCTCCTCCCCAGGTTAGACTTGATCTTCTCCCTTAAATTAAGCTTGATTTGAGGCCTTGATCTTTTCAAAATTCTCCTCCCAAGGTTTCTTAAATCCTACAAACAAAATAGGAGCTGCAAGGTGTAGATTTTTTTGACTAAAATTTTAGAGTGTAAGGATGGAGATAATTATGGCTTTGATGAGCCATATTGAAGCCATAATGGAGCTGACGAAACGTGGCTTTGAGGAAACATAATGTATACATAATAGAGTCAGCCATATGTGGGGTTAACGACTTGCTTTGGTGCTCCATGGATTTGCATAGCTTCCTAATAATCTTACTTATTTATTAATCTAAGTAAGAAGAGTTTTGAATTCTTCAAATTTAGGAAAATTAGTAAGTATATTATCCTTGTTATTCTTATTTGAAGGGGATACACCTGCATCAGTTATTAATAACATAATTTTGATATTTTTGAGCATTTTCTTTTCACTTCTAGCTTCAACTTTGTTTGTCCTACACCAAAATACTTCAAGTTCAACTTAAGCCATATTATCTTCTAATGAATTCATTTGATTTATGTGTCACTTGTTAAGATTTCAATAAATAATTTTGATCTTTCATATTCTAGCAACTATAGTGACTCTCTTTCAACATTTAGCTGGATATTAATTACTCCTCTATGAATCTTGCATTTATATTCCAACATAATTCCATTCTCAATAATTTTGCCTAGTCCCATCGATATTCTATTCTTATAAGATGAAATCAATTTTTGATTTATTAAAACTCCACACTGGTTAGTGTTATTGAGAAAAACTAGATGAATTATTGCAACAAAATTATGCCCAATAGTTCCTTTAATTTTCTTTCTTTCTATCTTTATTTTTTGCCTATTATGTCTCTATTATCTTGTTGTTATGTTTTTTTTTTAAACATAACCCACACTAAGAACGTTTTGAAATGTGCATATCTATCCTTGAAATTTTGGTAGTGGGTTTCCAAGAAGAGAGGATTATTTCCTTATTATACTTTGCCCTGCTATACACCCAGTAGTATTATTTCATTCAATTTTTTCCCTACGTAGTTTTATTATATTTGTTGTTGAAAACAAGTGAGATCCTAAGGACTATGTGATGGTCTAATTGTAGTTGCTTGATTCATGAGTGTTAGTATACCTATAATGGCAATTCTTGTGATTTATCTAATGTTACAGTGGTTAGCATTTTATGTTATTGATTGGTTCATATTATTGTTGCATATTATTGTGAAATAGTCTAGGTATAATGCATGAAAATGGTAGGTAACAATGACTATGAATTAAGGGCTTGGTGGTAATCAAATATGCGGTATCTCTACTAAAAGGTTGTTAGCTATAATAGGGGTTATTATTATGAATCTTAATAATATCATAAATTGACTTGATAGAATTGAGGTTGTAATTTAGCTCCTAGTAGATAGAATGGTAGGTTAGCTAGGGGACATAGACCCATGAAACCCCTTATGGATAATTTTTAGGGACTTGAGGATGAAGGATCTATTAATGATGGGCAAGAAAGAGGGCTTAGAAAAAATATGAATAATAAGGATCAAGATCCATTGATAGGAATTTGGGAAGTATAAATTTAATACCCCTTCTTTTAGTGGTAAAAATGATCTTGATTATTTATTTGAGTGGAACAAAAAGACAGAGTTTGTGTTTGACTACCATAATTACTCTAAAGGGAAAAAATTAAAATTCTTGTTGTAGAATTTATTAAATAATCTTCCTCTTGTTATCATAATCTTGTGACTTTTAGGCATTGAAGTGGAGAGATACCTATTCAATCATGGGTTAAGTTTAAATCTTTTATAAGGAAATTTTTTATTCCTAATCACTACTACTAAGGGTTACACAGGAAATATCAAACAATTAATTAGGTTAGTATGGTTGTTGATGAGTAATATAAGGATTTATTAGTAACTCTCGTCAAGGTTAATGTCATAAAAAAAAAGATAGGATACTGCCATGGCTAGATTTTTAAGTAGGTTAAATTTGGACATAGATGAAAAAGTTAAATTATATCTATATGTTACACTTGACGAAATGGTTAATATAGCCATTCACACTACCCAACTTGAAATTTAAAAAGAGTTTTGGAAAGAATTCGGGTGTCCTTTTAGGAATTTTATCACATTGCCTATCCTTTCAATGTAAATTATTGAAAAGGATATTGGGTTAAAATGGAGATTAGAATAGTATAAAGCATTTGAGGCATTAAAGGTTTAGTCAATAAATGATCCTACCTTGATTTTTACCTAATTTTGATAATAGTAACAAAAAAAAATTAAGCTACATTGTGATTCTTTTAATGTTGGCATAGATGTCGTCCTTTCACAATAAGTTAGGCATATATCATATATTAGGGAGAGATTGGGAGATAGTGCTCTAAAATATGCTACTTATGAAAAGAAATTATATGATCTAGTGAGAGCTATAGAGGTTTGGCAGAAATACTTGTGGCTTAAGGAGTTTTTATCATTCATAGTGATAAAAGGCTTTGAAATATTTGAAGAGCTAATATAAGCTTAATAAGAGGTAATATAAGTGGATTGAGTTCCTAGAGTGTAACACTCCCAAAATTTACGTCCCAAAATTTACTACTTAAATTTTTTGTTTTAATTAAAAATTAGCAGAAGCAAAAATCGTAAATTTTGATGATGTTATCGCCACACTTAGTATCAGACCGGTTTCTTTCTACCATTCTAGTACCAAGTGCTAAAGATTAAAAGAAACATAACACAATTTACACAAATTCAAACTTTCATTTAAATTAGAGTAGTACGTTAAAGAAGTTAAAAAAGATAAAACCCACTATTAGTGATTACAAGAGTAAAATCATTAAATGAAGAAATAGTAGGGTTAAAAGAGAAACTCTAAAAAGATTCCCAAAAAATTCTTACACTATTACTCAATAACAGCTTGGATAACACCTATGGCCAATCTACAATGGACATTGCCTATTGAATAGGCAATGGCCCATAAACGGAACCCTTCAATACTACGATAATGAGTAACCTTTTATACTATCTAAAAGATAAGGCCCGCATGCAACACATCATACATATATAAGAGAAATACATACACAAGGCATAGAATAAATGCAACAAATGCAGGATAGACTCGTACCGTAGGGATCATATATCACAAATCCATTTACTTAGCATTTCCAACACTTATCATGAGAGACAGGCACCAAGACCACATTTATACTATATCCATAGATCATAAAGGTGAAATCAACACTTCTGGTCTTAAGCTATTAATTAAACATTATTCAACATCATATCTCAAATTATATCCATATGAGTACGGAAACCCCACTATTATGGTTAGTGGACTGGAAATACTACTCTAAGATAGAACACACCTGACCACTATTATAGCGGTGGACTGAAAATGATATTCCAAGGAAAAACACACCTGACCACTATTATAGCGGTGGACCAAAAATGATATTCCAGGGAAAAATGCACCTGGCCATTATTATAGTCGGTGGACCGAAAATGATATTCTAGGGCAAAACGCACCTGACCACTATTATAGCCGATGAATTGAAAATCATCCTAACCTAGCCTTGACCCATGTGGTGTTCCACTGTAAGTAGTAAGTGTCTTTTCCATGATTTATTACTATATAAGGTTTGGTTTATCAAGCTTAGAACCCCCACTATTATATCCAGTGGACCGGAATACACTCCATGGCAGAACGTGCTTGGCCACTATTATAACCGGTGGACTAGAATATACTCCAAGGCAGAACGCACCTAGCCACTATTATAGTTGGTGGATCGAAATACACTCCAGGACAAGAAGGCTCCTAGGCACTATTGTAGCTGGTGGACCATAATACACTCTAGGACAAGAAGGCTCCTAGCCACTATTATAGTCGATGGACTGAAAAACACTCTAACCTAGGCTCTGCTTGATAATCTTTCACTTTAAGTAATTAGCGTTATACTCGTGTCTTATTCCACACATAACCCTAACCAGACATGCATGCCCTCCAAGGACTTCCGACTCACATCCCAGACTTCTTGAATGACCTAGTCCCATATCTTAGGACCTCTACACTTCTAAAGACTCCAAGGCCTCTGATTCCCCTTTCATCTCGAACACCATCATTCCCCTCAACCCACACCCAAACATCACAACCTTACTTCCCATATTTCACATGTGATAATGAAGACCCTAGTTGGCCACCCTAAACCCTAGTGCTTCTCCTTTCTTTTACACCATCCCTTCATCCACACACTCTACCCTTCTTTCCACTTGACTCATCCCTCTTTATAAGACACCCTCCAAGTCTCAATCCTTAACTCCAACCACTCACCATCACTCTCTCGACACACCCCCCCCCCCCACTTAGGGTTTTTCTCACAAACCCTAGATAAGTCTTCCATGCACATTTCTACCAACCCACGTACTATTTTTAACCCATGGACTCCAATCACCCAAAATACTCTTCCCTTAGCATGCTTAACCCTTAAATCACCTTTTCCCACATAAACATTACTCCCATACAAAGGCTAACCACCCCATGCTAGCCTTATAGTTCCCATGCCAGGTCTACTCCAACCTTTCATTTTATTTCTATTATCCTTTTATTCTGTCACCCATGAATCATAAGGTACTTAGGCTTTTTTCTCACTTCTTCCAAATCATTCCACCCTCTTTATTTCTTTTAGCTCCCCAACACCTCATCATACCACCTAAGGCCTCCTAGCATGCATGTCATATTAGGGTAACTATGCATAAAGGCATATCATAAGATACAAGTCATATCACCCCTATCATAATGCATACATCACTTGCCTTAGTTTCATGCATAGTAAGCTACAATACAAGTATTTTAATCTATAGTCACATATAATACAAGTACATATCCAAAACACCCATGAACATATAAATATACAATTTAGCCTTAACCACATCCTTACAATATACATGATTATGTTTAAACAAGTGATACTAAGGCCATAAACCCTTATTTTATTATTTAATATCCTTTATATCTTACTGTGGAGACTTATTAAATCCATTGTCATGCAATTTACTGATTTACTCCTTCATACTTACAAAATTACTAAAATACTCCTCTTGTTTATATAGTTACCAAGTTACCCCATTTGACCTACTAAATTACCAAATTGTCATTCATACTTATTACAATTACCAAATTGCCCTTCTAGTTTGTTAAATTACTAATTTACCCTTCATTCTTATTAAATTACCAACTTTACCCTTCTAGTTTGTTAAATTACCGCATTACCCTTCATACTTGTTAAAATTACTAAATTGCCCTTTAGGTTTGTTAAATTATCGAATTACCCTTCATACATGTTAAAATTACTAAATTACCCCTCATATGTGTTAAATTACCAAATTGTCCTCCATACTTATTGAATTACAAATTTACCATTTTTGTGCCAAATTACCAAAATACCCCTCTTACTTACTAAATTACCATTTTACCCCTTTTACTCATAAAATTACCAAGTTACCCTTCTTTTATGCCAAATTACCAAAATACCCTTCTTACTTATTAATTTTTCATTTTATCCCCTATGTTTATAAAATTACCAAGTTATCCCTTTTATGCCAAAATTACCAAAAATCCCTTCATACTTAATAATTTCCTAATTACCTTTTTACTTATAGAATTACCAAGTTACCCCCTTTTCCATGAAAAATAACCAAAATGCCTTTCTTGCTTATTAAATTACAATATTGCCCCCTTTCTCATATAAATTATCCATTTGCCCTTCTTATGCCGAATTTACTAAAATACCCCTACCACAGAAAACATTAACACCCATGGTCCATATATCACATCTAACACCACTAGCTATTATTATTGATTATTAATACCCATTATCACCTACCATGCATACTTATTTAGGCCACACCCTTTTGTACATAAAAAAATTACTAAAATACCCCTAAGGCTCATATTAACATTATCTATGCTACAAATGGCCATATTAGTTTATCATGTCATATACATGCATTCAAAATTATTATTATTAACAATAAGGCTTCTTCTTTAACCATCATTTCTACACGTGATACATAATATAACATGTTCTTCATTTCAGCTACCAACATAGGCTACAAATCATAATATACTTAACATCATATAACATGCACATAAACATATTCAAAAATCCTAATGTGCTAGCATACATATATCTACACATTTTAGTAGGGTATAATGGTTATCTTACTTCCAACACTAATTAAACCTTATCTGTACCTTAGTTAAAAGTTTAAGCTTTGATTAGAAAAATTTATACCTAAAAATAATATCAAAGCTAGCATATTAGTGGTAGAAAATTAAAAAGGATAATTTTTTTATCAAAAGCTTATTAAATATATATAAATGATAACTATGTTTATACCTTAAAATTTTATAATTTTTGCATCAAAACTCACCTTGCATGGCAGTGCGAACTACATACGCAAGGGAAGGGAAATAATGGGTTGAAGAGGAGAGATGGGAGAAAGGGAAGGGGTTGGTTCAAGTGAGGGTTTAGGGCTTTGGTTGGGGACTTGTGGAGGGGAGTGAGGGTGGTAGTTGGGTGCAGGAGGGATGGAGGGTGTAAGTGATGGTCCGTGGTTAAAGATTGGTGGTTTAGGACAACAAAGACGATGGTCGTAGGGCTGGAAAGGTGGGGTGAAGGAAGAGAGGAGAAGGAGAAGGAAGGAAAAAAAAGAGAAGAAATGAGGGGGGCTGTAGGGGATTTCTCATCCGGCTAAGGTTAGAGGGCGGTAGAGGAGGCATCAGGGGTTAAGGGTGGTTGTGGCTGCAGTAGAAGAGGGGCAATGGCGACCCAAGGTGGTGGTGTAGGGTGGAGGTTGAGAAGGGGAAGAAAAGAGAAAAGAAGGAAAGGGTGGCTATAGGGGTAAATGATGGTTGTTGGGTGGTGCAGGGAGAAAGTAAGGGAGGCCAAGGGTTAATGTGATGGTTGGTTGGGTGGTAAAGGCAACGGTTGTGGGTGGCGAAACAAAAACAGGGGAGGAAAGGAGAAGGGAAAGAAGAAAGAAAAGATGGAGATTCTGATGGGAAAATGAGGGAGCTCAAGGAAAGGAAATGGACAGGGGAGAAGAATAAAAGAAGAGGGAGAGAAGGGAGGTAGAGGCTCTAGGCTAGGTGGTAACAGAGGAAGGAGGTTGTAGGTTTGGGTGCAAGGTGGTAGGGAAGGGAAGGAAGAAAAGGGAAAGGAGAGGGGCACATGAGAAGGGTTGTGGATGGCCACAAATGGAAGGAAAATGGATAGGGAGAGAGGGAGAGGGTATGCTACAATGGTAGGTATAGGTGTAGGGCTGGTTATAAATGGTTACACGGGCTGGCATGGCTTCGATAGGTGAAGGAGGGAGGAGAAGGGAGGAAGAAGAAAGGAAAGAAGGCAGCCAAACAGGGTTGGGCCGGCACACGCGCAAGGGAGAGGAAGGAGGGAAGAGGCTATTGTCCTGGTCCAACCAAGGGAAAAAAAAAGAAGGAAAAGAAAGAAGGGAAGGGGGAGAAGGGCTAGACAGACAAGGTTGGGCTGTGAGGAGAAGAAAACTAGTGGCCCAACAGGGGAGGAAGAAAGGAGAGGTAGGCCAGGCAGCCTAAAAGAGGAAGAAAAGAAGAAAAAGGAGAAAAGATGGAAAAGAAAGGAAAAAGGAGAAAGAAAAAAGGAAAAAGGGAAAAATAAAAATAAAATAAATTTTTGAATAAAGGTATTTAATTATTTAAATAAATTAATTTATTTATTTAAAATTTAAGATATAAATTTAAGAGGATAATTTTAGTAAAATATAGGTTTGAAAAATTATTTAAATAAAATGGGTATGATAAAATAAAAAGTGGTTCTTTTAATTTATTAAATAATCATATCTATTTTTATAAACCAAAAGTCCACAAAATAATTAAATTAATAATTTAAAAATAAAATTATCCACAAATGAGGATTAATTTTTAAATTCGAGGTTTTAAAATTTTTTGGGTATTACATAAAGTCTTTTCCTTATGCGGTTGAGTATAAAAAGGGAGGAGATAATATGTTGGAATATGATTTGTGTAACACCCCAGCCTTACTTAGGTCACGAGTAGTTACTCTAGAGTGATTTCAAGAATAATGATAAACCTCATAGACCAACACAATTTCTTTTGAGCGTATTTTCTTCTTACTCACATGATTCTTGAAAAACTTCTTGATAGGTCACCTATCCTTAAATTGTTCTATGTCAAGCATGTTTAGTCGTGAAGTGTTTTTAAGGATATATTTTCCAAAAATAAGGTATACCTTATTAATATAGGTAGCCTTATCAATCATTTTAATACTCTATTAATTTAGGAGGTATTACATAAACCCCCACATAAGGACTCAACTTCCTTGTTGGGCCTCGATCATTAACTGTATCATTATAGTCTATCCCAAGAATTATCCCGCTAGGCGACTGACTAGCTCATTCAAGTTCATCACATGGTTGCGGTTTCACTTTGATACCCTTTGTAACACTTGGCCTCATTAGAGTCATAGGTAGCTTCTCTAGAGTGATTACTAGATTAATAACTAACCCCATATACTAATACAAGGCATTTTGGTCATGTTTTTTCTCACTCACACGCATCCCAAAAAACTTCCCAGGAGATTACTTATCCTTGAGTTGCTCCAAGTTAAACACATTTAACTATAAATTTCTTTAAAAATACATTTCCCAAAAAGAAGGTATACAACCATTTAAAGCCTCCACTATCTCACAATTTGTCTAGAAGATGTGTTGTTAAACACTTTTGATGCAAATATGTTGAGTTTTTTTTCATATTAAGACTTTATAAGGACATATATGCTAGATGTAGTACTGCTTCTTATGATAAATATTATCTCCTTTATGGTTACTTATTCAGGGAAAATAGACTTTGTGCGCCTACTTGTTCCCATGGGGAATTATTGATTCAAGAAGCCTATAGTGGTGGATTGATGGCTCATTTTAGGTATTAAAAGTCCTTAGATGTCTTAATTTATTACTTCTACTAGCCTCACATGAAGAAAATGTACATAAATTATGTTTCTTGTAAACATGCAAACTATATTGTCCAACCTTTTGATTTTTACACCCCTTTACCTATTTCCACTCAACCATGGTCAGATGTATCTCTTAATTTTTGTATTATGACTACCTAGGAAAAATAAATGTAAGGATTTTATTATGGTTGTAGTAGATGGATTTAGTAAAATGACACATTTTATACCTTATAATAAGACTAATGATGTCATTATTGTTGCTTAACTATTATTTTCTAATGTGGTTAAATTGAATGGCATGCCATGAACTATAGTCTCCGGTAGAGATGTAAAATTCCTTAGTCATTTGTGGAAAATTTTGTGGGAAAAATTAGGAACCAAATTACTATTTGTACTACTTGTCACCCTCACATTGATGGACAAAATAAAGTAGTGAATAAGACTCTAGGGAATATGTTGAGAGACGTGCTAGAGAAGAATCCGAGACACCGGGAGACAGTCTTACGTCAAGTTGAATTTGCATATAATAGTGTTGTTCATTAGACCACCAAAAGGTCCACCCCTTTGAATTTGTGTATGGATTTAACCCTTTGTCTCCACTAGATCTAATTCATTTGCATTATTATAATTTGATTTTTTTTATGTTAAATATCATACTACCTACAATAAAACATTACATGATTTTGTTAGCAAAAAAATTAGTCACAAGGTCCAGAAAATGGTTGATCAAGCTAATAAGAAAATAAAGAAAATTATATTCTAGCCTATTGATTTAGTACGGGTTCATTTTAGGAAAGATTATTTTGTAAATCTTCTTAAAACATAATTAGATTCTTATGGATATGGACTATTCACTATTTTGGAATGCATAATGTATAGTACTTATAAAATAGATTTACCCACCAAGTTTGGAAATGTTAATAATTTTTTTAATATTCCTAATCTTTATCCTCTTGTGGGTATATATATATAAGGTTTCTATGACAAAACCTCTCTAACAAGAGGGAGTTGACACATGTATGACTATGTTTAATTATTATTTAAATATATAATTATTATTTAAATATTTTCTCTGCTAATGTTGATAATGTTGTAGTGTTTAACTATTTCTCTAATGACAATGCATAGGCTAGCATATAGCTTATGGATGATTATAGAAAATTGATGATGATGATAATGTTAACTGCCAATGATGTTCATATTACTACAAAGAAAACCCAAATGATGAATCGTTGGAACACTAACATAATTAGGTAGATGGCTAAGCATATGCAGCCTCTCAGTTAAATTTTAGCTAGATGGAGGAGATTACAGCCACCCACCTAATTATTGTAATGAGCTATGATAATTACTTGATGGGTTGATTTAGATTAATTGTATTGCATAGGTTTCATCCCATATCTTAGGCCCAAACAATGCATTGGGTTAAGTTTTAGGAAGTTTTTGCATATAACCTCTTGATGGTTGTGGTGGATGACATACTTTTTCAAAAATAAAAAGTAAATACTTGGATTTATTTCTCTTTCTCTCTCTCTTTTGTGAGTTCATTCTCCCAAAAGTTCTAGCCTTCTTCATATCATCAGTTAATTTTTTTAGCATTGAATCTTTCGAACTTCCTTTGGTATCTCACCATTGGTTGTTCTAGATCATCCTATTCATTATATATTCCCTTCTTTTCTGGTGTTATTTGTATGATTTCACCGTGTTCTCTACAAACTCTTATTTTGAGTTCATCACTGTGTGATTCACAATTAAGCCTCTCTTTTTTAATTTCTATGTAATTAGATTAGAAAGAGTTTGTGTTAACATCAATCATCCACAGTTCATTTGTATATACCCATACATATTCATTTTCAAATTCATCTTCTTCCAATTCTAAAACCCTAACCCTCTTCCATAACCACAAAATTTCCCACAATTTTAGTCCTCATTAACACCAAGTTTCCTCTGCCATTATTAGCCTTTAAACCCACCATTTATATGAGCCTAAAACCCTAATCCTATCACTAAACTCAATCCCCCAAAGCAAGCCCTAATGAACTGAATTCAACCCTAAGCCTTCATCCTTCTCTTTTTTTTTTATTGTTGTATGGTAGTTTTCCATTATAGTGTTTTCGTATTGTGTGCCTCCGATATGCATTAAAATGAGTGCCAAATAAAGCCATGGGAAACTAAACCTAGGCCATATGTTGAAATGTATAGCTCTCATTCTTCATTGTTGACCAACGATCTCTTCAACTTGGTTTAATACAAGAAGATGCGCACCTAAGCAACTCCTTGTAATCATTATACGGTTGTTCTTGCATGGTCAATTGTTATCTAAGAAGAATTGATCCATTACTGAATTGCAACATGTTTGATTATGGAATAAGCCTTATTTATCCAACCATAGTTGATTCACTCCTTATTGAACTATCTTCTGGTGAAGTAATTCTCTGCAATAGGTGTATGGGATTATGACTTTGGAGATCCAATCATGACACAAATATATCTATATATATATATATATATAGGCTCTTGTACAAACTATTATTTAAAATACAAATGTAGGAACCTTTAATGACCGTTAGATCTAGAAGATTTAAGGGCTAAGATTAAAATAAATTTAGGTTAGGTATGTACTAAATCTTGACTATTGATCAAATACTAATCTAACAGTTAAGATTGGTTCCTACATATATATCTTAGGAAGGGTTTGCATGGGATCTTCACCCTTTATATATATATTAGTTTTATCCTATAAGATGTATATGGTATGTAATTTGTTTCAGACAATGTCTATTTATATTCAAGAAAATGTATATTATTACCTTGTAAGATGTTCATTTTTGTTTTGTAAGATGTGTATTTGTTTTCAAACATGTGTATTCCTTCTTTACATTTGTATAAATAAAATGATATATATTATTATTCTAAAAAATGTGTATTATTGTAATGCAAGATATGTATTCAAAGTTGTGTATTTATATTATGGAATGTTCGTATTTATATCTTGGTAGATGTGTATTTATATCTTAGAAGATGCATATTTTATTAGAGAATGTATGTGTATTTATAATCAAAAAGATGTTTATTCAAATCTAGAAGTTGTGTACTTATATTTTACAAGATGTATATCAAACTATTTATATATCAGAAAGCA
This sequence comes from Tamarix austromongolica, assembly GCA_039764185.1. Lineage (NCBI taxonomy): Eukaryota > Viridiplantae > Streptophyta > Magnoliopsida > Caryophyllales > Tamaricaceae > Tamarix > Tamarix austromongolica. The sequence goes on from CM077815.1 coordinate 54,367,252, forward strand.
TATATTAAAATGTGTGTTATATCTTAAAACATGTGTATTTATATTTTTAAAGATATATATTTTATTGGACAATATGAGTAATGTATCCATAATAATTTAAAATAAAGTTCATAAAGTTTAGAAATGTCACCATTTTTCCTATGATATTTTATGAGAATATATATTACTATCATACAAAATGTGCATTTATTTTTTTAAAATGTATGTGTTTAAAAATATATGCATTTTTACCATAGTTTAAAATGTAGCAAGCACAATGCATGCGCAACCATAATGCAAATTGAGCTAACTCAACTGGGCAACCGACTCCTCAAGTAACATTTACATGGTCATATGGTATTTGAACCTTCCGAGCTGCCGTGCCAACATAATGACCATCCTCCTTTCATCATAGTTTAGACAGCAAATGCATATCTCATGACATTATCTTGTAGGAGGAGGCAATCTTTTTCTCGGTAACCAACCGAAATATAAATAGTTTTTAAATGTAAATGATCCATTAATGAAGATCCGTCTCCTCTTCAATTAGGAAACCTCCAGATACACATGCATTATTATCAGTCACGACCATGGTAGTCCTACTAGACTACAAAATACCTAGTGCACTATTCCGATCACATGTTTATCACCTACCCCGGAGTACATGACACAACAATTCCCAACTAAACCCTCTCCAATACAAGTAATTCTTCAGTGGATATCACCTTCCTTGTGGGTATGAATCACACAGTCTTCCTTTGGGTACGAAACACACGTCAATGCGAAACCCTTCTCCATTTGGGTCTCGTCTAGAAACGATCCATCGGATTGGTCAACTGATCCTGACACCAGCTGCCCAGCACAGGTGGAACAAGCCCCAGCACGACAAGAGTAAGGAAGATCTAAGCCCGCTTCTTCAGCAGCATCCAAGATGTAAACATCATCAGGGACTTCAAGACAGTTTTCCTCACCTTCAGGCCCAATCAGCTTCACTTTGAAGACTGCCATAGCAGACACCCTGAATGATGAGGACTTTATGCCAAACGCTTTTGAGACACTCTTGACGGACCCTAAAGAAGTTGGAGTTTGGAGTAGAGTGTGGGATTTGTTTGGAAGGGTTGTTTTGAATGAACAAGTGGTGGGCAAGCTCAACGATGACATTTTTATCACCTGAAATCAGTAGAAAACAAGAACATCAAATTTGGAATATGGTTTGGACTCTGAGGCCTGAGCATGCTTCCATATTCAAGGATAACACACCAAATTACACATGACACTCTGATCAAAAGCCACAATCCTAAAACTCCAGAATATGCGGATCTTCCAATAAAATATTGTTTGAAAAAAAAACGTCATTTACATCAAGTTGAAAGAGGCCAAAATCCCAAAAATGAAGAAACCACGCCAAGTTTCGATATCCCAGTTTTAATTTATTTTTGGAGTTCATGGGAATGATTATTTACCCATTCATTAGTCATTAAATCCCCATCAAATTTGGATCCTCAGCATCCCATTCCATCAAAGCATAATCCATTCCAGCAGGTGGCCTGAAAACTAAAGGGTAAACTCCCAAACCAAGCCATCACACCATCATCAAAAGTTCCGGTCAAATGACAAATACAACTGTGTGCCTATGTTCTTTTATCCAAAAGGATGACATTATGTTAACAGATCTGTGTCCATGATCATAACACTCACCAAAAGTCAACAAAACAATTGTACAGCATTCCTTTTTGAATCTGTGGAAATGTAAATCCAGAGAAATGGTTAATTCCCAAAAGCAAGGCTCAATTTTATGAAGCTCAACCAGCCCCAGCTGTCGGCACCACTTGAGTTGAATTTATTAATCATTTTCTGATACAAAGGAAGAAAACATTCATCTTAGACGGCGTTTGACATACAGGTATCTAGAACCGAGTTAAACCTATCGGTAAAACAATACGCAGTTTAGATCTGCGAGTTCCAAGTACACTATAGAAAAGACAGAAGATGTAAAGTAAGAGGATATGTCTTCTGCCCTGATTACCCCATACCAAACGCCGTCTTAAGTATAAATCTTTCTGTCCTACTCTTATTCCTTAAATAACACCAAAATCCATACAACAATTAGTACAGAATTGGACTACTAATTCGGACACAATTACAACCACAGCAACAGATCGTTTCGTTTAAACAACGACATAACAATCGACGGACAAACGTTACTGCTGAATAAAAATCAAGGCAAAGCAAATGAAATCATGACATGACTCGCAGAGTATGATCCAATTCGCAACTCTAAAAAATGAACTAAAAATTAAAATTCAATTATTAACTTACAGAAATTTGTGGACCTCACCCCTTCTCTACCTCTGAAAAGCTGAATTGAATAAGGCCGGATACGTTAGTAGACAAGTTCTGTAGGAAGAAAGTCAAGGTTATGTATTTGTAGTACCTGCTAATTTGGCTCTGCTTGAGCCGTAAGGGTCGAGGGTTGGGGGCGGGGGGCTGAGTGTCGTTTGTTTTATTTTGCCCTGACCCATCTACCTGAGATGGGTTGGTGGTAGGTAGGTTGGTTGGATGTGGTGACACTGACCGGTCTTTTGGTGACTCCAAAGAAATCTGGTTATATTCTGACCCTTACCAGCCGCAAGGGTTGGAAGTATATATCTAAACTATGATTATATCATACGAGTTGCACTGGCACACAATTTGTACTTAGCCCACGGCGGGTTGGAAGTATATATCTAAACTATGATTATATCATACGAGTTGCACTGGCACACAATTTGTACTTAGCCCACGGTTGAACGCAGAACATGTTTTGTAGTTGAGCTTCATGCAAGTGTGGCGTGGCTCACACTTAGTACCGGAACAAAATTTGATAAGGATGCGTTTAGTAGTAGATAGTAAGATTATTTTTATGTTTTTTTAAATTTAAAAAATATGTCCAGAATTGAAGTTATTCATTATCTTTGATTAAAATTTAAGAAAAATATCATTTTTTTTTAATATTGTGAAACAAAATGAAAAAATTGTTTAAATTATATTTTTGTAGTTTTTCATTTAAATAAATGTCATCGTTTTCTACATGATTTTCAATTGAAAAATTATTACTAATAATAATGTTAATAGTTATCATATTAATATTATTAGCATTATTATTATTAATCATATTGATACGATTATTATTTTTAAACATAATATTAATATTTTATTAAATTTTATCAATATTTATCAATACGAATATTTATCAAATAATACTAATGATGTCATTATTATTATTATTGTTAATAATAATATTAACATTAATATTAATATTCATAATATGATGATTATTAACTTTAATATTAATAATATTATTAACCAATATTAATATCAATATTAATATTAATAAAATGATAATATGCTAAGCATTAATATTAACATTAATTATAACATTATTACTAATATTAATTAGTAATAATATTACTAGTAAAGGTAATGATATTATTATTATTAGTAGTAGTAGTAATAATAATAATTTTATTAATATTAATAATTATTTCATGACTAACATAATTAATATCAATACTAATTTTATTAGTATTTTTAGTAATTTCAATAATAATTTAATCATCAATGTTAAATGTTATTTATTAATATTTATAATAATATTATAATCATCATTATATAAATTTTGATAAAATAATATTATTATTAAATTTATTACTATTATTATTATTTATAGTATTAACAATAATAATAATAATAATAAAATTACTATTATTATTATTATTAAATAAATAATATAACTAATGCTATATATATAAATAAAATTGTAATAATGTTTCATAATAATAATAATAATAATAATAATAATAAATATTAATAATAAGATTAATATCATTAGTATTATAAGTGATATTATTATACTTATATTAATTAATCTTATTATTATTATTATCAGCACTAACAGTGATAATAATAACAATAACATTAACAATATCATTGTTGTTATTATTATGAATTTAATATTATTATTAGTTTTTCGTGCTTATTATTACTATTGCTACTACTACCATTGTTGATATTAATGATAAAAATATTATTCTTATTGAAATTAATAATAATAATAATAATAATAATAATAATAATAATAATAATAATAATAATAATAATAATAATAATAATAATAACAACAACGTTGGTAATTATCATCACCATCGCCATCACCATCACCATCACCATCTTTTTTGTCACCATTGTCACCATCATCTTTCAATTTAGAGTAAGTTAAATATGATTTCAAAATTTTTAAAATTAAAAGGTAGTTTTATAATGTGGACAACTAAGCAAATTTGTCTGATTTTCTATGAAAAGTATTTTCTTAATTTTCATAGAAATCTAAAGGTGGAAATAGAAAAAATATTTTTCTAAATTAAAATTAGTTTACAACTCTTGGTTCACAATATAATATACTATTTAAATTTCCTATTAATTATTTTTCATATGTACAAATAATAATTATAAATAATCATATCATAAAATATATATTTTAATAAAAAGTTGATAACAATATTTTTATTTATTATACTTTATAGAAATTAAAAAAAATTACATCAAACTATGTATTTCTTTATTAGAGATCATTTGTGACTTATCTATGTGAAGCTTTTAAAGTTAGTTTGAAGAATTACTTTGTCTAATCCTTCATCCATATCCTTAGTTTAGAATTTACCCTTTATTTATCATTATATAATAACATAAAATAGGCTATTTTGAAATCATTTATAAACTTTCTTTGAAAGCATCACTCATATAACTCTTAAACGATATCTAATGAAGAAATACACAGTAAACTTCACTAGATAACTCTATACAAGTCCACATAGGAAAAATATAGAGGGTTGCTAAATTATTACTCATATAGATAAGATAATTTAGAGATATTTCTAATTTACAACTCACACATATAATGTAAACATAGAATAAAGAAACTCATATAGGGTTTCAAGAGAGAAAATTGATTGAAACTCAATTAAACTATCATCCTCAAATATTGAGTTTGTATGGGATATTTATAGGATAATATTCACCTCCTCATATAACTTCCTCAATAATAAGATAAACTAAATCTAAATAAGAAAAATGCTATTAATAAAATCACTATTCATGTGAATAGTAGCCGACTTAATCCTATAATAATAATAATAATTAAATTCTAACAAAATCTTAATAAGATAAAATACATCATAAAATAAAAAAAAATAAAACCTATCTAATTTCTTAAAGATTAAGGAAATAAATTAACTAACTAAAATCTTAACATAAATGTCAAATAAGTAAATAACAAACAAATTGACAAATATGAAAAGATAATGATGCCCACAATGTTAATTATGTCACTTTATCCATTTGCGTGTAAAAATTCAGCTTAACTTATATATGATAAAACAGTCATAACTTTGTGTAGAAAACTTGAATTTAAGATCCAAAAGATACGTTGGACTTCTGATTTAATAAGCTTTTAAATAATATCCATATTATAGTTTAAATAAGTATATTACAATTTGAACCTTGATTCCTTCTATCATAATTTGTAAGTCAGTCTACAAAATTTTGGTATGTTTCTACATCACTTTATAGAGTTACATTTTACGATGTGATATCGCTCACTAACTTGAATATTTACACATTTCCTTCCTCTGGGGTAGTTTAGTGAATAAACACTAAGCTCATTTTTACATTGCTTACAGAGGGATCATGGTGGTTTAGGGTTGAAGGATACCACTAGCATGAATATTGCTATGTTCATTGATTTAACATGAGATATCATTCAGGACAATGATTACTCGTGGGTGCATATCTTGAAATAGAAATATTTATGACATTTTTTGTTCGTTTTCCATGCTACTTTCCCTTCTCCTTGTTCCCCATTATGGTATCAAGTTCTCAAGTCAATGTATAACATCCATAGAGGTGTTAAATGGATGGTATATGATGAAGAGTATAAAATTTTAGCTTAATTGGTGAGCATGTGATAAGCCTTTTTTATTTTACATGTTATAACTCTTTCATCACAATATGATCTTTCTAGATTAGTTGTAGATCACGTTCTTCCTTGGGGTGGCTACAATTTGGATGAATTCTAGCACCTATTATTGAATAGAGTGTAGGCTAATATTGCAAGCCTATTAGCCCCTTTCCAGATGGTGGTGGTGATTTTTCTACTTGGGGACTTTCAAGTGATTAACAATTTTCATCCTCTTTTGCTTATCAGCTCTAGATGGACTGGTATTGCACAAAGTAAAGCTAAAGGAATATAGATCCATGAGGATGGAAGTATTAGATACTATGGTAGATGGTGTGTATCCTAAGGGTGTGTAGAGCTTAAGAGGAGGATCCTTGAGGAAGGACATTATTCACCTTCCTTTATCCACCATAGGGGAGACAAGCTATACAAGGACATTAAGAAGATATATTGGTGGCCTCGCATGAAGTAAGAAGTGGAAGAGTTTTTTGCGCGATGTTTGACCTAACAAAAGGTTAAGATTGAGTATAAGAGACCAGCAGTGTTAGTGCAACCACTTGACATTCCCCAATGGAAGTGGGATAGTATATCAATGGAATTAATGGTTGGTCTTCCAAGGACCTATAGTAGATTTAATTCAATCTGGGTTGTTGTGGATTTTCTAACTAAGTTGGTCATGTTCATACCGATTAAGACAACATGGAATATGGTGCAACTTGATAATGCCTTTCGAAAGCACATGCTGAGACTGCATAGAGTTTCTAAGGACCTTTTGTTCGATCACGACTTAACGTTCTTGTTACACTTCTCGTGGAATTTGCGAGCCACCTTTAGTACTCAACTAAAGATGAGTACAACTTTTCACCCAGCTACGGATGGTCAGACAAATAGGACTATTCAGAATTTGGAAGACATGCTTTGGTCATGTATGATAGACTTTGGGGGAAGTTGGGAAGATCATTTAGACTTGATATAGTTCTCCTACAACAACAATTATCATTCCAGTATCAAGATGGTACCTTTTGAAGCCTTATATGGGAGGAAGTGTTGTAGTCCCTCGTGTTGGAATGACAATAGCAAGATGCTCCTTTTGGGACCTGATATTATCAAGGAGATAACTAAGCACATCTGTTTGATTTAGGATTAGATGAGAGTCACCTAGAACCAATAGAAGAGTTATACAAATCTGAGAAGATAGACAAATGGTTATGAGGTGGTGATAGAGTCCTTTTGAAGGTCTCTCCCACATAAGGAGTCATGAGGTTTGGCAGAAAGAGTAAGCTTAGTCAAAGGTAAATTGAACATTACGTGATTCTAGATTGTGTTGGTGAAGTCACTTATTGCTTAACTCTACCAATGGAGTTTTCGCGTGTGTACAATGTCTTTCATATATCACGATTGAGGAAGTACGTAGAAAATCCTTCACATATTATCCAACTGGAGTCGTTAGAGCTCAATGAAGCTCTGATGGATGAAGAGCGATTGGTGATCATTCTGGACACAAAGATGAGAGAGATGCTTACAAAGACTATTCTATTGGTGAATGTTCATTTTTCACAGCATGGAACAGAGGAGGCTACTTGGGAGGCCGAGGAGGAAATTCGAGCCAAGCACCTAGAGTTATTTTTCATAGTTGTTACCCTAAGTATAATCCATTTTCTTTAAGGGGTTAGAAACCCTTGTTCTTGAATGTGAATATGATGTGTGTTTTACCTTATATGTAATTATGTGGTAGGGTTGTTATAGGCTTAGGGGGCGTAGCCTCTTTAATGGAGTAGTGTTATAATAACCCATTTTTTTTAAATGTTGAAAGAGAATTGTGCTAATTTTTGGACATTTGATTTTGATTTAATGTTATGATTTGGTTTGAGATAAAGTTTGATTTGAAATGGGATTCAAAAATAAAATTTGATGAGTATTTTAGGCAAATCAATCGACTAGTTCCATGAACTGATCGACTGGTTTATTATTTTAGCAAAATGGGTTTTCTCAAATAAATCAATCAACTAGTTAGGGGAACCAATTGGCTGGATTACATAATAGTCAATTGGTAGGCCCAAACCAATTAACTAGTTTGTCGAGGTGGGGCGTATTTTTCAAACTTTATTTTCTAAAAAAATCTCTTATACTAAATAGAACCTTACCACCCCAAACCAAATTGTTCCTAAGATATTCCTAACTATTTTTATGATGCATTTAGCCTAAAATATTACCTCGGATCGATCTAAGGGTCGATTAAGATAATTAAGAGGGAGAGATGACCTTCGCCTTTTCTTCTTCCACCTCTTTCCTCTTCACATTTCTGAGATCATTGCTTTAATATCAGGCACGACTCTTAGTAGTTGGAATATTCCTTATACGCTAACCTTCAATTACTTCAGCTGTGTATTCTAATTCTGACTTACTTAACTTACATTCTCCAAAAATATCATTTGAGATTTAGAGAATAGGTTAGCATATCTTAGATGAAATCCATCCATTTCACTCAAATTCAAACGATAAGTTTTAGGGCTTTCGAGTTGTTCCTAAACCATTTGTAATTCCTCTTAATTATTTATCGCCCCCTTTGTGCAATTTTCTTTCAGCTACCTAAATCCCTAAGTCTTTTTCATCACCTTCCCTCTTATCTACACTTCGAGCATTGTGGTCAAATTTGTTACACTCTTCTGATCCTCTCTCTAGCTCTCTCTTATTTTAATTATTAAGTAAGGTGGAGTTAGATTTGAGAAAAAGATTGAGCGGACAAGTAAAACATTTTCTTATTTTGCATTAAGTTGGTATGTTCTTTCTTTTCCTGCTGTTTTAAGTTCAAAAATTAATAAGGTTTTGGTTCAACTATTTGAGTTTAAGATTTATAGTTTTAAGATTTTAAAAGTAGAGAATTTCATAGTTGGAATTTATACTTTAAAGGGGAATGTACCTATACCAAGTAAGTAATTATTGCTTCTGAAATAAGTAATGAGTATTCCTTTATGTTATAAGTTCCTTTAAGTTGATTATGTACGTTGACATGAGTGTATATAGCCTACATAAGTGATTTGGATGGATAAATGATATACTTTGGGTAAAAATTATGAAAAGCGGAAAAAATAGGATATGATGCTTCCATGTTGGGATATGCAAGTTGATTCAATTGAAAATGTTCTAAACTATATTGATACATGTTTTAATGTGGTTAAGGATGATTTATAAGAACAAATGTGCATGAAATTTAATGGTTTGGTGCTATGTTATGGCAAACCAATCAACTAGTTAGGTCAAACTAATTGACTGGTTCTTAGAGAAATCGACTGGCTGACCCAACCCATCAACTGGTAAGCCTGTAGAGGCCTTAGTCTTGCTCTCTACTTAAACCCATCAACTAGTTAGGCAGCACTGATTGATTGGTCTATGAACAATTCACTGGTTTTCCCAAACCGATTAATTGGTTGGAGGAAAAGCATGGTATGGTTGAGTCAAAATGATCGACTAGTCGACCTAAACCAATCGACTCATTGGTACAATCGATCTACTAGTTGGGCTAGACCAATCGACTAGTTTGACTAGTTTGTGTGACTTGTTTGATTCGGTTTGGTTATGCTTAAAGTCTATGTTTGGGACTATAGTATGCTTATTAATGGGATACAATATAAATTATATTATGAATTAATGGCCTAATGAAAGGATTAAATAGATCATAATTTATGATATATTCTATGAGTATTATAAAGGCTAAATAGGTATTCCAATTACAAAAGTGTTGGTGTTGAGCATAAAGTGATGAAACGCAGCTTAGCCTTAAGTAAAATAATATGATGGACATGAATAATAATGGATAAGGATAAATGGAAACCCCGCATGGTTGAAAAATGGAAATAAAATGATTGATATGGAATAAATAATGCCTTGCTTGCTTTTGTATGAGCCTTGTGGAATCACTCATCCTTATGAATAATATACTAATCACATAAAGAGAAAGACAATCGAATTGAGTTTAGGTATAGGTTATCCGTTCCTCGATTAGATACCAGGAGTTAGTCTACCTTTAGGTATTTTTGGTGCCTTCGGACAAGATCCTAAAAGATCCTAGTGCCTTACCTACTCTAGATACTGATGATGTACTAGGGAGTATCGATACTAAAGGGTCTAGTTAACTAGGTGGATGTCTTTGGCCTAGACTTATGTCCATATTGGTTCACTTCAACTTGGACTTATGTCCATATTGGTTCGCTTCGGCCTGAACTTATGTCCATTTTGGTGATTGGTTTTGGCTTGGAATTATGTCTGCTTGGTGATTGACTTCGACCTAGACTTTATCTCCCTTATTTAGATAGGCTTGTGTGTTATGTGAGACCAAGGGGTGATGCATAGTCCATCACTCAGTGACAATAAAATATGGATGATAAGATATTGGATGATAAACACATGGAAAATGAATAATGAATAAAGATAGAGAATGGTTGGATAAGAGCTAGTTTGTGCACTCAGGTAATGGCCTAAATTACTAATTGAATATTGAGTAGACTATTGGTTGGATGATTGACATGTTTCATATGTGAATACAGAAATGGTATAATCTAAAGGATTGAATAATTTGAAATAAACTCTAGTGGTTTCTTAGATTTAGTCTGTTGGTACATGTGTGGTATACCTGCATGATTATAATGTGAAATCAAACATGATATATCCTCCATTATTTGAGTTATGCATGATAGCATGTCCTGATATACACTTACCTTTATATATATAGCTTTATTATGACACATGTCATATATTATATCCATGTACAATAGATTTTGCAAACTTGTCTCTCCATTGAGGGAGCAACTTCACTTACTCAATACGTAGCGTACTAATGAGCCTATTTTCTCTGTCGCCTTCTCAATTCCACTAGTAGAGGGTCATGTGGAAGCTTTTAGGTATGACAAGTAGAGGGCCTACTTTAGTTAAGTCAAGGCTTGAGTGCAAGGATAACCAGAGGTTTTGTGAAGTCCGTGGCGGACTGAGGTTTTGATCTTAGGGGTCACACCCTAATTTCAGTTTAAATGTAGCCTTATACTTTATAAATTTGTATTTTTGTATTAAGTTGGTCGGGGACCGATGAGGTCCTTGCTATAAACAATCTTTTAAATATTTATATATTTTTATTTGTTTACTCTATTATTTTAAATGTCTTGGTTGGTTTTAGCCTTATAATTGATATGAGGTAGGCAGTAGATATCTATCGTATTTTAGGTATGGCAGTAACACCCCATTTTTTCTTGGTGTATTTTTAGCTTCTGCATTGTTTTGAATAAAATTTTTAGTAGTAAAAAATGGGGGTGTTACAAATCTAGAAGTGCACTCATGGTTCAATTTCACATCTTTTTCAATTTTTTTACTTTTGTTATTCAAGTGTTAGCACGTCAAGTTAGGTCAAATTGATTGGTCACTAATTCAATTAGATAAAGTTAATTCATTAAAATGATTAAAAGATGAAAATTAATAACCAAGAATTAGCAATTAAAAAAGAAATCTATAATCTCAAAAGAAGAATAGAATATATTTTTTTGGATATTAATTACATTCTGTAGAACTTAATGAGGTTGATTCAGCTTAATACCATAAAATTGGACTATTAGATTGAGTTGAGCATGGGTTTAAACATTGAAAGAGGTTATTGGTTAAATTAGGTTAATCAATCATGATGAATTTGAGTAATTTTTTATTATTATCAACTTATCTATCTTTTATATTTCAAACTTACAACTATGGTCCAATCCTAAGACTTTTTATTTGATTTAATTCTACCCCATCATTATTTATTATTTGTTGATTTTTATTTCATCATCACATGTTTTTTATTCTACATGTTTTAGATAGTTATAATCAATGAAACTCGCTAATTAATAACAAAGATCCTATAGGAAATAAGCTTGAAGTGTTGTAACAAATCCATGCACTTGAAAATTTAGGCACAACAAAAATATACACATTTGGCACCGAATAAAAAAGGGGAGGACAAGAAAACAAGGCCAACCAACCATCTCACATGAACAAAGAACACGCTGCCATTTGTACAATTACATGAGGAGACCCTTTTGGTGAAAAAAAAATAACGTGGCCATAAAAACATGTGTAAGGAAGGCCATTAACCAAAAATAAGATAGAGAAAAGAGGGAAATAAATGACAAATAAGAAGTTTCTTACATAGAAAAAGGTGAAAGCTTGTTGATTTATTAGTCCCATGACAATCTATCATTAGGTAGAGCTAGCTAATTACATAATAGGAAGAGTTTGATCAACACAAGAAGCTCCATCAATGCAATTTTTGAAGAATCTTATAAACAACCTTATACACAGAGGATTGCTTGAAAGTTGAAGTCCCTCCCTTCCTAGAATTTAGTAGCAATAAAATCAAAGAAAAGGGGCTATTTAACCTATCCCTCGCCATAGGCTATGTAGAAAATAACAAGACTATAAAGATAGATTTTAAATTAGCAGCATGTCCCTCTACACATAATGAGATTCTTCATCGGCCCTATTTGAACAAGAGATAGGCCACCACATTTATGGAAGGATTACTTATAATATTTCCAGTCAACAAAAATTAGGGTGAAATCTAAGGGGACCAAAAGATGTCCCTACACCCCTACACAATTAAGTTTAATGAAAGGTTACAAGCCATCTAACAATTTAAGGAAACAATAATCTTAAAATACTTGGATTCAACATCAAAAGTGAGTATTAAGGTTACCCTGTAAATTGAAAAAAACATAATTAGATGAATTAAGTGGGGATTAAGTGAGTAGGACAAGCAAGATTTGGTTAGGTCCCTACCCACAAATGTGAATGTGTTTGCCTAAATGATATCACATTTAGAATATTTTCCCTTGAAAATTATAGAACAACTATTAAACATCTTAGAGGGTTATAAGCTAGTTAAACATAAAAAGAGACTAATGGGGTTGAGAAACATAGAACCATCAAAATAAAAGTTCAAAAGCTCTTGAATTCAAGATTCCTCAAGGAAATTATATATGTCGATTGGATAGCCAACCTCATCCTTGTGAATAAATCCAATGGTATATGATGGATGTGCATTAACTTCGGTAAATTGAATAGAGCTTTCCCTAAAGATACCTACCCACTACCCTAGATAAACAAACTTATTGATTCAACCGGTAACCATAAAAGACTCAATTTCATTAGATGCCTTCCCTAAGTACCATGAATTTAAATTGGTTAAGCTAGATCAAGATAAGACTACTTTTATAACTACTAATGGGCATTATTATCATAGGGTAATGCCTTTAGATTATAGAATTTGAGGGAAACCTTCCTATGACTTATAAATAAAATATTTAAGAAAAACATTGGGAGTTGAATCAAGGCTTGTGTGGGTGACGTGATAGTCAAGAGTAGAAGAAGGGAGCATCATGCTCTAGATCTCCAAACAATCTTCAACACTAAAAGGAAATACAAGTTGAAATTAAATCCTACCAAATGCATTTTTGGGGTTGATGTAAGAAATTATCAAGGCTTTAAAATCTATAATAAGGGGATCAATGTTAACCTTAAAAAGGTGACAATGTTTTTTTAAACATGTAAGCCCTAACCAAGAAAAAGGATACCCAACAAATGACAAGAAAGTTGTCTACTTTACATAGATTTCTATCTAGGGAAAGAGACAAAGTCTTCCAAAATTTTCAACTATAAAAAGCTAAGGATGAATTTTAGTGGAAGTCTAACTCCCAAAGGGAATTTGAAGATTAAAGAATATAATTTTCCTAAAGTTCCAACTTAACAACCCTAGTAGGAGAAGAGATATTGTACCTATATTTGGTGACCTCAAATTCTGCAATATCTCTTATCTTAGTTAGGGATGACCCCAAGTAAGGAAACCAAATTTTATATACTACACAAGTAAGGTATTAATATATGTAGAGCACCAAAAGTCTAACATGAAGAAGAAGGCACTTCTCTTATTGATAACATCCAAGAAGTTGAAGCTATAATTTGGCTCATAAATAATTCTATTGAGAAAAATAATGCACTAGCTCAAAATTTTAGGGAGAATGATTTTAACATCCACATTTTTATAAAAATAAAATAAAATTGAAACATAATGCAAAAAAATTGAAAATAATGATAAAATCATCACACCTGTTATAAGAAGAGGTATGTGTGTTCACTTGATCCATGATAGATGTAAGGTTATACATCAAAATCAAACACTTTATGAATAATAAAATATCATTAAAGACTCCATAAATAGAAATAAATTAAAAAGAACATAAAACTAAAAAGCCCAAAATGGGACAAAATACCACCAATCATCTCAACCAACCAACTAGAAATCCATTATTAAACAACTAACAAGGATAACACACAATGATAACTATCAGCATCTCATAAGTCATAATTAATTTTATCAAATTACCTCCACCAATCAACATACAAAAAATATATACAAACATGTGCACCATTGATGTTTTAAGTGATAAACTAACACACAACTCAAGATACTATGATACCCAAGCCACTAACTCTTTAAGTGATAACTTCTAAAACACAACCCAAGATACTAGGATACTCAAGACATTAATAGTTTAAGTGCTAACATATAACATTGTAATATTAATATACCCAAGCTAGTGATGTTTTGAGTGATGAAATCTAACGTACAACTTGGGATAATAAGATACCCAAGTTATTGATGTTTTAAGTAATAGAATATAATACACAAATTGGGATACTAAGATACCAAAGCAATTAATGTTTAACTTATAACATATAACATTGTATTCTCCTTCAATATGTGAAACTAGAACTTCCATGATTTCTCTTCAAGGCCATATATAACTTATGTATGCATTAAGATGATTAAGGCACATATTTTCTTTCCATAGCTACATTAACCAAATTACCTACCAAATGATATTTATTTCCTTTGATTGTTCCTCTTTGAGCTTAAAGCCTATTTCTTTAGTCAAAAACATACATTGGTAGCCATGACTCTGAGTTATTACCTTACCCTTGTCCAAAAACTAGGGAGCAATAACTCTTAAATGTATTTGATGTAGGAATTTTAAGAATAATCATGGGGTGTGACAAAGAAGTGTTTAGTAGAGTTCATGTTGATAAAATGATCTAAATGCACCTTTATCCTCTTTATTCACATATTCTCTCTTTTGTTATTAATCAAAAAAAAAAGGAAAAGAAGAAAAAGAGAAGAATAAAAGTGTTGAAGTTGAGATGTGGGCAAATAAGCATATGATTTAGATGGGTAAAGATAGATTAATGGAAAAGGTCTTGGTTGGTATATTTAGAGTATGTTAGTACATTATTGATCTCATATTCTAAAAAATATTCTTGTTGTTATCGCTCCACTTGTTTTTAAGCCTTGAACTACAATCCTAGACTTTTCCTACCCTTTACCCTAGCCCCATTACACCTTCAATAAGACCTTGTGATTGTTGCTTTGCATAATATCTTTGAGTGGCAGAGAATGAGAATACATGCCAGCATATGATTAATCATAATCGGTATGGGAAATTTTGAGCGAAACAAGAACATCCTCGAAACACATGAGCATAAAGCGTTTACATTTTTCTAAAGTCTACATCTCTATTAAACATTTTTCTCGTAATGATGAGCAACTACACAATTCTAAACCATCTTAAAATGTCATAATAATATTAATTTAGGATTTTCGACTGAGGGGTGTTCACAACTTTATGTTTGTTTTCTTACTATTAGCGCTTGTAAAATAGGTTGGTCTAGTGATTATATGTCTTGCTCGTTAGTTTGTCCTATCATTTAAGAATTGTATCCCCATTCCCTTCTCTCTAACTTTTATATGTTATGTTTGGAATTTGCCTAAAGACAAGCATAGGGTAAGCATGAGGGAGTTGATAAATAGAATACTTTCCATATTTTTACATTGTTTTTCCTTCACTTTGTAACTTTGTTTGACACAAATTGTGAGAATTATCATATTTCAAGTCTCTTATTTGCATTACTACTCTCTTAGTAATTATCTTTTAGAAATTTACACAAAAATGCACAAATCTAAGGATGTGGTGCATGGAATCAAAACAAAAACTAAATATGAAAGGTATTGAAAGAAGATAATAACCCCTACATTATTATGGAGAAGTCAATAAAGTAAAGGAGTTGAAAAGAAGATGAAAGAAATCAAAAGGGACAAGAAAAAGGTGTTGCACGACCTCAGCACACGTAGCTACACAACCATGTAACCCTTGATCCTAGCCCTGTAGAAAAAGTCGAAGGAAAATTTGTTGCACAGCCAGCTAATGCAAAGGTGGACAACCATGCAGAAGATAAGAGTTAGCGAGTCAAATAAGTTGAAGGCAAAAATGTTTCACCACCAGCCAGTGTAACCTCATACGATCATACAACAGCGATTGCCACCAATTTTTATGCCTGACTCTACCTCTATTTTTGGTATTTCATCTCCCTTTTTTTAAAAGTTTTAGGACAATTTTAGAGCATATTTTCTCCTCCATTTTTCCAAACAAAAACTCCATGTAATCTACCTTAATCTATGTAACTTTACTTTCCAAATTCAAAGTTGATGATCGTGTATTACAACTCTATAATCAAATTAGTTTATCTTCAATTCATGGTTTAACCTATCCACTCTCTCTTTTATTAATTGTTGTATTTGTTAATATGTATCTCATTTTTTTTATTCTTTACATTTCTATGGGATCATGAGTGAGTAATTTCTTTTTATAGGATTGAATTAGGTTTTATTTGGTATGAATATGATGGATTAAAGTATATGTTGTATGTGTAGCTATTATGTGTTGTTTTGTATGTTAGGAATCACATTTATGAATCAGATTTGAAAAAATTTGACTTATATAGATGCTAACTATAACTAGAAGAGTGAAATCAATGTAAAAAAATCATCATACGAACAGGAATTCAAATTATCATGAAATTATACATTTGATTCTTAGGGACTATTGAATCAGTGGTAGTTAATGGATTTAATCTAATTTATTAGTCACGAATGTATTCAATGAATTAGGTTAAATATGCTCTTAGACCTTAAAAGAGGCTAGCGAATCACATTAGACTAATTGTTCACAACCATTTGGACTATACTATAACATAATGTTAACTCATTATTGAGTATCAAGGATGGGACCGAAGTTTAATCCTAAGATTTATATTTATTATTTTATAATTTGTATTTAGTTAGTCTTTGTCTTCATTATCTACTTTCATATTTTCAATCTATAGTGATCTAGATAGCTAAAGTGATGAAGATTGGTAGTCAATTGCGAATTCCTTATGGGATATGACCTTGACGTGTTATAACAAATTCGTGTGCTTGAAGATTAGTACTCATCAATAGACACATTTCAATTATTGCATAATTTGATATTTATTTTCTATGCAAAATAAGGCTTTTAAGTTAACACTCTAATGATCGTAAATTTTAATCTCACTAAGGAATAAGGTGCACCAGTTTGAAATAGGCATGTTGGGATCACATTACATGACATTTTCATACTACACATTCATATCTTGATCCATGTCATTCGATTGTATCAACATATGTGACCATTGAAGGTTTAGTTATGATGAGATATGGCAAAAGCCTCTTAAATCATATATTGGTGTGATTGATGGATGGAGTTGATCATAGGAATATTTTCATAATGACAATAATATTGTGCTCATTCGGTTATGCTGCAATTTATATTTATAAGGTCACATATGTAGCTCAAGTGAGAGATTGTTAGATTATAATCTAACGTTGACCTTATATGTGAATAATACAAATTGTGGTCGTATAAATGAATCCCTTATAAAAGTGATCAGCTTAACTTTAAAGTATTTGGACATAATAAGTCTAATTGGATATAAAGCTATATGTGTAGAGATATTAATAGTCCTTGGTTGTTGATAAACTAAACTGAGATGACCTGATAGATAACAGGTCAGTTATATATATATATATATATATATATATATATATATATATATATATATATACAGGATGCGCCCTAGGATCTCAGGACACAGACAGAATGCCTAAAGAGTAAGAACACAAACAAGTTTGAAGGATAGAAAGATAGTTAGAAAGAACAGATAGGTAAATAAAGAAATGGATAGAAATAGATAAATTGAAAATCGAAAGTTTTATTGATATCTATAAGATACAGAAGATTTTTTGGTTTTGAGAAGCGTGGTCATTCCCGAAGGAGTTCTGAAGATTTTCCGACCCCGGACAATGAAGTCCTAAGACCCCTTTTATAGGAAAGGGGATTAGACTAAGACAAATTTTGAAAAGTGGATTCGAGAATCCACCGAAAAGTAAATAGTAAAAAGTACATAGTAAAAGTGTACTATCTACAGTACGAAGTTTGAATAGTACAAGGTAAAAGGTACAAACAGTAAAAGTAACCTAGGAAAAGCAGTAGTAATCTACATGACGTCTTTTTGCCATAGATTCCTTTGTCATCTTCTCCTTTCACTTCTTGCAGTCACTTTTTCTTGATGCTTTTACCTTGGTGAAAAGGACAGTTGCCGAAAGTAGATTCTTACTACTTTTGAGGACGACCACTTTTGTCTTTTGACCCGGACAGTTGTGCTGGTAGAATATTTCCTTTGTCTGCCACCAAATTTGTGCGTGTTGTCGTGTACGCCTACACCTTGAATACCTTTAAATTGTACCGTTACCGGATAGGTGGGAGTATCCCATAACAGTCATCTTCGTTTTCATCGCCTAAGTCTGGTGTTGGAGCAGACGATGCGAAAGGAAGACTTCTCCTGTTTGGTTTGTGAGCGTACTTCCCCCAGAATGGCTAAGTACTCTTCTTCAGTTTTTGCAGCTGCAAGCTTTGCAGCAGTCACCGACTTCCGAGCCAGAAATTTTGTTTCTGAAGCGCTGGCTTGAATTTGCTTTGAAGAAGATGGCTGCTTTGCTTTGATGCATCTTCGGACTGCCTGTTCAGAGAGCTTCTCGAACGTTTGATATTTGGTCCACCATTTGACCTTGAATCTTCTAACCAAGGTAGGGATGCCGTCAATTTCATGTATCTCCGAAATCCAGGAAAACACCCATTGGCAAAACAATTTTGAGCAAAAATGGAAGATAGGGGTAAAACCCTATCATCTTTTGTGGGTTGGTATGGGGAAGTAAAAAGGTCGAGGGATTTTGAGACCTATTCGGATAGGATTTGAGGTATAAAACCGAAGTCTTTCCACCACCGTATGAACCATATGGGAAGTTTGGGTTGGTTTTGGAAAAATATCAACCATGAATGGGACCTTTTTGAATTTTTGGTGAAAAATGTGTTCCACCAGGCTTGTTGATAATCCCAATAGTTGAAGGAAAGTTTGGTGTTTTTGGCTATTTTGTATGAATCAGGGAGCCATCGAGGTAATGTGAGGCTGCGCACCCAATCCGCAGGAAGGAGAACCCTGTGAATTTTACAGGTTGGGTAGGCAATTTCGTTGTGAGTTTGGGGTATTCTGAAGTGTTTGAATGAAATTGAACCCGTGTACTCAAGGATCGACTTGTAATACTCATGGGGTGCAGTCACGTCCCATGGTTTGAAACACCATCCAGAAAATAAATTTGTCAGAGCAACAAAGGGATCCTGGTTGAAGAATCCATCTTCAAGGTTTGAAATAATTTGAAAATTAGGTTTGATAAAATACTCATCCTTCTTTTGGAAAGCTGGTTTGATTCCAACAATCTCTTCTAGTCTTGAAATCAATTTTCTCAAGACCGGAAGTTTTCCCAAATGTTTTTTCAAAAGGAATTTTTGAAATCTCTTTTGAAGGAGATTGAGGCTTTGAAATTCCTCCTTCAATTTGTAAAATGGGGTTTGTAGAGGACATACCCGAGCGTCCAGGTTGGGATCTCTGGACGTGTTTCGAAGCTTGCTCTAAAGCTTTGAGGACTTCAGGTGACTAGGCGAGAGTTTTGACCCATTTTTGGACATCCTGTTGTGTCCCATTTGGAGGAGATGAAGCTATTGCTTCATCTTCAATAGTTGCTTCATACCACGATTTGATTGGCTTTGCAACCAATATTTCCTGAACTTTCTCCTTTCCTTTCTTTCGAAGGGGTATGATGTTGTGAATATCCTTGGAGGAATTCTCTTGCTAGAAATTCAGGTAAGGAGTTGTCTTCACCTTTTATATATTCGATCTCAAAGTCGAATATAGAGAGGAGGGTCTGCCACCTGGCGAAGATCTGTTTGCTTGCAATATTTTTGACATCCTTCTTAAGGATTTGTTTGGCAGATTTACAGTCGACGTGTAACAGAAATTTTTAGTTAACTGGAATTTGGTTATGGACTGGATAATTGCGAAAATTTCTTTTTTGACTGTTGAGTAATTTTGTTGTGTTTGGGTCCAGTGTCCGAAAGTAAATTGGATCATTGTTTCAGATTTGGGTTGAGCTTGTTTGGTTTGGGCCACATATTGTTCAAGTGTTTGAGCCTGGGACTATTTGAGAATACCACCGTATCTAATTTCGGAGGCATCTGTCTCAACTATTTTGAATAGGTTTGGGTTTCCAAGGGCCAGGGCCAGACACGGAATGGGCTGAACTTGGGTATTGATCTATTTCACGATGTTGGTGTGGGCTTGGGTCCACGGGTTTAGGTTTTTCTTTAACCTGTCGTGCAAGGGTTTGGCTACTTGGTTCAAGTTTGGACAGAAATCTAGAATGTAGTTTAGACTACCTAAAAATCTTTGGAGTTGGTTTTCATCTAAGATTTGGTCTGAAAACCTAGACGCGAATTCTATGGATCTTTCAATGGGGACAATAGTACCCGACTCGATATAATGTCCTAAGAACCTAATTTTGGTCTGGGCTAAAGAGATCATTGGTGTAGAGACAACTAACCCATTATGCTTTGCGACATTCAAGAATGTCCTGAGATGCCTAAAATGCTGATCTATACTGTTTGAGTATACTAATACATCATCTATGTATACTTTGCAGAAATTTGAGTATGGATTAAAAATATCATTCATAATCCTTTGAAATTCAGATGGAGCATTTTTAAACCGAAAGGCATGACATTCCATTCATATTGGCCAAACGGTACCGTGAATGCAGTTTTATATCTGTCTTTTGGATTAATCTGTATTTGCCAAAACCCAGATTTTAAGTCGAACTTTGAAAAGATTAATGCTCACTAAAGTCTTTGCAACAAATCATTTTTGTTTGGGATAGGATACCTAATCCATTTGAGGGCATCATTTAAAGGTTTGTAATTTATTACTAACCTAGGTGTGCCTCTTTCAATTTCAGAGTTTTTATTGACATAAAACGCTGCGCAAGACCAAGGTGAGCTAGATTTTGAAATCAAATGTTTTGATTCTAAGTCTCGGATTTCTTTTTGGCAGTGTTTAATTAATTCAGAATTCATTTGAATGGGTCTAGCTTTTGTTGGTATTATTTCTCGTTGAAGTTATCCTCGTAAGGGAGGTCTACCATATGATTCTTTCTAGACCAAAATGCATTTGGAAGATTTGAATAGATATCCTTTTCAATTTGACTTCTAATTTGATCAATTTTATCCTTAATTAATTTTTTTCCTAATTAACTTTGAATTCTGGATAAATTGACATTTTGTTTTAGCAGATCGAGGTCATTTTGTTTTCCTTTTATCAAAAGATTGATTTGGTTTTTGTAAATTGAATTTGCTTTTAGTAGGTTAAGGTTTCTTGTTCTAGGTATTTCTAAAAAGGAAAGAGTATTTTTTGTTCCTTATGTTTTGAAAGATATCCCCATTAGACCTACTTTGTAAGGTGTTATCAAGTTGATGAATGGGGTACCTAAGATAACGGATTGACTAATGTCAGGAGTTATCAAATAGGTTGATTTTATCTGTAAGTTAATACAAATTAAATCTGCCTCACATTTATGTTTGATTTATAGTCTGGAGCTGTTTGCTGCAGATAATTTTTCATTTGTTTTTGATAAAAATCTTTTGGGAATGATTCCTTCCTTAATACAGTTTAAGTCAGCACCGGTGTCAAATAGTGCGAGTATGTTTATTTGGAAATCATCAGATGATTTGAGGGTTATGCGAATGATATATTTCCTAGATGTTATTTCTTTTAGAACATTAAGGAAATCTTCGGGTATTATTTCATTTTGGATTTGATCATCTTCAGCTATATCAGGTTCACTAGGTTTTGATGATGAGTTTTGCAGTTATTTGGACAAGATCATTTGAATAGTTTGACTATCAGATTCTTGTTTTTGTTGCAACAATTTTAATTCCCTTTTGACTTCTTTGATTTCATGTTGAAGTTCAGAAGTTGTTGGAATTAAATTTTTTTTATTTTTTTTGTCTTTTGAGAATCATTGTCAGGTCATAATTGTTTGTTGGTTTCTTTGGAATGTTTAACTTTATAGGTTTCGGTGGTTCATCAAGTTCAATTGACTCCATTAATTTTTCAAGATATTCTTTTTGTTTTAATGGATCTGGTATAAATTGAACTATGTCTAGAACAATTTTTGCTCTTTTGTTAAAACATTTATTTATTTTCTATATTTTTATCCTCTGGGTTAGAGGAACAGTATGAAGAAGAAGATGAGGTTACTATTTCATCTAATTCTGGATTTTCATTTTGTAACTCTTTCTTCAAATGTTTCTACTAGGAGGTTTTGGATTTTTTTTCCCTAGTTTCTTCATCTAAATCAAGTTCTCTGATTTGTTTGTTCAATCTATAGAATTTTTGTGTATGTCCAATTTTTCCACATTTGTAGCATTTAAAGTTGTTGTATCTATTCCCATTCCCGGGGTTTTTTGAAGAAGAAACTGCAGATTTCTTCCCCTTGGGTTTTGATTTCTATTAATAGGATATTTGTTTATGTTGTTGTGGAGTAGGTACATATTTTTGTTTTGATTTCTTTGAGTAACTAGGTTTGCAGTTTTTAGAGCATTTCTTTATATTTGATGTTCCTAAAATATCGAATTGTGTACAGAAAGATCATATTTCCTGTTTTGTTTTGTTCATTTCCCATTTGAGATGTTTTTGCAATTTTAAATCTTGATAGATCTTTAATCCTTCTTTTTGGGTGAAACTAATTAATTCACTGTAGGTAAAGTTGTTATAAGGAATTTGGTTTCCATGGGCTTCTTTGATTTTATTCCTAACCTTTTCACCTAATAAGGGAGGTAATCCAGCTAGGAATTTTTCATTCCAAAATGGCTGGTTTGAATCTTCCCTAAGCATTACTCTGGTTAAGAAAGTATTTTTTTACCATTGGAAATCACTATGTCTTTTGCATCTTAGGTTTGAAAGAAGTTATGCGTTTTTATCCTTAAGGTGAGATGGGTCACCTACAAAGTGCAGAGATATGGTAAGGATAAGGGATGCAACAGCATCAGACATGGGTTCACCATTTTTAAAGATGATTTCGTCATTTTCATCTAATTTAATGGCATATAGAATTTGGTTTTGTTCTTCTGACGTTAAGTGGAAATCCCACCATCTTTTGAGTTGTCCTGAGAATCCTGCTATAAGTAGTTCTGCTATTGCTCTATCAGAAGTATTGATTTGGGTTTTGTAGGCATTTACAGCCATGGTCATTTGATGTAACAGGTTTAAGATATGGTATTCGGACAGTCCATCTATGTTCCATTCATATAATGATGAGGCTTTGTAGTTGGGTTGTACTAATTTGTTGGGCCTAATTTCTAAGCCGAGGTAAGGTGCCATTTGTCTAGGCATCATGAACCTAGAGGTTGATGAGTTATCTAGGCGGGCTAAAACAGGTTCTTGTTCTTGAGCCTCGTCACATTCTATTTGACTAATTTGTTCAGTTTCATTTATCATATTTATTTGCAGATTTTGTTCAAGAGTGTCTAGGACCTGATTTTTGCTTGATGAACTCGAAGGGACGATGTGATCTAATCTTTCTTTTATTGCCCTAAAAAATTCATCTTTTCCTGATTGGATTGAAGCTTGGCTTGATTTTGATATTTCAAAAGGTTTGAACACTGGTATTTTCTTTTGTTCCATTTTCTGGTTTTCATAAACTATTTGAATTGCCGGTAAAATGGTTTTTTGTATTTGTTTATCCAACTTGGTCAATTGAGTTCCAATTGTGTTTAAGTGGATGTTTGTATAATTGTTTTGAAGAATGTTGTTTTTTGAATTTTCTAACTCATCATCCTTAGGTAATCTAAGCGGTTTTAATTCTCGAGTGGTTTCTCCATAAGTCATTTTAATATTTTGCAGAGGCGGGTGCTCTGTTTCAATAGTTCCCTTTTCTATTTGCCACGTTTTTGTTTTGGTTCGAGTGGTTATGGACTTTATTGATTTGAATGGTGATGGTATTCCATTGTTTGCTAATTCAAATTCCAACCAATCGAAAAACATTATTTTGACTTTGTTTTCTTGCATGAATTTGTAATAATCTTCTTGGATTTCATGTCTTTCTTCCATCAAATTTTTGAAAAACCAATTTCTCTTTTTGGTGTTTTCCTTTGAATAGAAATCCTTTTTGAAGAATTCTTTATCAATTACAAATTCTCTTTCAAGAACATTTAATTAGTTTTCTGTTATATCGGACAGGCTAGGGGAATGCGAAGGCGTTCTAGTTTCATAATTTTGTTGTTCCGATTCTTCTTCTTCCTGTTTTTTGTAGTTTGCCTTAGGAATTCTAGTTTCATAGTTTGCACCTTTAAAAGATTTTCTATGTGTTTCATCTATCGAATTCCTTTTTTGATTTTTTTCTTCCAAGTTAATAACTTTCGGAAGGTTTGAAACTTTTCCTAAGTCTATGGTTGAGGAGGTTCAGGCGCCATATCTCTGTACTTTGTAGGCGACCCATCTCACCTTAAGGATAAAAACGCAAAACTTCTTTCAAACCTTAGATTCAAAGTACTTAGTGATTTCCAATGGTACAAAAATACTTTCTTAACTAGAGTAATGCTTAGGGAAGATTCAAACCAGCCATTTTGAAAAGAAAAATTCCTAGCTGGATTACCTCCCTTATTAGGTGAAAAGGTTAGGAATAAAATCAAAGAAGCTCATGGAAACCAAATTCCTTATAACAAATTTACCTATGGTGAATTAATTAGTTTCACCCAAAAAGAAGGATTAAAGATCTGTCAAGATTTAAAATTGCAAAAACATCTCAAATGGGAAATGAACAAAACAAAACAGGAACTAGGATCTTTCTGTAAACAATTCGACATTTTAGGAACATCAAATATAAAGAAATGCTCTAGAAACATCAAACCTAGTTACTTAAAGAAATCAAAACAAATATGTGTACCTACTCCACAACAACAGAAACAAGTACCCTATTATCATAAATCAAAACCCAAGGGCAAGAAATCTACAGTTTCTTCTTTAAAAAACCCTGGGAATGGGAATAGATACAGCAACTTTAAATGCTACAAATGTGGAAAAATTAGACATACACAAAAATTCTGTAGATTGGACAAACAAATGAGATAACTTAATTTAGATGAAGAAACTAGGGAAAAAATTCAAAACCTCCTAGTAGAAACATCTGAGGAAGAGTTACAAAATGAAAATCCAGAATTAGATGAAATAGTAACCTCATCTTCTTCTTCATATTGTTCCTCTAACCCAGAGGATAAAAATATAGAAAATCAAATAAATATTTTAAAAAAGAACAAAAAATGGTTCTAGACATAGTTTAATTTGTACTAGATCCGTTAAAACAAAAAGAATAACTTGAAAAATTAATGGAGTCAATTGAACCTGATGAACCACCGAAACCTGTAAAGTCAAACATTCCAAAGAAACCAACAAACAATTATGATCTAACAACGATTCTCAAAAGACAACAAAAATCAAAAAATTTAATTCCAACAACTTCTGAACTTCAACATGAAATCAAAGAAGTCAAAAGGGAATTAAAATTGTTGCAACAAAAACAAGAATCTGATAGTCAAACTATTCAAATGATCTTGTCCAAACAATTGCAAAACTCATCATCAAAACCTAGTGAACCTGATATAGCTGAAGATGATCAAATCCAAAATGAAATAATACCCGAAGATTTCCTTAATGTTCTAAAAGAAATAACATCTAGGAAATATATCATTAGCATAACCCTCAAATTATCTGATGATTTCCAAATAAACATACTCGCACTATTTGACACCGGTGCTGACTTAAACTGTATTAAGGAAGGAATCATTCCCAAAAGATTTTTATCAAAAACAAATGAAAAATTATCTACAGCAAACAGCTCCAGACTTAAAATCAAACATAAATGTTAGGCCGATTTAATTTGTAATAACTTACAGATAAAATCAACCTATTTGATAACTCCTGACATTAGTCAATCTGTTATCTTACGTACCCCATTCATCAACTTGATAACACCTTACAAAGTAGGTCCAATGGGGATATCTTTCAAAACAAAAGGAATAAAAAATACTCTTTCCTTTTTAGAAATACCTAGAACAAGAAACCTTAACCTACTAAAAGTAAATTCAATTTACAAAAACCAAATCAATCTTTTGATAAAAGGAAAAAAAATGACCTCGATCAACTAAAACAAAATGTCAATTTATCCAGAATTCAAAATCAATTAGAAAAAAAATTAATTAAGGATAAAATTGATCAAATTAGAAGTCAAATTGAAAAGGAGATATATTCAGATCTTCCAAATGCATTTTGGTCTAGAAAGAATCATATGGTAGACCTCCCTTACGAGGATAACTTCAATGAGAAATAATACCAACAAAAGCTAGACCCATTCAAATGAATTCTGAATTAATTAAACACTGCCAAAAAGAAATCCGAGACTTAGAATCAAAATATTTGATTTCAAAATCTAGCTCACCTTGGTCTTGCGCAGCGTTTTATGTCAATAAAAACTCTGAAATTGAAAGAGGCACACCTAGGTTAGTAATAAATTACAAACCTTTAAATGATGCCCTCAAATGGATTAGGTATCCTATCCCAAACAAAAATGATTTGTTGCAAAGACTTTAGTGAGCATTAATCTTTTCAAAGTTCGACTTAAAATCTGGGTTTTGGCAAATACAGATTAATCCAAAAGACAGATATAAAACTGCATTCACGGTACCGTTTGGCCAATATGAATGGAATGTCATGCCTTTCGGTTTAAAAATGCTCCATCTGAATTTCAAAGGATTATGAATGATATTTTTAATCCATACTCAAATTTCTGCAAAGTATACATAGATGATGTATTAGTATACTCAAACAGTATAGATCAGCATTTTAGGCATCTCAGGACATTCTTGAATGTCGCAAAGCCTAATGGGTTAGTTGTCTCTAGGCCAAATATCTCGTTAGCGCAGACCAAAATTAGGTTCTTAGGACATTATATCGAGTCGGGTACTATTGTGCCCATTGAAAGATCCATAGAATTCGCGTCTAGGTTTCCAGACCAAATCTTAGACGAAAACCAACTCCAAAGATTTTTAGGTAGTCTGAACTACATTCTAGATTTCTATCCAAACTTGAACCAAGTAGCAAAACCCTTGCACGACAGGTTAAAGAAAAATCCAAACCCGTGGACCCAAGCCCACACCAACATCGTGAAACATATCAAAGCCCAAGTCCAGTCCATTCCGTATGTGACCCTTGCAAACCCAAACCTATTCAAAATAGTTGAGATCGATGCCTCCGAAATTGGATACGGTGGTATTCTCAAACAGTCCCAGGCTCAAACACTTGAACAGTATTTGGCCCAAACCAAACAGTCTCAACCCAAATCTGAAACAGTGATCCAATTCACTTCCGGACACTAGACTCAAACACAACAAAATTACTCAACAGTCAAAAAAGAAATTTTTGCAATTGTCCAATCCATAACAAAATTCCAGTTAAACCAAAAATTTATGTTACGCGTCGACTACAAATCTGCCAAACAAATCCTTAAGAAGGATGTCAAAAATATTGCAAGCAAACATATCTTCGCCAGGTGGCAGGCCCTCCTCTCTATATTCGACTTTGAGATCGAATATATAAAAGGTGAAGACAACTCCTTACCTGACTTTCTGACAAGAGAATTCCTCCAAGGATATTCACAACATAATGCCCCCTCGAAAGAAAGGAAAGGAGAAAGTTCAGGAAATATTGGCTGCAAAGCCAATCAAATCGTGGTATGAAGCAACTATTGAAGATGAAGCAACAACTTCATCTCCTCCAAAAGGGACACAACAGGATGTCCAAAAATGGGTCGAAACTCTCGCCTAGTCACCTGAAGTCCTCAAAGCTTTAGAGTAAGCTTTGAAACAAGTCCAGAGATCCCAACCTGGACGCTCAAGTATGTCCTTTACAAACCCCATTTTACAAATTGAAGGAGGATATTCAAAGCCTCAATCTCCTTCAAAAGAGATTTCAAAAATTCCTTCTGAAAAACATTTGGGAAAACTTTCGGTCTTGAGAAAATTGATTTCAAGACTAGAAGAGATTGTTGGAATCAAACTAGCTTTCCAAAAGAAGGCTGAGTATTTTATCAAACCTAATTTTCAAATTATTTCAAACCTCGAAGATGGATTCTTCAACCAGGATCCCTTCATTGCTCTGACAAATTTATTTTCTGGATGGTGTTTCAAACCATGGGACGTGACTGCACCCCATGAGTATTACAAGTCGATCTTTGAGTACACAAGTTCAATTTCATTCAAACACTTCAGACTACCCCAAACCCAGAACGAAATTACCTACTCAACCTGTAAAATTCACAGGGTTCTCCTTCCCGCGGATTGGGAGCACAACCTCGAATTACCTCGATGGCTCCCTGATTCATACAAAACAGCCAAAAACATCAAACTTTCCTTCAACTATTGGGATTATCAACAAGCCTGGTGGAACACATTTTTCACCGAAAATTCAAAAAGGTCCCATTCATGGTTGATATTTTTCCAAAATTTTGACCAAACCAAACTTCTCATATGGTTCATACGGTGGTGGAAAGACATCGATTCTATACCTGAAATCCTACCCGAACAGGTCTCAAAATCCCTCAACCTTTTTACCTCCCTATACCAACCCACAAAAGATGATAGGGTTTTGCCCCCTATCTTCCATTTTTGCTCAAAATTGTTTTGCCCACAGGTGTTTTTGTGGATTTCGGAGATACATGAAATTGACGGCATCCCTACCTTGGTCAGAAGATTCAAGGTCAAATGGTGGACCAAATATCAAACGTTCGAGAAGCTCTCTGAACAGGCTGTCCGAAGATGCATCAAAGCAAAGCAGCCATCTTCTTCAAAGCAAATTCAAGCCAGCCCTTCAGAAACAAAATTTCTGGCTCGGAAGTCGGTGACTGCTGCAAAGCTTGCAGCTGCAAAAACTGAAGAAGAGTACTTAGCCATTCTGGGCGAAGTACTCTCACAAACCAAACAGGAGAAGTCTTCCTTTCGCATCGTCTGCTCCAACACCAGACTTAGGCGATGAAAATGAAGATGACTGTTACGGGATACTCCCACCTATCCGGTAACTGTACAATTTAAAGGTATTCAAGGTGTAGGTGTACACGACAACACACACAAATTTGGTGGCAGACAAAGGAAATATTCTGCCGGCACAAATGTCTGGGTCAAAAGACAAAAGTAGTCGTCCTCAAAAGCAGTAAGAATCTACTTTTGGCAACTGTCCTTTTCACCAAGGTAAAAGCATCAAGAAAAAGTGACTGCAAGAAGTGAAAGGAGAAGATGACAAAGGAATCTACGGCAAAAAGACGTCATGTAGATTACTGCTACTTTTCCTAGGTTACTTTTACTATTTGTACCTTTTACTTGTACTATTCAAACTGTGTACTGTAGATAGTACACTTTTACCGTATACTTTTTACTATTTACTTTTCGGTGGATTCTCGAATCCACTTTTCAAAATTTGTCTTAGTCTGATCCCCTTTCCTATAAAAGGGGTCTTAGGACTTCATTGTCCGGGGTCAGAAAATCTTCAGAACTCCTTCGGGGATGACCACGCTTCTCAAAACCCAAAAATCTTCTGTATCCTATAGATATCAATAAAACTTTTGAGTTTCAATTTATCTATTTCTATCCATTTCTTTATTTACCTATCTGTTCTTTCTAACTATCTTTCTATCCTTCAATATATATATATATATATATATATATATATATATATATATATATATATATATATATATATATATATATATGTCTCAAGCACTTCTTCTTAACCGGCTTCCATCAGCATTAGAGATAAGTAAATTTATATTCTTACTTTATTTCCTTTCCTTTAACCAAATAGCAAATGGGAACTTTTTTCCTTATATTGCTTCAAAGTTTCTTCCTCTTATACACAACATGAAACAAACTTGTCCAATCATAAATGACTTTAAACTAAATAAATTGTGCAAGAAACCAAATTAATGATAAACATATGAGAAAGCCACATGACATGTCAATCTTTAATGCCTTAGTTTCTTTCAAGCATCATGAGACATATTAATGATGTACCCCTTTTATGTCCTTTACCTATAGGCTTCATTGAAATCAAGAGCTACAAAAGAATGCTTGTTTCAACCTTATTATTTTTTGCAAAACAGTTCTCAATTTCGATAAGAAAATATTTAGCATTGGTGATCTTATTAAAGAATCCCTCCCTAAAATCCTATGGAATGCCGCGATTAATAATCATAAAACTCGTGTGATTTGAGTGATCCCACTTCTGAATGTTTATTCTCTCATACCATTAATTCAGTAGGTTTCGCAAGTGTAAATGCATGATCTATATCCATGCGGCCAAAGACAAGTAAAAAATTTTCCTTCCATTCCTTAAAGTTATTATCATTCAAAATGAGAATAGAACTTAACTTAGTAGATATAGTAGTAGCAAATATAACTATGTAGAAAATAACAATAACATAATCTTTTATGCTCGCAAAATTATATATAATGAACAACCAATAGGATTAAATAATGCCAAACCCATCATAGAAAAGTAGTAAAACATTAATAATAAGGCTTACTGGATAATGACCTCATATTTGGATTGACTTATCATCCATATGGCATCTAAATAATTACAACATATTTATCACCATAGATGTATATAAAATCATGTCAAATATTTACCTTCCTTTAGCCTAACTAAATATCCACATGAATAATTATAGACATAAACATCTAATAATTTCAATAAACTAATTTTTTACAAAAGAGATCATTTTGACCACATATTTATGTTAATTAGCCTATCAACGAATATTTGATAGCCATTTATTTAAATAAATAAATTTCTTAATATGGTCTAAAGATTTTAAACCTTAAGACCAATCTCATTTAGATTTAATATCCATAATATTAATAATAATATTAATAGTACATTGAATCTAACTTAATATACTGATAAAAAAAACCAGCACAACCATAACAATTAACCTAAAATACAACAATCAATTAATCTATATAAGGGTCATCACCATAATCACAAATCTTAAATAAAAGTAGGTATGTTATAATATTTAATGACACCCTTAATTTAAATATTATATTTTAATAGCTGAAAGACCAAATTTAATTTGTAATTAAGCTATCATTAATTATTAAAAGTTACTAGAGAAATGATTTATCGGTCCATCCTTTTCCTTTATTTATTTTATTAAAAAAATAAAGTGAAAGAAGACATAACTATCAACCGACTACACAAATTGAAAAACTTAGTCCTGAAGCAAACTCAAAGAGAGGAGGCAGACAAATCGAAACACATATTAGTGGGGATTGAATGATGATAATATACATCCCAATAATAAATAGAATCTACATATAAAAATTAAATATAAAAGTCTCAGAAACACTCAATCTAAATCTGAATAAAAAAAACTAAAATAGATTCATTGACAATTGAATTCAAACATAAATGATCAGATCTGATTAATACCAAATATATAATTAAAAATCTAAATTCTAGGTGAATCATACATGTAAACTCTTATACCAGTTGGTGGAATTTATCCGACAAGATCACATATTGATTCATCACGAATAATAATCAAAATAGATATGCGGAAGCATACATAAATCTGTATGAAAAACAATAATCAAATACCGTCAGATTTGAAACACAATCCGAGTAGATGATATTGTAGTCTTTCGGATCTAGTTCGTATTCATTTTATATCTAGCAGGAGAAGGTAACCGGTTATGATAAAGTGTTCGAGATTCGAAGACTATATATGGTTATATATATGTGTATAACTTGTTCCATCAATAATCTAGAACACTCAATGCATCTATATATATAAATTTATATCTAGTTAGACATATTAAAATAAAGTACTGTAAAGTTAAATTAATTATTTTTATATAAATTTAACTTATATAAAAAATCCATAATTTATATTATTCGTTGACCTTTGGATAATAATCCAATACAACAAACCAACACCAAGATAATAAAGCCAAATGAAAACGACCACATTTAATGTAAAAAAAAAAAAAAACCTTTAAACCATCTCGAAAGAACAAAGATTCTGCTTCGAAATCATCAAAGACATAATCGAGAGAAAATCCATAAAAACACTATTTACTAGGGGGGGAAAGTTAAAAGTGAAACTTTAGCCAACAATTATCAAAATAATCACTTTTAAAATGAAAAGACCTTATACAGACCAAAAGTGCTAAAATACCTGTAACTCTTCCGATCCACGAAAGCCCTATCTTGTCAGTCGTCGCACATGAAGATAAGAATAATAATTTTATTATCTTTTTCTTTTGACCCAAACATGCCACGCATACATGAACCCACGACGATCTGCATGCAATTGGAACTGGATCTAGACATAAAAAGTAACTGTGAATGATAAAGGAAATTCCTAATAAAGGAAAAAAGTAGAAAAAAGGGCCGCCCGGTGATTGACTCACGGTCGGTGGTGACATAAATTTACTCTTGAACATTAATTTTAATATTAGTCTCGGCTAGGGCATTAGAGAAGAATTACGTACCTTCTGACGCGCTGTAAGTAGCTTTTTTTCTCTGCCCTGCAGTCCGTCTGCTACTCGATTCCTCATGAACTACCAGTTCGACGGGTGTGCGTATAAGTTTTTTTGACGGCGTGATCCACTTTTGTTTTAAATTACCTGGCTAGTTATTTATTCGTAAAGGGGTGTGGGTCATTAGGGTTACGGGAGATATTTTTAGAAGATAGTAGTTTGTTAGGGAGATAAGTAGTCTATAAGTATAAATCCGATAGGTCCGTCTAATAAAAATATATAATTAAGTTAACTTATAATTACTAATTAAGGAAAAAGCTTACATACAACTAATTACCTATATATAAAATTAAATAAATAAAAATATATATAAACATGTATCCTTCATATACTATTACTATTATTATTAGACTTTAATGAGAGAGATGCATGGATGTATAATGAATGTAATTATACTTAGAATTTGGAAACTTGGAGCATATTACATAAGCTGATATTAAATAATAAGTCATTACAAATAAAGAAAAAGTAACAATTTAAAATGAAATATAGATAAGGTAACAATGTAATTATATGATTATTATTTTTTCTAAATTTTCATTGTGTGTGACATTTTTAAGCATCTACAAGTTTCAACTTTAGAAATTACGACAAATAATTGATTATGATTAAATGTCGGCTTAAAAAAAAACTCCAACAATACCAAAAACTTGGTCTTGACTTTTGTTTATTGTCATTGCATACAACACAATCAATAAAAATTTTCTTAAATTACATAAGTAATATTCTTGGTAATAATACTTTACAACCATGATTACTTCTATCTAAGATATTCGCTTTCAAAACAATAGTTATAGGTCTTGTGTGTGACATTTGAAATTGTTGTCATTTAAATTTTAGTCTTTTTGTTTTTCTTTTCTTTAAACTTTAGTGCACTACCTACAAGAGAGAGAGAGAGAGAGAGAGAGAGAGAGAGAGAGAGAGAGAGGGGGGATGATTATGATTATAAACTTTTGCTTGACTATGGGTTTCTTCGTCATCATGTCCGCCGAGCATCAGATTGCCACTAATAAGTAAGCGGGCTCCGAAACAACATGATGTGTGGCACTGGGCAGTGAATGGATAGCAAGGCCATCTGCTTTTGTGCTGCACTCCAATTGCACGCCACTCATTTGGTCAAAAATGTTGTGTGTAATTTATGATTAGTAGAAAATAGGATCCCACACTGTAACACAACATACATCTGATTCCCTCAGAGCTCGTACTTTTCACTCAAAATTCTTACCATGGTTTGAACAACACAGTTTTAGAAGTACCAATACTAATTGCTTTTTTGGTTTGGAGTAATAGGAGTAGAAAAATTATCTTTCATAATTTATATATTTTATATAATATTTTTAAAATTAAAAAAAATTGGGATGAATATTCATTTTAAATCTTAATTTGATCTAAAATGAATGTTTTTATTAAAAATACTTTTATTATTATTTAATACTTGATATAAAATATATAGAGGGGAAACTTTTTAAACTTTTTTACTCCATACCAAAGAAGCCCTAAATTATTATATTTGACCATTCATTGGGTAGTGACAATATTCTGGTATTTTCCATTGAATCATTGAATTTATAGCAAAACAAAATATGAATCACATAGCGAAATAAAGTAAAATTATAATAATAGTAGTAGTAATAGTAATAATAATGGACTGTGAGTAGCTAGGCTAAACATACAGAATACGCACGTCAATTATAGAACTTAATATCTCAATGTGCTAAACAAACACTATTATTTTTTTTTCCCCACACCACTTTTTGTGAAGTACTAAACACTGACCAAAAAGAAGAGCAGCATAAAATAAAGTCCGTGTGAACCATTCTGCACCGATCTAGCGTTAGCTGTGAGTATATCCCTCTTGCATATATATCTACATAGTGTATTGTATGATGAAGGATACTGTTATAGAGCAAGTACCTGCGCTACGAGTCATCAGATATTTATTTTTTTGAAATTACGAAAGAAGCGACAGGGCCTCTAGAATTCAAGGTAGCAATGAATGATGCTTCTTAATATACTACTACTACTCTAATACAACAAGTAAAAATAAAATAAATAAATAAATAAAAAACCAACTTGCATAAATAGCAGTAGTTAAGTTAAGCAGATGGATAGAGACCAACAGAGAACTACCTTGAGACAATTCCAGTGCTTGTGTTTCTTTCTTGCTACTGTCATAAATGCAGTATATCCCTCCACCACAAATATATGAAATGCATGTATGTGAAGATAAGTAGATAACTATCCCAAGACATGTTGTTCAATACAAAACAAAGATATAAACGACAAAGGATGAGCAGAAAGATGTTCGAGGTAAGAGCTTATGCAGAAATACATACAAAATCCCTGGCAATACATTTTGTACGTGTATGGACCTTCAATTCAGTTGATGTCTTGATACATAATGCTCGCCTCTTTTCTGAGCAGTAAAACAACAAATTAGTATACCAGGTAGATTGAAAATATGTATGTATATATGAAGCATAGAGTAGAGACATTGGGCGAATTTAACCAAACCAAAGCAGATTGACCAAAAATCGAACCAATTAATGAAAAATATAGTGGAGCTAGTACTAAAAGAGTACTCGCTTCTTTCGTGAAATCATATATATGACTCCAAACCAATGAATTATAGCCTTCTACCTATCAAACTTAGCAAAGAAATACCAAACAAAACAAAAAAACAATAAAGAGAGGTTGAAGAGAGAAGTAGATAAGATGAGGAGGAATGAACTCTGCTTAGTCATTTTCTAACTTTTAATTTCGAGCTCTCTACTCTTCTACAAATGCACAATCTTCGTTGGGTTATTGCTAAAGAAAAGCCACGCCGCTAATTCTTTCCGGCCCGGTTGTTGTTCGAGCCGCTTCGATTGCCGACGCACACTCCAACTATCGTCGCTCCGATTGCTCGCGCTGGTGATCTGAGGGTGATTTCACCGGTGAACGCTGATTTTCGGCTCTAACTATTTCAGTCGGTGGCGTTTGTCGTTCCTCTTTCTACTCATCGTCGTTGTTTATCAAACATGCGTAAGAGGCATGTAGCTCTTTCTTTTTTCTTTTATTGTTTTCTTCAATTCCCTAGAATGAGAGTGACGTTTTTAGGAGGGGAAAATTTTCATTTATATATATAACTAGATTAGATTATTATTATTATGATACGGTCTTACAATATCAAATATACTTAAGTTGGAAATCACTAAAGAAGATCGGATGTAATGGATTTAATAAACAAAAAAAAACTATGTACTAAGAGAAAAATAAATATTTATAGTTTATTTGAATTAGGTGAGAAAAAACAATACAAATTAACCAAGACAAATCTAGGTGAATATTTTATAATATTCTTTGGATGATATTAGCATGCGTGAATGGAGTAAAATGTCTTAAAAATTTTATTTCGATTGAGGTAAATATATAAAATTTATTTATATTTATACTTTCATCTCCGTTATCTTCGAAATTAGAGGTTAACAAAAATAAGGTTAATCGAGATAAACTATAGTGAAACTTGAACCCCGATTCACCTGGTTGAGGATTATAAAATCCGTTCCCAAAAAAGGATGAATCAATTGATCCACCTTCGTTAACTTTCAATTACCACAAATCAAATGGACTATTAAAGTCTGAGTCAAAATCAATGTCAATATCAATGGTTACCGTCAAGGTTTGACTTTTACTATTTATATATTTTAAATTTTATCATTTTCAGACTAATTTGATCATTTTAAATCTATTCATGATTATTCCATCATTAAGCCTAATTTAATTGGTTAATCTTTAATTTATCATCATAAGCATGCTTAATTCCTAACTAACCCTATGTATGATTATTAATGAATAATTAGTAAAGAAATTTTTGAATATTCACAAAGAATATTCAGAACATTCAAACTAAAATTTTTAACTCAGCCAAACTTTCATCAATGATAACTTAATTTATATCAATCCAAATGACAATATTATATCTATCAATTTTTTTCTAAAAATAAAAATAAACATCATGAAATCATTAGATTAACCAAAACCCAACTATAACTTAAATAAATAAATAACTAAATCAGAGCCAAACCAGGTGTTTAAACAAAACAACACGAAAGTTGATAAATTTGTGCATTCATAGAAAAATGATCACAACATTTTACATACTAAACGGAAACACAAACTAAAAGTTGCATCGAAAAGAAGAAATCTTAAATTTTAATTTGGCATATTAAACATGCACAAATGCAAACCATATACATCTAGCTATAGCACAAAACACATGGTAAAATCTTAAAATCTAAACTATCATGATAATATATTTCTAATGAGTTTAAGAGGTTTGTCAAAGGCCTAAACATCAAAGAAAATGAAAGATCAAGAATCAAAGATAACCCCATTAATCAACTTCTTGAAACCTAAAAGAACGGGAGAAAATATTAGACAAAGTAATGCTTAAAAACCAAATCAAAGGAATAGATGATGATCATTATCTAGAATTGTGGAAGGAAGCTCAAGCTTAATCAATGGTGGGAAGGGTCATGGAGGCCACGATATGGAGATGGAGAGAAGAAGGAGATGGTGTGCCAAGAGAGGGATCCCAAGCTAACTCACGCAAGAGAATGAATAGAGGAGAAAGAAAATGATAGGATAAAACTAACTAAGTTTTATTGATGAAGAAATGTTAAGATAATTTTACAAAATTACCAAGGGACTAAGGAGGGGAGGTGGCGCCAATTGCTAGGCCACAAAAGGGGCGGCTTAGTTCAAGTATTGTCATGTTTGGATAACTTGGTGTACCATCACAATATTTACCACTAAAAAATTTCATTTTTGAGAAATTATTAATAATAAAATATTAGGTGTTACGCCGCATCTAACATAATGATATACTCTCTATACATCATATGTGTCAAGTAGAAGGATAAAAAAGGACGGGTACCTAGAGAACAGGTGTGCCATACACTTGATCCCACAATGTTGTGAGATTATATAATAGAGAAAATAGATATAATAGAAAATAGTGGACTAAAATTCTAGAGAAAGAGAGAGAGAGAGAGAGAGAGAGAGAGAGAGAATTTTACACTTGAACCAACCAATAACCACTTACCACAAGTAATTTGTAATCACATCAAAGACATTAATCAACAATTACCTACAAAATGAAGCGGTATCTTGAAATGCCCCGAAAATTTCTAATTTTAAATATTATATTTAAATGAGGTTTTATTATAAAAAGTAATTAAATAAATTATTTTATTAAAATAAAATAAAATTAATTAGGGCAAATCAAGAATAAATTTATAAGTATTTTAATTAGGAGGAATTTAGGTATTTTGACTAATTAAAGATTTTAATTTAGGAATTTATTTAAATAAATTATTTTATTTAAAATAAGAATGAGAAAATAGTTTTAATTTAATAATAATTTTACAAATAATTTAATTGGAGGAATTTAGGGTGTTTTGATAATTAAAATGGAATTTATGGAAAATATTTTAAATATCCTAATTTAGCCTAAAAAGGGATTTAAATATTATTTTATTTAAATATTATTATTTTTAAATATCCTAAATTTTCAGATTAATTTAATTAGCCCTAATCTAACTATTTTTCTCCTTTCCTTTTTCCCTTTTTCTTTTTCTTTCTTCCTTTTTCCTTTCCTTTTTCTTTCTTTTTCTTCTTTTTCTTTTTCCTCTTCTTTTTCCCCGAACTGGGCCACCTGCGGCCCAGCCTTCTTTTTCTTCTTCCTCTTCGGCCCAGCCCGCGCGGCCTCCTTCCTTTGACTCCGCAGCGCCGCGTTTTGCATCCTTTTCCGCCTGAAGCTCGTCGTTTCATTTAACGCCTCATCCTGCATCGTCGAACCGCCCGGTTCTCCCTTTTTTCTTTTCTTTTTCCCGGTCGACCGATCCGCCTCCCTTCCTTCTTCCTTCTTCCTCCCCTCTCCTCCGTCAACGATGGTGCAGTCCCGGCATCGTCAATGGCATCTCCGGCTACGGTGAATAATACCGGCCGTTTCTTGCCTCATTGTCTTCCTCTTAACTCCAGGAATAAATTTTTATAATAATTGGACGTTAAATCTCGCCCGTTTCCTCTCCCCAACATCGCGAACCTTCGAACCAACCCAAACGATACCCGACCGTTTTTTGCAGCCGACTGCCCAAATTCTTGCACCCCATAACTTCCTGCCGACCCCCAAAACCTTATTATCCCATCTACCATCTATAAAAAGCCTGATTGTAGGAGTTGTGGAAGATTTTTCTTCCCCGAAAACCCTAAGCCCGAGCTGCCGCCACCGCAACTTAAGAAGCCTCTTCCGCCGCCGTTAGCCAACTTCAACGCCACCGCCGCATGCTAAATTCTTCCCTGAAACGCCCTCTAGTTAACCAAACTATTTTCAACCTTCGATTCTTCTTGTACGAGCCTCAATAACCATGCAAAGTTGGATGCTCGTTTCGCCGGAATTTTGACCCCGAAATCTTAAACCACCTTCCGCCGCCGTGCGCCGCCACCTTTGGCTGCACCACCACCATCATTTTGTCCCTCTTCTCCTGGGAAACCATAAACACCTCTTTTATCACCTCAATTCTCCCTATCTTTTTCCCAACATCCATCTTTCCCT
This sequence comes from Tamarix austromongolica, assembly GCA_039764185.1. Taxonomy (NCBI): domain Eukaryota; kingdom Viridiplantae; phylum Streptophyta; class Magnoliopsida; order Caryophyllales; family Tamaricaceae; genus Tamarix; species Tamarix austromongolica. The sequence continues at coordinate 54,406,787 of CM077815.1, forward strand.
CGTTTCTTCTATTTTTCTGGCCACCGCCGCAGCCGCCGTGCACCACCGCCGGTTCCGCCTATCCCCACCAGCCTAGGGTTGAACCCTAGACCCTCTCAACCATTTTCCATATTATTATAAGCCTTGATTTAAATTATTTCAATTATTTACATATAAATACCATTATTATTATTCTTAATATTTATGTTCTTAATATGTTTTATTATTATTTGATATAAAATTTATGCTGAATTGTACTTGCAGGGTAGATAGTGGTAATAAAATAATTTTATTGTTAGTTTCAAATTTTAAGTTATTAATTGAATTATTATAGGATTATTATCATTCTTATTATTATTATTATTATTATTATTATTATTATTATTAGAATAATAATTATTAACATTTTATTATTTATTCTGGAAAATCTTAGGCCCTAATTTTGTATTAACATTCGCACTTATGTATTTTAGTATTATTATTTCTATTGTTCTTATAACCATTAATAATATTATTATCATTATCTTTATTATTTCAATATTATTATATATGTTATTAATTTTATTATTAATATTAAATAAGTGGTAAGTCATTAGTTATAAGTAGGGTCGAAACCCCACTTTAAATTTTAAAGCTTACTATTATTATTATTATTATTATTATTATTGCTATTATTATTTATATTCTCATTGATATTAATTTTATTATTTTTTTATATTATTATATTAGTATCATTATTATTATTAGGGTAAAGTCTTTAACCCTATATTACCAAGGTTTATAATATCTCTATTATTTTTATGTCTTTAGTAAAGTTAGAATTTTGTTAAAGTTATTTTATTAATATGTTATTATTTGGTCAAAGCCCTAAGGAGGCGTAGGAACGTGCTCCAAGACCGGTGTCGTGTCAGGTAAGGGTTTACTAAGGCCATTGTGTGCTTCTATGCATGATGTGCTTCATATGCTATGCAGTCTATGTTTATGATTATTAATTATGTCATATATGATATGACGTGGAGTTGAAGTATGTTTTGTATGGCATGTGTATTATTTATGTATGATAATATGTGTTGTGACCCTGTAAGACATGCATGTGAGGATGTTGATATGATTTGTGCGGGGGAAAAGGATGAAAAATGAGGATGGAGAAAGAAGTTGTTTAAGGGATGTGAGTTGACCTAAGTATTCCATTGATTCATGAGTAGAGGAATAAAATGGAGAATTTTAGGGTTTCGTATATGAGAATCTGATTTACGATTTTTGAGGTTTCGTATGGAGAATATAATTTATGGTTTTATATGGTGAAGTTTAATTTATGGTTTTGTATGATTTCGTGGGAAAGAATATAATTTATGACGTTATATGGGAGAATTGAATTTATGGTTTGTTTGGGAGAATCTAATTTATGATGTTATCTGGGAGAATGTAATTTATGATATTATATGGGAGAACCTAATTTATGATTTGATTGGGAGAATCTAATTTATGACTTGTTTGGGGAAATCCAATTAATCCAAATTATGGTTTTGCTTGGAAGATTCTAAATTATGATTTTATGTGGGAGAATCTAACTTATAGTCTTGTATGGGGGAAACTAAATTGTGGTTATGAAAGGGGAGAATCTAATCAATTGTATTATGTGGACAAATCTTGGGTTTTGCTATGGATTGAATTTAGGGTTTTATATGGCAGAATCGTGGGTTGAATGGTGGTACTAATGGTTGCATGGTGGTATTAGGATTGGTATGATGTTACTAAGGTTTATATAGTGGTATTTATGGTTATATTGTGGTATTAGGGTTTGTATGATGTTACTGAGGTTTGTATGGTGGTAATTATAGTTGTTTGGTGGTATTAGGGTTTACATGTTGGCATTGATGGTTGGATGACGGTATTAGGTTTTGCATGGTTGAAATTAGGGTTTTTGTGTTATCATGTGCATGTGGTAATTAAAGTGTAATTATGATGGTGGAATTTTATGATTCGTGCATACCCATGGTGGAAGCTTTGAATAAGATACTTAAGACACTAATTATTTAAAGTGGAAGAGCGTTGAGACGGGACCAACCGATCCACCGGTTCAGAATAGTGGTTAGGGTTTTTACCCTATGTGTGACCGATCCACCGGTTATAATAGTGTTTAGAGCAGGATACTCTATGCGTAAACCGATCCACCGATTATAATAGTGGGGGTTCCCGAACTCAACAACCGCAAACCAGAGTTTTGCTAAAATGCCTAAAAGATACTAATTACTTACAGTGGAACACCATGCGTGCCGGAGCCAACCGATCCACCGGTTAGGAATAGTGGTTAGGACGCGTAGTCCTATGTGTATCCGATCCACCGGCTATAATAGTGGTTAGGGTATGATACCCTATGTGCCTCCGATCCACCGGCTATAATAGTGGAGGCTTCCGTTTTCGCATGGATTTGATAAAAAGACATGATGTGTATCGAATTCCGATAAAAGATTAATTAAGTAATTAATCTGGACTATGATTGGGCCTTTATGTATGTACCCGAATGATTGGTCGATATTATGACATGATGATGGTCTTTATGTCCTTTTATTATTATGCATGATTTTATGTGCTTATGTATTGGCCTTAGTGCTCGGTTACCTTACTCAGTACGTAGCGTACTAATCACCCTTTTCATGGGTGCTGCTCATTCCCACGAGTAGCATGCCCTTCTGACTTGCGCAGGTGGGCGAGATATCAGTTGGGGCTGAGTGTCGAGCATGATTTGGCTTAAAGTTCGAGAGTGTCGTGGCCGTAATTTTTTTCATGTGATTTCATTTCATTATGATACTTCTTCTTATTCGCGTTTACTCTTTTTAATTTATTACCTTGTGTTAAGTGTTTCGACTTAACCATTTATAAATTGTAAGATTATTCCCTTCGAGGAATTTTGATTTCGCACTCTGATTCCTATTCTATTATGGTTCATAAACGTTTATGCATACTCTGATTTTAATGTATGATCTTTTGAGTTCTTTTATGAACCGCTGGTTTGAGTTAATGTAAATCTTTTCTTAGCCTTAGCACTTGGTACTGGAACGGTCGGAGAGAACTGGTCTGGTACTAAGTGTGGCGGTAACATTCCCAGAATTCACAGGTTTTAAGTATTTCTATTTTAATTGCTTCCACTTTTCAAAAAAAAAATTAGTGAATTTTGGGGTGTTACATATCTACTCATAGGAAGCAGTAGCACCGATGAAACAAATGGTCAATACTTATGTATTGAGTAAGTTAACAAAGCACATAAAAAGAAAAGGACATGCATAGAACATAGGGTGCAAGAAGACATATACTACACATGCATTTTACTCATGATATGAGATGACCTAAGGATTTAACTATATTAAAGTCCACACTCAGGTGATCATACATTTCTAGTTGCTTAATCACTTAAGTTTAGGGACCCCACTATTCCATAACTGATAGATTGGCAACACGACCATAATGAACCATCCAGAGCCTAATACACTGGAAAATCACAAATCTAGAGTTCTAATCCCTAAGTATGCATACCCCCTCTAACCTGGTGAATAGATAATATAAAATAAATCAAAGTCCACTCTAGTTATCTCAACAACCAAGAAAAGTATCATAATCCATGGATTGATAACACAAGCATAACGAACCCTTTTATGGAAGAACGCACCTAAAAACCCACAAGTATAGACTCTTATTCCTTAAATATGCATACCCCTTATAAACTAGTAGAACAGACAATATAGAGTAGATTTAAGTCCACTTTATTTATCGTAACAACCAAAAAGAAAATCAAATGAGGCATCTCAACCCTAACTCCCATGATCTTCCACTTTGATTATTAATGTCTTATTACTTCCTTATTCGATATTTGACACACAACAATGCATCATTAGGGTTTCTCCCTACAGTCCATCATTTTATAATAATTGTCTTAACACGAGGATGAATGTTTATTACTTATTACATGTAATATCATTTACCTATGAATTCATTCTAACAGTTATTATATATTATAACACTTAGAAGTATTCCATGGTCAATTAATTTCCTAGCTTATAGCCACTAGATATCATGATGATACATATAGAAAAATAATACACACAACAAGAAACATAACCAAGGTATTAAAAAAAACATAATGTCACATAAAACCCTAATTCGCCCATGGGTCATAACTTCACCCTCACGTCTAACGTATTTACCAAAATTATCACAAATTCTAAAATAAGATGAAACTAAAAACATTAAAAAATCAAGGCAAAAATTTTACATTTCATTTATACAATAGCGATGCTACCTCTTATAATGCCCCATAAAACCCTAATTCACCTATGTGTCATAACTCCACTCTCATGTCGGACTAATTTACTAAATTTAACACAACTTACTAATATAATAGTAATATTAACATATCAAAAAATTAAGGCTAAAATCTCACCTTTTATACAGACAATACCGATGTTACCTCTTAATTACTATTCCCAATATTAAGTTATTTATCTTACTATTATATATAGGTGATCCATAATTGATTCAAAATTTTTATAAAGCATACTTATAATATTTATACCCCAAAAATATTCATAAAATCCAACTTTTCAAGATTTAACCCATAATAACCAAAATTCATATGCACCTAAGAATCTCCAAACTTCTTATTATTATAACTTAACATAAACACACCCAAATCTAACCATGTTATATATCAAAATGTATATAAAATATCAAGGATTATAGTGGTATATTTATTTTCCACAAAATATTACAAAATAACAATTTATCCCTAGGCTTAAAATTCACGAATTATCCATAAAATTCTACAAGTCTCCATAATTCACCAAAATTATACACAATCACTCACGCATTAATAGCAACTCAAATATATAATTATCCTTAACTAAAAACATTAAAACCATCACAAATGCCCTAGCTTTTAAAATCCCTAAGGCATTAGCACATCCAAACCTTCTAATTTTCAACCCATATTACCCATTATAATACTTAACATAATTATCTATACTCATCTATGAACTTATAAAATAAATAAAAAATATACCATCATGCTTATGATTTTCTAGCAAATCCTAGCAAGATATAAAAGTTTAGAATTTACATAGAAAACATAATAACAACTAAGAGCATGATATCAAGGTAGAATGCAATAGCACCATATAAACAACCTTAATCATAATTTTTAGGAATAATATGTTAAAATGAATTAAAATAAATTAACAAACCAATAAACTAAATCTAAAGAAGTGCATCATTATAAAAATGTCCTCTAGTCTCTAAGCACAAAATTCTCCTAATAATCTCCTTGTACTAATTGATCACGAGAGAGAGAGAGAGAGAGAGACAGAGAGAGTGAGAGAGAGAGGAAGGTGTGAAAACGAGCAAAGAAATCATCCATGGAAGGGGTAGAAAATATGTTTTAAGTGCATGTTGAAATAAAACATGTAAGGTTAGGGTTGTTTTCTGTCAACTACACACCTCCTCCCCTACCAAAATCTAACTTGAATAATATGAGAGAAGTGGGTCTTGCTTACAAGCTCACAAAAATAATAAAATAAAAGAGAAATATTGTAACAGAGTTTATGGATTTTGATGAGATTGGATTATAGGAAGATTCTTGGTTGATTCTTAGCATTCGAAAGTTGAGATATGCTTGTCTAACATGTGAGAGTTAAATTATAACTAGAAGAGAGGTAGGATATAAATTTTACAATTTTTAGGATAAGTACAGAGGTTAAAAGGTTATAAAATAGGACTTTATTAGGGAAAAAATAAATGAATGCCAAAAATTATAAAAGTTTATAGAAAGGTGTGAAATAATTTTAGAAACCCAAATATATAAAAATATTAGGTATCAAAGTTTTTTAAAGCTCAACGGATGGTAAACGAGCAAAAAGAACAAAGTCAAATAATATATGGAAAAGTAATTTTCAGCAAACAAGCAAAACCATCAACAAAGAGTCCAAAAGGGCATGGATCAGTGTGGAATAACTTTATAAATTTAAATATATAAATATATTTAACTTAAAAATTCATTCAAAATGGATTAAAATGGATAAATCAAGGAAAATTGTTTGTCACAAAAAATGAAATTTTCTACAACTTTGTAATTCAAAAGGAATGGACAAACTTAAAAAAAATTATCGAGACACTCGTATATGTTTAGAATATATTTAGAAAATAAATTGGATGAGCCAAAATGGGTGATTATGGTAAAATGATGGATAAAAAATATATATATATATAAATTTTCATTTTGTATAAACAACTAAAATCTTTCAATAAAAATAAATAATTAGTGGAATACTCGAAAAGGATGTGAAAAGTATCAAAATGAAAGAATAAGCTTGAAAATATTTTTATGAATGGTTTATATGTTTATAATGAGTTAAAATGAGTGGAATAATACAATTTAAGAAATTGCATAAAATCCAGATTTTCCATATATGAATGAAATAAATGGTGGAAAGTTCAAATTTAATATAAATATCTTAAAAAACCATGCTATAAAATTTTTAAGTGGATTATGAGGCTAATTACATAGTAATTAGAGTTATAAAATTTTGTAATCTTAAACTTGGATTGATTATGGTAAATATTGAATAAGATTCAATAACAAAAACTTAGGTTTTGGTAACAAATTATGCTTGTAAATCATGAACATATCTAAAAATAATAAAAACAAAGATATCTTTAATAATTTTTTCAACTCAAAACATCAAAATATCACGATGCTTGAAGTTTTATAAATTTTAAATGATTAAAAATGTCATTTTGACACATGAAACACAATAACCACTAACTTTAATGAGAATGGAATTTTTCATTGAAACCTCTATTTATCATTTTTGAAAATGGTTAAGAGAATTAGAAAAATCCTATGAATTTAAATATTATCAATTTATAATGATCTAGGATAATTTAGATGGTTAAAAATGGCATAAAATTTCTTAAAGAGTAATGTTGTGAGTAAAGATACAAATAATAGAAAAAAAAAATTTAAATATAAATTTTTTTTAATATTTTTAAGTCCTTCAAAAGATGGAATGAATATTAAAGAATATTATATTCCATTATTTATAATATTAAATATATTATTAAAAAGTAGGGTATTACAATGATGTGGGTGTCTAAGTTGACCATATTTGATATATAATACTAACTTAAACCGACTATTAGAGGTCAATATTTTGTTGACTTTATCACAAGTTGCTCTTTTCAAAATGAGTCATCTTACTTGCTCACCATAAGAGAGTAAGGGGAATGGATAATGTATGTAGATTGAGCTTTCAATAGCCTAAGGTCAGGAGTACAGGTCACTCTGATAAATCCCAAATAGCATAATAGTTGAATATGCTCTCTTATTTAGGTTTCTGAATACTAGAAATGAAGTTGAGTATGAAACAACACTCGTTGGCCTCAAATATGCTTAAGATTTGAAAGTATATAAATTGAAACTTTACAACGATGCAATACTAATGGTCGGTCAATATAATGAACAATATGTAATAAGGGAGTAAAATGTGTTGAAATACTTGGTTAAGTTGATAGAAGTTCCTTAATTCTATTAAAATAACACAAGTACTTCAATCAACCAACCCTAATAGCCCACACCCTTACAAGGTTGGCCTCAACTAGTACATCATAAATGCCTTGTTTGGTGAAGGTGGAATTCATGAAAAAATGATCAACTAAGGCACCAAAACATACAACCAAGCTAATGGGAATAAAGGAATTGCAATCAAAAGATGCCTAGATTAAAGAGCTAATGGACTACCTCAAACATTAGACTCTATTAACTAACAAAAACAAAGCTTTCCAATATATTAAAATAACACTAAAGTATTCTGTGTCCAAGATATAACTATATCGATGGTCCCAAACCACCAAAATAGTAAATTGCATACCCTAAGCCTTAAAAAGGAAAGTTCTTCATGAAATACATTATTGGTTTTATGGCTTACAGTGGGAAAATCAACCCTTTTCGATAAAAGTGTATGAAAAGGATACTATTAGAGGATCATGTGCCGAAATGTGGGTGAATAATCCATCAACGTCAAGGTTGCCCAAAATCCACTCTAGTTTAGAAAATTATAGGCATTATATCTCCAACCCATTGCCATCACTTAGCCATTTAACATGTGAGGGGCAGATGTTTTCAACCTCCTTATCCCTACTGTGATAATATGATAAAATAATTATTTCACAAAGATGACATAAATTATTTTATTTCACAATAGCTCAACTCATTTTATTTCATGATAATCCACTTATGATAAATGGTGACCTAATTCGACTAGAAAAAAAGAAGTTTGCTATTGTGGCAACCATATGAAGTGAATAGAAATCAAACCCTTAGTAAAAATTAATGAGAAAAAACACAATTAAATTTTTTTAGGAGAAAAATCTATGCGGGTTTAGGGGCTCCTCAAGTGAATATAATGGATAATGGTTGGCAGTTTGATAATATTGAGTACAAACAGTTATATGGAAACTAAGAAATCAAATGTTGATTCACTTTAGTGGCTCATCACTCAGTAAGAAAGGTTTTGTATTTCAAATCAAATTATGTAGTCATGATTTTGGCCAAAATCTCACCATTGCTTATATAGTGTAACAGATAATCTTAAAAAGATAACAAAGAAATGTTGAGATCATCAAGGCATCAGTTAAAGGGAATCGAGTGAGGATGGGTATAAAAATTTCCTATGATCCTTTAGGCAAGTAGGATTACCTGTAACACCCCAAAATTTATAACTATTTTTTTTTGTTTAAACAAAAGTATAAAATAACATAGTTGAGTGCAACTGTCGTACTTGAAAAAAGTTTAGATTATAGTGTCATCCTTACATCAAATACAAGGCAAAACAACTAAACACTTAAAACATGGTAAAACAAAGAATGAGATATATTTTGTAAATTTAAACAAGTGTTTGGGGGACTAATAGAAGAAAAAAATGAAAAAATATAGAAAAGATATACTTTAGGAGCTAAGAGACCCAAGAGGTATCCAGCTAAAATGTCAACCCGATAACCCGACTCTAAAGCCTAAGTCCCAAAGATAAACATAAATACTCTTCCCCAAATAAAGCATCATGATGCAGGAAAATCTATAGAAAACTATCAATCTTATTCTTCAAATGATGAAGAATAAAAATAATTAGAATACTTGGAGATGGAACCCCTTATGCTTGAAAAATCTTATGCTTCTAATGTTTTGTCAAGTAATTTTTTTAGGTATTGTACATGTTTACAAGAAGTTTGTGTTGATTGATGATCTTTGATTTACAAGGAAATGACAATGGATTACAATGAATAACAAGTTCAAGGAAGAACAAGGCTACAAGACTAAAAATTTGAATTACATATGATTACATCTATGTATTACATTATTAAGTTTTGTAGCTTTGTTATTTTTTTTTGTATACTTTGTAATACTTGTAAATTGTCATTGTAACTTTTAAAATGTGTAGTGTACCATGCATAAAGGTTTATTTCATTAATAAGGGAAGATTATTGGGCTTATTAATCAAAGTTCCTGCATGGTTGCATGCATATATAAGCTCCTTATACACATTGATTCAATATATGACACATGAAATACAAGTTCATTCATGAATTGAGAGAGAGCTACATGAGAGAGTGAGTTATTCTTCTTCTCTTATCCTTCTTCAATTGAGATTTTTTGAGAGATTAGAGAGTATTATATTAATAAATAGAATATTTCTCTTTAGAAGGCTTAAGATTTTAGGATTAGATCTTGCGACCTTCTAAAGGATTAGTCGACATTCTTATGAACTTTTACATTTTTGAGACCTTGGTGACTTTGCAAACATTCAAGGCCTATAGAAACGTTTCTAGACATGTAGAATATTATTTGGTGATGGTATTTCACATCAAAAGTGCTATCAAAGCCAGGTTTATAGGTTTCAAAACTCAAGAGAAAAGTTTATTTTATAAATAGGCATCAACCTATGCTAACTTGGGAGTTTTTGTAAGATTCTTGATCTTCTTGCTTGAGTTCTTCGAATCTTGATGCAATTTTTTTTATTTCTTTGAAGGTTCTTTGTGTTTTGAACTTCCTTTCATAAATCAAGACAATCTTGTATGATTCTTTTTAAGTTCTTAGATGTTCTTACATAAAGGATTTGAATGGTGTTTTGAACAATTCTATGAGTGTGGTATATATAGAATTGTGTATGTTATATGTGGTTTTTAAAAACGTTTTGAGTTATTATTTTTCATGAAAATTTGCATGATTTATGTGCTTTTTTTGTTGTATAATCATGTTGGTGATTATGAGTAGATATTAGGTATAAATAAACATGTATGATTTTAGAGAATACTTGGTCATCATAGGGTGGCCAACTATGTGTGCATGCGTTTGGTGAAATTTCCTCATGTGTTGTATTGATTTAGTGTTTGAATATTGAAGGCCTATTTTTGTAGGGATAGTGAATATTGATATAGTTCTTATCCTGTGTGATCTTATGCTAAATAGGCTCGACACTAGCATGCTATTTTTGAGAAGTTTCAACCTAAGGTTTTGAAATTTACTAAATTCTATATCAAAAACTTAGTAAGATAAGTGTTTTGTGAGGTTGTTTTTTCTATATGATTTCTATATTTCTTTCTTATTTTGTATTGGACTCATTGAACTAAAAATTTTGTGTATAACAATCAAACAAGACTTATAATGTAGAGGTGAGTGTTTCAAGTATAATCAATATAAACAAAACCTTGTGGAAATCTAAGTGTATAGAATTGTAATAGTTGAATCATGGAGGGGGAACAAAATTTCCAAGAAATGCTTGAAGCTAATCAAAAAGTTTCAACTAAGACAAATACCTTTAATACAAACTCAACTAAAAAAGGTAGAGTCTAGGTTTGCTGAACAAGATTCGGTTCAAAATGCCCAAGAACATAGAGAATTCTATGGAGATCGATTAGGAAGTGCTATAAGATCAAATAATCCAGTTAAAGGAGGATAATTGAATTAAATAATAGACCATGACAAAGAGCCTATAGTGAGTGGAAGTAATATAAAGCTCCGTGACCATCAACCAAAGTATCATAAAATAGAAGATAAAGGCATTAAGCTTGATCTTCCTGACTTTGATGGTAAGATGAAAAAAAGTGTGAAATAGAAACTCTTAAGTTTGAGAAGTTTTCTAGAATATGGTATGATAATCTAAAGAAGACTAGGGAATGAGAGGGTAAATCAAAAATAAAGTATTGGGAGAAATTTAAGAAACATCTAAGGAAGAAATTTATCCCTTAAGAGTATGAACAATATAACTATATCAAATTAACTACTCTTAGGTAGGGACTAATAAGTGTCGAAGAATATATTAGGGAATTCGAAAGGTTGGCACTAGTATGTGATATCCATGAAAGGAAGGAACAAACTTGTGCTATATTCTTAGGAGGCCTTAACATGATGATTTGAGACAAGGTGGAAACTTTTCTTTATGAATATTTAGATGACATGATTAAACTTTCCCTAAGATTTGAAAAATAAATTAAATCCACTAAGCCTTATAATAAACAAAGTACTCCATCCACAATGTACTACTCAAGTTACCAAACAATAAAATTTGGAGCGAGTACATCAACTTCTACCAATCTTGAGAAAAAAAGGAATTACTAGAGAGGAAAAGGGTAAAAATAAAGTGGATTAAGTCTCTACTAGGAAATGTTTCAAATGCCCAGGGTTTGGACACTTCGCTCGCAAATTTCCTAATCAAAGGATATTATCTAAACAAGATATTGAATCCATGGAGACATATGAGGAAAATCCTGGGTTTGAGCCTTTTAAGGAAATATCTAGTGAGTTTAAGGAAGAAGAGAGTGCTCGTTATGTCTTAGAGAGAGTACTTCAAGCACAAGCTACTAAGAAACGTACTCAAAGGGAGAAGATATTTAAGATAAAAGGACGAGTAGAAGATACGGTTTGTCATATTGTCACTGATAGTGGATCTTATACAAATGTAGTCAATGAGAGGATGGTTGAGGATTTGGGGTTGAAAACTACACCATAGCCAAAGCCTTATTCTCTTCAATTGTTGAATAAGGACAAGGGATTCAAGGTAATAAAACAAACCCTAGTATCATTTGAAATTGATAAATTCCATGTTGAAGTGTTATGCGATGTTTTACGTATAGATAATTATGAAATCTTATTAGGTAGACCATGGTAATATGAAAGTAATGTTATTCATAATGGTATTACTAATGAATATATATTTGAGAAGGATAAGAATAAGTATAAACTTAAACCTTCTAAAAGTGATAAGGAGAGCATAGTTAAGAATAATAAGAGTTTATTCTTACATGGAAAGGCTATGGTCAAATGTATTCAAGAAGAAGGAAGTTGTCATGATGTGGTCATAAAAGAATCTCTACAAGGGGAGAGAGATAATGGCAATCCTTAATTAGATGAACTCCTTGATGAGTATCATAATGTTTTTCCTAATGAATTACTACTTGGATTGCTCCCTAAAAGGGGGATAGAACATGCTATAGATTTAATCCCTGGTGTGTCCTTACCTAATAGTCCCACACATCAATGTAATTCAGAGGAGGCTAAGGAGTTAGAAAAACAAATACATTAGCTTATAGGAAAAGGGTATGTGATGGAAAGCATGAGTCCATGTTATTTACCTACATTACTTTTTCCTAAAGGATATGCTTTGTCTAGAAGATCTATGATATTAGTCATGTTAGATGTTAAGTTATTGGAATTTGAGATGGTAAAAGATTGTATGATAAGAATGCATATTTTTTTGACATATATAATATGTGCGAAAAGAATGGTAGTTGTGGTAATTATTTACTATAAGATGACTATCTCTTTAAAATTAATAAGTTGTATATACCTCATTCTAGTGTACATGATTTACTTGTTAAAAAGGTATATGATGGAGGTATAGCTAGTCATTTTGGAGTTCATAAGGCCATGAAAATACTACAAGAAAATTTCTACTCACCATAGATGATAAAACTAGTACAAAATATTTTAGGAAGATCCATAACTTGTCAAAAAAAGTAAAATTTTCTTCCATAATGGTTTGTATACTCCTTTTCCAGTACCTGATCAACCTTAGGAAAGTGTTAGCATGGACTTTAGTTTGGGGTTACCAAGGACGCAAAGGGGTAAATATTCTATTCTCGTGGTAGTGGATAGGTTTTTGACATTGGCACATTTTATACCTTGTAACAAGAATGATAATGAAACACATTTGGCAGACTTATATTTCCAAAAAATAGTGAGGTTACATGGAGTTCCCAAAAGTATAATATCGGAAAGAGATGTGAAATTCTTAAGCTAATTTTGGAAGACACTTTAGCACATATTAGGTACTAAGTTGTTGGTTAGTTATTCTCAACACCTACAGATGGATGGTCAAACCAAAGTGACTAATAGAACTCTAGGTACTATGCTACAAGGGTTGGTGAATAAGAGTACCAAAGACTGGGATATAAAACTTGTGCATGCTGAGTTTGCATATAATAGAAGTCCTTCTAGTACCACTCAAATGAGTCTTTTTGAAGTTGTCTATGAGGTTAATCTATATCTACCCATTGATATGTTGCTATTTAAGAAAGGAGATATAAAGAATTATGATGTTAAGGAGAGAATCGAATTCTTTAAAAAACCTTCATCACCAAATTGAGAAGGACATTGAAAATTTGAATGCTAAATACCAAGCTCAAGAGAGCAAACATAATTCAACAAGTGTTTAAACCAAGAGATTTGGTATGGTTAGAAAAAAAAATATTTCCAAATATAAGAAAGAATAAACTAATGCCAAAAGCCGATGGACCATTCAAAATCTTTAGAAAATTTGGAAATAAAGCATATGAACTTGAATTGCCTAAACATTATGGAGGATTATCTAGGACTTTCAACATTGGTGACTTATTTTTTTTACTATAGTGATGCTAATTTGAGGAAAATATCTTCTATAAAAGGAGAGAATGATTAGGGAGCATCTTTAGAAGACTCTCAATCTTATTCTTCAAATGATTAAGAGCAAGAAGACTTAGCATACTTGGAGATAAAACCCATTGTGCTTGAAAATCTTATGCTTTTAATGTTTATAAGAATTTCATGTTGATTGAAAATCCTTAATGTACAAGGTAATGACAATGGATTAAAAAGATTATAAAGTACAAGGAAGAACAAGGCTACAAGACTACAAAGTTGAATTACATATGATTACATCTATGTATTACATTAATAAGTTGTGTAGCTTTGTTATTTTTATTGTATACTTTGTAATACTTGTAAATTGTCATTGTAACTTTTAAAATATATAGTGTACCATGCATACAGATTTCTCTCATTAATAAGGGCTGATTAGTGAGCTTATTAATGAAAGGGCCTACATGGATGCATGCATATATAAACCCCTTATACACATTGATTCAATATATGATACATGAAATACAAGTTCATTTGTGAATTGAGAGAGAGATACATGAAAAAGTGAGTTCTTCTTCTTTTCTTCTCCTTCTTCAATGATATTTTTGGAGAGAGTGAAGAGTATTCTATCAAGAAATAGAAGATTTCTCTTTAGAATGCCTAAGATCTTATGATTAGATCTTGCCACCTTCCAATAGATTAGTCAACATTCTTATCAAATTCTTACATTTTTGAGACCTTGGTGAGTTTGCAAACACTTGATACCTATAGAAAAGTTTTTGGAAATGTATAATATTTTTTGGTGATTATGCTCCAAATCACATCATATGTGGCATAGTCATCTAAGGGGTCTTCAAAGACCTACACAAACTCAATTGGGTCCTTTGCTACATACTAAGTAAGGTAACAATACAATCATAGTATGATCACACAAGTCATAAGGTCACAACAAGAGATAATCATTCATATAGATTAACATATGGTGGTACCAACCTATTTATCAATTTCAAGTCTCACAATAAAAATGGAATAATCAAGGCCCACAATCTTATTTACATTGAGTTTAGGGATCCCACTATTCTCAACCGGTGGAACGGTATCAATAATATACAACCCCAAGGCATAAATCTCTAGACCAATATTCTATACCAATAGAATGTTATCAATAATATATAGCCTCAGGGCATAAAGCTCCTAGCCACTATTCTCATCTAGTGGAACAGACAAGTACAACCAATCTTGACTTGCTTGGTATTTCAATTTGAGTTCTGAGACTCCATTGTTTTCAACCATTAGAATGGTATCAATAATATACAACCCTAAACTCTCATGTAGTAGCATAGATAGGTACAACTGGTCCTAAATCATATGGTCTTTCAATATAAATGATTAATATCTTATACATGGTTATTTATTTTAATGTAATCATGTGAACACGCATATAGACATGCAAGGCACATGATATATATTAAAATAACCATTTAAGACCCATAAAATACAACTATGGGAATGCCTATAAATTACCTCAAGGACAAATCCATATTCTCCCTAGAAAACCCTAATTTCATAATTTAAACATAACCTCTCCCCTTGTACTCATTTTACCACCTAATTTAATATTTGACCTTCAAACATTATTATTGAAAAAATACCCAAAAATCAAGGTTTAAATCCAACTTCTTATGCCTACGATAATAGCCTACCTTTAGTGTTACTATTTACCTTTCCCTACAAAACAATAATTTCATAAATAAATCATAACTTTTTCCATGAGACTCGTAAAACCACCAAATTTAATATGAATTATTAAAAGGAAAATAATAACAACATATCATGAAATCGAGGTCAAACTCCTACTTTTCACATATGTGATAATAATTCCACACTAAGGTTACTATTCCTACTTGAAGCCATTTTTCTCATTTATTGAACTTAAAGCATTGACATTCACCCAAACATTACACCTAATATAATTAACACATTTTGAACCAATTATCACCTTAAAATACCAAAGATTATTTTTTTAACCTATATTGACCAAATTGCTCCTAAGATGACTAAAATACCTAAATTTCCATAAAAACCTTACAAATCTCCTTATGAATAATTTTTCAACCTCCAATATATACTATCATCATAAAAAATGCATAACCACAATTATATATAGACTTCATATAAATCGATTCATGCTAACCCACAATATGTACAAAATCCTTGCTTTCACAACTTTCTTACTTTTGCATCATATGATAGACAAATACATTATCATCATAATACTATTGCTCGTATAACAATTCTAAACATGATATCACATAAAAATATACATATTACACATAAAAGCCCTAGCTATGGCATGTATCCTTAGTGAAGTGGCTCCGGTTTAAGAGCATGTAAGACCTAGGACTCCTCTAATACCCCCAAAATATCACCTAGAAGCTAAAAATACAATAAGATTAGAATTAGGAAAAATTAGCGAAGGAAACTTGAGGCAAAGGAGAGGGAGAAAATGTAGAGATAGCTAAAAAAAATTGGAAGGCTCATGCAAGTGTGGTGCAAGGGTTATACATAATGGACGGCGTGACGATGCTCTAAGGAGAAAGCAAAGTGGCATTGGTAAGGGAAGGGAATATATGGTCGGGGTGTGGGCAGTGTAGGAAGGCATGTCCATGGCTTGGCAGCTTTGTGTGGTGATGGTCGATAATTAAGGTGTTGGTGTAGTGTAGATTGGGTTGGTGATGGTTAGTAGCAAGGGTGGTGGTAGTGTGGTGTTAGGACAGGAGACGGTTGGCAATAGGGAGTAGTTGGTGTTGCATGGTGGCCAATGGTAGAAAGGTGGAATAAAGGGTGGTTGTGGTCGATGGCTTGGGTAGGGAGAGAAAAGGAAAAGAAAAAAAATGAGGAAGGTTGGTGGTTGTGGTTAACAGTAAGGGCGGGGAAGAGGAAGAAGGAAGGTTGAGCACTGGTGTTGGGAAAAAAATAGAATAGGAAAGGAGGAAATAAAGGAGGGCTCAAGTAATGGACTCTCAAGGAGGAAAAAGGAAAGGGGAAAAGGAGAAGGGTGAAGGTAGGGAAGGGGTGCATGTATGTATATACATAAGTGCATGTCTAGGAGAGAGGGTAAGGAAACTGATGAGGAGGGGATCTCGATTAGGTGTAGTATAGCAGCTGAGAGGGTGGAAAAGGTGCAAGGGGTAAGGGTGTGAGGTACAAGCAATTAGTGTAGTAGGAAGGGGCATAAGGGATAGGGGTTGTTTGGCCTAATGGGGAAAGAGGCAGGGGAGTTGGGTTGGGTGCATGTCGGGGGAAAGGGAAAGAAAAAGAATTAAGTAAGAAAATTAAAAAAGAAAAGGGGGGAAAGAGAAAAAAAATAAAAAGGAAAAAAGGAGAGAAAATTTTTGGTTTAGGATTAGGTTTTAAAATTTAGTAAATTAATTTAAAATTTTATCTATAAATTACCTAAGGTTAGGGTTAGACTAAAAATTATAATACATGTAAATTCAAATTTAGATTAAGTTAAAATATTAATTAATCAATATTAGAATTAGATAAAAGTTTGGGATGTTACACTACCATTAAGAAAAATATTAAGAAAACACCCTTTAGCTTGGCCTTTGGAGCTAGTTAGTCCTCCTAATCAAGCTTAAGAGTAGGTCACATAGAGTAACCCATTTTGATCAAACCACTAATGAAAAACTGACAAAGAGATTCCTAGAAGAAAGAAGTGGTGTTTACTAGTTACATCTTGTGTCATATTAGTATTAAGCGAACAAGTATTTTAATAAAAATTTCAAGAACATTCTATTAAAAGTTGGAAATTGGGTACTAAAACATTGAATTTACAAGAAGGAATGCTCAACCACACTCATCATTGAAAACATGAATAGGAGATTCCTAGCAAAGTCTTAGAACTCCAAATATTGGAAGTATAACACCCCCAAAATTTCTACTTAAAACTTTCATTTTGTGGAAGCATTAGTTATAAAAATAGTGGGTGTTACCCCCACACCTATCATAAGTCTGACATCCTCTACCCTTCTTGAACTAAGTGCTAGGGCTAAACCTTTTTATACTTAAATTAATAATACAATTATATAAATTATAGTGGAAAGAGAGTCAAAACAACTTAACAACATTCCAAATAAACCAATATTAGTGGTTATAAAATCTATTGAAAATAAATATATAAGAGAATAAGAGTACAAAATCATCTAGGTCAAAAGATGTCGGGCGACGTCCCAAACAGTCCTAACTCTTGACCCATATAAGAAGCCAACAAAACTTACCCTAAAAGTAGCCTTGTATAGTAATGACTACCCATTGAATATTCAAGGGACCATAAAATAGAACCCACCAGTACTACGGTACTAAGTAACCTATTATACAAAACTAATATGTAAAAACCACATGGAACACATCAAAGGCATCACAATAAAATATGGGAGGAGATATTGAAATACACACATAATGAAAAAATTAAAATAATCATCTTAGATAAACAATAATTACCAAGACCACATACCGCTCATACTCATTCACCTAGAATATAATGAAGCTTACTAACGTAGCATACAAGTGATACTTTCTAAAGTAAGGATTAGAACAAATATTAATACAAAAATCATAATTTTCAAAATATATTTCATATCTCAATATCAAATCAATAATATCTCTATACCATAGGTATATCTCAAAGGCACAATACAAAATAAAATCCAGCTTAAAGGCATTATTTTGAACCATAGGTAGGACCAAGGCTACTATCAAACCAATCCAATAACCATTTTAATCCAATAATAATAATTTTCATTTTTATTAACTCGAAGGAATACAATAATAACCCGGAGACATAAAAGTACACCAATCAAACTGGGGCACAGGGCATCAAGGTATCTTCCCAACCTTCCAAACAAGAGGCATAAAAGCTCTTTGGTCATACTAGCACACAAGGAGACACAATTCCCTCCTAACCTAATACACTTAATCATGAAGTATCAATACCCCCTATAGGGCCCAACTACTAGGTTGGAGGCATAGACCAAGGGAAGAAAAGAAAAGGAGGAGGAAAAAGAAAAAGGAAAGGAAAGGAAAAGGAAAAGGAAAAAGAAAAAGGAGAAAAAAAAAGAAAAACAATTGGTTTAGAATTGAATTAGATTTATTTTTAGGATTAAGATAAAATTAAGTTATCTAGGGGTAGGGTATCATATTATGAGAAGCAAATTAGGGTAAAATGTATAGATTTTTAGGTTTGATTTAAATAAAAGGAAAATATAAAGAAACCATATTTAATATTAAATAATATTTTGGGGTATTACATGAAGAAATATTAATTTGATAACATGTGATTCATATTTGTATGATATTTTTGAGCACATGTGATTTGTATGATGACTTTGTAAACATTTGTCATGGATGGCTGATTGAAATTGGTATTATACTTAGATAATTTCTTGCCATGCTGATGTTTTACTAATAGTTTGATATCTTATTAGCAAATTTGAATGATTAATAAAAATAGACAACACCCTTATAAGCAATTAAATAAAAAACAAATAATATAGAAAATATAGGAACCAAAGTTACTTGCTAAGGAAAATTTAAAGCCAATTTGTCAATACACAAACTTGAAGCAAAAATTAAAACATAAATAAATAAAATAGTACACTTGATGAGATTTTCAACCACTAAAACCAAGAAAGTAAGAAAAAGATGTAGGCTACATGCTTAAACTCTAAAGTGTATCCTTACTTGATGAGTTCAGGCCTCTAAGCTTAAGGAAGTGGAGGTCATTGAGGGTTCTGGCTAGGCTAGTATGCCATACTGAATCATCTCAATTGCCTAATCAAACTCCATACTTAGAGAAGAATGTTAAGAAATAACTTCAGAGAGGTTTAAATAATCTATGTTGATATCATCATATATAAAGCTACTTGGTCGGGCCTCATTCTTCATCATCATGAGTTCATGACTAAGGGACTACTTACAAATGTAGAAAGAAAGGAAATATTCACATTGTAAAGATAAACACTAAAAAATGTTGTATCAAGAGCCTTACAAGTGACTCACAATGTTTAGCCTAATAAAGGGACACAAAAGAATGAGGCCTTGCACGCTGGTTGATTTGCCAGGGTCGGCATTACCATCATCACCTATTCCACCATTTTCCTCATCCTCATAAACTTTTTTGAATTCCTTTTCTTTAGCATCCCATTCACTAACCTCATAAACACCTTCCTTGACACTTAGCTTAAAAAGAGGAATGGCCTCTAAGTCATCAACAGAGTAATATTAGTTATCTAGCCTTATAAAGTGGAAATAGAATACCAACTCTTTAAATTTAGCATACATGACAAAAGCCCCAAAATTATAGTACTAGGTGATATGGTTTTTTAAGCACACAACACCAAAGTAGTGAACTTGTGAATGACCTCCAAGAAAACTATAGTGAATTTGGATGATGAAAACATGAATATGGATTAGGGTTTTTGTTTTGTTTGAGGCAAGAAAAAGAGTGGCTGAGATTTAATGGTAGTTTAATTAATGAGATTATGGTTATATTTTAATGAGGCTGAATATTTTAATAAGTGAAAATAATGAAGGTAGGATTGATTAAGGTTAGGGTTTTTGAAGGTGGAAGATGATGATGTATATTGTTATTTTATGCAAAACTTAGTGAGGGTTTGGTTGAAGTTATCAGATATGTTTGTGCTGATTTATGACATAAACTCTCTCTAAATTAATTTACATAGGATTAAAATAGATATGAAATTCGCTATCACTCACACATAATTATTAAAAAAGGAAAAAACTCACATAGAGATTCAATGAAGATTTAAACTTGATTTTAATTGCTTTCGTGTGTTTGTGCCATCCATAATATAGGATTTTAATAGCATAATTGTCCCCTCCTCACACTTGATATTCCACAAATATAATAAGATAAAACTAAAAGGAAAAATCATATAAAATCTCCTAAACTCACATGGCACAATAAAGGTAAAACAACCCATAAAAGATAAAACTTATAATGAATCTTAATTACCTCTTGAACAAGCTACTTAATAATTAAGTTAACAAATCAACTAATGACCATTAAATCCCTATAATAACTAAACTGATTAGGATTATGCACTTCCCTCCCATGTTTCATACACATATGTTCCTTAAAATTCTTTTAATAACATTCAAGTCTCATTCTAGTATATACTTATACAAGTCATCACCTAGTTTGGCTCAATTACGTTCTTTTGGTCCAAGTATTCAAAACAATCTATAAAAATGGGATCAATAACCAAATAAGCTAGACCTTCATGTGTAATGCATGCCCATGCATCATGTTCCCTTTGTTAGGAAGAATTTTTCCTTAATTTCAAATCATCATAGTATGGAGAAAGATCATCCACATTGTGTATCCTTATAACCCCTTTACAAGAATCTAGCAAGTCAATCTCATAAGCATTCTGTCAAGACTTTATATGAACCTTGAAAATAGGTGAGGAAAATGTTCCTTCTTCAGGTGTAACCACACTAAGTGTCCTAGAGTGAATACATGATTACTTGTATTCTTGTTTCACTCTAGCTTGATACATATCATTACTCTTCTCAATGTTGGCTCTCACTTGGTCATGTAAAATCTTGAAGTAACCCACTCTTTCTTGGGCTTTACAGCTTCTAAGATTGCCTTTCTTCAAAGATAAAAAAATTCAATTGGTATGCATGGATTTGTTCCATAAACCACTTCAAAAGGACTTGAGCTTATTGATTGTTACATACTCTTATAGTAAATAAACTCTGCTTGTCCCAACTTCACCTCCCAATCCTTAATACTTTTACTCACCAAGCACCTTAGCAAAGTACCAAGTATCCTACTAGTCACTTTAGTTTGAACATTAATTTGTGGATGATGGGGAATACTAAATAAAAGCTTAGTTCCCTAGAAATTATCATAAAGACCTCTAAAAATAGCTTAGGAACTTTACATTTCTATTAGAAACAATAGTTCTTAGAAAACAAAGCAATCTCAACACCTATTTGAAGTAAAGATCTACAATGTGAGTAGCCTCATATGTATTCAAAGGTGTATTCTCTCATCTCTTTCCATAATTCTCATTTGATGGTAGACATTCCTCAAATTGATTTGAGATAAGACCCTAGCTCCATGTAATTCATCTAGCTTATCATCAAGTATTGACATAGGATATATATACTTAATAGTGATTGTAACCCCCCCCCATTTGAATTAAAGATCTATAATGTGAGTAGCATCATGAGTCTTCGAATTTGTCTTCCAATCATCTCTTTCCCCGATTCTCATTTGATGGTAGCTACTCCTCAAACCGATGTAAAAGAAGACCATGGCTCCATGTAATTCGTCTAGCGTATCATCAAGTATTGGCATAGGAAATCTATAATTGATAGTGATTGTAAAACACCCCTAATTTCCCAAACAAAAAAAATATTTAAAATGGGTTTTAAGAAAGCTAAAAATAAAACCACATGATGTTGCTATTGCACCCAACATAGAGAAAACACTTATGGTATCTAGTGCAAGGATAAAAAAAAAACACTAAGGGAAGTACACTATTTTAGCTACTTTTATGAAGGCCTTGGAGTCGTACAAGGCTTTTAAATGAGTGGAAAATTTTAGGAGCAAAGATCCCAACTTTTGTGATTTATGTATATTATACCATTGAATCAAATGGGCTTAATTTAAAGGTTATATGGTGTTCATTAATTCGAGTTTTGTTCTAAATTTATTGTAAACTCTTAACTTATTTCCTTTTGTGCTTACACCCCTTTCCCAAATTTTGATACTTTGTTACAGCAATGTATGCTTTGAAATCGAATTATGTACATTTTGGTTCTCGCTTCATTTTTAAGTTGTTCAAACTTTTTTTTGCATTGCATGTGGCATCAATTATTCAATGCTAGATATGGTTCTTTCATACATGTCTTTTATTTTTCTTCCATGAATCATATTTTAAAATTAAAAAAATATTGGTAGAAGTAGGGGTGTTATACAACCTGCACACTAGCTCTCGACTAACCACATGAGAGTTGGAGTTGAAGGCTCAAGTGAAATCCAAATCTCATTATTATAATATTTCAAGCAATTACAAATAGCCCAAGGCCACAAGCTGCATAAATAAACCATGTTCATCTTTCCTTAGATTTAATTATTTGATGCCAAGATCATAATAAAATATCAAATTCTTAGTAAAATCTAGGTTAAAAAACAAAGTTTAAACCCTAAAATATCACAAAATCATCCCAAGGGATCGGTTGGGTAGTTTGGGAACACAAAATAAAATAAATGAAATGAAATGAACAAAGGGACAAATTAGATGGAATGAGAGTAACTAGAAAACTAGTGTACCAATTGATTGGTTAACTTTTACTAGTTTCTGTTTTTTTTTTTTCTCAAAAAGAAGGTGTATTATTAAAATCAAGTAAGATTAAATCCAATGGAATAGAATATATCCACAAGACTACATTGAATGCCAAATTTTACAATTCTATCTTGATGGAGGCACCCAATGGATAAAGTACAAGCAATATGCTTAATAAGATTGAACTATTTAAGATCAACATAAGAAAATAGGAGTTTCTTCCTAACATTACATACTTCATATAAACCCACAACAAGGAAAACCCTTAGCATTTGATTTTTTATTGGATAGTTTCTTCTTGATCTTGTATCCAAGATAGGTTTCCTGAACCAGTTGTTTTATGGTCTATAAGCATTGAGTACCTTCTTGACTAGTTTCTAAGATCGACTAGTTTTGGGACATTGCAATATGAGGTGTTGGATGCTTTCATTCTAAGGAAAGAAAAACATTAAGTAGATGGTAGAGGTAATCCAAAGGATATTTTTATGTCTAGGAGTTGCAAGATTGATATGAATGTTTTCCACCAAGGTGTAAATGAAGCTTTATGTCTTATGTAATCATGAAAATCACCAACTATGAAGTTGTATAATGTTGGCTGCATCTGTATCCATCGCAACAAGATGTCTCTTAATGCAAATATTCTTTTTACCAAACTTGAGGTATTGGAAGGTAGTTGTGCTTATGTGAAAGTTTGGTATTTAATATAGGAACTATGTACCCATTTGATCCATAAAGAATCTGCCTTTCGATTAATATTCCATAGTTTCTTGCCCAATGCAACATTCTAGGTCTAGTTTAATTATTCTCATTCCACCTTCTTTATAAGTTAGGAAAATGATTTTACAAGCAACAAGATATCTTTTACAAGGTGTAGTCTTGCCTATCCATAAGAAAATTTTGTATAATGAAATGATTTTCAAGATTAAATTTGTTAGAAATACAAAAACTTAGCTCCAATACATTGTAATGCCAAAGATAACCGACTTAAGTTGTTGAATTATACCAACATAGGTTAAAATCTTAGCTAACCAATGTTATAACCTAGTTGTGATTTTATCAACCAAAGGCATGAGATTAGCAATGCTCAGCTTATATGAGTCTAGAGGGACTCTAAGATATTTGAATGGCATGCTTCCCTCCTTAATATATAGGAAAGTAAGAATTCGGGCTTTATTTTTTCATGTTCACTACTCTTAAGTATGCTCGGCTTTTATTGGGGCTAATTGTAAGGCCCGATAACTCACTAAATAAGTGAAATTTATGCTTGATAATCTAAATATAAAGAAGATCGCCTCTATAGAATATAAGTAGATTGTCTACAAATGCTAGGTTCACAATCTTATGCATTTTGCATTTAGGATGCCCTAGAATAGATGGGTTTTCCACAAAGATAGTAGCATGTGCCTAGGTATTCCACCACAAATATAAAGAGATAAGGAGATAGTGGGTCTCCTTGTCTCAAGCCTCTTTATGATTGAAAGGGTCGAAATTTAAATTTTTAATCTATAAGAAATATTTCACTTATGAAGCATAGGAGATAAGAACCTTCATGATATAAATGTGTAATTAAAGATGTAGTAGCATTTTCTCTAAAAATCCCCAACACACAAATTCATAAGCTTATTTAAGGCATACATTCAACCTACACCTTAGGGAAATATTTCTCCTTTTGGACATGTGGATAAGATCATGATCCAAGAGGATATTTTCATATATAAATCTTCCCTTGAAAAAAATATCTTGAGAGGTAAATAGAGGAATTTTCTTAGAATTTTGTATAAGGTAGAGCAGCAAGCAATACGCCTAAAGTTTGTGACTTTTTCAACATTATCCATATTGGGAATATGGAAAAGAAGGGTTTGGCTCATAAAAGGTGGTAGAGAACTAGAATAGAATATTCCAAATTCAGCTTTCCATATATCATTACCTATGATACTATATATGTCATTAAGGCCTATTGTTTTGGAATTTCCAATAGAGAATAGTGCATCGTTAACTTCCTATTGTGTTATTGGTGACATAATTTGATGTCGAGCCTTAATTAATGTAGTTGGTGCTTATATAATTTCTTCCAAGAATTCTCCTTGCAATAAAAATGTAGTTCGTAAGAAAAAAGTATAATATTCTAGAAAAGCCTTATTCACACCTTTAGGGAAAGAATGAATATGGCCATCTGCATCTTGAATTTTGTGTAGTAGTCATCTCTATTATCTTGCCTTCATGTTGATAAAAAAAAAAAGAATTGAGTGCTATCATAACCAAGGTTTAGACATTTCTTCTTCGTGTAGGATAGCAAAACTAGAATTTTCATTCAGAGCAAACTAAATACTCTTAAGTTTTTCTCTTTGTTTTTAAACTCTATTGGATATTCCACCATACTTATTCAAGTTAAATTATTTGATTTTACCTTTCAACTCCCGTGAATTTTTTTTTTCTCTTCTTCGCAATGAATCTTGAAAATAAAGGGTCTAAATAGATGTAACTAGAGGTAATAATCCAAAATCAAGAGTCCACATATCAATGAACCTAAATGGTTTTTTTCCTTTAAACTCTGTTTAATTAAAATAGACAATGTTAGGGCTATGACCAAAGAACATTATTGGCAAAAACTTGGAATGGGAAATGGGAAAGGTATTTAACCATTGGAAATTCACTAAAATCCTATATAGTTAGGATAAAACTTTCTTAGCACATTTACTTATGTTGCTCCAAGTATATTTAAGGCAAGTATAGTGTAGGTTATGAACCATAATGAGATTTAAACAACCTTTGAAATCAGTGGCATCATGAACATTATTAGGGGAACCTAGATATTTTTTCTCATCATGGAGCACCACATTAAAGTCTTGTAGTAATAACCACAACATGTATGTTACTTTATGAACATTTAACCAGTTCCAAAGATCTTTTCTTGAAATTCCAATATTAAAACCAAAAAAAAAAAGTTGCACAAAATGCTGATCCCATTGCTAAGGTTTTTACCTTTACTAACAAAGCTTGAGCACACTAAGCAATTAGTTCGATCTCCCATTTATCATTGTCCCATTCACACCATATTCTCCCATTCCTATGACGATTATAGTTATACAAAGCATGCCACTGATATCCTAGTTTTACCATTAATTTAATAACTTTAACTTGCTTTATTCTTGTTTCTACAAGTACCATAATAAAATTTTACTCATATGAATCCATTGATTTAAATCTCTTTGTCTAAAAGGCTTATTCAAGCCTATAACAGTCCACATCCCTATCATTTATTTAATTGATTATGGATTGAATTCCATCTATTAAACCTTGCCCCTTCTCCTTTTTCCCCACAACAAAATTTTCCCTTACTAGTACTAAAGTAGAAACTCTAGTTCCTATTTGTGCAATGTTACTAGTCTACATTAACATGAACTAAGATGGCTCATCGATAGTATCAATGGTTTTGCCCTAATTCTTCCTGCTCCCCTATTCCCTAATCTAAGATTCTGAGCATAGGTTCATGGTTTGAAAATCTTGATGTGCTTGGATGACTCTCCATTATTGTTGTATTTTTTTCTTTAATTAGGCATATCCCTTTATTGATAGTGTTGATTCATAGTTTGTGGAGGTTGGTTCTCTTTACAAGAAGATGTATAATGACATGCCATGTTGCATGTGGAACAAAAATCTAGTCTCCATTCATAAAATATTGTTTGATTGATTATATCACCATCTGGATCAAGAATTTATAGGGTTTCAAGTAGTTTATTGGTGACAATTATCTCCACTATTAAACGTCCATATGATATCCTTTCCTATTTAGATGTGATTCCATCCATACAAAAAAGGTATACCTATGGCACTTGCTATTGTTATTAGGGAATCAACATCCCAATAATCAAGAGGTAAATTAGGAAGCTTGATTCATGATGGCAAGAATTGGATATTTTCTTTTTAAAATTGAAATTTTTGGTGCCATGTCTTCAAGATAAAAGGTTAATTAAGAAAATTTCAACAGGGATTACTTAGTATTGAATCACAATCATCTTTGGAATCACATTTAAAATTAACAAAGCCATGATCATGTGTTATAGTCTTTGATTCGTTAACATTCTTCTAGTGACTTCTGGAAAAATTAAGCATTTGATGTAAAGTAAGTCAATACCCAATTATATATCCAATATTAGCCCATTTCTAGTCCAAAGATTTATCCTCCACTTTATGTTTTGTAGAATTACTCTTATGTTATCATCAATAAATGTATGATTACATATAATGGCATCCTTCATAGGGGTATGATTACAAGATTTCTTATTCATACCAGGTTCAGCATATGGAGTCAGTACCAATGCAAGGGTAGGGGAAAATATAATAGAATTATGATGTAGGGGAAAATATAATAGAATTATGATCCTATCCTAATAATGAACTAGGGCCCATACGATGTGATGTTGGACATCCCTGTAATTTTCCATACAATTCACAATCAATGGTTTCAATAGATATTTATTACACCAAATTAGTATTGATTAACAAAATAGTTCTCAATAATTCAATATTAACCTTTATATGTTCACCACTATTACTCAATCCACATTGAACAGGAGAGAGTGAATCATCCTTATCCATCTTCTTCCTTGCAGTAGTCGCTACTCTCTGAGTACGAGCCATAGGAGAGAAGAGGGAGTAGCTAGCCCTTACTAGTTTATTGTATCTAAACAGAAGCATAGATAAAATTTTAGGCAAGATAGTCGACATGATTACCAGCACCAGTTGACTAATGCTATAGGTAAAGGGATATAAACTAACTGACTACACGATAACATAGAGAAGAAAACAAAATCAAGATCAACCACTCAACTAGTGGCACTAATAGCAAAAAAATAAACAAGAAGAAAAGATAAAAAAAATAGAGCAGAAGGGAAAATACAACGCATATAGTCAATTGGTTGACCAACACCATTTAAGGGGCACCATTTTGAAAGCACCAAAAATCATGTGATTAAATGCAAATAAATTTCTTACTTAATTAATTAACCATAGCTTTCTCATATATTACGACTACATACACTAAAAACATACTTAACAAAATAAAAATCATGGAATCATGCTAGTAATTTGAGGACAAACAACCAAAGCTTTAGGCTCATTGGTCAACCAGTAGGTAATCACTAGTTAACTAATTTAAGTGGGCATCACATAGGTATAAACATGAGAATGATACCAAAATATCCTCTAATTGAAATCAAATAATCCTAAAATTATACTATACAACAAAATGCATATGAAATCATGCTTATATATTAAATACACAAATCATGCTTCAATAATTAAATTAAACATTAATATCATGATCAACTCACCAAATTTATGCTTAAGGCCAAAATTGTTAAATCATGCTCGCATGCTCCAAAATTAGGGAACTAAGCAAGGCTCATGAATAATATTAAAACCATACTTATAGGAATGCATCCGCATCAGCATACAAACATATTAGAGATTCATCATAAAGGTCGTAATGACCACATGCTACTCAAATTAACCAAATATGCTATAGATTGATACAATACTAAAATCATGAAATTAACTAGACATATTAAGCACGCTTGACAATAAAAACTTCCTAAATCAACTCTTAAGCTAAGATTCCAATACATAAACATAATCCATTGTTATGGTTAAAAAACCACATAATACTATAACTCTGGATTACAACCAACCATACTTCGCAATGCATGCCTTGATCATATATGTATAATTACTCATAGTTTACATAGAAAAATCATCACAATCAAAGAAAATAATTAAGGTAAACATGAATACCAAGCTTATCATAGGGAAGAGAGTTGTTTTACCTCACAAAAAATCATCTAGTAAAAAAAACTACTAAATTGATGGCCAGCTACAAGATCATTGATTAAAAAAGGAATGAAGAATCAAAAAAATTAGTAGAACACTCTCTAAAAATAAATTTGAAATCCAAAATAGAAAAAGAAAGGAAATTAAGCATTCTTTCTAAAAACTCACCCTAAAGAATTAGCTAATAAGAGAATATGAATCAAGAATCTTCATCTCTTTTTAAAATTCCATCCCCATTTGTTTAGGAAAAACAAAGAGGAACTGAAGTAAATATTAATAAAGAGGATTAAATCCCAAAAAAGGAGTTGAGACAAAGGATGACAAGAAGAGGATGAGAACTCAATTATAAAGAAAGATCAAGGAAGAAGAATCTAAGTTCCCCAATTAGAAAATTTTGTTAGAAAGAAAAGAGAGAAATCCAAGGGGTGAGAGTCTTCTAGTAGAGAAATGAAAATTTAGATGATGAGGTTCGGGAGAAAACCTTGGTTAACAAAATAAAGGTAAGGAAGAAATGATAAGTTGACTTGGGTGTAAGGATGATGCAATGTGAGGATAAGTGTAATACCCCAAAATTTTAAACTTATAATTTAATAAATAACCCTCATTTAGGATAATTTAATTTTAAATTTATTTAATTTAGTAATTTTTTGGATTTTTGAGAATATAAAAATGGATACGAATATTTAATAAGTTAACATAAATATTTTGTTATTTTATCATAGTCATTTTATTTAAATAATTTTCCAAACCAATTTTTTACTAAAATTAATTTTTTTAAACAATACATTAAATTATGATAATTAAAATTATTAAATTAATTTATCTATCAAAAATATTAAATATCATTAGTCCAAAAAATTCTTTTTATTTTATTTTACCCTTTTTACCTTTTTTTCTTTTCGTTTTTCTTCCTTTTCTTTTCCTTCTTTTTCCTTTTCTTCTTTTCCTCTTCAGGCTGCCTGACCTACTTTCTTTCTCCCCCAATAGCGCAGGGCTAGCAGCCTACTCCCTTCCTTCCCTTCTCCTCCCTCTCCTGCGCCACCATCCAGCCCAACCCTCCCGCTTCTTTCTTTTCTTTCCTTTCTCCCCCCAATTGGGCCAGCCCAACTCCCCCCTATTTTTTCTTTCCCCCTCCCTCGCGCACTAACAAGCCCGCTTCCCTTTCTTTCTTTCTTTGCCCTATTGGCCTATCTCTCCTCTTATTTTCTTTTCTTCTTTCTTCCTCCCTCCTTCCTTCAACCACCACATGTCATGCCTCCTACATAGGCTACAACCACCACCTTTGCCAAATGCCCTTTGCATCCTACAACCCTACTCTTACTCTCTCTCTACACTTCTCCCTTTGGACCCATTTTCCCTAAAATTTCATGCATGCAACTAACGCTGCATGAGCAACGTGAGCCCTGCCTTCCATTTTGAGCATGTTGGTGTAATTTTTGAGGTATAATAATGGTTAACATTAGTATGTATTTAATTAAGTTTTGAGAAATGTTTATTCTTTTGGTTTTTCTACATCTAATATAGTAAGTATTGATATTATTTTAGGTATTGATTTTGCTAATTAAAGCTTAAACCTTCAGCTGGGGCACCATTAAGGTTTGATTATTGCGAGAAATAAGGTAGCCACTATACCCTACTAAGATGTATGGATATATGTATGCGAGCATATTAGGGTTTTAATATGTTTATATGCATGATATATGTTGTTAAGTATAGGGTGTTTAGTGGCATATATTGGTTGATGAAAAGAAAAGCATGATAATTTATGTGTCATGTGTGGAAATAATGCTTAAGGGAAGGAGCTTTGTTATTACAAATAATGTTAAACACATATGTATGGTAAGATATGCTAATATGGCAATTTGTTGCATAGATAATATTAATGTAATCCCTAGGGGCATTTTAGTAAATTCTCTTGTGTGAAAGCATGGCCTAAATAAGTATGAGTGGTAGGTGCTAATATGTATTAATAATAAAGAATAATAGTTTATGGTGTTGGATGAGGTGTATGGAGCACGTATATTATTATTTGATGTAGTGAGGGTATTTTGGTAAAAATGGTATAATAAGGGTAAAATGGTAAATTATAATAGTAAAGGGGTTAAAATGGTAAATGGATAAGTAAGGAGGTCATTTTAATAATTTTAAATGGAAAGGGGGATAACATGGTCATTTAACTACGGAGAAGGGTATTTTGGTAATTTGGTATAAAGGAAAGGGTACTATGGTAATTTTGTAAAGTAAAGGGGTAAAATAGTAATTTAATAAAAGAGAAGGTTAATTTGGTAATTTGGCTTAAATAAAGGGTATTTTGGTAAATTGGCATAAAGGAAGGGTAATTTGGTAATTTTATAAGTAAATGGGGAAATGATAGTTATAATAATTAAGAAGGGTAATTTGGTAATTTAATTAACCAATCAGGCAATATGGTAAATGTAACAAGTATGAAGGGTGATCTGGTATCTTAATAAGCCTAAAGGGCAATTTGGTAATTTTAATAAGTATGAAGGTGGTACAGTAATTTAACCAATTAGAAGGGTAAATTGGTAACTTAATAAGTATGATGGGTAAAGTTGGTGATTTAATAAATATGGAGGATAATTTGGTACTCTCACAGATATAAGGGGTAATTTGGTAATTATGCAAGTATAAAGGGTAATATGGTAATTCGGCAAATAAAAGGAGTGAATTGGTAGTTTTACAAACGAGAGATATTTTAGTAATTTTGTAATGATGATGGGGGTAAATTGGTAACTTGCAGATAACATGTCAATGGGTTAAATGAGTCTCCCTAATAAGACATAAGTAATATTGACTAATAAAATAAGGGTATTTGATAAGTAAATGGGTATCACAAGAATATGGCATAACTTAGGGTTAGATGGATAATTAAGGGGGGTGATATGGTGTTTATATCAAAATCATGCAAGAGGTGCCTGGTTGGTAAATATGCATGGAAAATTATGTTAGGTATGTTTGAAGTACGTGTTAGGGTTTGTGTATGCCATGATCCTTGCTTGATATATAATGCTTGATTTTACTGCCAGTATATCTTTATGTCTCTGGATTTATGACATTTTCCTATCCCTCGAATTGAATAAATGAACCTATTAAATAAGACACGAATAAAGTATTAATTACGTAAAGTGAAAGAGTATTAAGTCAGGCCCAGACTAGTCCGCCAGCGAATAATAGTGGCCAGGTGCAAGATGCCTTGGTGACCAGTCTACTAGTGAATAATATTAGTCAGGGGCGTTATGTCCTGAAGTATATTATGGTCCACTAGCTATAATAGTAAGGGATCTCGAGCTCAATAAACCAAATATTGGATGTTAATAAAGTATGAGAAGACAATAATCACTTACACTGGAATACCATGTGAGTCGGAGCCAGACCGATCCACCGACAAATAATAGTGGTCAGGTGCAAAGTGCCCTAGTTACTGGTCCACCTGCGAATAGTAGTGGTCAGGTACATTCCGCCCTAAAGTGTATTCTGGTCCACTAGCTACAATAGTTGTGTTCCCACACTCACATGGATATAATTCCAAAGATGATGATTGAATAATGATATTCATTAATGGCTTGAGACCAAAAGAGTTGCTATCATCCTCATAATCTGTTGTTATAATATAAGTTCGGCCATGGTGCCTGTCTCTCTCGGCATATGATGGAATTGCTAGGTACATGGATGTTGTGTTATGCATTTCTTATTGTATGTGGTGTTGCCTGGTGTATTAGTCCATATGTTATCATTTTATATTGTTTATACATGATGTGTTACATGCAGGCCTTGCCTTTTGGTTTGGTATAAAGGGTTACTCAGTACCATAGTACTGAAGGGTTCTATTTGCCGGCCCCTGCCTATTCAATGGGCAGTGTCCCTTGTAGGTCCATTATAGGTGCTATTCAAGTGGGCATCGGGTACAAGTGTAAAGATTATCTAGAAAACATTTTGGGTTTCTCTTCCACCTTTTTAATTCCTTGGTAAATGATTTTATCCTTGTAACCACTAATTGTGGGTTTATATCTTTTATAATGAATTCAATGCACTACTCTATTTTAAATTGAACTTGTATAAATTGTATTCTGTTTCTTTTAGCCTTAGCACTTGGTACTGAAACGATAGGAGTAAACCACTCCAGTATTAAGTGTGGCGGTAACATCCCCGAAATTTAAGAGTTTTGCTTTCGCTAATTTTTAAATAAAAAAAAATTCAATAGTAAATTTTGGGGTGTTACAATAAGTGATAAATGAATTTAATACATTGGTTTTTAGCTTATTATACCCTTAGTTTGCATGCATTTCAGTAATTTTTATATTTGAATTAGCACACTTGTGTTAGGATCATAATTTGCTTTGATTGTCCTTGCAGGTACATCATCTTGAAGAAAAAGGATCTAAAATGGATTAAAGCAGTGTGAAAATGAGCCTCAAAGCAAAATGGGTGCCAACATGAAAAGAGGAAGCAAAGAAGTTAGCAAAGCCCCCATGTCATTATAAATCACACCCATGCTTTTTTCAAATAAAAAAGAAATTCATAAGCAGGTGGTGTTTAAAAGCACACTAGTATTGTTTCGTAGTAAAGTTTGTGACAGTTATCTACAAATAAAAAAAATTTAAAAATTTAATTAAAAAAAAAAAAGAAGACACGTGTTATATTTCAGGGATGCTTGATTGTGGAGGCATAAGTTTTTCACTCTCTTTTATCTTCATTGTCAAAGCTTTATATCCAAAAAAACATATTCACCATTAATTTTAATTTTGAAGCTTCCTAATCTTTCATATCAATCAATAAACTCTATATATCTTGAAGACTTTAGTTTTATCTTATAATATATTACCCCTTCTATTCCATTTATGTCTAATTTATCTATTATGTTTATCGATTCAACTATGTAAGAGTAATTTCTAGATCTAGGATTGAATTAAGTTAAATTTGCTAGCAAATCAATGAATTGACTTGATTATGTATATGAATTGCTCAATTTTGTTATTAAATTGATAGAGGTTTAAAATCTAGTAAATTAATTGGTCACCAATTTAGTTAGACACAGAAAATCAAATGAAGAACCGAAAGGTGAAGATTGATATATAAAAAATAACAATTGAACAGGAAATCTCAAATCGCGAAGTAAACCAGAGCTACTTTGGGAAAAGCATAATATCATAAAAATAGGTTATGATGTTGTATTAAATGACTTTTAGGCCTCGAAAGAGGTTACTAGTTAATTTTGGCTGGTTCTTCCTTAAGAATAGAGCAATATGTTTAATATTTGATTAATCCATTTGTTTAACTCTAAATTGAAGTAAAATTTTAATTTGAGGCTTTAATTATTTTATAGGACCTCTTTGAGTATTACGTATTAGTTGTTATCATTTTATACAATTATCACATACTCTTTAACCCACTTGGGCTAGATAGTCACAATTAATGAAACTCAATAATTAACAATGAAGCCTCCATAGGATATGACCTTAAAGTGCTATAACAAATTTGTGTGCTTGCACATTTAGGCACAATAATTTTTGGTGTCATTGTTGGGGATTTCAACTTTGTTAATATTAACTATTTTCATTTTTTAACTAGACTGAACCTTTTTTATTTTGTTTTGTTTTGTTTTCCTTTAGTTTCTTGTGCATGCATCATTGTAATTTGCAAGCCCTAATCCCCAGGAGTACTACAATAGGGTTTGTAAATTGCAATACTCCTATGTTGGGCCTAAAGAACTGATTCAGTATAAATTTGAGATCAAAAGGACCTTGTGGGATATCAGGAAGTGGGTACGATAAATAAAGGAAAGTTTAACAATACCCCTATTTTGGGCTAAGAAAATCTAGGCCACCAAGATTGATCTTTGAAAGAGTTTGCTTCACCAATATCTTATGGCATGCAATTGAGCATCACCAAATTTAATATATATGACAATAACTTCAAGCTCAAGTCTTTGCTCCTT
This sequence comes from Tamarix austromongolica, assembly GCA_039764185.1. Classification (NCBI taxonomy): domain Eukaryota; kingdom Viridiplantae; phylum Streptophyta; class Magnoliopsida; order Caryophyllales; family Tamaricaceae; genus Tamarix; species Tamarix austromongolica. The sequence continues at coordinate 54,441,876 of CM077815.1, forward strand.
TCAATGGTCCATCAGAAGCAATTGAGTGGTACTCCAAAAAAAATATGCTAATTTACACATCTCAATCTTCTTGGAGTACTACGATACATTGAAGATTAATAGAGTATCGAATGACTCCATCAAGCTATGTTTGTTCCCCTTCTCATTACAATATAAGGTAAAGGCTTGATCACAATCACTTCTATCAAGCTTTATTGCTACATGGGACCAACTCTCATAGGCATTTCTTACAAAGTACTCCCCTACAAGTAAGAAAACTCAATTAAATAATCAAATAACTACCTTTATGAAAAAATAAGGGGAATCATTATATGACACTTAGGAGAGGTACAAAGACCTCTTGAGGATATTTCCACACCATGTAATAGATTATTAGTTCATCCTTTACACCTTCTATAATGGTATTCTCTAAAACACTAGGATGACTATTGATGATGTAGCTGGTGGGGCACTAATAAATAAGAATGTGAAAGAGGCAAGGCAACTCATCAAATATGTGGCCCAAAATCACTGCCAATAATTGGGTGAGTGCTCTTTACTCAAAAGGAGTGGAAGGTATAGTGTTGATGCACTATATCAACTCACATCTAAGGTAGATTCACTATTTTAAAATTTTGAAAGCTTAAGTGTTAATGTCTTAGCATCTTGTACTAGTCAAGATTCATGTGAAATATGTGTTGATGTGTGTAGGAATATGTACTTATGGCTTAGGTGGTATTGTGGTTCAATTATGGTTGTAAAAGGAATATGATTATTCAAAAGTGATGAAGAGATGATGATTATGACTCGAAAAAGTAGAATTAGTGATGATGATGTTTGAATGATGAAGGGTTATTTAGAATGGTTTGGTTTGTGGCTAGGGTTAGGGTTTAGTAGTGACAGGGATATTATGATGATCAACAAATGGAATAATGGTGATTTTATTATTAAATTATGAATTTAAGATTTTGAGGATGATTGTATGATGATAATAATAATATTATTATTATTAGGTTGAGTTTGGAAATAGATAAAATAAAATAAGAAAATTAGAATGAAGGTAAGTGTTAAAGATGATGGTGGTGGTGGTGATTGAATGTGGCGATTAGGGTTGGAATGGTGTGGGTTGTGTGGAGGGTTTGAAGGATAGATCTTAATCTCTAATTCACACAAACAAAGATATTAAGGATTTCAATAAAAATCAATCATATAGAATTGATTAAAATTGATAAGAACTCACACATAATTCTAATGAGCAATACTTGAAATTTTTCATTCAATTTTGTCTCTCTTTTGTGTCATATACTTATATTTTTTTATAGAAATTGCACCTCCCTAATATTAAAATATAATCCTCCTAAAAATATTATAAAAATCAACACATAAAGCAATGGCTTGATCCCTACTCTAATCACAACACAAAGATAGAATAAGATAACCCTAAAAGATAGAATTAAGCTACTTTTTGACTAATTCAACTTTCTTATCTTTTTAACTAATATCAATGTGATAATAATCAATGTAAAATGTCTAGATTGTTGAATAAAGTATCCTTATGCAGATACCACATCCATTCCTTCAATACAACACATTTTTCCCTCCATGCATGCCATGCACACGCTTCTATCGCTAGTGACTTGTTTTGCAAGTTTCGTCCATAACTAGCAATGTAGTTATTTGTTTATCTTCAAATTTATAGGGGATCCTCTCTATATAGGTGATAATAGGTTCCATAATAATAAATGCTAAGTCTTGACCATTTTTTCCTGCATTATGTGCCATCATAGATCATAATACATTGGAGAGTCAAGTTAGAACATTCTCTTCCACTAATTTGAGTATCAATGAGCATTGTAATAATGTGAAAATTTTTAATCAAAAGGGGATCCTTTTTCCAATAATTATAACCCTAATTAGAGGAATCATTTGAAATTATCATATAGAGACCATCGTTGGTCTAATTATGTTCCACCAAGCTTTTAGTGTCAAAGACCTCCCTATCTTTCTATCCAAGAGTCTAATATGGAAACATTGCTGAAGAATTTTGTGGTGAATAAGACAAAACAAAATGAGGGTTTAAAAACATAACTGATTAGTTTACACACTTGAATCGAGCAATGAGTGATGCTATTAAAAATCTATCCTCTATGGTTAATTCACTAGCTACACATAACAATGTGCTAGAAAACCAAATCACCCACGTAACCCAACAAGTTATCTCATCTTCTAAACCCGCTAGGATATTTTTGGGGCAACCAAAAAAATCCTAAAAATCAAGTTAATGCCATTACACTAAGGAGTAAGAAGGAGATCGAAGGACCTAAGATGGCGGGGGTGATCATATTTTAGGAAATAATATAGAGGACCCAATAAATGCTTAGGAGAACACTAGTAAGTAAAAGGGAAAAAGTTTATAAATATGCTTCACCCGCACCTTATAAGCCTCCCCTACCCTTTCCCCAAATTAGGGACATAAACAGGATAGATTTTACCCAAAATCCAATCAGATTTATCCTATAGATACTTAAATAGATATGGATAAATAAATACAGATATGGAGAATGGGAGAAAATACATGTCGACTTTAGGTATGCATATGGATAACGGGTATTTATATCCATATCTATATCCATATCCATACTTATTTACTCAATATATTATTACCCTTTTTTCCTTGATTTTAAAATAAATATAGTATAATACTAAGGTTAAAATTTTAAATTAGCTTTACCCCAAATGGGTTCATATGTCAAATAATGGATTTATCAATTGGATAATATTTGTTAATGATTAAATGGGCTATCTATCATGTAACGGATATCCAATAGATACGAATATGGATGTGTTAATGAATATTCATTTGGGTATGGATATGATTTTTTTTATTGGGTACAATTGTACATATACAGGTATGGGCATTATCACCCTAAATCCACCCCAATTACATCCCTGACCCAAATGTTAGCTAAGGCTAAACTTGAAAATCAAATTGGAAAGCTTCTAAAATATTGAAAATTTTGCATCTTAACATACCCTCTTTTGTATCAATTTCTCAAATGCCCTCATGTGCAAAGTTTTAAAAGGAGATTTTTTCAAAAAAAATAAAATAAAGTTGGAACAGTATAAAATAGTTACTCTTATGAAGGAGTGGATTAATATTATTCAAAATAATTTGTCTCCTAAGTTAAAGGCCCTTATTCATTTTTTATCCCTTACACTATTGGGAATATTTATATTAATCATGCTTTATGTGATTTGGGTACAAGTGTGTGTCTAATGCCATTGTGAGTATGTGAGAAACAAATGGGAGATTTAAATCCCACGTCCATCAGTTGTTAAATTGATTGATTGAACATCTAGAAGATATATTAGATGATGTACCTATCAAGCTTGGTAGTTTTTTCACACTGTTTGATTTTTTCTGTATCTTAGAAATTGAGGAAGATTCTCAATTTCCTATCATTCTAGGCAATTCCTCTCTAGCTACGGCTAGAGCTATCATTGGTGCTATAAATGGAAGGGCTTCTTTGAATGTCAGAAATAAGAAAGTTAGATTTGATTTATCTAAAGCTACAAAATTTCCTTTGATTCATGATGTTTTTTACAGGGTCAATTCCATTGATAAGGTGGTGAAGGATTATCTCATTGAATATTTCTCATATTTTCCTCTTGAAGAGTTATTAATGAGAAGTGAGATGCCTTGTGATGAAAATCTCAAAATTATTAATATTTCTAAAATAGTGGAGGTGAGTCCTATTTTTCCTGAATGAAATGAAAGGGCAAAAGTTCTTGAAGTATAATTAAGAAACCATACCTTAAAGAAGGAGGTAACATCTAAGGTAGAATTGAAATCCTTCCCTTCTTTAAGGTATGATTTTCTTAACCCTAAATCTAATTAACCTATCATTATGAATGGTAGCTTAAGTAAGGTGGAAATTGAAAAGATTCTTAGAATTATTAGGTTGCTTAAAGAGGTCATTGGTTATAATATATATGATCTTAAAGCCATAAATACTTTTATATGTATGCATCATATTTTTTTATAAGAAGGGTATAAGACCTTAGTTGAACATAAAAGGAGATTGAACCGTAACATGAAAGAAGTGGTAAGAAAAGAGGTACTTAAGTACTTGATATAAGAGTCATCAACCCTATCTCAGATAGTGAGTGGGTAAACTCGGTGCAAGTGGTACCTTAAAAGGGTGGAATTATCGTCATTAAGAATGAGAAAAATAAATTGATCCCAAAACGGATAATTACCGGTTGGCAAATGTACATAGATTACAGAAAATTAATTAAGGTAACCTCGAAGGATCATTTCTCCCTACCATTTATCAATCAAGTATTAGAGAGGTTGACTCAGCATTCTTATTTTGGTTACTTGGTTACGCATTCAAGATTTTTTTCAAATCCCCATTCACATGTTTGTATGATACCCTTACCTACCAAAGGATACCATTTGGATTATATAATGGCCCTGTTGCCTTTTAATTATGCATCATGCCCATATTTTATAGATTTTATTGAAGTTTTAATGGATAATTTTTCAGTTTATGGTATTACCTTTGAACAGTGCTTGAGAAATCTTTTTAGGGTATTATAAAGGTGCAAGGAGGTGAATCTAGTTCACAATTGGAAGAAGTGTCATTTTATGGTATAAGAAGAAAATTTTATTGGTCACTCTCTAAATGGGGCATTAAGGTGGACATTATTAGAGGTGTTTGAAGTGTCTTGAATCAAGTTAGTTTCTATCAGTGATTCATTAGATAATTTTAAAAAACTTACTAAAATTTTAACTCATTTGATTATCAAATACATGCCTTTTGAGTTTAACAAATCTTGTTTAGATTCTTTCAACAAGTTAAAAGAGTTATTGATAACCACCTGAGTATGCAACCTTATAATTGAAGTATTTTTTTCGAAGTGATAAGTTATGCCAGTGATTATGTGGTAAAAGAGGTCCTTGGGTGGTGAAAATTTGGAAAGGTTTATGTAATTTATAACTCAATTCAAACTCTTGATGATGCTCGAGTAAATTATGCTACAACTAATAAAGAGCTATTCATAGTGGTGTTTACATTAGACAAATTTCAATCATACTTAGTAGGATCTAAGATTATAGTATTCACAGACCATACACCCCTTATGAATTTTTTAAATAAGAAGGATGCAAAGCCATACCTAATTTGATGGATCCAATTAATCTAATAGTTTGGCCTTGAAATTCAAAATAATAAGGATACAAAAATTTAGTGGCTATATATATCTTTAGGTTAAACAAGGACATGGATAGAAGTGAATGGGATGACACTCCATTCAATGATTCAATTTTAGGTAACAACCTTTTGGCAATCACAAGCTTATCTACCCCATGGCTTGTAGATTTTTTAAACTATATAGCATTTGAGTTAATGCGACCAAACTTTTCTTATCAACATAAGAAGAGGTTCTTCTCATATTTCAAGCACTGTTATAGAGACAAGCATTACCTATATAATAAATGTGTAAATAAAGTTTATACAAGATGTATGCTTGAAGAGAAAGTTGAAAGTGTCATATCTCATTGTCATTCTTTGCTATATGGGGTTCAAGCCAACACTTCTAAAACAACTTCAAAAACTCTCCAAATTATTTTCTATTGGCCCAAAATTTTAAATAATGTTAGATAATTTATTATACCTTATGATCAATATCAAAGGATGGGTGCCATATCAAGAAAAAAAATGAGATTCCTTTAAATAACATCTTTGAGGTTGAAGTATTTGATATTTGGGGAATTGACTTTATGGGGACTTTTCCATTATCATACAATAATAAATATATTTAAAATGTAGTAGATTATGGTGTGGATGTTGATTGGAAATCAAACACTCATATGAGCAGGATCTTCAAGTTTCTTTGATGCTTTAATCTTTTGTTCGTTTGATGATGATGGCTTCAACTTCTTTAACTGTTGATGTAACTCTTCAAAAAATAAAACATGCATCTAATAATAAATCACACAATTTTCTTCCTAGATTATATCTAACTCTCAAGCACTCACTCACTTAGAGAAGAATAGGGGAGAATTTTGAAAAAAAAAAAAAACATATGCCTTTACTCAAATTCAATCATTGTGTACAAGGTCGACAAGGCATATATTATACAAGGGTTTGTACATTTAATCATTCACTAACTAGTTATTAACCTCCCTAACTAATGTAGTTACCATTTTCCAGTTGTATTAGGTCAAAAATAACAACAAATTAATGTAGGACATTACTTAACCTAATTGGCTTTTCCTAGCTAGATTAAACTAGTTAGTAAAAAATGAAATGAATACACTTAACCCTTTCCCTATAACACACATACAAAGCATCACTATTATCATATAAAAATACAAGATATAAAACATTACAAATTGTACATAAACACATAAAGCTAAATATAACATCACTATTATCCAATCAACATATGAAAGAATCATGTAACCAAGCTTTGTCTTGTAGCTTTATCTTCTATGTCACTTTATAACTCTTTCCTTGTCTTGTACAATATATATCTTTGATGAATTATTATTCTTTAAAACATATAAAATACCCACAAGAATCACTTAAGAAACCAATAGTATCATTAGAATTATCAAGAATGAAGGGTTCAATCTCTAAGGATGCTAACTCTTGACATTTATTATAAGAAGAGTGAGATGATCATACATCATTCTCCCTTTGTAAAAGATAATTTTTCCTCAAATTAGCATCACTGTATTAAGGAGGTAAATAAAAAAATATTGAAAGTTCATGAAACTCCCCCATAAGTTTCAAGTTTCCAACTCATAAGTGTTGTTCCCAATTTTCTTAAGATTTTAAATGGTTCATCGGCTCTTAGTATTAGTTTTTTTTTTATTAAATTTGAAAATCTTTCTTTTCTTAAGTGTAACCAAACCAATTATAATAAGGAAAACACTTGTTCAATTGAAATTTTTTTTAGCTTGATCTTGATACTTAGTATTAGATTTCTCAATGTTGCTCTAAATTTTCTCATAAAGTTTCTTAAATAATTCAAATAATTTGTTTAGCATCATAGTTCCTAATATCACCTTTCTTTTATGACAATATATTAATAGACAAGTAAGTACTAACACCATGGGCAACTTAAAATAGACAACTAGAAGGACTCCTACTATATGCAAATCTAACATGAGCAAGTTTTCTATCCCAATTTTTGGTACTCTAGTTAACTAGTCCTTATAGTAAAGTATCCAAAATTCTATTAGTCACTTCAATTTAACCATCCATTTGAGGATGATGGAATGTACTAAATAACAACTTATTATCTAACATATCCCAAATTTTCTTCCAAAAATAGCTCAAAAATTTTACATCTCTATCTAACACTATACTTTTGGAAATACTCTGCAACCTTAACACTTCTCTAAAATATTAATCTGACATATGAGTTGCATCATTAATTTTATTATAAGGAATGAAATGTGTCATTTTATAAAAACTATCAACCACTACCATAATAGAATCATTTTCCTTTGTGTCCTTAGTAACCCTAAGATAAAGTACATACTAACCCCCTCCTATAGTTATTTAGGAAATAGTAAATTAATATATAAACCCTTATAGGAGAAACTCCTACTCTTTTAACAAGTCATGCATCTCCCAATAATAGCTTATACCAGTTGTATCCTTCATGGCCAATAGAAATGTTCTTTTAAATATTTCATAGTTTTATGTACACGAAAATGGCAAATACACCCCCTCATGCACTTCTTTAATAAGTAAATCATGCACACTAGATCGAAGTATACACAATATATTAAGCTTTAAAAATAAATTCATCTTTGAAGCACATAATTACCAAGACTATGATTCTTTTTACATGCATCATAAATCTCAAATAAATCTTCATATTTTACATATAACTCTTTCCACATTACAAAACCTCATAGCATAGAATCCAACAAGAAAAGTATCAAAGATCTTCTCAATAACGTATCTACTACCATGTTTTCTTTACCATCAAATTATTTGACAAAAAACATGATGGATTATAATAAAATAACCTATTTTGCATGTCTATAACTAATTTTATTTTGTCCATGCACATATTTCAAACTTTCATGGTTTGAATGCAAAACAAATAATAATGGCTTCATGTTTCTAGGCTTATTATGATGACATAGAATTATTTTGCTAAAGAATGCAATGGAACGTTTTTCTTGTGAGAATACACCTCCTATCCCTATCCCACTAGCATCACATGTTACTTCAAATGATTTATCAAAGTTAGATAAGGATAATACTGGTAAATTACATAGGTTTTCTTTCAAATCCTCAAAGGATGTTTCATCCCCCCCCCCCCATTTTAATTCACCTTTCTTCATAAGATGCATAATTGGTGCATCAATAATTGATAAATCCTTGATGAATCTTCTATAAAAACTTACTAGCCTATGGAAGCTCATCACCTCATGAGTATCTTTGGGCTTATGATAACCATAAATAGCTAGAATCTTTATGGGTTCCACTTTTTTACCTTCTCTACTTACAATATAACCATTGAAAACAACACTCAAAAGCATAAAGTCACATTTTCTATTTTTCTATAGACTTTATGTTCTCATAGTTTATCAAATAATCTCCTTAAATGAATAAGATGATTGTGATTATTTTTACTATACACAACTCTATCATCTAAGTATACCAGTATACCACAACTAATTCTCCCAAAAATGGATAAAGAACTTCTTGGTTAGTCTCACAAACAAACTAGGTGCATTACATAAACCAAAAGGCATCACAATCCATTCATAAAGACCATATTTTATTTTAAAGATAATTTTCCACTCATTTCCTTCCCTTACCCTCATTTGGTGATATCTACTCCTTAGATCAATTTTATAAAATACTTGTGGTCCACACAATTCATCTAGCATGCCATCTAATCTAGCCATAGGAAATTGATATTTGATAGTTATATTGCTTATAAATCTAGCCATTAAAGAGAATAGAGCTTCGAATGTGGTTTTTTATCTAATCCAAACTCCTTCACCATCTTATCATTAGCCACATTTGTGCATGATCCACTATCAATGATAACTCAACAAACCGTGTCTCCCTCTCTTCCTTTGGTCTTAAATATCTTCTCTCATTAGTTAGGTCGCTCATTAACTTGGAATAGAATCTTTGTAGAACATAACAAGCACTTTCCTCATTCTCAAATTCACTTGAAATTACTTCATTTGGCTCAAACTCAAGGTATTTATCACAAGTCTCCATGGCTTCAGTCTCTTGTATGGACAACACTCTTTGGTTTGGAAATTCTCTAGCAAAGTTTCCATATCTTAGACATTTAAAGAATTAATTTGTAGATACTTCATTGACCTTGTTTTTACCTTTTCCTCTTAGGTATGACATTGCTTTTTATCAACATTTATAGCATTTGAGGTACCCAACCCCTATTTTGTAGCTTGTGCATTCAAGTAGCAATTTGTAGAAGAAATAATTTTCTTGGTATAAGGCTTAGTGGACTTTTAATAATATCATCAAGAGACACATATAAACAAGTTTCAACTTTACCTCTAATCATCATATTAATGCCGACTAAAAATATAGCAAATGTTTGTTCCTTTTTCTCATGAATATCACATATAAGTAATAATTTACCATACTTAAAATTCCTTGCCTAAGAGTAGTCAATTTGAATTTGATATAATTTTAATTCTCATACTCCTTCAGTACAAATTTCTTTCTCAAATGCTTCTTAAGGGTATTCCAAGACTCAATTTTTTATTTTCCTTCACTTTCTCTAGTCATTTTCAAGTTATCAAACTAAATTCTAGCAAATTTCTTAAACTTAAGAGTATCTAATTTATATTTTTTCTCATATCCTTGAATTAAAATATAGCCTCTAGTTTGTGTAACCACTCAAGTAATAATTCAACATCAAGTTTACCATCAAAATAAGGAAGATCAAGTTTTATTCCTTTTTCTTCTCTATTATGATGCCTCAATTGATGGTCATAAAATTCTCGGTGACTCCCACTTCCTTGTGAATATTCTTCATAGTCCACATGTGATTTTAGATGCCCTCCTATTTTTGTAGTGGTTTTCCTTATTTCACTTCCCATTCATTCTCTATGGAAACCTCCTAGTTCTTGCACATTGTGGACCAAATCTTGCACGAAAAATTGGGTCCCCATATTTTGCAATTGATTTTGCATGGATAGAAAGTTGGAACCCTCCTAGTTCTTGCACATTGTGGACCAAATCTTGCACGAAAAATTGGGTCTCCATCCTTTGCAATTGAGTTTGCATGGATAGAAAGTTGTTTTAGTTGAGAATTTTTTGCATCTAGATTGATTGAGAGTTTCTGGATTGCTTCAAAAAGATCTTGAAATTTTTTTTTCTCCTCCAATGGTATCAACATACACCAACACACTCAAACAAGTAGTTAGATCTGAATCACACTTGCTTACTTGTCAGAATTTAGTTTGATCTTACCAAATATTTTGACTCTAATAGGCTAAACATAATGTTATCAAGAAAATAAATCAAAAAACTAAGCATATACCACAACCAACACATTTTCTGCTAAGTTCTTGAGATAGAAATCAGCAAAACTAACTCTATGGCACTTGGTACAAAACTTAAGTAAGAATGTGTATTCTCTATAAAATATTGTGTAGTATGTTAAAAATAAGATTGAAATCTTAATTTAAATTCAATAAATATATAAATATCACAAAATAAACTATCCACATTTTTAACAAATCATGGTTTAAGATATAACAAGTCAAAGACACATAATCAACACAAGTAGTTCATGTTATGGCAAGTTCATGTCACAATTATTAGGTAATGTATAATTAGTTTCAATTCTCCTAATTTTTTACCATAGGTAAGTCATTATCATGCATTTTATGCTTAATCATGTATAAAATCATGCTGGAACATGTCTTAAAAAAACAAAAAAGAAATAAAGATCAAACAAACATAATTCTATAGGCCAAATTCATTCAACCATTTCGCTGCATACAATAATGCATCCACATACTTCTGGTCGGTTTCCATAAACATATTACAAGATATTTAAATATTGAAACATCTAAACTCATTTATCCTAAAACATGTTCAAATCTGAGTGCAATCATACATGTAGATTCCAAGAACTATAAATAATACTCGATGAACTATATCAAGAATTATCAAGAACCTGGTTATATAGGCTAGTTGGGGTGTGCTTGGTGCCTTCGGTGTGGAGGAAAGAATATGATTCAAAGTTTAGAGATTTAAGATGAAAATCAAACCTAGATTTGATACCAAAATTGATGTAGATGTTGATGGCAATCGAACACACACGAGTAGGATCTTAAAGTTTCTTTGATGTTTTAATCTTTTGTTAAATTGATGATGGTGACTTAAACTTCTTTGATAGTTGATATAACTCTTCAAAAATCAAACATGCATCTAACTCTTATATTATATCCAACTCTCTAGCGCTCACTTACTTAGTGAAGAATAGGGGAGAATTTTGAAAACTCTTATAACTTTACTCAACTTCAATAATTGTGTACAAGTTCGGAAAGGCATATATATACAAGGGTGTGCACAATTAATCATTCACAAACTATTTAATAACCTTCCTAACTAATGTAGTTTCCCTTGCCCACTTGTATTAGGTCGACAATGCAATACATTAACGTAGGAAGCTACTTAATCTATCTAGTTTATGCTAGCTAGATTAAACTAGTTAGTAAAGAATGAACTAATGCCCTTAACCCCTATAACATATATACAAAGCACCATTATTATAATTTATATTAAAATATACAAAATATTTCAAAGTGTACATAAAATCAAAAAGCTAAACAAAAATGTTATCCATGTAATACATGTAAGAATCATGTAACCAAGATCTGTCTTATAGCTTTATCTTCTTTGTCAGGTTGTAACCCTTATCTTGTTTATATCTTGTAAAATATATATCTTCAATGAATTATTCTTCTTTAAAACATTTAAAATAACTGCAAGAATCACTTAATAAAAAATTGGTTGCATTATGATTCTTCAGAACAATTGGTTCTATCTCAAAGTATGCTAACTATTAACATTTATTATAAGAAGAGTCAGATGCTTAAAATCATATTATGTATCCAAATAGGTTAAGGCAGTAGCATATTCCACCAATGATACAAAGGTTGTAGTTCAACTTTTCCAAAAGATTATATTTTCAAGGTCCAATATTCCTAGAGCAATTATAAGTTATGGTGGTTCTCACTTCACTAATCAACTTTTCAATACACTTTTGAAGAAATATGGTATTAATTATAAGATGTCCTAAAAGTACCATCCCCAAATGAGTAGATATGTATAAATTACAAATTGTGGGATTAAAGGGTTACTTGAGAAAAATAGTGGCTCGCATGCAAAAAGATTAATCAATGAAGTTGGATTATGCTTTATAAACCTAACAAAATAATTATAAGACACTAATTGGTATGACACTTTTTTAATTGGTATATGGAAAGCATTTTCATTTTATATTTGAAGGTGAACACAATCCATTTTGGGTGATAAAGGCAATTAATGATGACATGAACTCCACTGAAGAATAGAGAAAGCTTTAACTTAACAAGCTCGATGAGTTGAGATTTGATAACAATGAGAATGCATGGATATATAAGGAGAGAACTAAGAGTGACATGACAAGCATAGTACCCAAACAGATTTTCAAGAAATAGATTTGGTGCTTTTGTTCAGCTCTTGTCTAAAGGTCTTTTTGGGTAAGCTTAGACCTACGTGGTCGAGGTTATTTTATTTTCATAAGGTCTATCCATTTCGAGTTGTTGATATTTGAAGTGAAGCCACCGAAGAATTCAAGGTAAATGGCCAAATGAAGCATTATGTTGCTAGATTTATAATAGAGAAACTAGGCATCTTTTCTCTTTTAAATATGTATTCCTAATTCAACTTTAAGGGGTTAAACTCATAACCCTTAAATAAGCATTTCTTAGGAGGTAAACTAAGCCATATTTATGTTACTTTCCTTATTTTATTTTTATTTTCTTTTATTGTTTAAAAATAGAGGTATGAACTTGAGAATTTATTTCTTTTTTTGCTGATGGTGAGTATTTTAATGGTTAATTGTTGTTGGTTTGTTGGTGTCTTGAAGGAAAAAGTTAGTAGAGATCATAGAAGAAGAACTATGAACTTAAGATAATTTATGTGAGTTGATAGATAAAGCACACCAACTTGTTCTTATTTACATGGCTATGCTTATATTTTGCACAATTATACAAGAAAAACACACCATGGGTGTGCATTTTCCCACACTTATGTTTTTAGTTAATAAAAGTCTATACTAAACGGTACTATTTTTAACTACACTTATGCTTCTAAAATGCACAATTTGGGGAGAAAAACATGCCCTAGGTGTGATTTTCTCCACACCTATGCTTTTAGTTAATAAAATTTTATCCCAAAAAAAAACACTAGGTAGTGTTTTTAACTACACATGTGCTTTTGAAATATACAACTCTGTGAGAAGAACACACCCTGGGTTTGTGTTTTTGCACCACTGAATTTTTTTCATGATTAAAAAAATAAAGCCTCTAGATAACCTTTCTCTTCTTTAACCTACACCCCCACCATGATATTACATGCCTCACCAACATTCACCACCACACCACCCAGCCATCACCACTATCAAACAACAATCATCCACTAAGACTCAACCTAACACACATCCCTCGTCCTTCCAATCAATCCTAAGGCACCTCCATTCTTCCCTCTTCTACCATTTGACTTTGCAAAAAAAAATGAATATTAATGCCACTATCCTTCGTTGTCCTACATTGCCACCCTCCTTCATCATTCTACGACACCGCTCAATCACATCCACCATGTACTAGCCTAATGCAACCCCAAATGACCCCCTCCATCGAACCCAACAACCCCAGCCAACAAACACACATGTCTTAATTTGGTTCAACATCTTTCAATATTCATCTCTACTTTGTTAAATCATTACAGATTTCAATTGAAGATCAGCATTCTTGATTTACCTAGTTTTTGGAATTGAATCTCTATATCTTCAAGAACCCTAATATTTCATATTGTTACTCATATTCAATTCTTAAATTCTATTAAAAATTTGCATGCTTAATTTATTATGTTTGATTGGTTTTGTTTGATTTGCTCATTGGTTGCAACCACATCTTTTTGCTTGGAATTTTTGGATTCATGGATCCAAAATGTAAAAAGACCTCTGATTCATCCTTTAGACAAGCCTAAGTTACCCTTGTTATCATACCCCATGAGGTGAATGATAATGAAATTTGATTTGCTAACAACTCTCAATGATCTAACTATAATATAATGGATAAACAAGTAATACTAAGTACCCACTATTTTGATAAGAAATGTGTTGAGAGTTTAGGTTTATTAGGTGACATAGATTACTTTTTTGGTCAAATTAGATGGATTAAATTTGTTAAACTAGAGTCTCCTACCTATGCCTATACCACCCTCATATTTTTAATCTCATTTAAATTTTCTCTGAATAAGGAATGAGTAACCTTCTGCCTTTTTAATCAAGATTTCTCCAAATCATTCACTTAAATAAATGAATAATTTTATTTACCTCATCGTGGTACCAAAAAAAAATTATTTCATTTTCATGCATCCCAATTATAAGGGTGAATACGTGGAGAACCTAGTTATCAATCTTCTTTGGCCAAAGCCTCCTCTATTTGCAATCTTAAATTCTATTACATCCATCATTTCATGTTTAATACAATTTTTGGTGGAGAAGATAGTGAGGTTATATCTACCAAAAGAGAGTTATTTCTCTTTTGGGTTATGGTTCATAAGGTTTTGATCAATATATGTGTTTTCTTGCTTAATTATATGTCTAAAGTCACCAATTCCAGAGTAGGAAAAATAGTGATTGGTGGATACATCACTACATTTGCTATCTGTTTGGGTTTTTCTACCGTTCTCAATAAGTTACAACCTTTATAAAGTAACCCTAAGCTTGATCTTTATTCTTGTATCCATATGAAATTGGTTGCTTCAAAAGATTCTGGATATATTCTCTGTCTTCAAGGACGTTAACTCTTCTCTCTTTTATGTCCTGATCTCACCACTATCGAAAACACCAGAAACTAGTGCTATGATATTAGTGATTTTATGGAAGACTCACATGATGATAATGATGCATCTAGTGCTAATTCTAAAGAAGAGAGTGTTGTAGCTCCTCTCCAACTTGAGGTGGATGGTTCTTCAAGTATTCCTAGTACTAATGTACCTAACCTTGAATAAGGTTATGTTACTAAAGTTTCTTCTCTCAATTGCTCTATCTCTCATCTCAATCGTAAGCTACAAAGTATGCAATTTGAACAACACAACCAACAAGACATTCTACATTCAATTTACAATATGGTTCCACGATTATATGACTTGTAGTTCACACAACAAGATTCATCGCCATCCTCACTTGCTCAACAATGAGTTAGTTCCACCCTTATCCCATCTATATTTTTTTTCATTCTTTACTTTGTGGTCACTATAGAATCTAAGCATGAGGGAGGGTACTTAATCTATTTACCAGCGTGCTCATATTTTAGCATATTTGATTGTCATATATTTTGTCACATAATTAGTTAGCTAGTATTTCATTAAATGCACTTTTAGAATTTTGGTGATACAAATAAGTTAAAAGAGTATATCTTTTATGTTCCTTTGGAAAGCACGCATTGTAATACCCTGCTTATATAAACCCTGATTTAGATACCCTGATTTAAAATTTAATTATTATGTGTAATTAAGTATAGAAATATTTTAGGGTTGAATGTTCCATCATTATATGTATTACTATATTTATTAAATTTGAGCTGATAATCTAGAATAGCAGATTAATATTTAGAGGAGAGATAATAATAATGATGATGATGATCATGATCATGATCATGATTGTAATAATAATGATGATAACAATAATAGAAGTAGTAGTAGTAGTAGTAGTAGTAGTAGTAGTAGTAGTAGTAGTAGTAGTAGTAGTAGTAGTAGTAATAATAATAATAAGAGTGGTGGTGATGATAATGATTATAATATGATAATTACGTAAGATTTTTAGTATTTAATAATTTCTTAAAATTAATTGATACTATTTATCTAATTGTTAATTAATTATTCAATTAATTAGCTTCAACCTAAATGTTTATCATTATATTACCCTTAAATCCAACATAAGCTAAACTAATCCCTGGCCCCTTATTTGTGACCTAACCAACTCTAACAAAGAAATCCCTATCAAGCCCCATACACCTGCCTCCTTCCCCATACAACTACGCATGATATACCAAACGCAACCCAACACTACTATCGCCCCTACCTTTACCCTTGCATCATTTTATTCCATCACCATTGCCTAATTCCTCCCCAAATGTGCCCTCTACCTGGTTTCTTCTTCCTACCTTCACACCCTCTACACCCTCCCATTCCTTCACCGCCCACCCTATTGCCTAGTTCCTTCTTCCCTTCATGCAACCTAGTCACCTTCTTTGCTTTCTTATTCTTCGTTTATGCTCCTTTCTCCCTCTCGTGTTGCTCGCCCAACCCCATCTCAACCATCGTACTCTATTTTCCTTATTTCTTATCTTCTTAACTCATCCCAACCTTGCCTTCATTTTTTCACTTCTCATATAGCCATCCCCAACCATACTCCCTACTCCTTTTCCTTCATGTTTGTGGTCCCAAAACTACTTCTTCATTTATCTACCGTCATGCCTATCTTCCTATGTCTTCTTATTTCCCTACATTGTGGACCATCACAGCCTACCAGCCTAGCTTGAGATCCTTCTTTGACCTCCACCAAGCAACCACATAACCTACGCCACCTTCACCAAGCAGTCACCACCATCTATCAATACCTCTCCTTGTCTTGCCAATTGCCCCTACTTCATTCATCCAAGCTCTATCACCAAGCAACCCTCGGCCCTTTCCTTTCTCTTTGCTACCTCTTCCTCTATTACTTTTCATGTATTACCTCGACCTTGCCTATCTTCCTTCTTCTCTTCCTCACTCGTCACCTTACTCTATTTGCACCATAAAACCAACTTACTAATCCCCTCCATCCGCCCTCACCATCACCTTCTTATCTACTCTTCCACCTTGACCCACCCATCAAGTTCTTTTCCAAGAAGCCACAACAACTGGTGCCACACTAAACAATCACTGCCATTTCCCTTCTAGTTTCCCTTCTAATTTATTTCCCCTATTTTTAAGAAACACTATCCACCATTGTCATGTATTGGTCTCACCATACCTCAACCAACCTCTTCTTCAAGCTTTCCCGCTTCAACTCCGGCAAACACCAGTAACCTCCTCACACGTCCTTGCTCGAGAAGAGATAGCAACTTGCACCACCTTTGGACATTTAAGCCAGCTCCATCATCTTTTTTTCCAACTCAACTATCCCCATTCGAGTATCCCAACCTTCAAGCCACCTTGCACGAGCTAATTCCAACACCATTATCCCCCCCATCTGCATGCTGCAACAACCTTACCATAGCCAATGACAACTTCCACCAGTTGGTATTTCCTTGCTTGTGTTTGCACATGACTAACTCCCCCTACGTGAATTGGTTTGGTTAGTACCATGCGTGTAACCCTTACCATTAGTTATTTATACCTATTTGGTTCCTTTGCTTTTTCCTCTTATTTATATTTTTTTTTTACCATTTTGTCTAACTGCTAATACATAGCGTTTGGTGTTATTTACGTAGCTGACTCTTGAGGTGGCCATTGAAGAGGTATTTTGTAATCTAATTTACATAGCTTGGAGGTAAAACCAACGAGCCTGTAGATGGTAAGATTTTGTGTAATTATGATAAATTAATTTTCTAGAATAAATATCATGTTAGGTTGATATTATCAGAAAATTGGTATTTTTACCAGAAAATGAAAGCATGTGGTATTCAAATTCTATGTAAAATTTGTGACATATGAAATAATACATGTTTCCATGTTAGTAATTAATAATTCATGTATGCCTTGGTAGTATTTTAAAATGAGGATATATATTGTATTGATATATGAGTTATGGTTATAGATAATACACACATCTAGGGTTAGTACTAAATTGTAAATGTTGCATTACATTAGGTTGGACATACAAATGAGTTTAAATATCCCTTTTACATTTTAGATGGATTTGGACATATAACATGTCAGTTTAGAGCATAAATATGATTAAAATGTGATTATTTTGTAACGCATGTTTTAGGGGTAGAAATGTAAATTTTTATATACGATGATTCGTATCTAAAAACTTATTATGTGGAGTTGGTGTGAATATTATGATATGCTAGAATTTTATGCTAGGTTTCTAAATTTGTATCATGTCATCACCATGCTTAGAGGTAATATTATCTTTATCATAATGTGAAATCTCCTTATATGAAATTATTTTAATTAATATATTTTAGCATTTTCATGATAAATATCTTGTAAAAATAAATCTAGTAATAAAGTGGGTAAAATGTGGTGATTAAAATGTAGAGGGTATTTTCATCAATATGACAAAAATATGTCTTAAGATGAATATTTGGAATATTTGACTTAAAAGTTGGCCTTGGAATAAATTGAAACTAATTAGATGAAAATGATTTATCTGAATGGAATTCAATAATTAATTTGGGCTATAACATAATGCCTAACTGTAATACCCTAAAATTTTAGAACCTGAAATTTAATAATTCATCCTCATTTGGGGTAACTAAACATTTTTTTCACCATTAAATTAATACTTTTCTTGACTTTAAACTTATAAAAATGGATGTGATAATTTAAGGATTAAAAAAATATTTTATTATTTTATCATAATCCTTTTATTTAAATAAATTCCTAAAACCCACAGTTTACTAAAATTACCCTCTTAAATTAATATCTTAAATTTTAAGTAAATTAAATTATTAAAATAATTTACCCATCTAATTAATTAAATAACCTACTTGCAAAAAAAAAAATCTTTTTTTCTTTCTTTTCCTTTTTTCCTTTTTCCTTCTCCTTTTCCTTCCTTTTTCCTTTTTTCCTTCATTCTTCCCCTTTGAGCTGCCCCGACCCACTTTCCTCTCTTCTTGCCCGTTTAGCTTGCATCACCCTCCTTCTTCTTTTTCCTTTTTTATTTCCTTCCTTTTTTTCCTCAATTGGGCCAACCCAGTAGCCACCCCTCTCCCTCTCCCCCGAGCAAACTGATCATCCCTTCTTCTTCTTTTCTTTTCTTCTTCCCCCACCCGACCGATCAACCCCCCTCCTCCTTTCTATTTCTTCTTCTTCCTCCTCTCCCGCCTGTCATCGACCATGCTCACCTGCACCTGCACCAACCAACCTTCCTCTCCCTCTCTCTTCCTCGTCCCTTTCCTTTCTATTTCAATCCCTGACCTCCCCTACCCACATGCCCCATCTCCTTTCCCTTTTCTTTCCTCTACCGCTTGCAGGATTACACTGTATAGCATCTGCGCCGGATAGCACCACCGACCGACAACCTCCTACCCTCCCACTCCCTTTTCCTCATCCCCCTTGTCCTCTTCTCCACCCCTCATCTATAAACCCCTAGGTGCCCTTCTCTCCCTTTTTTTCCCTCTACCTAGCACCCCCGAAAACCATCGTCTACTGCCTCTTGAGACACAGCCCCAGCCGCCGCCGCACCTCGCTGCCATCTAAACCTCCACCCACCCTTTTCCCTACACTAACCTATACCAAATAAGACCCCTCCTCACCTCTACCCCCCCCCCCACTCTTCCCTCCCTACTCGTGCAAAGAAGGTAGCTCGAGCTACCCTTTGCACCCTATTATCGCCCCCTGTGCCGCCTTGGGCCACCTCCTCCACCGCAACCACCACCCCCACTGCCTCCCTTTCTGCCCAGAAACCCTTCCCCTACCTCCCCATACCCTCCCTTCCCTTCTTCTCCCCCTCCTTCCCCCTAACTTCCTCTCCTTCATATTTGGCCACTGCCACCGCCACCGTGGCATGACAACCCCCTCTAATCTAGGAACCCTACCACCTCACAACCACCACTTCCCTCCCCATTTTCCAACCCCAAAACTGTGTATTTCTAAATCACCACCACCTCCACCGCCTTATGCCGTTGCCGCCACCCTAGCTGCCACCTCCACCCTTGGTTATTCCCTAACCCTTGTTTTTACTTAAGTGTAATTTATTTTACCTAATTGTCATTATTTATATTATTATCATCATCATCATCATTATTATTATTATTATTATTTTCATCATTATTATTATTATCATTATCATTATTATCATTAATTTTATTATTGGTATTACTACTATTATCATTATTATTATTTTTAGGATCATTACTATTACTAATCTTATCATTATTAAGACTATTATTATTATTATAGTGACTATTATTAGTCATTTACTAATAAAGTAATTAGGGGTTACTAAAATAAAAAGGAGTAAGGGGGAAGTCAATAGTAGTGTTCCAGTCTTATAGGTGAACGAAACCCAACCTTTTAGGAGGCGCAGGATTCGTGCTCCTAGCCCGGTGTCCTTTTAGGTAAGTATGTGGTTAAGGCTAAGTTGTAGGTATTTTGGATATGTGTTGTATTATATATGAGTATGAACTAAATACTTGTAGTGCTACTGCTATGTATGGAGCTAAGGTAAGTGATGTATGTGTTATGATATGGATGACATGACTTGTATTTTGTGATATGCCCTTATATATTTTTACCCTAATATGACATGCATGCTAGGAAGCCTTAGGTGGTATGATGAGGTTGTGGGGAGCTAAAAGAAATAAAGAGGGTGGAGTGATTAGGGAGAAGTGAGAAAAGCTGAAGTACCTTATGATTTATGGGTGGCCAAATAAAAGGATAATAGAAATAAAATGAAAGGTTGGAGTAAATCTTGCATGGGAAGTGAAAGGCTTGCATGGAGTGGTTAGTCTTTCCATGGGAGTAACGTTTACGTGGGAAAAGGTGATTCAGGGATTAAGCATGGTGAGGGAAGAGTATTTTGGGTGATTGGAATCCATGGGTGAAAAATAGTATGTGGATTGGTAGAAGTGTGCATGGAGGACTTAACTAGGGTTTGTGGGAAAAACCCTAAGTGGGAAAACTGTGTGGAAGAGAGAGTTTATGGTAAGTGGTTGGAGTGAGGGTTAATACGGGGAGGGTGTCATATGAAGGGGGGATGAGTCAAGTGGAAAGGAGGTTGGAGTGTGTGTGGATGAGGGGATGACATAAAAAAAAGGAGAAGTACTAGGGTATAGGGTAGCCAATTAGGGTTTTCATGATCGCATGTGAAGGATGAGAAGTAAGGTTGTGATGTTGGGTGTGGATTAAGTGGAGTGATGGTGTTAGAAACAAAGGGAGCATGGGTCGTATATAACAAGGAGAGGTTAGGGCCACATAAGCCACATTAGAGTTTCTAAGGGAAACCCTAGAGGGTGATGGTGAGCTAAAGTGAAGATATGGGGAAGTAGGCCTTGATCCACGTTTGGGTTTTCATGGTGAGTAAGGCAAAGGTGAGGAAGAATTCTTGGAGTCCTGGGGTTTGTAGAAGTCCCCAGATATGGCACATGGTTATTCAGGGGAGCTAGAGTGAAAGGGTGAGAATAGGAAGTCCAGTCGGGCATGCATGTCTAGTAAGAAAGTATATGTTGAATAAGGCATGAATAAGACACCGACCATTTAAAGTGAAAGATTATTGAGCAGGGCTCAAACCGATCCACCAGCAAAAATAGTGGTTAGGTGCATTATGTCCTAGAGACCAATCCATTGGCAAATAATAGTGGCCAGGTACGTTCTACCCTGGGTGTTTTCAATCCATCGGCTATAATAGTGGGAGATCTCAAACTCAATGAACCAAACCTTAAATGATAATAAATCATGGAAAAATACTAATCACTTATAATGGAACACCATGAGAGTATAGATAAATCGATCCATCGGCGTAAATAGTGGCTAAGAGCACTTTGCCCTAGAGACCGATCCACCGAAAAATAATAGTAGCCAAGAGCATCCTATCTTGAGTGTTTCTAATCCACCGACTATAATAGTAGGGTTCCTATACTTGTATGGACCTAAATTGAGATTTGTGTGAAAATGGAATTAATAGCCTAAATTATAATGCTTATGATTATCTGGACTAACTCACTATATGCATTATCTGCCATTTGTGTTGTATGGTCTTAGCCGCATGGTTACTTATTCAATACGTAGCGTACTAATCACCCCTTTCATGGGTGCTACTCATTTCCACGAGTAGTGGTCAATCCTAAGTTTGTGCAAGTAGGAGATGATGCCTGTGATAACTTTGACACCTATGATGCCTTAATGAGGCTAAGTGATGGCCTATTGTACTTGTCATGGGGTCCAAGAGGGCGTTGTCCGAACTTGCCTTTACCTGACTTTCTTATCCCTGTATTCACTATTGTAATTCCCCCATAGGGGTGTTATTATACTCGCTTTCTATTTCTATATCAACTCTAACATTTGCGCATTATGTTTTATATATAAAATGTTGGAACTATTGTGGTCCTATTTATTACTCGTATTAATGCCTTTAAATTTTCTAGCCTTGTGGTTGGTACGAGATTGGTCGAGGATCAATCATGTGCCGATCACGGCGGTAGCACCCCCTGTTTTAGTGTATGGTTTTTTATATAAACAACAAATTTTAATTGTGAATTTTGGGGGTGTTACAAGTTGGTATCAGAGCGTTGGTTCTAGTAATCACGCTTTATTTTCAAAGAATTGTTAGATTAACAAGTTTTTCCTGGATTTTGAAAGTGTTTTGTGCCCTAAAAAGGTCTGTTCATTCTAGTCCGAAACCACCTATTAGGAAATGAAAGGGTAAACTAGAAATTTCCTAGAAGGGAAATGATGTGTGATAGTTGTATTGAACCAATTAGTTCTCTCATAACATGTCTTTTCTCTTACAACTAAGTTTCTTGATGAATGGAAGAGTAGGACAATTGGATGAGGCCTTCATGGAGTTTGTCCAGTGCCAACCCCTGGTACCGTTCCCCCACCCACATCACTCTAATGGAGCTGGGGAGGATTGGCTCATGAGGGTCAC
Organism: Tamarix austromongolica; assembly: GCA_039764185.1. Taxonomy (NCBI): domain Eukaryota; kingdom Viridiplantae; phylum Streptophyta; class Magnoliopsida; order Caryophyllales; family Tamaricaceae; genus Tamarix; species Tamarix austromongolica. The sequence continues at coordinate 54,464,961 of CM077815.1, forward strand.
CGGACATCACCCTCCACTATACACTGGTGAGGAGGACCCAGTGATTCTCGAGGGGTGGATCCAGGATATGGATCATACTTTTGAGGTTGTAAATTTCCCTCTAGCCCAGAAACCCAACATATCAGCCTTTTTTCTAAGAGTCATAGCAGACGCCTGGTGGGTAGATAACCGTACTCGGGATGGTCCCCTGATGACTTAGGAGGCGTTCAAGGCCGCCCTGAGCTCCAGGTTCTATTTAGATAGCTTGAAGAGGAACAAGCTTAAAGAATTCATGTAGCTCACCTAGAGCAATATGACGGTTAGGTAGTACTATGCTTGCTTCATCAAGGTGCTCCGATTTTCCCCAGGGATCGCCGCTAATGAGTTCATAATGGTGTTCCATTTTGAGCAGGAGCTAAAATTCAGCATTCACCTCATGATGGGAGTGGTGGCCTTCACCGACTTAGCCACCCTATACGAGCGCACCTATATTACAACCACTCTATTCCAAGAGTAGGCCTCTATCCTAAGGAAGAGGAAACCAGAGGGCCATAGCTCTAGGAGTAAGATCCATCCACGAGCATGAAGACCCTCAAGACACCAACATAGGGATCATATCAAAGGCCAGGGACCACCGAGGGGGTCCTCATATAGACAATGTGGCAAGAGCCACCCGGGTAGAGATTGTGGAGGCAAACTTATGATATGCCTAAACTATGGCAGGTTAGGCCACCGAGCGTTGGACTATCTGAAGTAGCAACATCCCCAGCAATTCCAAAGTCAACAGTACCAGTATAAGGGACCCCTTATTTCCCAAAAGCAAACCTACCAGCAACATGCTCAGACATCATCCCTACAATTCTAGCAAAGAGCACCTACCCCAGCCGGTGTACCAGTTTGGGATATTAAGGTAAGGCTGCAAGGACCGTAATTTCTCCCTCAGAGAGGAGGTCAGTCAGGTGGGTGCCTGAATGTGATCATCCAAGCATAAGCTGATCATCAACTAGACATCATCACTAGTATGTTCACAATACTATCTTTGCTAGTGCATGTTCTTTTTTATTCTGGTGCATCTCTATCATTCGTGTCTACTTCATTTGTTGCTAAGGCTGAGTTATCACCATCTGCTAGTATAATGTTGTCTGTGATGCTTCCTTCGAGTGATAGTATGGATTGTACTAAGTTATATTCAGATGTGGCCTTAGCTATAGGTGGGGTAGGCTTCTTAGTGGACTTGATCAAGATGGATTTTCGGGAATTTGACATGATTCTAGGGATGGATATGCTTGGTATTACGAGGCCTAAAGGGGATTAAGGTTTCGTATAGGAAGATCAAACCTAAGCCCTCTACCAAAGTTGTGTCTACAGTTGCACTGCACTCCTTGGTCTAGAAGGGGTACCCACTATACCTATGTAGTGTGCAAGAGCTGAGCAAGGACCTGGAAGCTCTGGAGGGCATTTCGGTAGTCAGAGAAATTCTAGATATATTTTAGAGGAAATACCGGGTATGCCCCCAGTTCATCAGATTGACTTCACTATAGAGCTAGTGCTGGGAGTTGAACCTGTGACAAAAGTACCCTATCGGATGGCACCTATTGAGCTAAAGGAACTAAATACCCAACTAGAATAATTATTGGAGCATGGGTACATTCGACTGAGTGTGTCCATCTAGGGAGCACCGATCTTGTTTGTAAAGAAAAAGGATAGGATCCTCCATCTCTATATAAATTACTGAGGGCTAAACTAATTGACAGTAAAGAACCAATACCCAATCCTAAGAATTAATGATTTCTTCGACCAATTGAGGGGTGCCATAGTTTTTTCCAAGTTCGACCTAATATTGGGATACCATCAATTGTGAATAGCAGATGCTAACATTCTGAAGACCGCTTTCCGGACTCAATATGGACACTATAAGTTTATGATGATGCCTTTTGGGCTCACTAATGCTCCTGTAGTATTCATGGACTTGATGACAAGAATCTTCAGACCCTTCCTTGACCGATTTGTGGTTGTGTTCATCGACGACATCCTGGTGTACTCCCGAAGGAATGAGGAGCATGAGCAGCACCTCTATACCATATTATCCCTACTATAAGAGCACCAATTATATGTAAAGTTGTCCAAGTATGGGTTCTAGCTTTAGGAAGTGGCCTTCCTTAGGCATATAGTGTCAACTGGGGGAGTTTTTGTCGACCCAACAAAGATTGCAGCAATCACAGAGTGGAAGCCTCCCACAAATATATTAGATTTTCTAGCCTTGTGGTTGGTATTAGATTGGTCGAGGGTCAATCTTGTTTCGATCACAGTGGTAGCACCCACTGTTTTAGTGTATGATTTTCTGTATAAACAAAAAATTTCAACTGTGAATTTTGGGGGTGTTACACTAACCTTAGGTCATGTTGGCTTCAAGATGTTATGACTATTATGGTCCTTTAGATTTGGAATTTGTTGATTGATTTATCATGGGGTCCCTCGTGGTCCTTTTATTTCATTAATTGTTGACTAACTTGTTACTGTTGTGGGCCTTAGTATCTTTAAGATAATAACATTAAATTAAATAAACACTAATTACTTGAAGATGAATACTTCAGTTAGAAAGTGATCTGGTGACTTGGATTAGGCCCTCGTGTCCATAGTTGGACCTTCAAGTCAAAGGGCACACTTATACTCTATAGGTATTCGATACACCCTATATAGGGTACATGTACTTAAGGAATTAGACGTTGAGGTTTAGTATGGACAGCTAATATGTCATATGGCTTCCTTGGTAAGCTTTGTCCTGGAATTGAGCTATTTGATTTGGTAACACCTCCTTAATGATTATTATCTTGGATATGGGATTGTATTCCACTCAAGATGTGATTATTGATTAACATAATTGGATTATACAGCCACCATACTGCATCTACAATAATTGGATCATAACTAGTTGATAAAGTTTAGACCATCTAATGATATCAAGCAAATACCACGTTGTGTACAGAATAGGATTTGTTGATATAGTGTAATTGTTATACAACTCAGAGCATATCTTTCTTGTTCCCTTACCAGGTCTTTTATCTAATTAATGCGGTTGATTGAAATGTAAGATCATGTTATTGAGATGTTGTTATTGCATGTTGTTGTATGCTTTTGGTTATAATTCTTATACTTTGTATGTTACGTTCAATGTGGGTATGCTACCTCTTCAGAAGCGTTGTGATTTACTCAGTATGAGAAAGTCGTGTTGAGCTATCACTTTTCAGAAGAGTATACACATTACATGCAGTGACAAAAGGATTTTGATGAGCATCATCTAGATGTTTAGATAGACTAAGGGAGTGAAGGTTCCTACTCCTATAACCCTCATTTTTAATATTTTTTGGAAAGGATGAGTGTAAGGGAAAACCAATGTCACACTATTGAGTGCGCTTTTGTGACTGGTTTGTCTTTGGACTTTTATGTCCTTGGTGTATTTGAGATACTTTTGTTCTATGGAGAATGTCTTATTTGTAAACCTTTATTCATGTATTGTCTTTTATTTCCACTATTTGTTATGATCTGAATTGTTTTGAGTATTAACACTTACCATAAGGAAGGTGAGGAAACCGAATTTATGCTAAGTATGATAGTAACACAAATTATTTTTTAATTATCGCTTCTGCAAAATGAAAATTTTAAGTATTAAATTTTGGGGTGCCACACGCATAGTCTTTTTCTCTTACCTCTAATTTGAATCTTTCTAATTTCTAAAACTATGGTGTTGTTTTTGGGAGTGTCTAATCACATATTTTGGCTTATTGGTATCCAATTTTTACTATTGGATTTTACCTTAATCCATTTATTTAGTACCTAGACTCCTATGTTGACTCTTATGGCTCCTTGGTTATAGGAAATCATTTTAATTTAAAAAAAGGAAAAAAGAAGGAAAATATCCTATATAATAAAAATAAGGTAAGAAAGTGTATATCGCAGGTGTTTGGCATCTCACCCTCAGAAGTGGGAGGTATTTCACATAATATGATTCATGTTGCATGTATCTTTCTAAAAAACCTTTATTTCCAAAAAAGGGAAATCAAATACTCCCTTGAGACCTCGTGTAGGAAGAGTGTGACCCGTGTGTGAAGAAGTAAGTGTCACTCATATGAGGAGTTCTAGGGAAACAAGAGAAAGATTTTTTTTTTCCATAACCATAATCTGATATCAATGAGTCAGACACCTATACCTTTGCACATGAATCCACACATACATTATTGGTTGTTTTGAATGTATTATATATGACTTTGTATTCAACTTGAGGCTTAGAGATTTGTTGCTGCATGTTTTGCTTGAGAATATCTAAGTATATAACATCTTTAACTAAATTTGTATCTAGAGTTCTCCTACCTTATCTTTCATTTTGTTTGTTCATCCATTATAGTTTTTACTTGGGACAAGAAAAATTCTAAGCATGGAAGATTTCATAAATGAATTTATTGCATAGGTTTTTAGCTCATAATACTCTTAGTTTACATGCATTTCTATGTTCTATATATTAAAATTAGTACATTTAGAATTAACTCATAAATGAATTAATACTTTTGATTTTCCTTGTAGGTACGTCATGTTAGAGAAAAAAGATGTAAAATAGATTAAAGTGGTGTGCAAACAAGCCTCAAAGAAAAATGGGTACAACTATGAGAATAATGAATCAAAAAAGTTTGCATAACTCCGTGTCATTAAAAGGCACAATCATAATTTTTCTAGATAAAAAAGAAATGCATAGACATATTGTGTTTAAAAGCACACCAGTGCTTTTCCATAATAAATTCTACACCAATTATCTACACCAAATAAATAAAAATCAATAAATCAAAAAGAGGATATGGGCTATATTTGAGGTACTGTTGATTGTGGAGACATAAGTTTTTCTTTCTCACAATTTTATCTTCATTCTCAATGCTTTGTATCCAAAATAAAAACACATATTTACCATTAGATTTTAAATTTGAAGCTTTGTAATCATTCAGATCAGGCGATCGACTCTGTATATCTTGAACACATTGTTTTTATCTTCTAATCTATTACCCTTTTTATCTATTTGATGGTATTTAAATATTGTGTTTCATATAGATTCAGGTACTCTTCCGTATATATATTATAATTATTATTATTGACAAATCAACATGTGATCTTATTAGATAAACTCCACTAATTCACCAAGAATTCTAGTTTTCAATTACATATATTAGGTACTATATACAAATAAGATCATTTATGTTTGAATTCAATTGTTAATGAATCTATGTCGGTTTTGTATTCAAACTTAGATTGAGTATCATTGGGATTTATATATTCAATTTTTATATATGGATTATATTTATTATTGTATTGTATGCTATCCTTATTCGGTCCCCACTCATATACGTTTAAATTAGTCTGTCTTCTCTCTTCAAGTTTGTTTCAGTACTAGGTTTGGCCTATAACACCCTCAAAATTCACTATTAAAATATTTCATTTTATTAAAAGAAAATAGCGGAAGTGAAAAGTAAAGACTGTGAATTTTAGGGATATTACCGCTACACTTAGTACCAAACCGGTTTACTCCTACTATTCCAGTACTAAATTCTAAGGCTAAAAAAGATAGAACATGATTTATACAAATTCAATTTAAAACAAAGTAGCGCACTAAAATCGTTATAAAAGATATAAGCCCATAGTTAGTGGTTACAAGAGTAAAATTGTTTACTAAATAATTAAAAAAGAGTGGGAGAAATACCCTAAGGATTTTTCAGATAATCCTTACTCTCGTATCCAAGCCCTCTTGAATAGCACCTATAATGGACTTGCAAGGGACAGTGCCCATTAAATAGGCAGAGACCCACAAATGGAATCCTTCAGTACTATGGTACAGAGTAACCCTTTAAACCAAACTGAAAGGTAGGCCCGCATGAAACACATAAAACATACACAGTACGAGATGATAACATTCGGAATAATATATCATTCAACACCAAACATACAACAAGATAATTATAACACAACATAATTCCATCAAGAGAGACAGGTACCAAGGATGAACTTATATTATAATAGTAGATCATAATAATGATAGTACTCTTTTGGTCTCAAGCCATTAATAAATATTATTACTCAAACATCATCTCTCGAATTATATCCATGTGAGTGCGGGAACCCCACTATTATAGCTGGTGGACCAGAAACATACAGGGCAATACGCATCTAACCACTATTATTTGTCGGTGGATGGATCTCTAGGGCAGAAGGTTCCTAGCCACTATTATCGCTGGTGGATCGGTATGGCCCCGACTCACATGGTGTTCCACTATAAGTGATTAGTTTTTTCCATGATTTATTCACATGGTGTTCCACTTAGGGCCCCCGCTATTATAGCCGGTGGACCTTAATACATATATACATCTTCCCGGGTAAAGCGCTCTTGGGACACTATTATATCTGGTGGATCGGTACACATATACATCTTCTAGGGCAAAATGCTTCTAGGCTACTATTATAACCAGTGGATCAATATGCATGATATAATCCATCAAGGCCCGGCTCAATTGTCTTCTACTTTCATGATTAGTGTTTTTTCTTTTAATTAGTACAACAGTTCCATTTATTTTCCTTGAGGGGATACCAAGATCCTAGAGACACAAAGGTACACCAATCATACTAGTGCATACAAGCTACACAATACCCTACCGATAATGACACCTAATCCATAAGTATGCATACCCCATAAATAATTCTGTAGAGTTAGATAGAGTAAGATGTAGGGCTTGGTTGGGGCACTAAGGCACACCAACAAATACTAGAATGATCGTGGGCTAAACCACATTTTTAGGGTAGTGACCCCTAAAGAGCCACCATTCCCGATCTTGAGGTCTTCTACTTTAATTATTAGTGTATTATTTAAGATGACCACAAGAAGTACAATAACCACATACTTATTCACTTCCATTTATTTCTGATATCATTAAGTAATCCTTATTCATACAATTATCCATTATAATCTAAAGAAATCACTAATGCCATCATTATCTTATTCAATTTCAAGTTATGCCATGTTCTTGTGATACTTAATGATTTGTCAAATACTCTTATCTTGCTATTCAATGTTACTTGAGTCTTATTATGAAACTCCTTTAATCCATTGACATATTAAACACAAGTTCCCAATTCACCCCTATCACCTTTACAAAATTACTAGAATACCCCTTGTTTATAAAATTATCAAGTCATCCCTTTTTATTTGCCAAATTGTCATGTTACCCTCCATATTGCATAATTATCAAACTACCCCTTACTTGTGTTAGATTACTAAACTATCCTCCATACTTATTAAATCACCAACTTTACCCCCTCATACTTGTTAAGTTACCAATTTACCCTTCCAATGGGTTAAATTACCGTATTATCCTTTATACTTATCTAAATTACCAAATTGCCCCCGTAGTTGATTAAATTACTAACTTGCCCTTCTTTATTATTATAATTACCAAATTGCCCTTTTACTTGACCGAATTACCAACATACCCTTTCCTTTATGCCAAATTACTAATTCACCCTTTTCACCTTACATAATTACCAACTTACCCTTCCTTATACTAAATTACCATTTTACCCTTTCACTTTACATATTACCAAAATGCCCTTCCTTAACACCAAATTACCATTTTGCCCTTTCACATTACATAATTACCGGAATACCCTTCCTTTGTACCAAATTACCATTTTACCCTTCTACTTTATTAAATTACCATTTTGCCCTTCCTTTGTACCAAATTACCAGTTTACCCTTCTACTCCATTAAATCACCATTTTACCCTTCCTTTACACCAATTTACCATTTTATTCTTCTACTTTATTAAATTACCATTTTACCCTTTCAATTTATTAAATTTCCATTTTACCCCCTTTACTTTCTAAAATTAGCATAATACCCTTTTCATTATATTTAATTCACCAAAATACTTTCTTACACCCAAAAATTACCAAGTTATCCCCTTTTCCTATAAAATTACTAAAATGCCCTCCTTCATTGTCCATTTACCATTTTACCCCCTTTACTCTTATAATTTACCATTTTCCCTTATTATACCGCTTTTACCAAAATACCCTCACTACATAAAATATCAATATTAATGCTCCATACCCATCATTCAAACTCTACCAACTCTTATTAATTATCATTAACACATATTAGCACCTACCACACATATATTTAGGCCACACCTTTTGCACATACATAAATTACCAAAATGCCCCTAGGGCTCATATTAACATTCACCAAATTGCCATATTAACATACCATACCATACATATACTTTTAACCTCATTTTTAACAATAAAACTCCTTCCTTAAGCATTATTTCTACACATGACATATAAATTAACATGCTTTCCTTTTTATTAATCAACACATGCAACTAAAACATTATACTTAACAACACATATTATGCATATAAACATATTAAAACCCCTAATATGCTAGCATACATATAACCATATATTTAAGTAGGGTTTAACGGTTACCTTATTTTCCTCAAAAAATAAAACCTTACCGGTACCTCAGTTAAAGATTCAAGCTTTGATTAGTAAAAATCAATCCCTAAAAACAATATCAAAAATCAGCATAATAGAAGTAGGAAAAATCAAAGGAATAATTTTTGTATCAAAAGCTTAATTAATATATAATACACCAACTATTTTTATACCTTAAAATTAATTAATGTTTAGACTAAAATTAAGGCAAGACTCATGCTGCTCATGCAGCGTGAGCTAAATGCAAAAAATGAAGGGGGAAGGGGTTGAAGGAGGGAATAGGAGAAGGGAGGGGTGTTGGTTCGGGTTGGGGTTTTGGGGGCTAGGAGGAGGGTAGGTGAAGGGGAGTTAGGGCAGAGGCTAGGTGTAGGAGTGGAGTGGGGGTGTAGGTGATGGTTGGGATGGGTGATATGTGGCCAAGGGCGGTGGAGGCAGCGGTTGTGTGGCTGCGAAGTTGGTTGCAGGGGTGGCGGAGGAGAAGAAGGAAGGAAAAAGAAGAAGGAAAAGGAGGGGTTGTAGGGTTGGGTTTCAACCAAAGGAGGACGTGGGGTAGTATAGGAGGTTGTAGGGAGTAGATTAGTGGCTTGGGAGGCAGCAAAAGCGGCGGGACGGCAGCAAACGATGGAGGTGCAAGATGGAAGCTGAAAAGAGGGGAAAAGAAAAGAAGAGAAGAAGGAAGGTTGCAGGGGCTCGAGGGAGTGGCTTGGTGGTGTAGGGTGGTAGTAGGGAGTGGTAGGAGGTGGTGTAGGTGGTTGATAGGGTGGTGGAAGCGGTGGTCAAAGGTGGCAAAGCAAAAACAAGGGAAGGAAAGGAGAGGAAAAGAAAGGGAGAAGAAGGGGTCAGGAGAGGGAAGGGAGTGGGCTCAAACAAGGCATAATGAAGTAAGAGGGAAGAAGAAAAAGGATAGAGAGAAGAGGGAAGGTAAGTGCGGTCAGTTGGGGGGTAGGTTGTAGGTGGTAGGTGGTGTTGGGGGTATAGGTCGGGTTTGGTTTGAAAATTGGAAGAAAAGGACGGGGGAGTGAGCAGGGTGGCAGGCTACAAAAGGAAGGTGGTAAGGGTGGCAGTTGCAGGTTAGAGTTGTAGGCGGCATGCTCGCTAGTCGGGGAAGGAGGAAGAAGAAGAGAATAAGAAAGAAAGAAAGAAAGAAAGAAAGCCGGCCGAGAGAGGGAGAAAGAAGAGGAGCGGGTCGGCCAGCGTGCGAAGGAGAGGGGAAGAAAGAAAGGAGCTAGGCTGGCCCAGTCGGGGGGAAGGAAGGAAAAAAAAAAAAAGAAGGATGGAGGTGGGCTGCGTCACCGCACGGGATAAGGGGAAAAAGAGGAGGAAGTGGGCCGGTGGCCAAGTGCGAGGGGGGTCACGGCCTGGCAGCCCGAAGGGGAAGAAAAAGAAAAAAGAAATAAAAGAAGAAAAAGGAGAAAGAGAAAGGAAAAAGAAAAAGAAAAATGGGAAGAAATAAAATAAAATATATTTTGGAATAATCTAATATAATATTTTTTGAGAGATAAATTAATTTAATAATTTAATTTATTATAATTTAATATATTGGTTTAAAAAGGTTAATTTTAGAAAAATATTGGTTTGGAAAATTATTTAAATAAAATGAGTATGATAAAATAACAAAATATTTATTTTAATTTATTAAATATTCATATCCATTTTTATATGCTCAAAACCCACTAAATAATTAACTTAAATAAATTTTAAAGTTAATTTATCCCAAATAAAGGCTATTTATTAAATTATAGGTTTTTAAAATGTTGGGGTATTATATGGCCGCTTTGGTAGTCGATTGTTAGTTACATGTCTTCTTTAACATTATTTTTTTTATAATAGCAAAAAGAAGGAAAAGATGGTGAATTGGAGAATCAATTCACTAGTAACAATTTGTAATTAATGGTAGCTTAATTGCAAATTAAATTTGGTTATTCAACTATTAAAATGTAATGGTTAACTTAAGGATGTTATTAAACCATTAAAATATAACAAGTTAATTAAAGGTACCATTAAAATCGGATCAGACTAGATCATAATTATCGGTTTAAGACCAGTTAGTACCAAAATTAGTAAATTATATATTTTTTATATTTAAAAATTTTAATTTTTAGGTAAAATATTAATGAGATTTTAGGTCGGACCAAACCATATAGAATCGGAATTGGTTAATGACCAAATTTTTTTTACTTCAGGATCGAAACCCAACTGGAGAGTGGAATATCGGTCTGGTCCATAATTTTGGTCTAAAATAATTTTTGAAAACCCCTAATTGTGGTGGTGATATTTAAGATTAATTGATGGTTGTATGTTAGGCTAATTATTACAATGGTGTCAGTTTTTTATTATTATATTAAGTTATATCTAATGTTTTATTATTATTATTATTATAGATATTAAATCTAAATGAGGTTGGTTTAAAGGTTTAAAATTTTAATACTGTATTAAATAATCAATTTATTTAAATCAATACTTGCTAATATTTGCAGATAAATTAGTTGATATAACATATTGTCAAAGTAAAATCTCTTGTAGATACTAGTTTATTAAAAATATTGGATGTTAATATATATGTTTATTAATATTGGTATTTAGTTGACCTAAAGGAAGATAAATACCTAATAGATTTTCATATGCCCTTAAGCTGGTAAATATTTAACGGTTATTTGGTCACCATGTGGATAATAATTCAATCTAATGGCGCATTTTAGCCATTTTTAGCTAAGATTTATATATTAGTAATTGTTAGGTAGTAGTATGTACTATTTTTCTTATAGCAATCAATTATTCAAAAATATACATTTATATGTATATGCTTAATAGTTTCTGATCATGTGTGATGCATAGGAATTTTTTTCTTATTATTTATATTATTCCTGTTAATTATTTATTTAAATATTTTATCAATTATTATTTAAAAATTATGATTAATATTTTTTTTTAAAAAAATACAATATGATTAATATAACCCCATTAATTATTTTTACATTATTATAATTGTTGTCACTCCTATCAATTATTTAGTTATAATTTTAATTACTTGCTAATTATTTACCCATTAGCTTTGTGAAAATAGGAGTCATTAGGTGAGACTAAGAGGAGTGAGTGAATGGTATATTATTATAATGAGGATAATATTTAACTAGAAAGATGGATGATATGAATTTATATGATTTATTTATTAATTAATAATGAGATAAATTTACTAATTAAGAAAATTATAAATTATGAAAATTGAGATAAATAGTTTAAAATAAAAGTAGATTATCAAAAAAAAATAATATCCCTCCGTATAAAAAAAGAAAGAAAGTCATTATATCATTAAATTTTTGTATAATAAAGAAAGTCACTTTAAAAAAGTAAAAGTATATTTTTATTTTTTCCCTTACTTTTTTTTAATTATGTATGCATTAAATGTTTTATTATTTTTTAATGAAGGGTGTTAGTGTAATTTTAAGACTATTTATATTACTTTATTAAAAAGTGTATAAAATGATATAATGATTCCCTTTTTTATATGAAAGGACTAACTTTTTTATCATTAGTAGTTAAAATTTTCTTTAATTATTATTAAATACTCCATCCATATCGAAAAAGAAATTATTCTGTTATCAAATTTTTATATACAAAAAAAATTATTTTTAAAAAATAAATGTCTATTGTATATTTTTATCCTTACTTTTTTTAATTGTATATGTATTAAATACTTTATTATTTTTTAATAAAGAGTATTAGTGTAATTTTAAAATTACTTTTATTACTTTTTTAAAAAGTATATAAAATATTAAAATAAATTTTTAATACAGATGTAGTAGTTAATTTGCCTCCAATTTTAATATAAAACTCCTTGATGTCAGCTCTATCCATTCCTTCATCTTTTTTTTTTCTTTTTTTCCCCTTTCCCCCCTCCATTAATTATAATTATGAACCATGTTTAAGCATTTGGTAACAGGTACTGAAGTCCAGCTAGGCCATCGATCATTGGTCTTTGAAAGTAATAATTCACTTCCGGCCATCTCTTACTCTGCCGTAGTTTGAATTTGATCATTGGTCTAGCGAGGCCGACGTTTGGTTACGTGAAGGCATACGAGGCGGCACCTGACGTACTAAATAATCTGGAAGCATCGGTAAGTCGGTTAGATATCGAATTTATGCTTTTTCTATTACTGCTTTATGTGAGCCATTTTTGGCTAGGAGTTATATATTAGTTATTGTTAGGTAGTAGTACTGTAATTTTTTTCTTATGGCAGTCAATTATTCAAAGATATAAGTTTATATATCTATGCTGAATAGTTTCTGATCTTGTGCGATGCATAGGATTTTTCGTTCTTATTATTTACATTATTCATGTTAATCCAATTAATTATTTGTTTAAATATTTTATCAATTACTATTTAACAGTTATGATTAATATTATTTTTTTCAAAAATGTATTTACGATATAATTAATATAAATCCCATTAATCATTTTTACATTATTATAATTACTATTACTCCTATCACTTATATAGTTATAATTTTAATTAGTAGCTAATTTTAACTAATGAAAGATATATTTAACTATGTGTGAGTAATTTCTAAATCTAGGATTGATTTAAGTATAATTTGCTAACGAATCGATAAATTGATTTGATTGTATATGTGAATTACTCAATTTTGATATTCAATTGATAAAGGTTTAAAGCCAATTGAACTGATTGATCACCAATTTGATTAGCTATAGGAAATCAATCGAAGAACCAAAAGGTGAAGATTGATATCGAAAATTTGCAATTAAATAAAAAAATCTCAAATCATAAAAATATACTATAGTTTCTTGGAAAATTGATCAAATTAGCTTGAACCTAATGAGTTTAATCTGCTTAATACCATAAAAATAGATTATTAGGTTGTATTAAATATGACTTTTTGGCCTCAAAAGAGGTTATTAGTTAATTTTGTCTAGTTTTTCTTTACAAATAGATTAATTCATTTAATAATTTAATAATTTATTAATTCATTTGTTCACCCCCAAATAATGATTAAAATTCAATCCAAGGCTATATTTATTTTATTAGAACCCTTTTAGTATTACCTATTATTCTTTATTGTTTTATATAATTATCACTTGCTCTTTGACCCACTTAGTCTAGGTAGTCATGGTTGATGAAACTCAATAATTAACAATGAGGTCTCTATGGGATGCGAAATTGAAGTGTTACGGTGAATCAGTGTTCTTGTGTATTTAGGCACAATAATAAGTACATAAGAAGGTGAATGATAAAGCATGGGAGATATGGGGTGGAAGGTAAATATAAGTGAAGACAAAAGTGAGGGAGGTCAAGGGTGTATAGGGCATATTTGCATGAGATAGAGGAGAGAGGAAAGTAAAGAAGAGAGAGGGTAGGAGAAAAGGTTATTGGATTATTATCCAACATTAGACTTATATGTAAATAATGCGAATTGTGGGTTGTCGAATAAGTAAAACTCGTATAAAAGTGATCAACTTAAGTTTAAAGTACTTGAGCTTAATATATCTAATTGGATTCGAACTCATATGTGTAGAGACATTAAAAGTCCTATGTTGATGGAGGACTGAATTAGGATGACCCAATAAATAATATGTTATATATATGGTTATGGCCCTCAAGTCATAGTCACTTCATCCTAACCAGTTTCCACCATCCTTTTGAGATAAGACGCTTGCATACTAGATCTAAAAAAACACAATACCAACCATTCATATTGTCTTTTAGATTTGATGGTATTTGAATATTGTGTTTCATGTAGATTCAGGTACGCTTTTGCATATCTATTATGATTATATATTATTCTTGATAAATTAACATGTGATCTTATCATATAAATTCCATCAATTGGTATGAGACCCTATATGGTTGATTCACTAAGAATTTAGGTTTTCAATTACATATTGAGTATTAATCGGATATGATCATTTATTTTTTAATTCAATTGTTAATGAATCTATTTCAATTTTGTATTCAAATTTATATTGAGTATTCTTGGGATTTCTATGTTCAATTTGTATATATGGATTCTATTTACTATTGTAATGTATACTATTGTTATTCGATCCCTATTGATATATATTTAAATTTGTCAGTCTTCTCTCTTTGGGGTCGTTTTAGGATTAGATTTGGTTGTTTTGGTAGTCAACTGGTAGTTACATATCTTCTCTTACTTTATGTTTTTATGGGTGGATTGGAAAATCAATTCACTAGTAACAATTTGTAATTAATGACAACTTAATTACAAATTAAAATCGGTCATTCAACTATTAAAATATAACGGTTGAATTTAAGGCATCACTAAACCATTCAAATATAATAGTTTAATTAAAGGTACCATTAAATATTAAACCATTAAAATTGGATCGGACAGAACCAGAATTATCAGTCCAATGCCAGTTAGAAACAAAACTAGTAAATTATATTTAAATTTAAAACTATATATTTTTAGGTAAAATGTTAATGAGATTTCAGGTTGAACCAAACCATATAGGATTGGAATTGTTAATGACCACACTTTTTTTACTTTGGGATTGAACCCCAAATTGGAATAATCGGTTGGTCCGGTTTAGAATTTTGGTCCAACTCAATTTTTTAACACCCCTAATTATGGTTGTGATTATTACATAGGTTAATTGATGGTTTTATTTTAGGTTAATTATTACAACGGTGTGAGTTTTTTATTAATATATTAAGTTAGATTTAATGTATTATTATTATTATGGATATTAAATCTAAATAGAGTTGGTCTTAAAGTTTAAAATATTAAGACCATATTAAATAGTTAATTTATATAAATAAATGATTGTATAATATTTGTAAATAAATTAGTTGATACAATATGTTGCCAAAGTAACATCTCTTGTGAATACTAGTTTATTGAAAATATTGGATGTTAGTGTATATGTTTATTCATGTGGATATTTAGTTGGCCCAAAGGAAAACAAATATCTGACAAATTTTCACATGCACATGTTATGTAATTGTTATTTGGTTACCATGTAGATAATAAGTTAATCTAAAGATGTGTTTATTATTTGACAGCTTTATTGTCAATATTTGATCACTAAACAAAAATACCACTTATAGTTAATATTACCATTCAAAGACTTGATACTAATGATATATAAGTTTCTTGTGATGGGTTTGACATTATTTAAATTTATTGATTGTTTATTATGTATATTTTTGTGAGCATATTTTTTATTCAACCATGCATGTTGCTACTATACATGCCAACTTATAGATGTGTGTGTGTGTGTGTTATTCTTATATTTTCTATTCAACCATGCATGTTGCTACGATACATGCCAACTTAAGTTACATTCACATGCTGAATGGGAATAAATTTAAAAAATTAAAGGATAATATTATATTTGCCCTTGGCTGCATGGATTTAGATCATGCACTCTAGCTTTCGAAACCTGCTGATATGATAGTTATAAGTTTCACTAATAATAAAAGAATCTTTGAGAAGTGAGATTGGTCGAATCACATGAGTCTAATAATCATTAAGCACGACATTCCATTATTGGTTCTGTAACCTTCATTAATTACTTATCGTATTTAGTTTTGAGGTAAATATTATTAGTGATTGTGTGTATCACAAGTTTTGTGGTAGTAAGTGTATTATTCTAGTATCGTATGTTGTTGGCATGCTACATGCCACTAATGATATAGTCATTTTGCAAGAAACCGGTATTTTTCTATAAAGAAGTTTTAAAATGAAATATCTTGGCGACAAATCTTTGTATTAGGATTTCAAATACAACGAGATTGATCTCAGGGTATTAATGGATTGTCACAAAAGAGGTATGTCAATAAGGTTATTAAAGGTTTGGCATGTAAGAATGCAAACTAACTAACACCCCTATTGCTAAAGAAGACAAATTAAGTCTCAATCGATGTGCTAAAAGTATAACCTTAAAGTTAAATCACTATAAAAGACTCCATACGCATTAGCTAGAAGTTTTATGTGTGTCTAAGATTGTACACATCTAGATACAACATTCATAGTTGAATATCACATAGATATTTAAGCAACCCTAGTATGGATCATTAGGGTGTAGGAAAAGGGGTTATTGGATATATACAGAAGACATAAAATATAAATTTGTATGCTTACATATAGGAAATTAGATCAATTGGAGATTATACAATATTCTGATTTGATTTAGCTGGATATCAGTATGGTAGTAAACTCCAAGATACATATATTTGTTAATTTTATAGCAACAAAATTTGAAGTATGTTGGCAACTAGTCATGGATTATAACTGCACAATTTCATCACAAGGTTGCACGGAGTAGATGGTATTGAAATACCACTCAGGTTATTATATGATAATAAGTTGCCAGTTCAATATTCCAATAACAATGGGAACTAATTAAGTCATGTTATATTGACAAAAAGTTCCTGGTTGTTAGATAAAGAGCTCAGAATGTATAGGTGTCCATTGAATACATTAGAACAAACTTCATCACTATGGATCCACTTACTAAGGAAGTATCACCCATGTGGTATCATGAGCATGTTCCTCTTATGGGTGCCTTATTAGTTTAAAATGTTCAAATTTAGTGGGCTATTGTAATTTTGGTGTTCTCTTGATATAAATACACTTCAATTATAACATAATTTGATAGTTCTTTTTTGTGCATAATAAAGCTTTTAAGTTAACACTCTGATCACGGTAAAGTTTAATCTCATTACAGAATATGGTGGACTAGTTAGAAATAGGCATGTTATGATCACACAACATGACATTTTCATACTACATATCTACGTATTGATCCATTTCATTCAATTGTGTCAGCACATGTGACCATTGAGGGTTAAGTTACGAAGTGATGTGGTGAAAGTTATTTTGATCCTATCTTGGTGTGATTGATTGACATGATTGGTCATAGGAATATTTTCATGATGACAAAAATATTTAGCTCATTCAATTATTTTCAATTCATAGTTAAGAGGTCACACATATAGCTCAACTGGGAGATTATTGGATTATTATCTAACATTAGACTTATATGTGAACAATATGAACTGTGGGTTATCGTTTAAGTTAATGCGGGTTGTCGTTTAAGTTAAGTCCATATAAAACATATCAACTAAAGTTTAAAGTATTTGGGTTTAATAGTTGTAATTTGATGTGAATTCGTATATGTAGAGACATTATGAGTCCTAACTTATTAATGAACGGAGCTAGAATGACCTAGCAAATAATATGTTAGCTATCTATCTATATATATATATATGACTACAGTCCCCAGGTCACAAGCACTTCATCCTAACCAGTTCCCATTATCTGTTATAGATAAGACAAGTGCATGTTGAATTTGGAAGACCACAGTACCACACATTCGAATTGTCTTTCAGATTCAATGGTATTTGATTATTGTGTTTCATACATATTTAGACATGCTTCTACATATCTATTATGATTATGATTTTTTATGAATCAACATGTGATATTATCAGATAGATTATATCAAAATTACCTCAAAAGTACTTTTAAATTTTTTTAGCTAAATAAAATCAAAGAATATATGATTTGAATAATGTAGAAATATTCCAAAAGCACACTAATTAGTAGTTTTTATAAGCATTGGAAAGAAAATATAAAATAAATAGAAAAGTTCCTTGAAAGATCACATGATCAGTTGACTGTTTGAGAAGACCAGTGGACTAGTATCCTGGGATTAAAAATGAACTATGTAGTTGTACTAGTTTAGTGGTTATAGGCATGACTAGTCGACTAGTACCCTTGAAACGATCATTTCTATCCTATTTTTAATTCCTTTTCAAAATCAAAACATATTTTATTTTATGTCGTTATATCTAAATTTATATATCAATATATTTAGAAAAATATTAAAATGCATAATACTTAAAAAATTAAGATAAGTAGTTCATGACTACTATATTAAGAAAAATATAATTAATTAAGAAAGTTAACAATTTAAATTTGAATTTCAAGTGTAAGAAAGATAATAATAAATTAGGTTAGATGTATGTAATAACTCATTAAGATAGTATTTAACAAGGATAATATTTAATTTGAAAGTTGGATGGTGGGAATATCTATGATTTATTTATTCATTAAGAAAAAGATAAAATTACTATTTAAGGAAAAGATAGAATATGAGAATTGATATAAATAATTCAAGAAAAAGGTAAATTAAGAAAAAAATTCATATATTATAGATATTATAATTTTTTTTCTACATCATATAAAATAGTTAGCCAAAGTAAATAATAAATAATAACATCATTTTTTCACTAACCAGGCCTAATATTTATGGCCTAGAAGACTAGTTCAACATTATAGGTCAAACTAGATACGAGAGATTGTTATGGGAAATCAGCGACGATCTTTCGTATCCATTTCAACAAAGAAGCGATATTATATCGCAACATCAAAATTCATAGGCATATGTCCCATCGGGTACCTTTACTATTCAAATAAAATTCATAGGCATAGTATGTAGGTAGAAACCTTTTTTTCCTTGTATTTATAGTAGCAGTTTACGGTCTTGTACAATATACAAGTATTTTTATTATAATTAAAGTATCTAATTTTCTATATCAATATATTTAGAAAAATATCAAAATGTATCATACTTAAAAATTTAAGCTAATTAGTAGATGTCTACTTTATTAATAAAAAACATAAATAATTAAGAATATCAGCAGCTTAAATTTGAATTTCAGGTGTTAGTAAAAATGGTAATAAATTAGGTCCGTTGGATGTATGTAACAATTAATTTTAGTATTTAATAAGGATCATATTTAATTATGAAGGCAGATGATGGGGATATATGTGATTTATTTATTAATTAAGAAGAAGAAAAGTTTACAAATTAAATAAAAGATGGAACTGAGAAATTAGATAAATAATTTAAGAAAGGTAAATCATCAAAAAAAAATTAAATGGAAAACTCATATATTATAGATTTGTACATTGTGTCTGACTATTAACAAATTTATACTAATTTTAGTATACTTTTTGTAAATCATAAAAAAAAGCCAGCCTTAGCAACTAATAGCTACATTTTTGGTAAACCATGCGTAATATTTATGGTTCGAAATAGTAATCAAACATCACATGCCAACGTAGATAAAAGAGATTATATTTTCAACTCAGAAATGATATTTCTTATATATCTTCAGCAAATAAAAGAGATTATATGGCGGCATCAAAATTCAGTAACGTACATCCCACTGGGCAACTTTACTGCTCAAATAAAATTCATTAGCATACTGTGTTGGCAGAAACCTAGTTTCCCTTTATTAGTGCTGGTTTTACGGTCTAGTGCAATTCACGGGTGTTTTTATTATAGCTAATGTATCTAGCTAATTTTCTATATCAATATATTTAGAAAAATATTAAAATGTATGCTACTCAAAATTTTAAGCTAATCTGTTGGTGGCTACTTGACAAGGTAAAATATAATGAATCAAGAATATTAACAATTTAGATTTGAATTTCAGGTGCGAGTAAGATATATAGTATATACTCTCTCAGTTTCTATAATAAAGTTTTTCCAGTTATTTATATACTATTTTTGGAGATAATAAATATACATTTAATATAATAATTGTATCTTTTATTAAAAATCAACGTGATAATTAATATGTTAAAGAAGATAGATAAAAATAGAAAACAAATCGTCACCTTTCAAAAAAAATGTAGGTAAGAAGGAATTTCTTTCCAAAATGAAGAATGTAATGAATTAGGTTGGATAATATTATTATAAATATTTAATTAGGAAGGTGGAAGATAGGAATTTATATGATTAATTAATTAATTAATAATGAGATAAATTTACCAATTGAGAAAAATATAAATTATGAAAAGTGAGATAAATATTTTAAGAAAAAGGTCAAATGTTAAAAAAAAATACTTCATTTACATCGAAAATAAAGCCATCATGTCATCAAATTTTCATATAAAATAAAAAGTCACTTTAGAAAAAAAAACTCCAATTTTTATTTCTATACTTACTTTCTTTTTAATTATATATGAATTAAATATTTTATTATTTATTTAATAAAAAACGATAGTATAATTTTAATGCTAACTTTCATTACTTTTTTAAAAAGTGCGCACGATAATATAATAACTTTTTTGGTTAAAGGAAAGGAGTAATAACTTTTTATCGTTAGTAGTTAAGATCTTGTATCGTTATTATTAAATACTTAATATGCATCGAACTTTACATAAAACTTTTTGATATCACCTCAATCCATTCCCATCCCCCCTCCCCTCCTCCATTGATTATAAATATGAACCATCTTTGTGCATTTGGTAACAGGGACTGAAGCCTAAGCGAGGCGATCGATCATTGGTCTTTGAAAGTAATAATTCGATCCCGGCCATCTCTTACTCTGCCGTAGTTTGAATTTGATCGATAGAGATTTATTTTGTTGTTCTCTTCTCTCCGACGTTTGGTTACGTGAAGGCACAGGAGACGGCACTCGAAGTACTGAATAATCTGGAAGCATCGGTAAGTCGGTTAAATGTCGAATTTATGCTTTTTCTACTACTGCTTTCTTTGTTTTGAGCCATTGTTCTTATAGCAGTCGGTTCAATATATTAGTAATTGTTAGGTAGTCGGACTGTACTGTTTTTATTAGAATAAAAATTATTCAAATATATACGTCTATACATATATATATATATTCTTAGGGTTCGTTTGGTACATATCTAAAATGAATATTTATTAAAATAAAATATTTAATTTTAAATAAATTATATAAAATATAAAAATATAGAAGTAATTTTTTCATTCTTATTATTCCTATACCAAACGAGCACTTAACGGTTTCTGATCTTATGCGATGCATATGAATTTTTTTTTTTGATTATTCATATCATTAATATTATTCCTCTTAATTATTTGTTTAAATATTTTATCAATTATTATTTACCAATTATGATTAATATTATTTTTTCAAAAATGTATTTGTGAAATTAAGAGCGTGATTGGATGAGACTGAGAGAGATGAGTGAATTTAAAGTAATGAATGATATTTTTACATTAAAAGCAATTAACATAAGATTATTATTTTTTAGATATTTACTTAACAATAACGGGACGTTCTTATAAAATAACAATCATTGTATATAAATTACGGGTAATGAGATAATAGGCGGATGAAAACAAGAGGTCCTCCGTGATCAAATAATTACAGACCGTAGGGCCGCACGTCGAACGCATGGCTCATGGGGGGCGAACACATTCTCATGGGATGCATCGACAGATAGCGATACCTCGATAGACAAATGTAGAAGACAGATGGATACGTTTAACTAATTTCTCATTTTCCAACGGATTTAAGCCGCTACACGAGGAAGTGAAAGGGGGGGAGATCGAAAGGAGAGCGGTAGTTCTATCGACGACGACCTTTCAGCCCGATCGTTTTCTTCCTCTGTCTCCTTGACTGTCGATCCTCGTCCCCCTCTCCCTCCTGCATGTTCGGTCGCCATCTTCGCTGTTCCTTTGCTGCGCCCGTTTACCGCCGGGAGCCGCTACAAAATCTCTGCATGGGCATTGTCTCTTTTTTTCTTTGTTTTTTGACAACAGCACCGGACGGACTTGTCGAGGACCACATGCAGGTGCTGTCTGAATGTGCGACAGCAAAAGTTCAATCGTTGGCGACCCTATATGGTGACCCTGCGTAGACCTTGCAGACCGTGGTAGGGTCATTATATATTTATATTTTTAGTCTATTATTATTAGTAGTAACCTGTATATTTTCGAGCTATTTTTACCATTTTTTATTCAAAAAAATTAAATAAATCTTATCCAAATAGTAACCGTAAAATGTAACTTTGTGACATTAGGTCAAATTCAATAACCACTAAACCCCTCCATCAATTAATAGAAAATAAAACCGATTCGACCCAATCGAAAACCTAATCAAACTTAATTTATAGAATTTATAAATATAAATTGATCTCTTTTTTTATATTCTTAATTCAATAAAAAATATGTCAATCCTAAAACTATATAAATATTTGAGGACTTTTATTGACCTAATTTTTTTTAATTTATTATTAACCTATCCGTTAATACAAATATAATAACCCTCATTTAACATTACTTATTTTCCTTATGATAACTCATATTTAAAAATTAATTTTAAAAAAAATATATATTTTTTAAAATTGTTAAGCAATATTAATAATTATAAAATTATGGTAAATAATAGTAAAAAAAAACTTTTACTTCTTATTTTCTATCTTGGAGTACAATTGAAGTGTTAAAAAATAGATCAACATCAAATTCATCTTAATTCTAAAGTGTTTTAATATCAAAAATGATGACAAATGTAAATACTAACCTTATAGATATTATCTACCCTATATATACTAGTTCTATTCTAATGTGCTATTCAAAAGTGATGATTTGATAGAGTAAAATATCAAATGTATTTATTTAATAAATACTCGTTAAGGTAGAATTAGTATACATAGTTATTCTAATTTTTATACCTTTTTTTTTACCTGTAAAAGCTATTCAAAATAGTCAACTAATAAATAAATAAATATAAAATATAAAAAAATATTTAAGGCTCGTGGGTCAAGCCGGCACAATTCAACCCAATGTTGACCCAAGCTTGATCAAAGCCTAACCCATCATCCGATCTGTCCTTGGCCCAACCTAAGCCTAATCCGACCCAAATCCGCCCAATAACCAGGTCAATTAACCACCGTTAGTAAAATCATATTCAATAAACCTTGTTTTGAATCCTTTTGGTATTTTATAGTAAACAGATGTCTAATCATACCAAACTTCTTATATAAGTATTTGATAAATGCTATAATTAGTAGCGAGCGATTTTAAGGAATTTTTAGTGATTTTGAGATAAATTACCAGTCTAGCTACACTAAACCTTTTATTTTAATATTTGGTAAAAAAAAAATTGTGTTAGCGATTTGAGTTAAATAAAAATAAAAATAAAATTCAAAATATGAACCTTGTGGATTAACTTATTCAAAATTAGTTTGTTGGAAATCATTTTTTATACTAAATCTGTTGACAACTATCAAATTTTACAACACTTTTATATAAACAGCTAATAGTATCTGCTAGTCGAGGTAGATAATACAATCTGCTATCAACTAACCACTAACTAGCAAACAGAGCCAAACATATATTTAGATTAGCGGATTTCAAACAAAAATTG
The DNA here is from genome assembly GCA_039764185.1 of Tamarix austromongolica. Classification (NCBI taxonomy): domain Eukaryota; kingdom Viridiplantae; phylum Streptophyta; class Magnoliopsida; order Caryophyllales; family Tamaricaceae; genus Tamarix; species Tamarix austromongolica. The sequence continues at coordinate 54,488,657 of CM077815.1, forward strand.
TCTTTTACTAAAAAAGAAAAAAGAACTTAAGGCATAATATCTTAGGATCTTCTTTTCAAATATTAGATTCTCAAAATCGATTACTATATTCGACTTAACATCACAGTAGACTAATATTAATAAGCATCGGTGCTGTATAAATAAATATTAGATAGTTCAATTGCTCAAGGCCTTTAATTCTGCTCCACATATTTCATATAGTTCTCAATAGTAAAATTATTATCAAATTTATTTTCTATAAATTAGAACTTAAATATTTAAATTATATTTTCCATGAATATTTAAAGTGCCCGACATTTGTCGATGAATGGTAGTTAGAATCTTAGGTCTACGATTAACATATATTCTCGACGGCTAGCCTTGATTTCAGCGAACCACGCAAGGATGAATAGGTTCGTTTTACATCATTTGTGCGGACAAATTCAAAGCATAATTTGTTATTTGATTTAACTTTGCTGCTCGATCCGATTTATCAAATTCCAGACAAAGCGATCCCTCTTCTTCGTGTATTGTCTCGCCTTAAAAGGTTAAAAACTTCTTTAAGGTCTCGTCACCAATTATATTATAAATTAATACGATTGAAATAAATTATAGTATATGATTTATAAATATAAAAAAAATTATTTACATCCATAGATGTTTATAAAGAGTTGATTTTCCGACTTATAATTTTTAAATAGAAATTTTAAATTATTACCATTATTTTATTTTAGTAAATTCACGTGTCAATTTTTATGCACCAATTGCGGTGTAAGAGTATCTCTAATCAAGGTTTTAATTATATTATTTAATTTTTTTAATATTTTTTATATTTATTAATTTATTTTAATATTCTACATTTATTAACCTCATATTTATAATATTTAATTTCTTTTATCTATCACATTATCGTCAATTATTTATATTTTGTATTATTTAACACCTATTATAACTAAAAAAATTAATAAAATAAATATAACTAGATAAATGAATAAAATAAATTACGTAGAGAAATGAGTATGAGAAAAAAATAGAAAAAATGATATGAAAATTATTAGATAAAAAATAATATATTTATAGATAAAAAAATTTAATCGTTAATATTAACGGTCATATTTTTTTAAATATAAAAAAATTATTCTAATTATAAAAATTAGACTAAAAATATATTTAAAAAAAAATCAAAAACCAACTACACATGAAGACCAAAAAACTAATTTTTTAGAAATTAAAAGCTCTAAATTTTTTTAAATTGATAAAAATTTAAGAATAATTTTTTTTTACGCGACTTCAACTTCTAATTCAAAATTTTTAAATTTAAAAGTAGATTCTATTTTTTTATCCCATTGCGGATGCTCTAATTCGAATCCAATATCCCCAAGAAACCCTTTTCACCGGACAAAACAAAGAACCGCTCTCTCTCTCTCTCTCTCTCTCTCGCTCTCTCTCTAGTGTATTGTCATTTGTCATGTTGAACATTATGGCATCTAGCCTATTCTAGCACCTATTCTAGCGCTAGGGAACAAAAGATGAGGGCAGTCATATTACAGTGGCCCGCTATACCTCCTTACGTCAACCGAGACGTCTCCCTTATATGGGAAAACAATATACGTGCACCCCTAGCCTAGCGAGCTGGCTCCATGTACTCCCCCAACTTTTGATAGCATTGGTGCATATCCATCTCTTGATTCTCTCTTTTTCGAATCTTTTTCTTGTCTCCCTCCTCTCTTTATTTTATTCTCTCCCTCATGCACTCTCTCTTTCTTCCTTTAGTTAATACTTCATTTTCGCCTTTTCCAATATTTCGCTTTGTTTATTTAATTTTAATTAATTAATTATAATACGTATTAATTCTTTGAAACGCATTATAGGCCTCTATTGCTAATTAAGGAATAGTCCTTTTACTGTGGTTGGTTTGTATATATCGACACTCTTCAAAGCAACATTCATTTCTAGGTAATCGCATCCAACTACGTGCTCTCATTCATGTAGTGGATCAAAGAACTACCATGCATGCCCCCAAAATTTTGCCATGGAATGACATTTTGTGTGGAATAATTGTCCTAAACGATGATGCATGGAGTTATCGTCCTAAACGATGATGCATGAAATACTTTTATATTATAATAAAATTATACCATATGTTTCTATGTATGCATTTTTTTGTTGTTGTTATATTTTCATGTGTCAGTGTATTTTACATCATATGTACTTTCGTCAAAATTTAGTCTATGTAATAAAACAACCTTTAAGATAAGATTAATGTTGCAAAGAAATAGAAAAAAGACGGTAAAGTGGAGACTTTGAAAAAAAAAATAGTAATATTTTGGTTCCTATCTTTATGTATGATTTAGAGAAACATAAATAAAAAAAAAATATATATATATATATATTAAAATAAAACAAATTATTTTGACGGAATTTCCATGCAATGTAAGACAATTTTAGGGTGCTATTTATTTTTAAATTAAAGTATCCATTAAAATGATTGGTCCACCAATTTTTCATATTCTAGGTTTGAACTTTTCGATTTTCTTAAGAAAAATGCAATAGCTTGTATTTTTGGAAAACCTGGGTTATTTATGATTGAAATTGGGTGGAGGGTAGATTTCCTTGTGTTGATGTTTCATCACATCTGTTAGGTGTTTTAGAACCTTAGCATCATTTTCAAAAATTTTTGTTGATGACTCGTTATCCTTTCTTATGATTTTATGTTCTGTGAGACTTTTGAGTCACTTTTAGCACTCAAACTTTTCCAGAACTATTTTTTAATATAGATATTTGAATTATCACGTTTTTATGAGTCTTCTCAGCTATTTCAAAATGTCAAACTAAGTTGTGAACAATAAAATACTATTCATTCTTTGCTTGACAATATTTTAATATTTTAAGCCCCATTAAACTATTCCTGGTCATCAAAACTCGGCAAATTTTGAAGTTCATCTTATTTTAGTGTTTTTGGAATTTTCATAACCTAAAAATGAGGTACAACCAATTTAAAATTTTTAGGTCAAAATAGATATTATTGGTCGCGTATAAGCCATCAAATACAACTTTTCTTTCTTAATCAATATCCAAACTTTATGAGAATGAATATGGGTCCTTTTCTTTTCTTTATAAGAACATATGATAGCCACTCATTTTGAGTTGAAAGTTTTAGATCCCCTTGCTCCCACATGTGTGTCACCTAATAAGTCTTAATAGTTAAGAGAACTATAATTCTTAAGTTTTCTATTTTTTTATACACTTTCTAACTTAGTCCATTTTATTTCTTCTTCTTTTTTCTCCTCATTCATCCACCACCTTCTCCCCTAGCTCCTTTCTCCCTCAATATTTTGTACCCTCCATGGTTAAATTACTCCATTGTTGAAGCTTGAGTAAGCTTCTAAAATTTAAGGATAAGTTTCCAACCTCTTCCATTCTTCTCCTTTGATTACGAATGCATGAGCTTGGTTCCCTAATATTTTCTATGATTTTTCTAGGTTGTATTATACTATTTTTTATTTATAAAGCTCGGGATTAAAGGTAAACCTCCAAAACCCTAAATAAATAGAAGTGATATGTGTTATATACTTTGATTTTAAAGTTAGCATGATTTTGGTGGATGTAGGTTTCGGTCCAAATTTGGGGCTTTTTGATTCGTTTGTGAGTTTATTAACTTGATGATAACATGTTAATGTTGGAAATTATTAAAGGATCTACCATTGTATGTTTTGATGATTTTAAGCATGTGTTATTTTTTTATGACATTTAGGTTGATTTAAAAGGTTTTGATTCTATGTTGGTTTTGCCAAATTGATTATAGCATGTTGTAGATTGATTGATATAGATAGAATTTAATGTTTAACTTGTTAAAATCTAGTATTGTTTGATATGATTTGTAGCTAAAATAAATTTTGGGAGCTTTGGCTATGATCTGGGTATTTTGGGAATGGATTTAAGATATGATCATATCATTACAATCTTTATTATTTGTGGACCAATTTTGGTATATATTATGTTTAATAATAATCAAGTTGTAAATGTCTCAATTTTGGTTAAAGTTTTGGAGGCTTTAAAATGCTCTTCACAATATTCAAAGTGTTCTTGGTTAATGATGCCCTAATTACTTAAGTATAGTTTAATTTGAGATTAATCATTTTATGACATGTATTTTCACTACAGTGAGTAATTAGCCAAAAAATGAACTTCTAGCATAATTACAGTAAATGGTTAACCTTTTACCATTAATCATTAACTTTAACCTCGTAAATAGTGATTTAACAGTTTTATAGTAAATAGTAATCCCAAGTAATACTTTTTTATTTTTATTTTTAAGTTTATCAATATAAAACAATATTTCTATTGATTAATGAATAATAATTTTCAAGAATAATGATTTTTAAAAAAAAAATTAATGTGGGAACTTATTTTGACTTGGTTAAGCTAATTATATATATGTTTTTTTTTTCTAATATAGATCCTAGCGATTAAATGTGGTTTCTAGCATCTTTCCCCTCCCTCATTTGGAAATATCCGAATCCTTTGAATAGGGTTTCAAATATTTAAAGTGTACTTTGGTCTTTTTGGGTTGCAAATGTGATTCATTAAGCTTTAGAGCATCATTTTAAATATGTTGGCTTATATGCCTTTGGTTTTTATGTTTTGGCTATGCTTGGGTTTTAATGGTTGGTTTTGACTTGGGTTAAAGGTCTAGTTTGGTTTTTGTTTGGGTTTACACCTTTAGTTTTATCGATTTATTTTGAGCTTCAAGCCTTGGTTTGATTTTGGATATTTGGGGTTCTTTGTAGAATGATTTTGGTATTAGATAAGTTGAAACTCATCTTATGGGGTCGTGTTGTAGTACATGTTGTTGAATTTAATTTGACCTTAGTGTTGACTATTGATCACCTTCTTGATAGCTAGCTCTCTATTAACTTTTTAATAACTTAATCTAAAGGAATAAATTGAATTTAATTAATAGGAATTGTGGAGGTTATGGCTAAATGCCTAACCTTAGCCTTCCATGGCTAGTTGATCATTTGACCCTAAGTGGGCGAGGCCTTTCATGGATATTTGATTGTGTCCCTAAGTAGTAAGTTGTAGAGGATTTGGTTGAATGTGTATTGGGAACTTTGTATCTTTGTTGAGTAATGGAATGGTTTAAATAAAACGCTAATAATTTAAAATGGAATATAACTTGAGTTGGAAAAGAAATCTCATGCTTTGGACTTAGACCCCCAAGTGCATAGTTAGACCTTCAGGTTAGAGGGTCAAATTCTACTTTTATTGATTCATAATCCTATACGGAGTATACATATTTAAGGATTTGGATGTCTAGATTAGTGTATACATGACTTTATGTCATGTGACCTCCTTGACAAGCTATCTTGATGGTTATAGATTTGGTTGTTGATTTATCCTTGGCGATCATTGTCTTAGATTATGATATTGTATTCCTCTCAAATTTAAGTTGAATTTAATGATTTGGTAACCTTAATAAAGGTCTGGTAATTAAAATTTGGGGTACAATTGATTGTGTGATTTTTTTTCTCGGTTGGATATACCGTGTTAAAATATTTGTTGCAAATAATAAATACCATGTTGAATTGATGAAATCTCTAAGATTTAATAACTTGGATTGTAATTGAAATTTGTACGTACATTGTATTATTTGTTGGTTGAGATGTCGATGAGTAGTTGTATTATGTGTACTATTTTTGGTTATTATGTGATTGCTTGAGAGGGCATTATTATTGCATAAGAATTGTTAGTTATGTATAATCTTACACCGTTGTGTGTAGTGTGACTATATAGGCATATTATTTGCTCAAGGTTGGGTGTGTTTATTTAATACTTTTGTATTTAATATATTAGATTTTAATAGTTGTGATGAAGGTGATCTAGATACTGTTAGAGCTTTAGTTAGAGTTAGATAGTACGGCTTTTGATCAGTCTTTAATCACATGTTGGGAGTTTCTATTTTTGCTTTTGGTTGGGTTGATGTGGCATGTAACCTTGTATTGAGATATGGTATAAAGAGTCTTACCTTATTATATTATTTTTTTTCTCTTTTTGTTAAACTTTTTTTTTTTACCAAGACTTGCATATGATATGGGTTAGGTGAACACACATACCTTTTTTCATGATAGATGTGTTATTAATATTTCTCCTTTTGGTACTTGCTTCCACATAATACTTTTAACGTGAAGATTTAAGTTGAAAAAATAGAGGTATTATAAAAAATTACTCTTAATATAACACAATTTTACAAAGTTATTTAAAAATTCGAAGGAGAGATGTAGATTTATTTAAATTTATAGCAACATGGAAAAGTTAAATGGTATTGATAGGAAAAGTTATGATTAGTTATTTGTCCTTGTTATAAAAATCTATACCCGGAATGCACACAAATGTCTGCTAACGCATAAGCTTAAATGTTTTAAAAACATCTAATGCATTAGTTAGATTCCGATACGTACATATATATTATTGTTAGACATAAGCCTATGTAATTTATGAAGCTATATAAACTAGTAAAAAAATGTTAAATTCTTATGACGACAACATACATGAAATTTGTAGTTTACATTAAATATCAATAAAAAAAAGTTTATGTATTGAAACTGCACAATCAATTTATAGAATAATTTTTATTTGTAAATTTTTTCGTCTTCATAATTAATATGTTGTCATCATAAATGACTTAAGAAAAGAATAATTTTATGCACTATTTGTTTTAAAATAAAGGATGATAAACTTGTACGATCATTAGATATATATATGTGTATTTGGCTGACCAACAAATATATATTTTGAAGTAAAAAAAGGATGGATAGAGCCTTATATCGATAGACATACAAATTTCAACAATTATACTCCTACTATATCCCCCCTATCACAATTGAATAAGTATTTAATTAGGAAAAAATAGTTTGATTTTAGTGGAAATCTCCAAAAATAAAATAAGGGTCAGAATTAAATTTATATTTATAATTACTTTTAAAAAAATATTATTTATTAAAAAATTAACTTAATTTTTAAAAAAATAAATAAATAAGCTCTATAAACTTTAAGAGCCATACGCGTACCGTTTAAAATAGTAGTCGACAATATGCATTACAAAATGGGAAAAATAGTTGGTGGTCCACTTAGACCAAAATAATTAAAGTTGTACAATCTATTTAGTGTTTAGTCCAGTTTTTTTGGTACTCTAATATACATGTACATATAGAGAATATTACCTATACATTTATATATAATTAGGTGTACATATTAGTGTAATTATATGTACATGATATTTTGTACTTGTAAGTTGTAACTAAATACTTTTGAACCATTTTAATTTTTAACCAATTAATTTCACCTAAATATACTACAAATAAATTTTCCCCTACAAAATTGCTACTATAAACTTTAAGAGCTATAATTATTAAAAAGTTGCTTTAAAACCAAAACTTTTTTCTCCCCTTTTTAGATATCTTTGGAAGATTTTAATTTTTAATTTTTTTTATCAGCACTAAAATGTCCGAAACTCCGCCGGACGCATAGCCCATAGGCATCCCTTTAAAAAAAAAAAATCCCTGGAAGATCGTTATCTAAAACTAAAAGTAGCTTTCAATCTATGAGATCGGACAGAAAACCCGAATCCGACTCCCTTTTGCTTTTACGTAAGCCAAAATAATAATAACAAAAGGAAATATGAAAGAAAGGCCCGCCTAAAATTGCCAGGCTAGGACCTACGAGCTAGCCGGCTGTATAAGAGGACAGGAAACAGAGCCGAGAGACAGAGCAAGGCTAAGCGAAAAGAACAATTTAGCGTGATCCAAATGCATCTGTTACCCTAGGGAAATCACGATCCTGTCTTTCGTGCACCCACGCCATTACCCACTACTCTCAGTTTAGCGGGAATTTCTCGGGACTGCGCACTCTGTGATTTTCTGTTTTTAATTGAAACCTGAAGATTTTCTCTTTACCCTCAAAGCTTTCTCGCATTCTACTGCTGAGAAAAAGCCAAAATAAAGGCAAGAAATGTCTTCTCAATCGTCCGTTGCCGCATTTCTCCCCACTACCGCGACCACCACAAGTCTCTTCGTTGCTGTTTCCCTTGTTTTTGCTTTTCGATTGCGTTGCAGAATTATGAATCAGCTACTTGAGCTCCAGCTTCTCGTTTATCTTTTTCTATATGGGTGAGAATCACTGTTCTACTTTCCCATCATTGTTAATAATGTCGACTATTAGTTTATGGGCTATGTGTTTTGGCTAATATGGTTTATAGAGTAGGTGATTTTGGAAATTCAATTGAATGACATGAAAAGGAAAAAAGGGGGGGGGGGCTGAACTGTAAAGTCTGGGAATTTTTGGGTACTATTGGTTTTATCTTGGGTTTATGCTTTCTATCTCCTCTAAATCATTTCCATGTTTAAATGTGTGTTCGGTTGTAAAATGCCTTTTAATGGGGTTCTTATATATTGCCTTAATCTGATTTTGAGTCCATAGTGAAAAATGTGTGTTGTGTTTGATCGATGATGAAAATTGCCATAACGCACTTGGTGAATATTTGTGTCGATTACGTAGAGGGAAAAGACCCACTGCTCATTCCGTGTTTTCTTCTGGTTTGGTCAACGATGTGCTTCTCGAGTGCGGGTAAAAAAGCGATCATTCATTCACCAACTTGGCTGCCTGTTCCCATTTTAAAGCACTCTGTGCTGAGAACAAAAAGGAAAACCTGGACCTTTGTTATAAATTTTTGATAGTGTCCGAGTTCGTGGGTTGTTAGATAGGGTCGTCTGATTTTAGCTTATATTATATTATTTGAAAAGGTCAATGTGTAATTATTATTATTATTATTATTATTCTTACCGTCATAATATATTATTTTTAATACTACTGTTACTATTTTACTATCATTATGATCATTGATATCATTATTTTTATATTATTTTTGTTATTATAAAAATAATATTTTATTTTGCTAGTCATGATAATAAGCCGGGGAGAATGTCCTAACTGGCATATATTTGCATTCTTTGTGTTGTGATTAAACAAAATCGGGCCTCGAGGGTCAAACGATAACTATGGCGAAGAGATCACTTCTTAGTTTGTAAGATGTAGATGTTTGTTTTCTACTCTACAAGAACTGTTGAAAGGAAATGCGTGAGTAATGTATAAAGACGTGATGAATGTTGTTATGTGCGTAGTGTGGGCTCTTTCCCTTCATCATTATGATGGATGCATGGCAAAATTTAAGATGTCAAAGAGCATTACGAAGAGGAGATTATGGCATGATGCTTAGGGTTGTTGATGAGCTTAATCAAGCTAAGCCTCCCTTGGCTTGAGTTTTGCTCGTTTAGTTTGTTAGTTAGTTTTTTTTTTTTTTTAAAAGGCTTGAACTTGACTCAGGTTTGAAACGAGCCAAATGAGCTCAACATAAAAAGGTTTGCGAGTTATTCGGCTTAGTTCGTTTAGAGTAAATAAACCAAATCAGCTTGTTTATCATAATTCAATTTGTGTCTTGACTTGTATGAAAGGCAAACAAACCAAATTAACTATTTTAAGTATGTGGTTTGATTACTAACTCGCTTACGTATTCTGTCTGTTCATTAAATAATTTCCATACCAACATGTCAAATTCTACATGCAATCTTATGAACAAACATAGAAACGAGTTTATTGACAATCTAAGGAATGAGCCGAGTTTGAGCTGAATTTAAGAAGAGCCTAAAAATAAGGTTCGAGTTTGATTCATTTACCTAAATAAATGAGTTGAGCCCTTGACAAGGCTAGCTGAATCAGCTTGCGAGCTGGCAAGGTTCGTCAACAACCTCTCCATGCTTTCATGCAGCCAGTGTCACTTCCCCTATGCATGTGCATTTCTTTTGTACTCAATTACAGTGGGTAGCCTTGGTTAATCCTTGTCTCATTTATCAGACAATCATTTCCCGCTGGTAATGTTTTCTAAGTAGGTGGACTTTGGCTACAGAAAGTAATGTATGATGGCCTGTGGTTGGAGTTGTTTGTCTGATTCTATTTGATAGTGTGCTTGGAATTGTGATAATGTTGCATATCTTCAGACATTGGTAGACATGACATGTTCATAATGTGTATTCCATTCCATTAGAAAACTGCTGGCCTTAAAGATTCTGCAGTTCAATTGCAGAGATTGGTTTGCTGTACTGACTTGGTGACTTATGTTCATGGTTCCAGTTGGATCTTAATAAAAGATCACATGAGCAAGCATATTTTATAACTTATGCAGGACTATAAGATAGGTAAAGCATACTCTTCTGAATGACATTTCACATATGGCGGATGAAAAATGACTTTTTGGCTGGGGCCAGGATTGTTAAGAAGATAGTAAATGATATGGCCTGATGCTAAAATCTCTTAAATATGGGCCCTAATATTCAATTTTAGTTATTTAGCTGATGCTGAAAATTAACAATCATGCCAAAACCATCCTCTTATAGACATGCTTGTAGGATGCTAAAATGGAGCTTACAAGAAAGAGACATAATAGTAGAGTGGTATTGGTCAGAATGAATGATCCATGGACTCGATTAGATTTACCGGAGAAAATCCAAGAGATTTTAGGGATGGAGGTTTGCTACTAAATATTGTTGCAGCAAGGTACATAAGAGGCACAATAAGACATTTTCATACTTTGGTGCAATGACACAAGGGCTTCAGTGGCAGCAACAGCAAATCTATTCTGCTTCTGCTTAGCAGTCTTTTCCCTTGTCTTCTTTTACTTCTTTTGCGATTGCAGAGAGCCTGCAATACTTCGCATTTGTATATTTACCTTTGCCTTTCTAACTACATTTTTATGCTAACTCCTAATGCATCTATATATATATATATATATTTGATATATTTTTCTTATTTGGAAGGTATGGACACAAGCTGGTGGCTTGCTGTATTGTGTTTGTTAGAAGGCTCTGCATAGTGCAAACCTGCAGATGCTCAGGCACTCAACATTTGAAGAGGGGGTCAATTGTTTGCCAACAAGCTGAAGTAGGAAAATGTCAGACTGAAAGAAGACTTCAAGGGTTCTTGGATTTTTTTTTCAACTTCCCATATTCTGCGTCCATTAGTGACAGTCTCTGGAAAAGTCCAGTTTGTTTGTGTCCTTCCCTAGAGCTAATTTTGTTTTCATCCCTCGTCAGTGCTTCTCAATTAAAAAGCAAAATATGCCTTCTCAATCCGCTCTCATCTCCACACTTATTCCCACCACCTTTTTGGTTACCTCGTCTAATTCTAGACGGCAAAGGTCTCCAAATAATGTTTATCAAGGTGAGTCCTTGACCAGCTTATCCTTGTGCCAGCAGCAAAATTGCTTTTACCTTTTTTCTTCTCCTTCTTGTACTCTTGTTTTTTTCTTTTTTCATAGTAACCACCATTGGGTTTTTGTCTTCTTATGTCTTAATCATGAAAAATGTTTTTTTTTTACTTCATTGTTCAATTTCTGCAGGGTTCTGGTCATGTGGGCGAAATGATTGCAAGCCGGTTTTGTTGCCATTTAATTGGAAATGTGATACTAGCATTACAGGGAGAAAGGTGATAGAAGATGATGCATGTTTAAAATTGCCTGAATGCAGGGCAGCATTTAAGAATGAGGTGACAGTGATTAAGTGGCCTGAGATTGTGGAGGTTGACCTGGAAGGCCTACCCTTTGAGGTGCTTTGAACCATCTTGCTATATATTCTTTTGATAGCCTTCCTCTAGCTGGATGATTTTGTTTTCCCCATACAAATAGCCACATTGAGTTATGTATGTGGGGAAAAAAAAACATGGGTTGTTATTATGATGTTATTTGGTTGTTTTGAATACAGGTCTCAACATCCAACAACATTGAGCGACTGGTTAGGACTGTCAAATCTATATTAAGTTCATTGAGTGATGGAGAAATAACCATATCTCCTTACGATACTGCATGGGTAGCTCTTCTTGAAAACCTTGATGAAAGTGGTACTCCTCAGTTTTCATCTAGCCTCCAATGGATTGCTGCTAACCAACTTCCTGACGGCTCATGGGGTGGTACCGACATGTTTAAAGCCCATGATCGCATTATCAATACTCTAGCCTGCGTAGTTGCTCTCAGGTCATGGAATGTTTATTATGACAAACAGGAAAGAGGTCTGAAATTCATATATGCCCTATCGGTACTTGTTTTGATGATTAACAAGGTATATCTGTGAATCAGTCCTTGTCCCTTTTAATCTTTTAGGAATGGCATTCCTTGAAGAGAACTTAAGTAAGCTTGCAAGCGAAGATGCTGAGCACATGCCTATCGGCTTTGAAGTTGCTTTCCCTTCCCTTATGGACATAGCTCGAGATTTAGGCATTGATATATCATGTGATTCCCTTGTGCTGCAGAACATTTATGACCAAAGAAGCATTAAGCTCAAGAGGTGGGTTTCATAACTCAAGGCATATATGAGATTTTTGCTTCTGCTTTAACTAAAGCTGGACAAATATGCTGTGAAAGTGGCTTTACTTTTATCTTCCTACCAAAGTTGTTGGCCCCACTTACTTTTCTGTTACTGCTGCAAAGTAATAACCGTGCTTGTCTTGTAGGATACCCAAGGACATAATGCACAGGGTTCCCACGACATTACTGCATAGCTTGGAAGGGATGCCTGGCCTGGATTGGGAAAAGCTTCTCAAGTTGCAGTGCCAAGATGGTTCATTCTTGTTCTCTCCAGCTTCCACCGCCTATGCTTTTATGAAAACCAAGAATTTGAATTGTCTGAGGTACTTGAAGAAAGTTGTTCAAAGGTTCAGTGGAGGAGGTACAGTTAGCTATTTTGTTTGTATGTTGGAAAGTACAATCCATTCTTTAGTGTTGGATTCAGTTTTCGCATTCTAACCATCTGCATATGTATTACACTGTCTCCTTAGTTCCCAATGTGTACCCAGTTGACTTATTTGAACACCTCTGGACTGTTGATCGTCTGCTGAGACTTGGAATTGGTCGATATTTCCAACAAGAGATAAAAGAATGCCTGAATTATGTCTATAGGTATGACTTCCCAATGATATATGTCAAGAGCAGTCTTAACATAAGTTTACAATGAACATAGACTTTCACGTGGTCCCATGCAGTGGAATATTGACTGTCATGTTATGATAACACACAATAAAGCTATGCCAGAATTATGCTGACCATGTCAAAATTTCAATTTTAGGTATTGGACTGAGCAGGGTATTTGTTGGGCAAGAAATTCAAATATCCAGGATATTGATGACACTGCTATGGGGTTTAGGCTTTTACGGCTACATGGATATGAAGTTTCTGCCGGTAACTACGTGAAATCAGCTGTGAAGCTCTTGGTTGTCTGGCATAGTTTTTGTGTACATTCTTCTCTTGTTGTCAGGCGTTATAATACAGAAGTAGATAAGTACTACAAAGACATGCTTGTTATTTATCTCATTAAAAGTATTTGCATGCTTAACAGATGTCTTTGAAAATTTCAAGAAAGATGGGGAATTTTTCTGCTTTGCCGGTCAGTCAACACAGGCCGCAACTGGAATATATAATCTTTATCGAGCTTCTCAACTTCAATATCCGGGTGAAAGAGTTCTTGAGGAAGCTCGGCAATTCTCATTTAAATATCTAAAAGAAAAGGAGGCTTCCAATGAACTCCTTGACAAATGGATCATAATGAAGGACCTGCCTGGTGAGGTAAGTACTCCGTAGTCCTAGTTATCTTTGTTTCCGTTTGCTAGTAGGTCACAGGCCCCATTATCGGAAGCTTTCAATAATCTGGAACCAGAGTTTTGGGGGAGTTTATTAAGGTAAGTCCTCCCTTGCCATTCGTGCTCTTATAACACATAAATCTTAGGATGAAGACTTCAGGGGGAATCATTAGAGGGTGGACAAATATGATGATAATGATGTTGATTATGGTGATTGGCTATGAGGATGGTGAGGGTGTGGGGTGAGAGAGAGAATTGAGGGATGGTCTGATATTCTAGAATTAAGTCTTTTTGTCAATTGACTCAATTCCCTGACTTGAATTCTTATTCTAGCAAAGGATCTCTTTCTAGGAACTTACTAGCCTAAGGTTACCATAAGGATTTTTTCATACGTATCAACCCATTTATTCAATCTAGGAGCATAGAAATATTACCTATTACAATTATTTCCTATTATTATAATGTTACCTTAATAAAACTATTGGCATGTGGATCAAGGATTTCTTTATAATATAACTAACATATGTAGGCTAACTATTTTAGTTAGCATCTTAGGAGCTATCTTACAATATTTCCTGTAAAATAAAATACCAGCTAACTCAATAAAATCAATGTCATCTAGGAAAACAATATGCCTTACGAAAAGCAAATCTAAATCCTATCCTTATGCTCCAAGCCTTTGGCCCAACTCATGACATAGTATCAACTTATTCATCTGAAACTGTTTGTATCATCTCATGGGATAGATTCGATATAAATAGATCCTCACTGTTACCATCTCCATCCACACCATTTATCTCTTAGGATAGTGCTTCTTTCATTTATATGATATATAAAATGATAGATAGTGGACCAAAGTATGAACTCATACATCAGAGTGAAAACAGCAAAGTTATTGAGAACATTTATATCAAGTACTTTTAAAAAAGATGAAGGCCGTGGTTTGATGACCATCTCCTTAGTTTGTAACTGTGTAGTACTTCCTCCATCCTATGTGTTTTGTTCTTTAATATTTTGGCATGCTTTATTAAAGAGTATTTTTAGTTAAGTGCTCCCCTAAATTCTTTTAAAAAAAGAAATCATTTTCATTATGAAGGCAGCTTGATGCATGATGTATCTTTAATGCATGCTGTGAGGAGGAAAAGATATATGTAACCTAGAGAGCAGGGGTATTAGGAAGAGGGAAAATAGGAAATCAGGGAAGGAAAATATCAGAATTCAGCCAAAGAGGAGGGAAATCAGGTTGAGAACCCTCAATATTGTTAATCAATCATCAAAGCCTGAAGAATAACGTAAGCGCATGACCATATATAGAATCCAAGTGATTACTAAACATTAAAAATTAAAAATAAAATGTAAAACAATAATATCAAACCATAATCTCAAAAGATACTGACTAAAGCTAACCTGAAATGATCATTCTAAATAATATCAAAATTTATGAATTAATATCTAAATCAATAATGAAACACAGTAAAAATATGTGCGGCCTATAATGATCAAGAAGTCTCTCATATTGGGCTTGCAATCCCCTATCTCATACTGTATCTCTACCTTATCCTTGCTTTGTTGAGAGATTGTTTCCATTGTTTGTACCTATACCTATCGAGCAGTTCCCTTATAGACCTCCTTGCTCTGTTTTACTGATTATAAATCTAATAAATGATGGACAAGTTTGCAAAGTGATTTCGTTTTGTTCCAAACATTGACAACTACATAGTGTAAAGGATAGACTTTTATGCATGTACTAATTGTCCTCTTAAAGGTTGGAAATTTGGAGAGGGAAATACTTGATGGTCTGGATAGTATATTGTTTGGTAATATATCGGGTGCTATGAGCATACAATTAAATATCGGTCACGATATGCAATATCGATCGATATTTATTGAATTTTGGGCCAGTCAATACATAATTGGCGATAAGTGATGGTTTTAGAATTTCATGAATTTATAGGCGATATATCGGTTCTCGGCTGATATTTACTTATATTTGTTGTGAAAAAAAAAAAATCATGCCGCGACAACCGCGACATATAAAATATCTTTCGTGACACTCCGATACCGTGACACCACGACCTTAATCACGACAACAATCGTGATTTTATTGCATGACTATGAATCTTATGGCCTGTGACAACCTCTGTAGGAGTTGCGATTCAAGAGTGTCTATATGTTGTCCAGAACATGATTACAGAATTTTGCTAATTTTATGCTTGGGGGTGTGTATCTTATATTCATAAACCTTTTATATCAGACAAACTGATGCTCGTCTCCTTAGGTTGGTTTTGCATTGGAAATTCCATGGTATGCCAATCTACCTCTTATTGAAACCAGGTTCTATATTGAGCAGTATGGGGGCAAAGATGATGTTTGGATAGGAAAGACTTTGTATAGGTAATTTTACTACAATGTTCTGGTAATGTCTATGATCTTTGTTGTCATTTGAGAAATTATTACATTACTCCCACCAAATTATTGAAGTACTTTTACACTCTGGAAGCAATTAGTGATCCATTCTTATATAATTGAATAATTTCGAAGATTTTTCTTATTGGTGAATAGTATCAAGTTTAATTAAATATGAAGCAAAAATGAAAAATTGATATCATCTTCAATGCTATGCTGCAAAATTTTACAATTCTCAATTTTCAGGATGCCTTTTGTTAATAACGACTTGTATTCTGAGCTTGCCAAATTGGATTACAATAACTGCCAAGTATTGCATAGGCTTGAATGGGACATTATAAAGAGGTGAATGCCAAAAGATTGTGTCACTATGTTGCCAATTTTTTAAATACATTAATACTGAATGGTCCATGTTGTATTATTAATAGGTGGCATGAGGAGAACAACCTTGTTCAGTTTGGTTTGAGCCAAAGAACCCTTCTTGAACTTTATTTTCTTGCAGCATCAAGTGTATTTGAGCCAGAGAAGTCAAAAGTACGTTTTGCATGGGCTAAGACTTCTGCTATCATTGAAACAATCACATCGTACTTAAGCAATGCAAAAAATTCAATTGCAAAAAGGAAAGTCTTCACAGACATGTTTCGGAAATCTTGGGTAAATCAAGGCTTTCCATGTGATGAGAGGTAAGTGCTTCATTCTTTGACTTATTCAAGTTCCCCTCAAGAATTAACATTCACGCAGTTCATTTTATAATTGACATCCGAAGGTCAAAACATCTAATCAATCAACAAACTTGTGCATGTCAACCATCATTTGTAGTCAATAAACGAAAGTGTGTGGCTAATATATTGAACAGGATACACACAAGTAGGTTTAAACTAATTCTAATTGATATGACAATCAAAATAAATATTTGAAGAAACCTTAACCTAAAATAGCATGTCTTTATAATGTGGTGAAATTTCTCCTACCGAGGGAAGAACAAAAAATTAAATAAAAAATAAATAATCAAGAGCTGGAGATTGCACTTGGACAAAACTCTCATTTCCTCGTATCTACAAATTCTCTACCTCATCCTTGAACTCTATTGGCTACAGAGAAAACAATCACCTTAAGATTCTGTGCCTGCGCCAAATAATTAGGCCTCTGACATGGTAACTTGAGCAGTTACTGGTAATAACTTACGTGGAGCCAAAAATACTCAATAGGCTTGATTATCTGGATACAAAAGCTCTAGATTTGATGCTTGAAAATGAAAATGCCCGGACTTAAATAAAGTTATTATAACCATAATTTTGGTTATCATTAGGGCTGTAAACGAGACGAGCCGAGCCGAGCCGAATACCCCTGGGCTTGAGTTCGGCTCGTTTAACTAAACGAGCCTAAAATGATATTTGGGCTCGGCTCATTTAACTAAACGAATGGGCCGAACCGAGCTTTAAATGAGCCAAAGCCAAAAAATGAACCAAGCCGAGCCCGAGCCTCACTTTTAGGCTCGTTTAACTAAACGAATGAGCCGAACCGAGCTTTTAACGAGCCGGCTCAGCTCATTTACAGCCCTAGTTATCATTATGTAAGAACTGAATTTATTCTTCTGAAAAATGAGAAAGTTTTAGCGAGATTTCTACATTTGCCTCATTGGTGGTGTTATGGCTTTGATCTTTGTCTGTCAACTTACCTAAGGGTGTTTGATAATTGAATGCAACTGAATTGCAATTCATTTGTGAAGCTGTACCATAAACGGACATCTGTCTGATTCTTTCCAGTTCCGAAGGAGTAAAAATGTTGGTGGGCCGACTGGTGCGTACCCTTAACGAACTCTCTACGGATGCCTGGGCAGCTCATGGCAAAGACATCAGCAAACAATTATATCAAGCTGTGAGTTTTGTGAATCTGCCCTTTGTAGAATCTTTATTGCTCCCCAAGTAATATCTTTCAAAGCTTCTATTGCCTATATTTTTATACTATCTTGGAAATGTAGTGGGAAAAATGGCTTATGAAATGGCAAGAGGAAAGCGTTTACTATGGAGGAGAGGCAGAGCTTTTGGTATCTACAATTTTACTTACCTCTGGCTTCTGGGTGCACGATGGATTGTTGTGCCACCCACAATATCATCGAATTTTGGAGATCACACGTGAGATTTGCCAACAGCTTGGATATATCCGGGGACAAAAGGTAAACAAACTGGAACCGCGTACAATACTTCAAGTAATAGCTAATCATCCAGTTGCTGCATGAGTCCAAGGTGGATGCATTTTTACGTGTTTGTTTTCTTTGATTCTTTAATGCCAAAATTGGGCTAGTGTTTCGGCAAATAATTGGATTTTTATGCAAACTTCTCTTTGTTCTGGCGTATGACTGAGTTGATCTAGTGATCTGTCTGTTCATGGCATATCCTTCAAATTGAACCGCAAAAGCAATTCTTTTTTTTTTTTTCGTTCTGGGAAGATATTACTTACTTCTGCACAATATTTAATTTATATAGGCAAAAGGGGTCAGCCAAGACGCATGTGATAGCAGCATCATCAGGATCCCTCTAGAAGAGAAGATGAAAGAATTTGTGGAACTAGTGCTTCGAAATTCTTCGGATGGCATCGACTCTGATATTAAGCATATATTTCTCCATGTTTTCAGGAGCTTCTATTATGCTGCTTACTGCTCTCAAGAGATGATCGACTATCACATTGCCAGGGTATTGTTTGAAGATGTGCAATGATGTTGTAATATGAACTTATTATTGTTCTTTTCATTGCTTGTTTCTTCCCCCTCCGCTTCTGATACGTCGTTCCTTTATTTGGTTGGAAGGGATTGTTGACACAATAACCCAATGCGAGTACGTTGCCATTACTACTGCTAATAATAATTTGAGTCATCGCTACTGCAATATTGCTAACAACGTGAAGTGTATGATAACAATACTGATAACAACTTACCATACAATGTGAGTGGTGAATCAACACAAGTCATATAATTACTTAATAACCAATATTCCCAACTAGGGAAATAGAAGTAAACTAATCGGCTAGTCGACACATACAAACAATATAATAGCTTCAATAATCGAGAGACCAAACTAAGAAACTAGAAGTAAACTCTGATACTAGACTTGTTAGCATCCAAGCATTGGCTAAAGTTAAAATACACAGATCTTCTATTACCATAACTTCATAAATGTTCTCAGTAAGCAATAGCATCATCAAGTCATGACTCCTCATCTTACTCCAACACTTTTTAGGTCTACTTCTATGTCCCTTACAATATTTCAATTCAAATCCATCGCAACTTTTCAATTGGGCATCTAGATTAACATGATTGTGCCATCTAAATCTTGCATTTATTATCCTTAGTAGCGACTATCCAACCTTTCTTCCTTGTTAATATGCATTTGCTTTGGCATCTTCTATTAAGGATATATATCTAAGAAAACACCCCCTTTTTATTATGATTGGCTGACTAATTTTGGGATACTAAATTAGTCAATATTTGAATGGGTCATAGAATGAAAGTTCAGTCCAAAGAGGCTCCATTATATTGGTTTAAATTTATAAGCCAAATTTGGTGAGGATAATGAGATTGATTTAAATTTCAAGCCAACTATTTGCATAAAGAATTAAAGTTCTTTTGGTTAAATTGGAAGGCCACTCCATTAAGTTGATGTAGCAGGGGTGAACTATTGATATGTTCATAGTGTTATTAGACTGATCTTCTATAATTATCCATGCCATTCTATTTTTTAGTTGCTCTTAGCTAAGATTATTTAGCTAAGCATGTGATCAAGAACATGTTTAGTGTTATTGGTGCCAAGACTGTGTGCAAGAATCATAAAAAATTATAGCTTACGTTCCTTATTTCACCTTTTTTTCACTCATAATGTGCGCACTATCATTTATTATCACTAATCTCACTAGTTCTCTTTGGTAAGTTAGTTCTTGCAAACCTACGTTCTCAAATTCTTGAACACTTAAGACCTAAAAAATAGGTATCGTGGCTGCATAAAGAGAAGATCATGGGGTTTGAGTGATTTTACATATGAAAGTTCATAGGAAATAATGATTTCAAGGTTTTACAAGTAAAAAAATAAAATACTCTTAGTGCAATAGTGTTGAAATCCATGAAGGAGAGAGATCTTCTTGAGATGGAATAAAAACACATAGAACAAGAATTCCATTTCTTGTAGATAGGGTGATAAGGGAGGTTTAAAAAGAGAAAATAGTTGCTAGAGTTTGGAGTATGTTAGAGGCTCTGTATATGACAAAGTCATTAGCAAAAAGGGGCCACTCTCAAACAATAGTCAATAGTTATACCCCTTCAAGATGCAGGCTGATAAATTAATGAAGGGTCATTTGGATGACTTCAATGAAGTAAATATTAAGGGTGAAAACTTGTCCACTATTCTACTAAATTCTCAACCCATGGACTAATATGATCACTTTATTGATACAATGCTGTAGACTAATATGTTTTTCTTACTTGCAAGAATTGGGGGGGGGGGGGAGGCAAAAAGTAAAGAAGGAAGGAAATGTTGTTGAAGTCTTGATCACTCAATCCAAATCAAAAAAGAAGGAAAATAAATAAGAGACAAGTAGGTCACAATCACAATCAAAATCCAATAGAAAATATTTCCATTGTCATAAGAAGGTCCATTATAAGACAAAATTTCTAGATATAGGATTTAAGAAAGTATAAGGAAAGAAATAAACATAAAGAAATAAGAACTAAGGTGAGATTGACATTGTTTCTTGAGGTTATGAGAGCTCTAAAATATTAATGGTGTGATCTTGTCAAGACAAGGATGGATATGTTATTAATAAAAGGTGGGATATTTCATATGTGCCCTAATAATACCAAAACTTTAATTTACACCAAGACCTAGCTAGGGTGCGCATGTATCCATGGTTAGCGACAAGCCTTGTCTGATGGTTGGGATAGGAAATATTCTAGTATTAACATCATCCACATCTTCATTTCTCCTTAAATTAGTCAGACATGTTCGTAAATTGAAGAGGAATTTAATTTCCTTGCATTCTCGTGATAATGAAATGTTCAAATGGGTGCACTTAAAGTTAATCACACCTCTATGGCATGGTATTCCTAATATAATAATTAAAATGGCTTATGCTTTTAACATATATTATCTAGAGGTAGATAATGTGTCTAGTAGGCAAATTGGAGATGATGTAGCCACTACATAATTTGTTATAACAAAATTTCTCACATAAGTAATAAAAAATTGAAAATTATTATAAAGCAGAGGTTGCTTGGTGAGAAAAAAAAATTATTTGATCTAGATTTTTGTGAAGATTGTGTGATGGGAAAGGCTAATAAATTATAGATTTCAATTAGCATGCGAAATTAAAGAGGAGTCTAGGGGCTAGCAAAGGTATCATCCAAAGGTGGATCAAGGTAATTTCTCTGCATAATTGATGATTACTCTAGATATGTTTAGGTACATATCTTGAAGACTAAAGAAGAAAATTTTAATTTGTAACACCCCAACCCCATACTGGTTATAGATAGTCACTTGAAACACTTACGAATTTGACAACTAACCTCATAAAACAACCTAAATCCTTTTGAGTATTTTTTTTATCAACTCAATTGCATCCTAGAACATTTTATAGGGTGTCATATATCCTTAAATTGTTCCAAGTCAAGTATGCTTAACTATGAAGTTCTTTAATGATAAATTTTTCAAAGAGAATGTATACCTTGTTAATGTAAGTAGTTATATCAATATTTTTAGGCTTCCCTCATCTACCACTAATTGGGGGTATTACATAAGTATTTAATGGATTTAAAGAACTAAATCAGAAAGAAATTAATGAAGCTAAGAACTAACCATGGTCTCAAGTTTTGCAATGGGCCATATGATTTTAGTAAATATTAAGTGTAGTGGTGTTGGATAGTAAAAGAAAGTCCACAACATGATGTTTTGACCAAAAGAATTAATTTAACCATATCAGAAAAGGAGAGATGTGTGATGATCACCTCTAGATTATCTAAAAACTACTTGGTTGAGGTAGTTATATCTTCCATGTATTTGATAAAAGAATGTCCTTCAAGTGGTACTCTAGTTGACTAATGGTACAAGAGATCTGTAAGTTTTTGTGTGATTAAGGTGTTTGGTTGTATTTGCTATGCACACATCAAATAAAGCAAGTTGGATGCAAAAGCAATCAAGTGTCTAGTGCTTGGTTATCTTTACAATGTGAAAGGCTATAGGTTATTAAGCCTTGATAGGGGAGATTCAAAGACTTACTTGGGTAGGGATGCTCGGTTTAAGGAGGATGAATTTTATAAGGACCATTTAAATTCAAGTCATTGAAGTCTCAAAGGTCCAAACTTGTAACAACCCCATCTTCATTAGCCACTTTTTTTAAATAAGAATTTTTTTGAAGATAACACAAAAATTAGGATGAAACCTCCATATCTAACATAAGAAAGGTGTACACATTTACCTAACCTATGTCAAGTGCAAGGTTAAAACCTCTTTAACAAAATTAAAAAATCTTCAATACCAAAAGACTAAAATTCCACAAGGAGTCATATAATGGTAGATGGAAATCTCCCGCTTTTCATGAATGAAAGTGATGTAATTCTCAAAACACCCTCTTAGATCACAACTTTAATTTTATTCTCAAGAAGGAATACTCAAATTTGGACAGAAAGTAATTAGCAATAAAATAACGAAAATGAACCAAAACTCAAGAACACACTCAAAGTTCTGGGATCTTAGGCAAGAACTCAAGACAAACTCAAAGCTCACCCTAATCTTATAACTTAAGACAAACTCAAAGCTATAAGGAAATAATCTTTAACTTGAGACAAACTCAAAGCAAAGAGAAAACCATAAGGTATATTGTGAATAATCAGGAATTATTATTCCTCTCTTCAAACTTGTATTTATATGAAATATTATACAGCAAAAGAAAGCCAACGGTTTGGCTGAATAATAACCCCAAAACTGTTAAGCTATAACATCTAAGAATTAAAGATATGCCCCCCCTTTTAAATCCCCTCATTAAGGCATCAAATGCTTCTTAATGAATAGAAATGAAACAACAGCAATTCCTTAATCTAGCGCACCTTTTACCTCCCTTCTTAATGGGATTAAATACCCATTTGAAAGAGCTACATTATTTATTATAATAATAAAAACATGAAAATAAAAATAAATAAGACTAAAATAACCACGGATCTCCTTGGGCTTCTACGTGCTTGGTCTTTTACTGAATAAGGCTTTAATCACACGCCCAAGTAAGGCATGTAACAGATTCTGACTTGTGAGCAAATGGGGAAAACCCAAGGGCTTCCAAAACAAGTGCCACAGGTTCATGGGCCAAGTTTGACTTTGGATCATTCCCCCTTTCTTCAAAAGAGTTTGCCCTCAAACTTGAATCATCGAAATAAGGAGATAATTCACCCACATTGAAAGTGGCACTAACTCCCATCAAATCATCTGGAAGTTCAATCTTATATGTACTATCATTGATCCTCTCAAGGACTTTGTAAGGGCCATCAGAACGAGGCATAAGTTTGTTCTTGCGGAGCTTAGGAAACCTCTCCTTCCTCAAATGCAACCATACCAAGTCCCCCGGTTGAAAAATAGGTTGTTTGCGGTTTTTATTGGCTCGCTCTTGGTATTTCTTATTCATCTCCCGAATTCTTTTCTTCACTTGCTCACAGGTTTTTTGAAAGGTTTCAACCCTCTTTTTGGCATCCTTTTCCATCATTTCCCCCTTAGCCAAAGGAATGAGATCAATAGGAACAAAATGATTCACTCCATAAACTACTTCAAAAGGAGAGCGAGAAGTAGTCAATGAATGAGCCCTATTGTAAGCAAATTCCGCATGGGCTAATTTCATGTCCCAATCCTTTTGCGTTTTGCTTACAAGTCCACGCAAAAAAGTACCCAAAGTCCTATTAGTAATCTCGGTTTTCCCATCAGTTTGGGGATGATGAGAGGTACTAAATAGCAACTTGGTACCCAAAAGCTTCCATAGGGTCCTCCAAAAGTGACTAAGGAATTTGGAGTCCCTATCAGATACTATACTTCGAGGAATGCCATGAAGTTTGACAATTTCCTTGAAGTATAGTTCGCCCACTTTCAAGGCATCATCAGTTTTATTACAAGCTACAAAGTGTGCCATTTTAGAGAATCTATCTACCACTACCATGATGCTATCTTTTCCCCTTTGCGTCTTTGGCAAACCCACAATAAAATCCATACTGACACTTTCCCATGGAGCATCCGGAACTGGTAATGGAGTGTAGAGACCCTTAGTGAAGTGTCCCTTAGCCTTTTGACAAGTAGCACATCTCTGAACAACATGAGTAACATCCTTGATCATTCTAGGCCAATAGAAGTGCTCGCTTAAAATATCAAGGGTCTTTTGGATCCCAAAATGTCCGGCCAATCCCCCACTATGGACTTCTCTCACCAACAACTCCCTTACTCCACTCTTCGGAACACACAACTTGTTACCCTTAAAGAGGTAACCATCTTGCCATACAAACTCCTTAGTAGGACTTCCCATCTCACTAGCAAAGTCGGGATCATCTTTATAACACTCCTTGAGTTGTTCAAAACCCAAGATCTTTGTATCCACCATGGAAAGCAAGTAGTTTCGACGGGACAATGCGTCAGCCACAACATTACTCTTACCATCTTTGTACTTGGAACTGAAAGTAAATGATTGGAGAAACTCCACCCATTTAGCATGCCTCTTGTTGAGCTTTTTCTGCCCATGTATGAATTTTAGAGCCTTATGATCAGAATGAAGTACGAATGGTTTTGGTCTAAGGTAGTGAGACCAATGATCAAGCGCTCTAACTATGGCATAAAACTCACGATCATAAGTGGAATAGTCCATCTTTGCCCCATTCAACTTCTCACTAAAGTAACTCACATGCTTCTTTTCTTGTATCAAAATAGCACCTATCCCTATCCCACTTGCATCACACTCCACCTCAAACACTTTGTTGAAATCTGGAAGCACAAGTATAGGAGCATTGCAAAGAAGAGATTTGACCTTCTCAAAGGCCTTTTGTGCTGCTTCAGTCCACTCAAAACTACCTTTCTTCATTAATTCTGTGATTGGAGCCATGATGGTTGAGAAGTTCTTAATGAACCGCCTATAGAAGGAGGCTAGTCCATGAAAACTTCTAACTTCATGCACATTGGTTGGAGCCAACCATGATTGAACCGCCTTCACCTTTTCTGGATCTACATGAACCCCCTCTCCTGTTACAATGTATCCTAAAAATACAACACTAGGAGTCATGAATACACATTTCTCAAGCTTACCATACAACTTCACCTCCCTCAATTTTTCGAACAACCTCCTTAAATGAATTACATGATCTTCATTGTTTTTACTATACACAAGAATATCATCTAAGTAAACAACAATAAAATCATTCAAAAAAGGACGGAGGACTTCATTCATCAATCTCATGAAGGAGCTTGGTGCGTTGCAAAGCCCAAATGGCATCACCAACCACTCATACAACCCTTGCTTTGTTTTGAAAGCCGTTTTCCATTCATCCCCCTCTCGAATTCTCATTTGATGGTAGCCACTCCTTAAGTCTATTTTGGAAAAGACTAAGGCACCACTCAACTCATCTAACATATCTTGCAAACGAGGCATAGGGGAACGGTATTTGACCGTTATATTGTTAATGGAACGACTATCAACACACATCCTCCAAGTACCATCTTTCTTAGGTATTAAGAGTGCAGGAACGGCGCAAGGACTAAGGCTCTCCCTCACATAGCCTCTTTTGATCAACTTATTCACTTGCCTCTCCAGTTCCTTACTCTCTTCCGGGTTACACCTATAGGCAGCCTTATTGGGCAAAGGTGCTCCTGGAATCAAGTCAATGGCGTGCTCAATGCCTCTAATTGGAGGTAGGCCTTTGGGCAAGTCATTGGGGAACACATCTTTGTAGTCTTCTAATAACTCATTTAGTAGCGATGAGTTATTACAAGTAGTACTATTATCATCTTTGGTTCTCACAACCAAAGCATACCCTCCCCCATTTTCTTCCACTATTCTTTTAAACTCATTACAAGTTACAAGATAGTTGCTTTTCTCTTTTTCTTTCTTAGCAACTTTGGGCGGTAAAGGCAATAATCTAACTCTTCTACCTTCTTTAGTTGTTACAATATAAACATTAGATCTACCTTTATGCTCTGAGTCATGATCAAATTGCCATGGTCTTCCAAGCAGCAAGTGACATGCATCCATAGGTAGTATGTCACACCACCTTTCATCTTCAAACCCTCCAATGGAATAAGAAACCAAAGCTTGCTTCTTCACTCTTACTCCCACACCATCATTCAACCAATTCAGCTTGTAAGGCTCATTGTGATCCCTAGTAGTAAGTTTCAACTTACTCACGGCTTCATTAGAGATGACATCAGTTTGTGCTCCACCATCAACAATCACATTACAAGTTTTCTCACCAATCTTGCACCTAGTATGGAATAGATTGTTTCTTTGCCTTTCATCATTTTCTGGTTCACTAAACAAAATTTTGCGAACCACCATCATATTAAGCTCGCTTTCTGGTGGGATCTCATCAAGCTCTTCTTCTTCGTTATCTTCTTCTAGAGTAATGAAATTATAAAGCTTTTCTTCCTCATCAAACATGGCATATTGAGCGGCTGTCATCATATTTTTGCTAGGACACTCCGACGCCATATGTCCTCTACCATGACATTTAAAACACTTTCTCCTAGTAGCAAGTTCACTAGGTGAAATTACAGCCTTGTCCTTCCCTTTATCAAATTTTGAACTAGAAGAGAAAGATTTGTTTTGAAAAGTACCTCCTGACTTGTTTTGAAACGTACCCCCCTTAGAGTAAGATGGAGTAAATTTCATGGGACTTTTGAAAGAAGTAATTCTAGGCTTCTCCTCTTTCAATTGAGATTCATATCTAATAGCCAATTTACAAACATCACTAAAAGTGGTGTAGTGAGTTACCTCCACCTTTTGGTTAATCCCCTTAGAAAGTACCTTAACAAAACGAGCAATTTTGAAGGTCTCCTTTTCTTGCAAATCACAAACCAAACACAACTTCTCAAATTCTTTAATGTAATCTTCCACGCTCATATTTTCTTGGCAAAGATGGGTCAATTTTAGGTATTGCTCCTGTTCGTACTCCTTATTCACCCATTTATCCCTCATCTTTTTTTTTTCAACTTATCCCATGAGTTTACTCTTTCTTTCCCCTCTCTCCTCCTATTCGCCTTGAGGTTTTCATACCATAGGGCAGTGAGTTTAGTGAGTTTGAGGATAGCCAGTTTGAACTTCTTCCTGTCATCAAACCCCTTATACTCAAACACAGTTTCTATTTGTCTTACCCAATCTAGAAAAGCCTCACTATCATGCCCCCATCAAATTCAGGTAGGTCAATCTTTAGTCCCCTATCTTCATCAAATTGTCTAAAATTGCTACCGCTACTTTCTTCCTCATTCTCCAACTCGTTCAGTTTCCTAGTAGTTTTCAAAACCATTTCGGCTATTGCATCCATTCTAGTATTTTGGCTCACCCTATCCTCCTCTGATTTTTTCTCCATTTTTTCTAATTTTTGAGCGATAACCTGTAACATCTTAGCAAACTCCTCACCACCAGCCATGACTTTTCACTATTTTGCTAGGTTATTACAAGTACAATAGATATTCAGCCGAAACTAAAAGAAAATGAAAATGAAAATTAAAATGTCCTTGAGACTCTCAAAGGCTTACAGATTGTAAAAATTCAGGAAAATTTAAGCAATTTCAAAAAAAGAAACTCCTTAAAAGCTATCCGGATGAAGGAGAAATCTTCAGTTGAAATTTGATGCGCTGGATTTGCTTCGTGTTTGTGCAGTTCACGGAAAACTGCCCAGTTTAATAGCAAAACGTTTACAAAAATTCTAAAATTAAATATGAGTATTCTAAACAGAAAAATACCCAGATTCAAAAAAAGAATCGCTTGATTTGGATTTTTGAGGGCTGAGATATCGCTCTTCAAAGTTGACTAAAAAACCGGATGAATTCCAGCGGTTTTCTTTCTCAACAAAAACACTATCTTCCTTGAACCTCCATGCCAAAGCTCTGATACCAAATGATGTAATTCTCAAAACATCCTCTTAGATCACAAATTTAATTTTATTCTCAAGAAGGAATACTCAAATTTGGACAGAAAGTAATTAGCAATAAAATAACGAAAATGAACCAAAACTCAAGAACACACTCAAAGTTATGGGATCTTAGGCAAGAACTCAAGACAAACTCAAAGCTCACCCTAATCTTATAACTTAATACAAACTCAAAGCTATAAGGAAATAATCTTTAACTTGAGACAAACTCAAAGCAAAGAGAAAACCATAAGGTATATTGTGAATAATCAGGAATTATTATTCCTCTCTTCAAACTTGTATTTATATGAAATATTATACAGCAAAAGAAAGCCAACGGTTTGGCTGAATAATAACCCCAAAACCGTTAAGCTATAACATCTAAGAATTAAAGATATGCCCCCCCTTTTAAATCCCCTCATTAAGGCATCAAATGCTTCTTAATGAATAGAAATGAAACAACAGCAATTCCTTAATCTAGCGCACCTTTTGCCTCCCTTCTTAATGGGATTAAATACCCATTTGAAAGAGCTACATTATTTATTATAATAATAAAAACATGAAAATAAAAATAAATAAGACTAAAATAACCACGGATCTCCTTGGGCTTCTACGTGCTTGGTCTTTTACTGAATAAGGCTTTAATCACACGCCCAAGTAAGGCATGTAACAGATTCTGACTTGTGAGCAAATGGGGAAAACCCAAGGGCTTCCAAAACAAGTGCCACAGGTTCATGGGCCAAGTTTGACTTTGGATAAGAAAGCATCGTTGATAAAGCCAACCTATATTTTCAAAACTTGAAAAAGGAAAATATTTCCAAATATAACTCTAATAAAACTCCAAACTCAATGAATAAAAACCATATAAATATATTTGAAATACAACACATCTAAAAACAATATCAAGAAAATCTTGGAAATTGAACAAAACTTTAATCATCTTATTGGTCCATTAGATAATATATTCTCCAAATCAAAATCAAGTCTTCATCTTGATGATAATATAATCAATCTCAAACTTACACGAGTGGTCTACTCCCCTCCAATGAAGGTAGTATAATTACCGAGATAGTAGTGAGTAAATCACACTACTTTAATTTATGAGGGAAAAATGAAGCATAAGACCAAATACATAAAGAATTAGGGTGTATTACATTTACATAATATCATGCCTACTCAATATTGAAAACACAATTCATGCCATCCTCATACTATAACATGCGAGACATATATGACACCTGTTAACTCATAGTATAGATTCAAACCCACGTATTCTCATTTCCAGGCATACAATATGCTAGTGATATAAACCCCCAACTTCCATCTCCCATTACATTATACCGACTATGAATATATGTTATTATCTGTTGATTTAATTGCCTCATATATGGGATGTGTATCTGGTCCAATGAAATATTAGATATAAAGGATAACTGTTGTCCCTGGCCCTTGTCTCGTCCATAGCTTTGACCCAAATATGGCTTGACTCAACCTTACATTGGTCCCGAAGACTTGAATACCTTGTAGTGGAATTCTGCCTTGTACTACCCCTCCATTGTCATTCTTGAGTCTCCTATAGTGGTTTTCTATGAAGAATAATAATATTTAATGTTTCTTAAGCCAACTAATTTTGTATTGTAGGTGGCCGGATTGGAACAACTTCCATAAAAATATTGAGTAAATGAGGTGCACCCTTGATTGGTTCTAATGATATTAGTGGGAAAATTAGGCCATCTACATCAAGCTTATTATAAAAAGGAAGAATATATGATAGGGGAATTGGAATGAAATCATGCATGTAAGTGTCAATTTCATTAGTACATAGTATCTCGTACGTATGACACAAGTAACATCCATAAAACACTTCACTATTACCCATATCATTACTTCTTTTACACTCTTTATTAGTTAATTAAAATAAAAAATAAGGCTAAATACTTTGCAAAATTGGCATAAAGTGTGCTAGTAGCATGATGAGAAACATTGAATCACTGCCTTTCAAGAGATCCTATGATGTCATAATATTACAAGTCTAATAATGAGTGAATATATAATAAAATAGTGTTGAAGCTATCTATTAATGTTTCCAAGAACCTTTTTAAATATCCATGAGCACCTTCCATCCTATTAAGAGAAATTAACATATGTAAATATTTCATTATGTAAGGAGTTTCATAAGTAATAAGTTCACATATAATGATAAACTATATTTCATACCTATTTATTGTACCCTGACAAAAATGTACGACTTGATTGACCGAATAAGAGATGATTTTTTTCTTTTTATAAAAGTAGCCAAACCATATTTAGATAAGAAAGTAGGCTAGGAATGTTTATGTAATAAGTCTCCAATGACAAGAATCGCTATTCATATGTTTCCTCATTTATTACATTTTTCCATCGGGGCATAACTCTATATGTGATCACTTCAATCTAAGATTTTTTTTCCAGCACTTCTCCTATAAGTTCTTTGAAATACCACTAGAGTGGCCGAATAGGGTTTAGGAGAATGGAAATTATATAAAAAAAATGTATACATAATATATAATGGTTCAATAGCACATTACTCTCTATATCCACTACCAAAAGGTTTTTCTATTTTGGTTTTTGTAACACTCCCAATTGTTGAACTAGAAAATTTTATTTTTAAGACAATGTGAAAGCATTTGAAAAAAAATTGGGGAATGTTACTGCCACATCAACCATGAGAGAGGTGTGATCATCACCTAACCCATGCCTGATGTAAGGAAAAATGAAACAATGAACAAAAGATGCATGCTTATAACCTTAACATGACAATACAAGATAATAAAGATGAGAACAATATTCTAGATAGAATGAGTATAACAGTTTTACAAAACCAAATACAAGAATCAAGCAAAGAGTTTAAATAAATAGAAATACAAAACCTTCCCAACGCAGCTGGCAAAATACTTATAACTAGTTAGACTAACTCTTAGACATAAACATAAACCTCGAACCCTAATCAATGACCTAATAATGACCCACGTCATCACCCTCAGCATACTCTAATTGAGAGTCATAACCTTACAAATTGTCCTCTATTCCCCAGACCAGAAGCTGGCTCATCATAGTGACCACACAAGTGTAGTATCAGTACGGTGAAGTACTGGTAAACCATACTACCTAAATCATGGTAAGGCTCATTTAACATGTTAAAGTCACATAACCACATGGTGATTTTATATTGGTATAGCTCAAGTACAAAAAGGCATGCTTGTGTGGAAATTATAGAGATAATGAAATATAGTAAATACATGTAATCCATACAATATAAACCATATTAGAATTCCTCCTTTAGTGATAACACAGATTCTGGTTAAGAAGATAGTTCATTTGACCACACCTAGTTTTTCACTATAAACAAAAGTCATGGCATTACAAATAATCACAATAGGATAACACATTCATCATATAAGGTGAGGATACATTGAAGGGGCTTTCTTCAGGGATACCACACTGTAACACCCCCAAATTTCATTCCTGAATTTTTTTTGAAGGAATAAAGCAGAAGTTAGAATAGAATTTGGGGAATGTTACCGCCACACTTAGTACCAGACCGGTTCACTCCTACTGTTCCAGTACTAAGTGCTAAGGCTAAATCCGATCAATGTTAAGTACGAAGTATCATAAAATGCAAGACGACATTTAACATAAATCATTAATAAGGTATAAGTTAAATAGAAGTTAGAATACGATTTAGGATTACAACCCCATAATACGTTTTTTAAAATGGGAAACATAATACAAAATACAACTAAAGAAAACAAATCCTAAAGGATCAATATCCAGATTGCCTACTCACTCAAGTTAAGCCTTCCACCCCAAAATAATACCCGATCGTAAACCTGCACAGGAGGTCTGCTCCCCACCATCAGTGGATCATCACAAGACCCATTCAACCAAGGTAGTATCAGTACGGGTCTGATACTAAGTAAGGTAGCAGGTGCGCTAAGGCCAAGCATACAAGCATACAACATAACACACATAGCACAATCACATAGGCAACATATAATAATATAGCTGACGCAGGTCGACTATGGTCCAATCAAACTTACTTATTCTTTTAGATCTCTGGTAATTATAGTCGATTCACATCATAATCGTTATGAATCCATGAGAGTTTGGGAACCCCACTGTTGTAACCGTTGGATCGGTCACTCATAGGACATAACACACCTATTCACTATTTTATACCGGTGGGTCGGTCTCCAAGGCAGGATGCTCCTGGCCGCTATTATGCCGGTGGATCAGTCTAGCCCCGACTCTCATGGTGTTTCACTGTAATTAGAACGTATCTTCCCCATGATTTATTTGTATCTTAATGTTTGGTTTGCTGAGCTCGGGATCCCCCACTATTATAGCCGGTGGATCGGTCACTTATAGGGCAGAACACACCTATCCACTATTATACGCCGATGGCTCGAACTCCAAGGCACCCCGGCACCTGGCCACTATTATGCCGGTGGATCGGTCTGAGCCCGGCTCAACAATCTTCCTCTTTAAGTGATTAGTACTTTATGCGCATCTTATTCGATAATTATTATACCCTCAACATGCATGGTTGACTATATCCATACTCATCCTCTCAGGAGAGCCCGTCCCATGTCTTGGGACTCTTGCGCCCCTTATCACTCCTCGATATCCTTTCCCCTTTCCAACTACACACAAAGGAAACCAACTCCTATGGGTGTGGGTTAAGTCCCAACACCTCATGACATCCATTCCACGTGCTATCCCCCCTCTAGGGTTTTCCCCTTGGAAACCCTAATTGGACCTATATGTCCCAACTTTCTCTCACCTCCACTACTATTACCCCATTTATTGTCCCTTACCTCATCTCTTTTAGATCCAATCCCAAATCATGTCGCTTTACCTCTCGATTCCACATGTAGCCAAAAAACCCTAGTAGCCTCTTCAACCCTAGTACCTTACTTCTCCCACAAGTAACCCCTCCCTTTTCTCACTCAATATTCCTCCTCTCCCACGACACCCATACTCACTCCTTACATTATAAATCTCCATTCTTAATCCATAATACACTCTCCCTTAATCATTTTTACTTCCAAAATTTCCAGATCATTACTTCCTCCCAAAACCCTAATCGGGTCCCTTACACACCCTTACACCGACCTACATATAATTTTTCCTCACAAGTCTCCAATCACTCCACAACTCTCCATTTAGCTTATTTACACCTTAATACCACTTTTCTCATGTATCGGCCATCCCTATGAAAGTTTTATCCAACCCATGCATAGTTCTTATTTCTTATTCATTTTGGTCAACCCCATGTTCCCTTTAGCAACACACTTCCCATTTATTTCTTTGTCCTTTCATTCCCATATCATAATCTCCCTAGCATGCATGTCCTAGAGGGTTGTATCATGTCACATCACAATCATCACACACACACACACACACACACATATATGCCATATTCACGTCATAAGAACACATACAGAACATACCTCACTCCAAGCTGCGCTACACATGAGACAAGTTAAGGAGAGTCATACGAGACATAATATAGCATGAAATATAAAACATACAAGCCATACAAGTCACATAGCACACAAGGTCTTGGCTACATCCTTACCTAACATGACACCGGTCTTGGAGCACGTTCCTACGCGTCCTCCAGGTTTTGACTCGATTCGCCTATAAGAGGGAAAAACTAGAGATTACCTTCCCTCTAACCAAAACACCATTCTTTCTACCTTACCCTTATTTTAACTTACCATTAGGGCTATCAATAATAATAATGCTTTTATAAGTAAAAAGTAGGGCTTTATTATTAAGGTAGCTAATCATGCTACTACTAATCAAAGATAGGTCTTAATAGTTACAACAATTTAAGGTAATTATAATAATATTTATATTATTAACGATAATAGTTTCAACGTTACTAATAATGGTAGCCATGGTAGTGCTAGTAAGGTTAGTGTTATACTAATACTACTAATAATAATAATAATAATAATAATAATAATAATAATAATAATAATAATAATAATAATAATGATGATAATGATGTTAAAATAATAATACTAAAGTTATAGGTCATTAATAATAATAGTCATAACAATTATGAATATTTTGAATTTAGGTTGAATAATAATAATAATAATAACCTTAAGAATAATACTAATAATACTACTAAAAATAACTAACACTTGAATAACAAGGGTTTAGGGGTTGGGGAGTTTAGAGGACCACCTAAGGGTGCTAGTGGTACAGGTGGCGGCGCAAGGCGCATAGGTCACGGCGGTGGCAGCGGGGGCGGCGATGGGGGAGAAGGGAGTTGGAGAAGTGGTGGAGGGTGGAGGAAGGAAGAGGAGAGGTTGGCAGGGGAAACAAAAGGTCTGGGGAGGTTGAGGAAGCTCCCCTGGTGGTTTTAGAAGGTAGAGGGGGTGCTGGAAGTGGCGGCACCGGCAGTGGGCGGTGGTGAGAAGGGCGACGGGGTTCGAAGCTAAGCTGATCGGGAAGGGCCCTTTGCACGGTCGGGGTGGCTCGTGCAGAGCAAACTGAGGGGTGAGGGAGGCCTAGGTTGGTGGAGGGTGATGTAAGGGGGAGTTTCGTGGGTGGATTGAGCGGCAGAGATGAGCGGCAGTGACAGGGTGGCTGTCTGAAATAGGGGTGGCGCAAGACAGTTTTTGGGCTGCGATTTCGAAAGAGCCCGATGCTGGACTGTTGGGGGTATTTATAGGCTTGAAAATGGGGGATTATTGAGAGAGGGGATAGAGGAAGGTAGGGCAGGCGGGAATTTGGGCATGTCGGCCGGCGGTGGCAGGTCGACGCGGGTCTGCCATGGTAAACCTGTTGGTTGGTTGGGAAAAAGGAAGGGGGCGGAAGCAGACCTGCGAGTGGTGTGGGGGTGGTCGGCTTATCGAGGAAGGACAGATGGAGAGTCAGGAAGAGAGGGAGGAGGTGTGCAGGCGGCGCAGGCAGCTAGTCGGCGTAGAAGGGAGGGCGACAACTTGCAGGTCGCGCGCGGGGAAGGAGAAAAGGGAAAGGGGCTAGACCGGTCGGTCCAGGGGAGAAAAGAGAAAGAAGGGGGTGACCGGCTAGGCAGTTTGGGCGAAGGAGAAATGGGGCGGGCTTGTTGCGCGAGAGGCCAGGGGTGATATGGGCAGACAGGCTGGCCCAGTTGGGGGGGGGGGAGAAGGAAGAAAGGAGGAGGGGAAAAGAAAAGGGAAAATAAGGGAGAAAAAAAAGGGATTAAGGAAAATAATTAGGGAAGAAAATAATTAAAATGACTTATGGGGTGAGTTATAGTATTTTTGGTAGATAATTAAAATTTTAGTAATTTAGCTTAATATATCTTATTATATTAGTTTAAAAATGTAGCTTTTAGAAAAATATTGGTTTGAACCTTATTTAAATAAAATGAGTTGACAGAATAACAAATTATCTAGTTTAATTTATTCAATATTCACCTCTAAATTTTATATACTCAAAATCCAAAAAACAATTAAATAAACTTAAAAGGTAAAATCCTCAACATAATTAAATTAGATAAGTTTAAGAGCTAATCTATCCTAAATAAACGAGGTTTATTAAATTATAGTTTTTTTAAATACAAATATACATAAAATAAAATACTTAATATTTATAAATTATTATTGGAAGATTTTATCTAAAATTTATTAAACAAAAATTATTTTGAAATGATCCAAATGCTTAAAATTAATAAAAAGCTATATAAAGAATTTCAAAAATATTTTCGGGAGAATTTACCAACTAACATAAAAATTTATATTATTTATGGAAATATATTATAAGATCTCGAAAGATTATTTAAAAGTATATAATGAAATATTTAAGTCAAATTCGAATAAACCGAGACTAATTTAAATAATTTCCAAAATTAGTTTTCCGCAAATGAAAAAGTGTAAAACAGAAGAAAATTAATTTCGAAAAGAACTTCTTAAATAAATCTTTTAAATTTAAAACTTCCCAAAAATATTAATTATTTTCAAAAACGGATAAATTTAGAGTCGGAAATATTTTCTATGGATAAAATCATTAAAATAAATTAAACTATTTAAACAAAAATTCTATAATTTAAATAATTTATTTCGTTAACGAAATATAACTCCAAAATAAAGTCGTAATGACACGACGAAGTTATAATCGAAAACGAATCTAAAATATAAAAATCAAAATACGAGAAAGAAAGAGAATACATACTTTTAACCGAAAATTGAAATCATAAGAATATAATAAAATCATGGTCGTGAACGAATGGTTCACAACGACCATGATTAATTAAATTCAAATATGAATTCAAAATCGTCGATAAATCCATAAAACGAATCGAAATTAAAATAATTAGATATTTGCATTAAATTATGCTAATAAAATCATTAGGCTTGATCAAATTAGATTTCAAAAATACGGGGTATTACATCACTCACCACACATTGAGTGGTGGTTGGAGTATTCCAAGGGGGCTTGTACTAAGATACCTCACCCACCACATCTTGAATATCTCTATCGCATGGGCTAAAAAGCCGGTTAACACAATTGCCTAAGCAATGGATAATATAAAGTGCCAAGGGGCTTGTATCGGGATACCTCACTCACCCAAACTAGACATTGATGCCATGCCATACCATCATTATGATTCTTATTAAATAAGGGTAATCATAGTTGAAATCATAATTTAAATCTTATAAATACATGGAGGTATCAATACAAAAGGTACAAGAGAAACACAAAAATTTATAACAAATCAATCAGCTTCTAGCAGGACAAGTCAATTAGTCCTTGAGACCAGTCAATGGTTTGGTCATACTAGATGTGAATCAAAACCACACCAGAGAACAAGTCAATTGGTTGGCCTCATCGATTGACTATTTATGGGACCCAGTCGATTGGTTTGGTCCAATCGGTCGATGAATCTAAGCAAAGACCATCCCTTTTTGGCTTGTAGAGATATCAATCAATGGGTTTGACCAATTGATCGACTGGTCATATAAACCAATCGATTGATTTGGTCTGACCAATTGATGAGTCTAAGCAGAGACCAAATCATTTTGGTTTGTAGGGACACTAGTTGATGGGTTTGAAAAATTGATCGACTGTTCATTGAAACTAGTCGATTGGTTTGTCAACCAATGGACTGATCTCACAACCAATAGAACCAAAAACTTTAAACCATTTGACAGCTCGCATAACCAATCAATGGGTTCAAGGAAATGATCGATTGGTCTGGGTAAAACACTAGCTAGACTTGTGATACACACACTAAAATTTACCACACTTTACCATATTAATCCTAGCATACTTCTATGTCAAAACACACAATAAAATATATGTTGCACACATAGAATCACATGAATACATTACAATGTACATACTCAAACAAATCATTCTCAAATGGCCATCTTATGCTTAAAGTCAAAGAAATTTAGCAATATTAACTTGGGAAAACTTAAACCACATGCTTATATCATATAATACAAATTCAATCTTGCTCACATACACACACCAAACATATGAGCCCCAATACACCACATGACCCTATTTATGTTAAAGATAAGAATGCCTTACCTTGAAGTAATGCATCTAGCACAAAAACTAGAGCAAGTTTCTATTCTTCTCAATAGAGAGAAGAAGAGGAAAAATGAAGGGATGCTCAATACTTGGGGAAATTTTCCACAAAGAAAAGGGAGAAAAGAGAAAGAACAACAAGTAAGGAATGATAATGGATCAGAAATGAAAGGTATAGATGCAAGGCTGGTTGACATTCATATAAAATAGGGTGATGAGATTGGTGAGGTTGAGTGTGGGCAACTAAGAAGTGAGGGCTGACTTGTTGGAGGTGGTGGGGGGTTGAGTGCACTTAGGAATGAGCATGGTAGTGGGTTGGTAAGTCTGGAGATGGTGCACAAAGTCAATCTAGCAACTCCAGCTGCTAGAAGAGAGAGAGGGAGAGGTGAAGGAGAAGAGAAAAGGTGAAGCTTACCTTAAAAGTGCCTTTTAGGAAAAAAATGGCTAATTAAAATTATGTAATGGTCTAAATAATGTGAAAATAATCCTAGAGCACCAAAACATGCTTATTAACATAATTAGATTTTAATAATAAGTTTTCATAAGCATTAGAGAGAAATCTGAATCTAAATCATAAATGGATCTAAAATCACAAGACAACTAGCTGATTGGTTTGGATAAACTAGTCGACTGGCTTGTCAAGAAAAAGAATGTAAATTCCTCAACACATCAGTCGATAAACCACTTAATTGGTATGCTTGAAATTCACATTTTTATTATAATTTCAATCTCATTTTAAAATAAAAACTAATTTATTTTATATCAACATAATTTTAAATATATTTTGATGGATTTTGGGATGGGGTATTATGACACTACCCCCTTAAAAGAGACTTGGTCCCTGAAGTCCACAAACTCAAAATAAAAGAAAACCCTATGCCATCAACTAAAAGAATACAACAATTAAGGGTTAATACACAAGAGAAGGGTACTACCACCTTAAAAGATGTTGCATTACCCACACTACACACCTAAGCAAACAACTTTTGGTACTTCATCTTGATCTCCTCCTTTAACTCCCAAGTAGCCTCCTCTACCCTATGACGTGATCATAAGACCTTCATGAGTGGAACGATCTTCAAATGCTTCTCTCGAGTCTTAGAATCAAGGATCCTCAATGATCATTCCTCATAAGTCAACGTTCATTGAGCTTAATCGACTCTGGCTGAATGATGTTTGACACATACCTCCTTAACTAAGAGATGTGGAAAACGTTATGCATGCACAAAAACTCAACTAGAAAGGCAAGAGAGCAAGCCTCTCCAACCTAATCTAAAATCTCATAAGGCCCAATGAACCTCGGGCTAAGATTGCCCTTATGACCAAAACACATCACTCAATTAGTTAGCGAAACTCTCAAAAGGACTTGGTCCTTTACCTCACACTCATCTGCTCTCCTCCATAGATCTGCATAACTCTTCTATCTATCTTGGGTTGCTATCATCTGATCTCAAATCAACCTAATCTACTTGGTAGTATCATTTACCATATCTGTCCCCAACACAACCATTTGACTAGATTTGCTCCAACATATGGGACTACGACACATCCATCCATAAAGTGCCTCAAAAGGTGCCATCCTTATGCTTGCATGATGAGTGTTGTTGTAGGATAACTCTACCAAGTCTAGGAAATCCTCCTAACTGCCTTGAAAATCAAGAATGCATGCCCGAATCATATCCTCCAAGGTTTGAATAGTATGTTCAATCTACTCATCTATAGCTGGATAGAAATTTGTGCTCATCTTAAGTTGTGTCTCAAAAGCCACTTGCAACTTTTGCTAGAAGTGCGAGAGGAATCTAGAATCTCGGTTCGACACAATATCCTTAGACACCATATGGTACTGAATCACATACTTTCTGCAAGTATTTGCCATCGACTCTATACTCCATGTTGAATTTATCGGTATGAATATTGCAAACTTAGTCAACCGGTCAACCACTACCCAAATTAAATCTGAACCATTACAGGTCTTAGATAATACAACCACAAATTCCATTGACACACTCCCATTTCCACTCAGGGACCTCCATTGGCTGAAGTAAACCCCCCGAGTGCTTGTGTTCCACTTGAACCTACTGACACATTAAGCACTAGGCCATAAAGTATGCAACCTGATTCATACGGGGCCACAAATAGAACCACCTCAAATCCTTGTACAACTTATCCCCTTTAGAATGGATGGAATAAGGCACATGATGACCCTCCTATAGGATCCTCCTCCTAGGTTATTTGCAGCTTTGTGGAATGCACCACCTTCCTTGGAAATAGATACTGCCATCCTCAAATATCTAAAACCCCACTTCCCTGCCCTTGGATATCACCTTCTGAATACACTCAAGCTTGGCATCTCTTGGATGAAAAGTTTGAATCTCATTAAAGGTAGTTAGGGTGATTGAGAGGGCATTCATGCTCATCTCAAGATCCCTGAGTCTAATGATTCATATGCTCAACTCCTAAAGATCTTGCCAAATCCAATATGACACTACTAGGGAATTGAAGGCATGCAAAGTCTTTCTACGGAGAGAATCTGCTACTACGTTGGCCTTAACCTCATGGTAGGTCAACTCCAAATCATATTCCTTAACCAAATCCAGCCATCTCCTTTGTCTCATGTTTAGTTCTCTCTACATGAAGATGTACTTGAGGATCTTATGGTCTGTGTAGAACTTATAATGCACTCCATATAGATAATGTCTCCAGATCTTCAACGTGAAAACCACTGCAGCTAGCTCAAGGTCATCTATAGGATAGTTCTGCTCATGCTCCTTTAATTGGTGAGAAGCATAGGCCACTACTCTCCTAGGCTGCATCAACACACACCCTAAACCAAGCTAGATGCATCACTATACATGTCAAATCCCTCCGTACCTAATGGTAAGGTAAGTAGTGGAGCTGAATTCAATCTCCTCTTAAGTTCCTCAAAAGCCTCTACGAACTTATCATCCCAAAGAAATCACATTGTCTTCTTCAACAAGGTAGTCAAATGACAAGCGATCCTAGCAAAGTCTTGGATGAACCGTCTCTAGTAGCCTATTAACCCTAGAAAATTGTGAACTTCCTTGATATTCATTAGTGTAGTCCATTCTGACACTACTCAGATCTTCAATGGATCCACCGACACACCTTCCCTCAAGATGGCATAACCAAGGAAAACTAGCCTGTTCAACCAAAACTCACACTTTGAGAGCTTGAAGAACAACTTATGGGTCCTCAACAACTTCAAAGGCTGCCAAGGTACTGCTCGTGTTCCTCACAAGTTTGAGAGTAAATCAAGATATCATCGATGAAGACCACAATGAACTAATTAATATTCTTTTGGAATATGCAATTTATGAGAGCCATAAACACCACTGGTGCATTAGAGAGTGCAAAGGGCATCACGGTGAACTCATAATAGCCATGCCTCATCCTAAAATCTATCATCGGTATGTCCTTCTCGGTAATCCTTAGCTGATGATACATTGATCTGAGATCTATCTTTGAAAACATTGTAGCCCAATGCAGCTAGTTGAAAATTTCATTGATTCATGGTAAAGGATAATGGTTCTTCACTGTAACCTAGTTCAACCCATTATCTAAGCAAATACCAAACCTTTTTGGTCTGTAAGGACACAAATCAATGGGTTTGACAAACTAATAGACTATTCATCAAAACTAGTTGACTGGTTTATCAATCGATTGAATGATCTCATGACCAACCAATCCAAAACTCCAAACCATTCAATTGGTATATATAAAACACTACCTAGACTTGCATTACATATACCAAAATTTACCACACTTTACCATATTAATCCTAGCATGCTTCTATGTCAAAAAACATAGAAAAATACATGATGCTTACATAGAATCACATGGATACATGGTAATGTACATACTCAGACAAATTATGCTCAAATGGCCAACTTATGCTTAAAGTCAAAGAAATTTAACAATATTAGCTTGGGAAGAATAATACCACATACTTAGTTCATATAATAAAAATTTAATCAAGCTCACTCACACACCCCAAAAAATATGGAGCCGCAATGTACCATAGAACCCTATTTATGTTAAAGATAAGAATGCTTTACCTTAAAGTAATACTTCTAGCATAAAAGCTACTAATTGATGGCTATCTAGCAGAACTTCAATTTCTAAGAGATTAAAAGTTAAAAAAATTAAAAATAATCTTTCAAAAATTTATTAAATCAAACAAAAATCAAAATAAGAAGAAGAACACAACACACCACCTTTCCCCCCTCAAA
This sequence comes from Tamarix austromongolica, assembly GCA_039764185.1. Classification (NCBI taxonomy): domain Eukaryota; kingdom Viridiplantae; phylum Streptophyta; class Magnoliopsida; order Caryophyllales; family Tamaricaceae; genus Tamarix; species Tamarix austromongolica. The sequence continues at coordinate 54,530,675 of CM077815.1, forward strand.
ATAGGGTGTTAAAGGAAGAGCTGAAATCTTCAATCTTTCTCAACCTTAATTCTTCCTTGCTTAAAGAAAGAAAGAGAGAAGTAAAACCAAGATTATAATAAGAGAAAGGAAGAAACTTCTTCCACAATGAAGAGAGAAAACCAGAGCGTCTTTGTTTTTCTCAATAGAGAGGAGAAGAGGGAAAATGAAGGGATTCTCAAAACTTCAAGAAATTTTCCATAAAGAAAAGGGAGAAAATAGAAAGAACAACAAATGAGGAATGAAAATAGATCATACATGAAAGGTATAGAGGCAAGGATAGGTCAACATTTACAGGAAAAATGGAGATGAGGCTCGTGAGGCTGAGTGTGGGCAACCAATAAGTGAGGACTGACTTGATGGGGTTGTGGGGGTTGAGTGCAGCCAAGAATGAGCATGACAGTGGTTTGGTAAGTCAAGAGATGGTGCAAAAAGTTAATCTTGCAACTACAACTGCTAGAAGAGAGAGGGAGCGGTGAAGGAGAAGAGAAAAGGTGAATATTGCCCCAAAAGTGTCTTTTGGGGAAAAATTGGCTAATTAAAGTTATATAATGGTGTAAATAATGTGAAAATAATCCTAAAGCATTAAAACATGATTATAAGCATAATTAGACTTTAATCAAAAGTTTTCATAAGCATTATAGAGATTCAAATCTAAATCATAAATGGATCAAAAACTACAGGACAACTAGTCGATCAGTTTAGGCAAACCAGTTGACTGGTTTGTCAAGACAAGAAGGTAAATTTTCAGTGCACCAGACTATCTGTTATATAAACCCGTCAATGGTTATGCCTAGAATTCATATTTTTATTAGAATTTCAAGCCATTTCAAAACCAAAACTAATTTATTTCATATCAATATAATTTTAAATATATTTTAAAGGATTTTGGGATAGTGTATTACATATTTGAATATGTAACGTGTTTTTATGGATAACTACTCTTCTCTAAATTTATGAGCCTTAACATCTCAATGAACCTCTAGGAGATGATTTAAAATTTTAACTATTTATCTTCTTGAAACACTCAACAAGAATTTCTCGAGAATGATAGGCAAACACTCACTTACTCTTTTTTTAATAAATTTTATAAGTTGGTTGTGATTACAATTGATTCTCAAAAAAATAAAATAAAAATAAAAATATGAAAGTGTTGAAATTTGGATGAGATGTAATGTAGTTAGATTTTGTAAAAGACATTATAATTCTTTAGGAACACTAGCTAGGAGAAGTGAGCAATGAACACTTTCAATGACAAACTGAAAATATAAATGTGAGATAATTTTAATAAATAATTAAGTGATTGTAAGAGTAGATGATTAATTACATAGTAAATGTAGTTGAAAAGTTTGTAATAAATGATAAGGCAGTTTATTTATATAGCTCATCCATGTCAGGTAGCTATTGGACATGAAATGGCCACAAATTTTTATTGTCTCATGGCTGAAAAATCAACATTTAATGCTCACTAGTCAATTAGTTTGAAAAAACTAGTTGATTGGTGTCTCAAACTTGCCAACCAAATATATTCAGACCTAAGATGAGAAAGTTACTATTATAAAAACAAGTTAATCATTTTATTGAAACTAGTCGATCGGTTTCATGTTGTACTTAGTTGGTCTCAGGAACATTTATGAATAGTACCTTGGTTTAGTAAAGCAGTTGATGTGTTCTTTAGACTAGTTAATCATTTTACTTGAACTAATTGATCAATTTCAAACAATTCAATCATTTTAGGAAAATTGATTAATGAGGTTAAATAGAGAGAAATGGGTTTCTACAGGAGTGAAACCCATAAACTAGTTGGTCAAACCAGCCAATGAGTTTTTAAAATAGTCAACTAGTTTGGTAAATCTAGTTGATGAGTTTAAATAGAGGTAAATGAGTTTTTGTAGGAGCAAAACCGATAGATTAATTGGTTAAACTAGTCGATCTTTTTTGGTGAAACTAATTTATCAGTTTATGTAGAGACAAATAGGTTTTTCCATGAGCGAAATCCATGGATTGGTTGGTCAATCTAATTATTCGGTTTCCGAACTAATTGATTGGTTTTGTAAAACTAGTTTATGAGGTTAAACAGTGACAAATGGGTTTCCATATGACCAAAATCCATGGATTAGTAGTCAAAACAGTCGATAAGTTTCCATTCTAGTTAATTACTTTATCTAAACCTGTCAATTAGTTTGGTGCACTAGTCAATCAGTATGAGTTTCACTCGTTTAATGCTCTTGTTTAAACCAAATAAGTTAATCAGTCTTGAGACCAGTTAAATGGTTAACACTTGAACCAATTTTTTTTAAAACACTTTAGAAATATTTATAAACCATGATTAACCATTAATTCATATGAATTGAATTCAAGTTAAGTTTTTTCACAAATTTTTAAAGAGTTTTGTTCAAAATGTGACATTGCTCAATCTAACTCTTTACAATAAAACCTAAGATTTAGAAATATGATATTTAAACCTCAAGTATTAATTATCTTTATTTGATATTCTCTTTTGCTTTGAAACTTGATTGCTTTTTTAATCTTGCACTTGAGAGATACTATGAGTAAGTATGATTTGGTCTCTTTGTTTGTCAATAATAATTCATGCTCACGTAAGCAATCAGATTAGTTATTTAAACCCATTTGTTATCATCAAAATAAAGACAAGGACATTATTTGACCTATAAGTTTAACATTCTTGTTTACATGAAATCTGAACTATATCTTTTGAAGTTAGAAATACACGTTTCCATAGTTGAAATTAATCTAAGCTCATGATTTGTGAGAATTGTGGTAAGAATCATTAAAAAATCCATCAATTTCTTTAACTTCTTAAGTACCTATGTATAGTTTTTTTTCCCAAATGACATGTACGTAAATATAATGTTGAAATTTAATTTTGTTTGTGTTAATCCAACATTCTCACTTAATGTCGTCCCTTATCTATTTTTTCATACATGAAATCCATTATTAGAATAAAAAGAAATTCATATAAAAGATTTACAGTTATGAGGTGTGCAAATAGATGCTCACTTAGAATACCTAACTCTGTCTCACTACGATGCCACTAATTAATAATTCTCCATTAATATACTTATAATGTATTGTAAAGTTTGTTTGACCATCCAATCTTTTTTCAAGCATTATAAATACGTCTTCTCATACTCACATTTTCCACAAACTCTTTCTAGAGAAGCAACTAAATGTGTAGTGGCTTAACATGACTTTTAGTAAGATCATCAATAAACTTTATTTCTTCTTTCAATTTTCCTATAAAAGCATAATATTCAAGATTATTTACCAAATCTTGATTGTGTGTTCCAATATTAACAACTACTTGCCATCCTTTATCAGTATTTTTGGCATTGGTAATCTTGAGAAGATAATCTTTCTTCTTTGAAGATGCATTTTGCATATCATCATATTCCATAGACACAATACATATAAATGTGGCCCCCTTTTTAGTATCTAAGTGATACCATACCAACCAGCTTTTAATTTCCTTTCCTAGAACCTTTTATGATTAAAACCATCATATGACATCTACCAACATCATGAATCCCTACTACATGATCTTCCCAATTAGAAAATATTTGACTTATCAAGAAATATCTCTTATAGTTATAACCTATGAATTATTTTGTGTCCTACAAAAATCAAATTAAAAAAAAATCTTGGATGAGATATTTATACGAAAATTTAGAATGTTAATGAGTTTTGAACAAAACCTATGGATAATCTCTACCAAGAAGCATGGGAGATTCACATGGAAGCTCTTAGACAGTGCAATTTTGTCACATTAACCCTTATGGGATGCATAATCTCTTCATGATGGAAAATTAGTCTTGTGTGAGCTCTTCATGTTGGTAAACCTAGCTGGAATGATTATCTCATTTTGATGCTCATAACCTACAATAGTATATAAAGGCTTCGTGAGTATATCATGTTGAAAAATTAGAGTTATGTGAGCTCTTCACATTAATATTCCTAGGCTTTATGATTATCTTGCGTTGATTCTCATCATCTACATGAGTATATCATATTTCCATGTTGCATTACAACATAGTTTCAAGTGAATTCTAGTTAGAGAGTTTTAAGAGAATGAATGCCTTGTCTGCCTCATTGACTTTTACTTAACTACAAGCATAATATCCTTCTTCATAGCTTTGATTTTGTATCTTTTTAGGTGTTCTAAAATTAGGGTTTGCTGGCAGGATAAAGGCAAAAAAAAAACACTAAGCAACAAAGTGAAAGGAAGGAAGGAAGAAAGAAAATTTAAATAGAAAGGAAAGTTGATAGTGAAGGTGATGCATGAACATTGACCATCATTTTTTTAATTTGTGTTATTAAAATTATAATAATGTGGTTAGTTTCCTAAACATATTTCTAGGGTCTTTTCAAGATCAAATTATTTTTAAGAGAACAATATTATGAAGAATGTGGCATGGTTATATCATGGAGGATTCTCAAGCCTCGATACAAATTCTAAGGTTGGCATAGAACATCGACCCTTACTCTACCTATAACACTTCCATTTTTAGGAATTGAAAATTTTCATTCTAAAGAGTTGATCATGGAAGATGAAAAACAAAATGAAGGAGCTCTATGCCACATCTAACATAGAAAAGGCATTTCATATACCTAGTCTATATTTGGTATAAGGCAAAATTAACCTTGTACCTAGGAATTAGCTGTGGGAAGTACTTAATTCCACCGTGATATAGGATAAAAAAAAATAGAGAGAAGGAGTATCTATAATAAAAATTGAGGATCATGCACTCACCAAAGGCAAGTACATTAAGAGTAGTTCTATTAGTGGAAATGAGCACTACCCATGAAAATGATGATCAAAACACTACATATTGAGTAAGGTAACCATACAATCATAACAAGGTTACACAATTAATAAAGTCACATTAGGAAAAAAACATGCATATAGATTAAGATAATATGATGTATGATAAGAGTTGATTCTAGAACTTATTATTTGATATAATCATAATCCATATTATCATTCACATTGAGTTTAAGATACCACTATTCTTAATCCGGTGGAACATAATGAAATACCTCCTAAGCCGATGGAATGAAATCAACACCTCCTAGGTTAATACACTTCTAACAACTATTTTTAAATTGATGAAATGGTGGCAGAATACTCGTAGTCACTATTATTAATCTAGTGGAATAGACTGAACTCCTTAGTCTTAAATCACATGATATTTTAAATGAAGTGGTTAATGTCTTCTCTAATGTTTTTCATTTGATATAATCCTAATCTATATTCTTATTTGAGTTTAGGAACCCTACTATTCTCAATTGGTAGAACGATATCAACAATATACACATCCAATATTCTTGTCTAATGGAATGAACATTCAAAATCACAGGAAAAAATGATCTTAGCCACTATTCTCATATGCTAGAACAGATAGGTATAACTAATCTCAACTAATATGATTTTTCACTTCGAATATTAATGTCTTGTTAAACTATTGATTATTTATCTCAAGAGTACCATGTACACACAAATATAGAATTTTAAGTCACATAATATAACTTAACATAACCATTCAAAATATGTGAAGCACAACCACATGAATACTAGGACATCTCCTAAGGAAAAAGCCTATACTTCTCCTAATAAACCCTAATTTCATAATATAATCATAAATTTTTCCATAATACTCATTTTACCACCAAATTTAACTCATATACCTAAAATATTATTTTGAAAAAATATCCAAAAATCAAGGTCAAAATCTAATATCTTACACATGAAATAGCAACATATCTCTAAAGTTACTATTCACAAATCCATACGAAACCCTAATTTTACAAACTAGGAATTACTTTTCCTACAAGACTCATATAAACACAAAATTTAGTAAATGTTATTAAATTATCATTACTAACATCATAGCTAAAAATCAAGATTTAAATCCAAGATTTTAAGCATATGATAATGGCCCCATCTCTAGGATTACTATTCCAACTTGAAGCCATTCTTTTTTTTTATTAGCGTTAAGCCATACTTATTAAAAATATTCCATAAAACATATTTAGAATATTTTAAAATAATTAACACATTCAAATACCAAATATTTCATAGTTAACCTATAGTGACCAAATTCTCTTGAGATAGCCAAAATACACATTTTCACAAAAGAACCTATGAGTCTCAATATGAATGTTTTTCTAATTTCCAATATATATCATCGTGAAAATACTTAATGCCATTAATTAACCACTTTACTTTCCTATTCAAACAACATTATATACCATGGTTCATACTAACACACATAGGGTGTAATAATCCAAATTTTTAAAATTTAAAATTAAATATTGAACCCCTTCTTTGGAATAATTTAATCTTAGATTATTAATTTAATTATTTTATGGAACCTTGATTTAAAAAATAGACAGGATTATTTAATAAATTAATATAAATATTTTATTATTTGATCATACTCTTTTTATTTAAATAAATTTTCAAACCCTTAATTTTTCTAAAATTATTTTCTTAAATTAATACTTTAAAATTTTCATAAATTAATTTAATAATTTTTTCATTATACTAATTTTATTTCTAACTCTAAATATAATTTTATTTTTCATTGTCCCTTTTCCTTTTCCTTTTTGTCCTTTTTTCCTTCTTTTTCCTTTTCTTTCTTTCCTTTCTTCTTCTCCTTTGGGCCAGCCTAGCCTTCTTCCTCTTTTCCTTCGTCCTTCCCTATCGGGCCAGCCTAACTGCACACTTCCTCCCTCCTCTTTCTTTTCCATTCTTTCCATTCCCTTCTTCTTATTTGGGCCTACCCACTTCCCTCTCTTTTCTTTCTTTCCTCTTTACACGGGCCGACCTACGAGGCCATTTCTTTTCCTTCTCCTCGCCCGACCTCCTTCCTTCTTTCACTTCCTCCTTCTTCTCCCTTGTGATTCCTGAGCCAAATACCCTCTACTAGCAAGCTGCATGCCTCCTTCAACCTCCCTCCCTCTAGCGCTTGCAGCCCTCTACCCGTCCCTTTCCTTTCCATTTTAGGCCACACATTCCCCTTGCATCCTTTGCCATGTGCCTTTCCTTTAATTTTTCTTTCTCTCCCTGCCATGGCAGCCTGCATCCACCCCACGCTCACCTAACCATGCATCGACACTCCTTCTCTTCTTCTCTTATTTTTCTTCTCCTTCTCTACCTCATTTCTCTCCCTTGAGCTCCCTTCCCTCCTACTTGATTCTCCCTTCTTTTCTCTCCCTCTTTCTCCCCTATTTTTCTTACGCCTCCCTCTCCCTAGTCTCCACTGCCCAACCAGCCACCACACTAGCCACTCCTACCCCTACCTCCTCCCCACAATGCCTAAGTAACAACCACATGCCCCTACAGCTAACTCCCCTCCCTTTTATATTCTTCTCCTCTTGACCCCCTCCCTGCACTGCCACCTTATGCCTCCCTTCTCCCCTCCTCCGCCGCCTCCAAAGCCTACCCTCAACCACCTAACACCACCCCAACACCTCCCTACCTTACTCTTCTCAAACTCCCTTTGTAGCCTCCCTTTCTATTCTCTTTCTTTTCCTTTCTTCCCTATCTACTCCTTCTCGGTACCCTCTTCTTGCAGCCACTATTATCGTCTTCATCGCCCTTGAGCCACCACAATTTCACCTTTAGCCACCTCCTACTCCCTGCCTCACCCCTACACCCAACAACATACCCCAACTCCCCTCCATCACCTCCTCAACCCTCCTTACTCAAGACCTTTCACCCTTTCTCCATTTGACCTTCCACCCCTCTTCATTCATGGTATGCTCACATTGCTCAGGTAGTGTGAGTATGGTGCCTAAAATTTGAGCTTCTTTAACTAATTTTGAGGTATAATCTAGCTTAGTAATAATAAGTATTTAATAAGCATTTTTAATAAAAATAATTATTTTACTCATCTACTAATAATATTTTACTTGTTACATTATTTTTAGGTATATTTTTTTACTAATAAGAGCTTAATCTTTTAAATTGGGATATAGGCAAAGTTTGATTTTTGGCTAGAAATAAGGTAACTATTATATCCCCACTAAAATGTATGGATTATCGTATGTTAGCACATTAGGGATTTTGGTATGTGGTTTATGTGAATATGATGTGTTCTTATCAATCCCATAATTTTTATGTTATCTTGTATATGGTGTAACATGTGAAAAAGGATGACTAAGAAATAAGGGTGATATTAATGATAAGTGTCATGTGTATATGCATGTTGTGCTAAGTAAATATGGACACTTATAGTAGAAATGATGCTAATATGAGCCCTACGGGCAAATTGGTCATTTATTCATATCATGATATCTAAACCTAAATTGAGTGACTAATATGTTGTATATGATGTTAAGAATGGATAAGGAAGTTGGTGGAGTATACATATAAGTGGTATTAGAAATATCAATATTTATGACCTAGGGGTAATTTTGGTAATTTTAATGTATGGTGTTGATTATCTTGATAAAAATGCATGTTAAGTGATTTGTGGTGTTGAAAATGATGATAGGAGTTTGTGGCATTAAAAATACTTTTGCCATCATGGAAAATGATATTTTATGTCCTAAGGACATTTTAGAAATTTTACATGTTCAATGGGAGTGACCTAAATAAATGTGCATGGTAAGTGATAATGGGTGCTAAGAATAATAATATGGGTTTTGTGGTGTTAAATGAAGCACGTGGGGGCATAAATATTAATATTTTATGTATTAGGGATATTTTAGTAATTTTGCAAGTAAGAAGGGCACTTTGGTAATTTTACAAGTAAGGAGGGCATTTTAGTAATTTTGCAATGAGAAGGGCATTTTGGAAATTTGCAAGTAAAGAGGGACATTTTGGTGATTTTGTAGGCAAGATGGGAATGAGTCTAATATATATGCATAGTAGGCATATATTGATGTTAAATATGGTAATAATGGTTTATTGTCCTAGTGTCACATACTTAATCATAATAATCAATAAAATATAGTCTAGGGGTATTTTGGTAATTTTTTAGGTAAAATGGTGAATGGGATAATAAGTACACATGAAGGGAATAAATTAATACTAAATATGACAATATGGGTTTTGGCCTTAGTATTGCCTCTTTAAGTTGGATCATGAAGATTATAAAGCCTAGGGGTATTTTGGTAAATTAGAGTGGATCATAAAGAGTATGCATGGTTTAGGGTTAACTAGGTAATTGAGGATGTGTTATGATGTTATTTTCATAAACATGCAAGAGGTTCCTTAATTACTGATTATGCATGAGAATGTGTGCTAATTGTTCTAGAAGTGTATGTTAGGGTTTATATGTAAAATGATCATTTGGTGAGTAGGATACTTTAACTTCATAATCAATAGTATAATCATGATACATTAATTTGTTATGGCATGTTGATAAATAAAAATAAATTATGTACTAGAAGTGGATAGTAAAGAGGTAGCTTTAGGCTTTGGGATATTTTGGTCATTTTAACCTAAGGTACCCAAGTGTGAGTATTGGAATCTAGAATGGCCTTAGTGGACTACTTTATTTAACATTAAAAATAATCTTGATATTAATTACTTCATAATAATGAAAATAAATAAAAATGGGTAAGTATATAATTAATGTGTTTCTCATGGTCACCTTTATTAAGATATTAATACTTAAAGTGAAAGACCTTTAGATCGAGAATGGTGACTCTTTAGGGGTCGCTACCCTAAAGACATGGTTTAGTTCATGACTATTCTAGATTTTGCTGGTTTGCCTTAGTGCCTCAGTTAGGTCCTACATCTTACTCTATTTAGCACTACAGACCTATATAGGGGGTATGCATACTTATGGATTAGGTGTCCTTGTCGGTAGGGTATTGTGTGTCTTCGTGCACTAGTACAATCAAGGTACCTTTGCATCCTTAGGTTAATAGTCGGTAGCATATTGCACTGATCTTATGCATCAGTATAACCAGTGCACCGTTGTGTCTCTAGGTTCGCTATCTCCCCTTGAGTTAATAAAATAAAATTTGGTGTGTTAATTAAATGGACATACACTAATCACTTATAGTGGAACACCACGTAGTTTGCGACCTTGTGGATACTATCATTTGTACTGGTCCACCGATTATAATAGTAGTCAAGAGCATTTTGCCTAGGATTATTTCATGTGCACTGGTCCACCGGTTATAATAGTGGGGCCCTCGAACCTACATGGATATAATTTAAGAGACAATTAATATCTAATCAATGGCTTAAGTCTAGAAAATAATGATTATACTATTATAACCTGATGATATAATATGGCGGGGTCTTTATGTACGCCTTTGAGTTGAGTGGTGGTGTGCAGTGGTTGCATATGGTGTTGGCTATTAAATTATAATACAAAGAGCTTTGCTTGGATGCTCACTTTGTAAGCTATATTAATTCTAAGTGAATGAGCCTTTGTGACATTTAATCTTGATGCATGTGTCCATTATAAAGATTATTATATCTCATTCTATATATATATGTGTAATTTTCTATTCATGTGTTTGATTTATTGCATGAAAACCCTACTTTTTAGTTATGTATAAAGGGTTACTTAATACCATAGTATTGAAGGGTTTCTTTTATGGGCCCCTATCTATTCAATGGGCAGTGGAATTTGTAGATTAGCTCGTAGGTGTTATCCAGGTTTTACTCATGGGTTAAGAGCGTAGGATTATCCGGAAAGGTTTTTGGGTTTTCCATAAAACTCGTGCACTCACTTTTTAATGATTTTATTATGTAACCAATATTAGTGGATTTTATCTCTTGTATTTTAATCTAATGCACTACTTTGTTATATGGTTGTAATCTTGGATTTGTGTAAAGTATGTTTTTAGCCTTAGCACTTTGTATAGAAATGGTGAAGGAAAGCTGGCCAGTCTGGTACTAAGTGTGGCGGTAGTATCCCCAAATTTTACCGTTTTCACTTCCTCTTTAAAATTTAAAGACAGATATTCTCGATAGTGAATTTTGGGGATGTTACATATAATACTAAAATGAGATTTATAAAAACATATAAGTTCATACACTTCACATATTCTCACTTTCCATAGATTCAATACTGCATCAATATACCACAACATGTCATACAAAACATTATCATAATTACATTATCAATATAATATTAAAAAAAATGATATTTCATAAAATTATAAACATTGCAAACAAAATCTTGGTCACGGCATGTATCTTGACCAAAAACACATATGATCTATGAGCATTTATAATCCTAGGTTGCCTCCTCTGAGACCACAGAAAAATTCCTAATAATCAAGGTTAATACATTGTTAGAACATAAGAAAACAACCAAGTAAAAAAAAGCGCAAAGGAAGGTGGAAAAATGGAGAAAAACTAATTCAAACCAAGGCATGCAAGGTTTGAACTAGCTATGACAGAAGTAAGTACAACTCTAGGGTGTTTAATGTAAACATGTGACATATCTAGGGGCCTTGTTGCATCAAGGAGTGATTATTTCAAGTCCTTTTCAAAAATTTTCAAGTCCTTTACACAATACCATTCATTAAGAAAGGAACCATGATTAGATTTTACTAGCATCCCACCTTCATTTTTAGCATTTTATTTTCAAGTCCATTAAACAAATCAAGGCATTCTACCAAAATAGGAGGGGAAAATATTTGGGCTGATTTTGACACATTTTCAGCATAATTTCAATTTAAATAAAGGCATAAAAATAAGGGGGATGTAGCAACCATTTTGGGAGACATATGATGAGTCAAATGAATGTCATTTTAAATATCATGGTTAGGCCATTTTTAATCTTTTTGGCCCATCAAATTAGAACTTGGGAAATTCTTAGAATGATAGAAGATAAACTTTTCATTAGTTTGTTAATCTCTATTTGCTTCCATTTATGTTTAGAGTTGTTATGTACGTTTTTAGTAAATCTTAACTTACTTTTATTTGCTCTTGTATCTAGTTTAGGGAATTCAAGTCAGGCCTCTATGTTTGAACTCAAATTTCATGATCTCTAAGGTCATGTCTAGTTAATCCTAAAGTAACTAGATGAGTTAGTATTATTGATTAATTGCAAAGGCTGGTAAGCTTGTAACTACGTGCCCTTTATACTCCTATTAAAGTGGGACAAGACATGGAATGAAAAGGGTAGCTTGGATGTCATTTATTTAACCATGAAATGTTGTGCTTCTTCATTCACACTCTATTTCATGAGTTTTGAATTTTCTTCTTCCAAACTGTTGATGAGTTTATTCTAAGTGTTGAATACCTTAGGTGGTATCTTCAAGTATATAATCTATGGAGCTACCGAGGATCATATTATCCTCATCTTCTTCATCTCATTTATGAATTTTTCCTTTTTTTGGAATTAAACCCAAACTTCCATCATCACTTGTTAGCATGACTCAATTTATTTTCCATATGCATAATAAGGGTGTCTAAGAAGGGAGAAAAAAAGTGAAGAGTGGAGTAGGAGTATGGGTGTGTAAAGAAGAAAATAAGTTGATGGTATAAATTACATATATAAAAATATTTTTCAATATTTAAAGTTAATTTTGATGTATATTTCGTTAATGATTAAAATTAAAATGGGGTGATTTATCTATTTTTTCAACTTATCTTCTACAAATATTATAGAAAAAAAACAAACCCTAACTAAGAAAAAATATATATATGTGGACAATATAATAACTTGAGCGATCAAAATAACCACCAAAAAAGAATGCAGTCTAGATACTTACTTGAAAGACTAAAATAATCACCTAATGTTTTTCCTAAATGTATCTTATTAGATACACTAGGGTGTATTGTTTTCATGTTGATCTTCATCAACCTTCTTGAATTTTATTTATTAATTCTAAATCATTGTTTATTATCACCATTGAACCAAAATTTCCTCTCCCTTCAGTTCTCCACTCTCAAATTACTTGAGCCATAGTCGATGTGATTCAATTTTTTGAAGCCACCTTTTTCCTTTTTGTTTAGTTCCTCTATATAAACTAGTTTCTTTAAAGTATTTTGTCCTTACTTTATAATTCATCCCTTAGTAGTTTTTGTGATGTAAATATTAGCTCATGAATACATATAATACGTCCTACACAAGCGCTTGGAGAGTATTATAACCTCTTTGTAGAAAGCTTACTTATAAAACTATAAATAATGTGTAATTATTTATAATAAATATTTTAGAATGCTCCATATTAAATTTATACTTTTTATTTATGTTTATATTCCATATAAGATATGAATTTAATTAGGATAAATTTTGTATAGAATTTAGGTTATTAGTTTTAAACTCTGACCTGTATCTATTTTACCTAGGAACCCTAACTCTGCTAACCTGATGTTTTTCCTTAGTTCAGATTTTCTAAGTACCATCCCTACCCTATTCTAATTTTTTCCAATGTGCATTTCAACTTCACGTTATCGTATTCCTTCACACATGCTTTACCTGCACCCCTTGTTCTCCTCTTACATGTCTTGCTCAACCTTACCCTAGACGTGCATCGTCATCTATATAATCCTCCCTCTTCTCTTGTTATGGTGATGTTGATTCAGAAAAACATCCCAACTATCTTCATCCCTCTTCATCATCTCCCTTATCCATGGCTATGATTTTTTGTTTGCACCATCATCATCTTCATCACCGCAACCCTTCATTACCACTAGCCACCATCAATTTTCCCTAGCAACCAACGAGCACTACCTCCCCATCAGTCTCCCTCATCATCTTATAACCATTAACAATTCAAGCCACTTTTTTTTTCCTTTCCCCAATTATGCTTTTTTTTTTAGGTTCACAACCTATGCATAATCTCACACAATCACACATTCTTTCACACAACACATTCCTGGTGCACCCATAACCAATATACTTCTCTCCTTGCTTTCTCCTTACACTCTTGTGAGCCTCACATAAATCTTGTGCACGATATTCCTCCTTAACCTATTCATACATGATTGTGTACCCTTTTCTTTGCACAACCATTCTTATGTCATGTGCAGTTCTCCATCTAACATCTTTGTTACTTGACTTTGTGCCATTATTTATGCATTATTACCTTGAAAAGCATCTTTTACCCTAGTTATTTTCTAACCCTTTTCCCAATTTGATTTTAGTTAATTTTGGTTATTATTTATTTTGTGTTAGATGCTAATACATATGTTATTGGATGTTGATTTCTTAGGTAACCCTTGATGTATTATGAGGGAGATAACCTTTTGTGCTTTTGTGTATCTTAGATTTAGGTAAACCCAATCACTAATGAGACGGTAATAACTTATGTGCGAGCATTATAGGTTGTTTAGATCTATAACCATGCTAGGGTTTTATATTATTTAACTTTTATGAAATACATGATAAGATGATATCATGTTCTTACATAGTTAGTACGTACGTTTGACTTACCATTAATTATGAGCAATATGCATGTCTATTATGTTGAATGGTAAATGTATGCATGTATAGGGTTTTATTAGGGTTTGTGATCTTTTCAAGTTATGATGTAATTTTCATGATTATAGTTTCATGGTAGTGAGAGTTGACATAAATATAGCATAATAGTATGCATGCATATTTGGGGTCAAAATAAGATAATTACTACCTGCATGCTCTAGGGTTAGTGCACCATGATGTTAATTACCATCTTAAATGTTGTATCATGCCATAAATATTCAGAATTTGTTGCATGGAATATATGAAACATTAGAAATACATGATTAGGGTTTGTACACGTAAGTTGCTAAAAGCGCGCATAATGGAAAATATAGTTAGTAACTAACTCTTAAAATTTACCTACATGATAAAATACCATAATTTTTTTAAATTTTCATGAAAAATTCTCATGTTAATAATGTTTGGCATGAAATTAGTTAATAATGATGAAATTAGGGTTTTGAGCGCATTTTATTTATTTTCCACCAAATGCGCCTAATGTAAATAATTGGACATAGGATGGCCTTAGACTTATGATATGTTGACCTTAGTGTTGAATTTGGCTTTGACGTAGAATAATAACCTAAGGTATTACTTTAATAAATTAAAATAAAGGGAAAATCATTAAATATGAAAATGGAAATTATTGTGTAGTGTGTGATAGTTTTGAACATATCATCAAATAATAATATTTAAAGTGGAAGACCTTAAGTTTGAGAATTGTTGCCATCTAGGATTCTCTACTCTAGAGATGAGATGTATCCCTCAGCTTGAATTGGTTTGCTAGTGTGCTGCTGTGCCCTAAGAAGGCCCTCATCTACCCTATAGGTGACCTACAGGCCCTATAGGAGATATCAATACTTAAATATTAGATGACCCAGATTGGAGGATATCATGTTGCTTGCATGTTCTAGAATAATCAGATGTATCACAATGTCCATGAGTTCTATAGTAAGGGTATTATATTGCATTTATGCACAAGTATGATCATGTGTACCTTAGTGTCCTCAGATTTATTGTATCCCCCTTGAGTAATTAAAAATGGAAGTGGCATTGTGTAAGAATTTGAAATGGATTGTTATGGTTGTGGTTTGGTAGTTGCCTCTATGCACTACTTGGTTTAATGGGTTGGTTCGATAGTTACCTCAGTGCCCTAAATTAGTGTTTGGAATTGATTAGATTTGTCATTTTTGTTCATGGGTTTTGATATAGCTATTGTGTACTTTGAGATAATGTGAAGTGGTTAAGTATAATGCGATACCGAGCATGAGACTTTGATTTTGTATATATTATTCCATGATTATTGTACATTGTTATGGTATGTACTTTGAACATGTTTTCAAATTATTATGTGATTATATGAAATGTGAGCATTATACCTCTTATGAGGTATTGTGACTCACTCAGTACAAGAAAGTCATACTGATACTATATTTAGAGATGACTATGTGAAGGCTATGGAGTGGCATGAGGTGTATAAGAATGTTAAGGATAAGTGGAGCCCCTAGTAAGAGATTCTATTCTTATATGGGGTTTATAGGTCTAAGAGTTAGGGCAAACATGAGTTGCACCTTTGAGTACTAGTTTTTTTGTAATCAGTTTTTCTTTGGACTCTTATGTCCCTTACTATATTTAAATTATCATTGTGTATGGAGAATATTTATCCACAGCTTTATATATATTTTTTCTCTTATTTTTGCTACTTTATTTTGGATCTAACTTGTTTTTAACCTTAGAAATTTTCATAAGAAATGTTGCGGAACAAGATTTACGCTAAGTTTGGTGTTAACATCAATTGTTTAAGATTCACGCTTCCACAAAATGATAATTTTAAGTTGTAAAATGGGGTTGTTACCAAGAAACCATGTAATAATGGCAAAACTAATTCAGAAGCATCTTTATATCACTCTCAATATTATTCTTTAAGGGACGAAGAGTAAGAAGAATTAGCATACATAGAGATAGAACCCATTGTGCTTGAAAATTCTTATGCTTCTAATGTTTTGCTATGTAATTCTTACAGGTATTTAATGTTTACAAGAAGTTCAATCTATTAAAGATCTTTGATATACAAGACAATGGCATTACAAGAATTACAAAGTGTATGGAAGAACATAGCTACTAGACACAAAGTTGGATTACATATGTAAAATCTATGTATTACATATCTAGAGTTTGTGTAGCTTTGTTATTTTGTTGCATACTTTGTAATGCTTGTAAAATGTCATTGTAAATCTTTTATATATGCTTGTGCCATGCCTTAAGGGTTTATTTCATTAATAAGGCTAAATGTATAGGCTTATTAATGAAAAGGCTTGCATGTGTACATGTATATATATATACACACACATACCTTGCACACCTTGATCTCTGGACATGATATGCATAATGAATAATAAGAAAACATTTGAAAGAGAGAATGCACCAAGGTTGTATGTTTCTTTTTCTTCTTCTTCAATTGAGATCTTTGGAGAGTATTGGAGTGAATTCTATTGAGAAATAGAAGATTTCTCTTGAGAAGGTTAACGATCTTAGGTTAGATCTTTTCCACCCTCCAAGAGCATTTCAAAATCACCTTCATTAACATTCCAATACATCAAAACTTTAAAGACTTTTGTAATACTTGAGGCCATAGAAATATCTTGGTTTTGTATAAGGTTATTAGTTGATGATTAAAATTGGCTTTAAAGCAAGGCTAGGGGTGTCGCAAATGCAAGTGCAAAATCCATTGATGTTTCGACTTAAACCTAATCTAACTTAGAAATTCTTGTAAGATTCTTAATTCTCTTCCTTGTATCCTTTGAATCTTGATGCATTCTTTTTGAATCTTTTGAATAATTTGCACATTTTATGTGTCTTTACATGTGATAATACGATCTTACATGGTTCTTGATAGAATATTGATTGTTTTTGCATGAAAGGTTTGGTATAGGTCTTGAAAAATTCGTGTGTGTAATGTGTGCAAAATTGTACATGCTATTTGTATTTTTTAAACGTTTAGAGTTTTTGCATGAAAACATGGATGTTTCACTTGCCTTTGATTCTTGGTAATCACGTTGGTGATTATAAGTTAGTGTTAGACTCAATTCAACTTGCATGGTTGTGAAGGTTACTTGGTTGCAACTTTTGGTCGAGTAGTGTGCGTGTGTTTTGTGTAGTTTTTTATCGTGTGATTTTGGTGTTTAAATATTGAGTGCCTTATTTTGTAGAGTTAGTGCATATTTATAGATTTTTTTATCCTGCATTTTCTTATACGTTTAAGGTTCAAACACTTGCATAAAAATTTTATGGTTTTCAAATTGAATTTTTGAAACTTGTTGAATTCTATATTAAGAATTTAGCAAGATAAGTATTTAATTGTAATTTTTTTCCTGTGTGATTAGTAGTTTTACTTTCTTATTTTATATTGGATTAATTAGAATCATTTTTTTACAACCATCGAGCAAGAATTGCATTGTGGTGTTGAGTTATCTTAGGTATAAACAACTAAAACAAAAACCTAATGGAATCTAAGTGTTTTAGGGTGCAGTAGTCGAATCATGGAGGGGAAAAAAATTTCCTAGCCATGTATGGAACTATTCAAAACTTTCAAAAAATTTAGATTCCAATAATTCTCAACTTAGATAAATTCATGCAATACAAACTCAACTACAAAAGTTAGAATCTTGGTTTGCTGAACAAGAATCTATCTAAAATACTCAAGAATAAAGGAAATTCTATGGATACTGATTAAGAAGTGCTATAAAATCAAATAATCCAGCTAAAGAAATGTATTTAAATTCAATAATAGACCATGATGAAGAGTCTATAGGGAATGGAAGTAATCAAAAACTCCATGACCATCGACCAAAGTGTCATAAAAAAGAAGATAAAGACATTAAGCTTGATCTTCCTGATTTAATGGTAAACTTGATGTAGACTTATTTCGTAAGTGCTTACATGAAGTGGAGGCTATCTTTGAGTTTAAATATTATCAAGATGAATAAAAATATAAATTAGCTACTCTTAAGTTTAATAATTTTTCTAGGATATGGTATGATAATCTAAAGAGAACTAGGGAACGAGAGGGCAAATAAAAAATGAACCCTTGGGAGAAACTTAAAAAGCATCTAAGGACTAAATTTACCACTAAAGAGTATGAACAAGATAACTATATTAAATTGACTAATTTTAGGCATAGACTAAGTTTTGAATAATATGTTAGGGATTTCTAATGGTTGGCACTTGTATATCATATCGATGAAAGGAAGGAACAAAATTATGCTAGATTTTTAGACAACCTTAACATGATGATTCGATATAAAATTGAGAATTATATATATGATTATTTAGATGACATGATTAAACTATCCCTATGATTTGAAAAAAAAAACGTAACTGCACTAAGCCTCATGTTAAGCAAAGTACTCCATCTACAAAATACTACTCACGTACTCAAACAACAGTTTCTGGAGTGAGTACTTTAAATTCTACAAATCTTGATAAAAGATAAGTAATTAATCGAGAGGAGAAAGGTAATAATAAATTAAAAAAATCTCCACTAGTTAATGTTTTAAATGTCAAGGGTTTGAACACTTTGCTTGTGAATATCCCAATCAAAGGGTATCATGTATACAAGAAATTAAATTTATGGAGACATGTGAATAATATCCTAAATTTGAGCCTTTTGAGGAAGTTTCTATTGAATCATAGGAAGAATAGAGTGCTTGTTATGAATTAGAAAGAGTAATTCAAGTACAAGCTAGTGAGTAAACTACTCAAAGGGAGAAGATATTTAAAGTAAAATAAAATTTAGGAGGTATTATTTGTTGTATTATCATTGACAATAGATTTTGTATGCATGTATCCAATGAGAGGAAGGTGAAGGATTTGAGGTTTAAAAATACACCACATCCAAAGCCTTATTCTTTTCAATGGTTAAATAAGGAAAGGGAGTAAAGGTAATTAAACAAACCCTAATATCATATAAAATTGGTAATTATTATGATGATGTGCTATGTGATGTTTTATCTATGAATGAATGTAGAATCTTATTCATTATACCATGGAAGTATGATAGAAATGCTATTAATAATGATATTACTAATGGATATATAATTGATAAGGATAAGAAGAAGCATAAACTTAAACCTTATAAATGTGATAATGAGAGCATAGTTTAGAAAAAAGAGAGTTTATTCTTATATCAAAAGGCTATGGTCAAATGTATTCAAGAAGAAGGAATTTTGTATGCTATGATAATGTGGGAATCCCCAAAAGGGGAGATAGATAATGATAATCATCAATTATATAAAATCCTTTATGAGTATCAGAATGTTTTTCCTAATGAATTACCACCTGGATTGCCACCTAAGAGGGGAAGAGAACATGCCATAGATTTAATTTATGGTGTTTCCTTACATAATAGGACTGTATATTGATGTAATTCAGAGGAGACCAAGGGGTTAGAAAAACAAATACAAGAGCTCGTAGGAAAAGGGTATGTGAGGGAAATCATGAGTCCATATTATGTGCCTGCATTACTTATCCCTAAAAATGATAATACCTGGCACATGCATATCGACTCAAGAACTATTAACAATATAACTATATAATATCAATTTCCTATGCTAAGATTGGATGACAAGTTACATGAGTTATGTGGAGCTCAAGTATTTTATAAGATTGATCTAAGAAGTAGATATCATCAAATGAGAATAAAAGAAGGGGATGAATGGAAAATTGCATTAAAACAAAAATATGGTCTTTATTAGTAGACTGTAATGCTTTTTGGTTTATGTAATGCATCTATTTCATTTATGAGATTAATAAATGAAGTTCTATGACCTTTTATTAAAATTTTCATTATTTTATACTTAGACGATATATTTTTATATAGTAGAAATGAACATGATCATCTTATTCATATAAGGAAACTATTTGATAAGCTGAGGGAGATTAAACACAATGAAAAAAATGGATAAATGTGATTTTATGCTTTTGAGTGTCATTTTCCTTGGATATATTGTGAGTAATGAAGGTATTAAAGTTAATCCCACAAATATTAAGGCTATTAAAGATTGGCTGCTACCTAAGGATATTCATAAAGTGAGGAGTTTTTACAATTTGGGAAGTTTATATAGGAGCTTTATTAAGGATTTTTCTTCTATTTTTGCCCCAGTAACACAACTCATGAAGAAGGGTGAATTTGATTGGAGTGAGAATGCAACTCAAGCCTTCCAAACTTTAAAATATAAGCTATATAATGCACTAGTACTAGCTTTTCTTGACTTTGGTAAATTATTTGAGGTTACATTTGATTCAAGTGAGGTAGGGGTAGGATGTGTACTTTCACAAGAAAAATGAGCTATTACATTTTTAGTGAGAAATTAAATAGAGAATAAATGAACTATTCAACATATGATAAAGAGTTTTATGCCATCATTCGAAGTATAGAAACATGGAGTCATTACTTAAGACCTAAGCATTTTTTTCCTCATCTGGACCATGATAGTATAAAATACTTGCATCGGAAAAAGAAGATTAGTCCTAGGCATACCAAATGGTTTAGTTTCTTACCATTCTTTATGTTTTTTGTCAAATATTTTGATGGTAAAGAAAGTATCGTGGTAGATGCTTTGTCTAGGAGATCCATGATATTAGTTATGTCAGATGTTAAATTATTGGATTTTGATGTGTTAAAGGAAAGATTCAAATTCTTTAAAAAACTTCACAAACAAATGAAAGACAACTTTGAAAAATCTAATGCTAAATACCAAGCTCAAACAAATAAAAACTTAATTCAAAAAGTTTTTAAACCAAGAGATTTGGTATGGTTGCAAAGGAAATATTTCCAACTTTAAGAAAAAAAGAAACTAATGATAAAGGCATATTGACCATTCAAAATCTTAAGAAAAATTGAAAAATAATGCATATGAGCTTGAATTGCTTGAACATTATATAGGAGTATCTAGGACTTTCAACATTTGTGACTCATCTCCTAAATATAGTGATGCTAATTTGAGGGAAAAATCTTCTTTACAAAGGGAGAATGATGCGAGAGTATCTCTCGATCACTCTCAATCTTATTATTCAAGGGATGAAGAATAAGAAGAAGTAACATACTTTGAGATGGAATCCATTGTGCTTGAAAATTCTTTCATGTATTGTAAATTTTTTCAAGAAGTTCAAGCTATTAAAAATCTTTGATGTACAAAATAATGGTATTACAATAATTACAATGTGAATGGAAGAACAAGGCTACTAGACCTAAAGTTGGATTACATATGTTAAATTTATGTATTACATATATAGAGTTTGTGTAGCTTTGTTATTTTATTGTTTACTTTATAATTCTCGTAAAATGACATTGTAAATATTTTATATATGCTTGTGCCATGCCTTAAGGGTTTAGTTCATTAATAAGGCTAAATGTATGGGCTTATTAATGAAAGGGTCTGCATGTGTACGTGTATATATATACCCTGCACACCTTGATCTTGGGACACAATATGCATAATGAATAATAAGAAAACATTTGAAAGAGAGAATTCACCAAGGTCTTGTGTTTCTTCTTCTTCTTCTTCTTCAACTGAGATCCTTGGAGAGTAGTGGAGTGAATTCTATTAAGAAATAGAAGATTTCTTTTTAAAAGGTTAAAGATCTTATGTTAGATCTTTGCCACCCTCTAAGAGAGATTTGAAATCACCTTCATCAACATTCCAATCACTTTGAAGACTTTTGCAATAATTGAGGCCATAGATAGATTTTGGTTTTATAGAAGATTATTAGTTTATGATCTTTCACATTAGAAACATATTGGTCTATTATAGATTACTTTGTTTTATTGATTTATGATCAATTTTAAATTCCAAGTTCCCACCCATTAATTTTCTTTATTGAATATTTAAACGATCATCATTTTTTATACTCCCTCTATCACAGAAAAATAAGTTAATTTAGATTTGCACATATTTTAAGCAAGTTTTCTAAATTGGAAATGATTGAAATTATTTCTTTTATAAAAGTTAAGATTTCATTGCAAATAAATTAAACTAATATTATAAATATTAAACAAAAAATATATAAAAACAAGACTATAGTTTGGGATAAAGTAAAAAAAAACATAGCTTATTGTTATGGGATAGAGGAAATAATATCTTACAATAAATATTCTTTAAATAATAAAATAAAATTTAAATACTTATCTTTAATGCATCAATTACTTTACCAATCATGGCCTCATCAACGTGTGTACTTACTAGTCTATCTAAGTAGTGGTTTAGTCCCACTTTTTTACACTTGATTTTTGCACCTGATATATTATGATTAGTGTTCCTAAAATAAAATGATTATATTAATGTTCATAATAATAATAATAATAAAATTTTTAATAATCATTATCATAAATATGATAATAAATAGTTATAACAACAACAACAACAACAACAATAATAATAACCAAATTAATAACTAAAATTATAATAACATTTATTACCATTATATAATTAATAGTTATAATAATTAATTATAATTATAATTATATTCATAATAATTATTCTTATTATTATCATTATATTAATAAGTCATTATAACAATTATAATTAATAATGATAATAGTTATATTAGTAAATATATAATAACTATATTAATACTTATAATTATAAAATTATATTCATAATAATAATAATAATTTTAAATATTATACTAATAATTGTTATAATGTGTAATTTAATTTATTATTATAATCATAACCAGAATAATAGTAGTATATTTGTTATAATAATAATAATGAGATTAAATACATCCATTATAATAATAATAATTATGTTAATAGTGATAATAAAAATTATATTAATTATGATTATTATAATAATAATCATTATAACACTTATAGTAATTGGCAATAATGAATCAAATAATATTAATTAAAATAATTAGTTATATTAATATTTATAATGATAATTATAATAAAAATATTATAATAAATATTATTTTATATAATAATAATAATAATAATAATAATAATACTACTACTACTACTACTACTACTACTACTACTACTACTACTACTACTACTACAAAAAGTGTTGATATGATTTGTTTTGGTTATAAGGTTAGGAAATAGAGTTGTTACATACCATTACAAATTTCTAACTTTACACCTCTCAAAACCCCTTTTTTTTGTTTGGCCTTTTTAGCCCCCTTATTTCTCCATTCCTATTCTCTTCACTTCTTTATTATCTTTTCTCCTCCATTCTTCAATATTTATTTCACTCAAATTTTAATACAATAATTATAGAAGAAGATAATAATGATAGTTATTGTTTTAGTTAGGATGAGTTTAACAAAATAATGGTAGGTTATGTTTTTTATTTTCTAATATTTTAGAGCCTCGAACTCAGTTAATTTAAATCCCCCATCCCCCCTAGTAATTTACCTATTAAAAAACCCCACAAATAGGTGTCTCACCCATCTGAGGCTAAGAATGATGGGTGTTTCACCCAGAAGAGCCCATTTGTGATGGGCCGGCCACCTATTGTTCTTATACTCTGGCAAGCTAATTACCTAATAAACCTCCTTCCCACTATGCCAATTGCTCAAAATCTCATTCTAGTGTAATTTTTTTAATCCATTTTTATATTTATATATTCCTTATAATTTCATTTTTTTGTTAATTATAGAATCAAGATCCACTTAGTACTAATAGGAGTGGAATGTTAGTTATGAGTGAGATTGTTAGTTATCATGAGTCACTTTTTTAGTGGATTAAAGAAACTGGAAGGTCACATAATATGGTTTTAGGTATCAAAAGGTTAAAAAAAAGACAAAATTTGGATATTTTATGAGAGAGGTGGTGC
This sequence comes from Tamarix austromongolica, assembly GCA_039764185.1. Lineage (NCBI taxonomy): Eukaryota > Viridiplantae > Streptophyta > Magnoliopsida > Caryophyllales > Tamaricaceae > Tamarix > Tamarix austromongolica. The sequence continues at coordinate 54,554,940 of CM077815.1, forward strand.
ATATAGAAGATAATCTTCAATGAATCTAGAAAGTGTTCAATTTAATAGATCTAAAAAGTGTAGTTGTGAATTTAATATATGGAAGGGAATATTCTTGTGATGGTTGAAGATTAGAGGTAGAATGTAGTCTGTATATGTAATACTCCAGTTTTAGAAACCCTAATTATAAATTAGTAATTATGTATAATTAGTCATAATAGTTATTATAGGGTGTTTTGTATTAAATATGTTATTGTCATATGTATTATTATGACATATTAGATATAAATTTAATTAAGTTAAAATATGATAGAATTTAGGTTACTAAATTTAATCCTAATTTTAACTCCAACCAACATCAAGTAACCCTAATTTCAGCAATCAGATGTTTTTATCCTATTTAATATTTCTAAATTATTATCCTACCTATACTAGATTATGACCATGTTGTACTCCCTCCACCCTGACATGATCTTCCTCAACATTATACCCCCATATGTCTCCCTCTCCCATGTTTTGCTCAACTCTTCCCTTCACGCCACTGTTCATTTATTCCCTCCATCCTTTTTTTGTGTCATGTTTTAACCTCGAGCAAGACTACACTTTTTCTCCTTCATTTCATACTCCTACAAGCAAGGAAAACCCTTCATTTCTTGATCATTGGTCCGGTCATCTTCTGCATATTCATAATTTTTTTTAGCAATGTAGGCCACCACCCTCCCCAAGAATTGGCAAAAACCTTTATTCTACCCCTTTGTATGACCACTTCCATCGAAACTCCTTGCCTTGCTACATCTTCCACAACCAAAGTCTTTTCTATACCTATACACAAACTCACCAAAACCCTCTCCCTTAGTTTTATCCATTTATAGCATTCCCCTCAATCTTGTTACACCCTTCTCCACCACAGCCTAGCTCCCCTTGCACTAGTGCTCCCTACCTATCACCCTTTTCTTTGATACCTCCAACCTTTGCTCTTCCCTTGTTTTGCTGGTTGTTGTTGTGCCTTTTTGGGCCAGTTAGTTGATAACATTTTTTCAAGTGGTTATGATTAATAATTTAGATATTGTTGTGTTGTTTTATATGATAATATATGTGTTATTGTGTGCTAATTTCTTAGGTAATCCTTAAGGATCTTGGAGACGATGGTTTTTGTACTTTTTTGTGTGATCTTAGATTTAGGTAAATCTAGTCACTCATAAGATAGTGAAAATTATGTGTGAGCATGTTAGGATTATTTAGATTTAGAATCATGCTAGGGTTTAATATCTTTTATGTATTATGATACGTAAGAAAAAATGATAATATGCTAAATAGTACGTACAATTGTTGTTAAGTTAACTAATATGAATGAGTAATATGTTAAATATTTTGTGTATGCATGCTTAGGGTTTTTTAGGGTTTATAACCCTATAAAATGATGATTTAAATTCCATGACGAATATCTCATGATCGTTATTGTATTGTATCTAGGGTTGTTATAAATAGCATAGAAACATGTATACATAGTTATGGTTAGGATTTGATAACTATTATCCACATGATTTAGGGTTAGAAATGTTTCCCTACATGTACCATGATATTAAATGGCCTATTAAATACCATGTCATGCTATAAAATGTACATATATGTTGCATAAAAATTAAGGCATGGTAGAAGTGCATGATTAGGGTTTGTTGGCTTAACTTATTAAATGTATGAAAACTAGAAAATATAGTCGATCTCTAAATCGCAAAGATTAACTATGTGCTAAAATAATTTAAATTATTATATTTTAGCCTTTTTATGAAAAATTTCTCATAATAATGATGTATGGTATGAAATTGGATAAAATGTCAAAATTAGGGTTTTAAAGGGATTTTGGGTAACCTAATACATCTATTGTGAATAATTTGAGATTAGGATGATCTTATACTTTTGATAGTTTGACCTTCATGTTGATTTTAGCTTTGAAATAGGTCTATGACCTTAGGGTTTACTTTAATAATAAGAAATAAAAGAAAAAATGGTTAAGTATGGAAATGGTAATTATTATGTAGTATGTGAAATTTGTGATAAGCTCATAAAGTATTAATATATAAGGTAGAAGACCCAAATTTTGGAATGGTTTCTCTCTAGGATTAGCTACCATAGAGTTATGGTGTAGTTATCATTTGATTTTGGTTCGCTAGTATGCTGTTGTGCCTTAGGAAGGCCCTTGTCTACTATATAGGTGACCTAAGAACCCCATATGGTGTATTGATACTTAATTATTAGGTGACTGAGGTTGGAGGATATTATGTTGCCCTTGTACACTAGTATGATGAAATACTGCAAAATTGTAATTCTGAAAATTATGGCTAAATAAGAATTTATTAGGAAAATTGATTAAATAAATGATTTTATTAAAATTAAGAGAGTTAATTAAGGTAAATCAAGAGGAAAATAATGAAGAATTTAATTAGGGAAAAATTAGGGTATTCTACTAATTAACATGAAAATTAAGGAAATTTATCCAAAATAGCCAAATTAATATAAAAAGGAATTTAATTAATACTATTATAATAAGTATTATTAACTTTAAATATAAAAAAGAATATAATAATACCAAACACCCAAAATACCCCAACCCATCTAATTTCCTTTTTCCTTTTTTCTCCTTTCTTTTCCTTTTTCTTCCTTTTCTTTTCTTTCTCCTTTTCTTATTTTCCTTCTCCTCCTCGAAAATGGGCCAGCACGCCGGCCGAACTCCCTTCTCCCTTCCCCCGTCTAGTGCGGCCCAAGCCACCTCTTTTTTTCTTCTGCGCCCCAGCGCCCCAACCAACCGAACCACCCTTTTTCTTCTTTTCTTTCTTTCCCCTGGACCGTCCGATCCACCCCTCTCCCTCTTCTTCTTCTTCTTCTTCCCACATTGCCTACGCCCGACCCTATAACCCTACACTTGCCGGCAGCCACCTAAACAGCCCGGTCGTCCTCCCCTCTCTCTCTTGTCGCTTTCTTTCACTAATTCAGTCCCAACCGACCCTTTTCCCCTCTCCCGAGCAGCCTGCCTTTTCCGTTTCCCTCTTCCCTCAACTCTGCCGCCCCTGCTATGGTAGAATCGCCTCGACTGCTGACACCGGGTGGCATGCCTGGCATCTGCACCTCCCTTGTCTTTGCCCAGCCAATTGATCTATAAATACTCCATAGCCTGCCTCAATTTGAATTTTGATCTCGAAAATCCATAAACGACCCTTCTCGTTGCTGTCCCTTTAGATGAGCAACCCACGGCTACCGCCCATCGCCGCCAGCCAAACCACCCCTAAAGCTGCTCCTTGCACCACCCTCTACCTAATCAAACCCTCCTCGTCTCTTGATTTTCCCTGCACGAGCCACCCCGGCTGTGCAAAGTCACCCTCCCCAAATGACCAACTTCAGCCCCTGCCGCCCTTCGCACCACCACCCGCCGTCAATTTCGCCACCACCAATGCCACCTCTACCCTCCAAAACAACCAGGGGAGCCTCCTCTACCTCCCCACACCTCCTTTTCTCCTTATCTCCCCTCCTCCTCCCTCCTTTATCCTCCTCCCTCCTTTCTCCTCCTTCCACCACCTCAAATTTCCACAACTGCCGCCGCCGGTGCCACTACTGCCTTAGGTGGTTCTCTAACCTTCCCAACCCTTAAACTCACTTTATACAAGTATCAGTTATTTAATAATATTAATGGTATTATCTATAATAATAATAATAATAATAATAATATTATTATTATTATTATTAATACCATTATTACTACTAGTACTAGTACTACTACTACTACAACAACAACAACAACAACTACTACTACTACTACTTAAACTAACCTTTGAAATATTTATAACTAATGCTACTATTAATGGAGATCTACAGTTTTAGTATTATCATGATAACCCTTGTTGTTATTATTATTATTATTACTATTACTATTATTATTATTATTATTATTATTATTATTATTATCATTATTATTATTATTTTCTTGCTAATATTGTTAATACTAACTTTATCCATTATCACCTTTTATTATTAATGTAAATATTTGGACCCTTATATTATTGTGATCATTTAGCTAATATATTATTGTTATTGTTATTTTTATTGTTATTATTATGCTTAACATTATTATTATCATCATTATTATTTTTAATAATAATAATATTATTATTATTATTATCCTTGTTGTTGTTATTATTAGTACTATTATTTTTATTATTATTAATGTTATTGAAACCGAATTCAGCATGTTACCCTTTTGTTACTATAGAAGAAGAATACCCAACCTTATTATTATTATTATTACTACTACTACTACTACTACTAATATTATTCTTAATGCCTTTTTTACTAACATTATTACTAAGGTATCATTATTAGTATTACTATTATTATTGTTAGTACTTTGTTAATATTATTGTGATAGAAACATTCAAACCCTTATATTATTATTATTATTATTATTATTATTATTATTATTATTATTATTATTATTATTATTATTATTCCAAATATAACTATTATCATTATTATCTTTAATAATATTAGTACTTTGTTAATAATACTAATATTATATTATTATCTTATCCCTAAAACCATTATTATCCTTAGCCTTAAAAATAATAGGGCTTCTATTTCTAGGAGCATTGGTATTACTATTATTATTATTATTATTATTATTATTATTATTATTACTATTTTATTTTAACAATTATTAGTACTATTATTAGAATAAATAAAGCTATTAGTTTTAATGATACAAATATGGTTATGAATATTAACATAAGTATATTTTGACTAGCAATATCTAGTAGGCTAACTTGATGGTAAAAACCTTAGTTTTCACTTATAAAACTCCCTGTAATAATAACAACCCTAATCTTAGACTAAAATAAGAAATAATAGTATTTTCAGTAGAAGGGAAACTAATCATTAGTCTTACCCTCTTATAGGTGAACCAAGCTAAAATTCTAAGGAGGCGTAGGAGCGTGCTCCATGCCTGGCGTAGTTTTAGGTAAGGATGTAGCTAAGGACCATGTGTGTTATGTGACTTGTATGCCTTGGATGATTTATATCATGCTACATCGTGTATTAAACGATTTTCATTGACTTGTCTTATGTGTAGCGCATCTTGGAGTTGAGGTATATAGTATATGTTTTCTTGTGACATGTGCAATATATGTATATATGGTGATTATGATGTGATATGTTATGGCCCTCTAGGACATGCATGATAGGACCATTGATAACATGATATGGAAATGAAAGGATAAAAAGAAAGAAAATGGGAAGTGAGTTCACTAAAGGGGATATGAGGTTGGCCAAATTACCTCATGATCCATGATAGGAAATTAAAGAGGGAGGAATGGCCAAAATGAATGAGAGATGGGAACCATGCATGGGAGTCTTAACATTTGCATGGGAACTTTGAGAGTTTGCATAGAGTGGATAAATCTTGCATAGGGATGATCTTTATGTGAGAAAAGTTGTATTAGGGTGTAAATTAGCTAAGGGGAGAGTTATGGAGTGATTAGAGACTTGGGATGAGAAATAGTACATAGGTTGGTGTAAGGGTGTATAAGGGACCCAATTAGGGTTTGGGGATAAAGCACTAATCTAGAAAATGTGGGAGTAAAAATGATTAAGGAAGAGTGGAGTACGGGTTAATAGTGGAAATTTACTTTATAAGGGGTGAGTATGAGTTCCTTGGGAAAGAAGAGGTTTTGGGTGAAAGAGAGAGAGGTTACTTGTGGGAGAAGAAAGGTACTAGGGTTTGAAGTGGCCAACTAGGGTTTTTTTTCCAGTCACATGTTTATTCAAGGGGTAAGGTGATATGATTTGGGATTGGATATAAATGAGATAAGGTGTGGGGTGATAAATGGAGTAACAGTAGTGTAGGTGAGAGAAAGTTGGGCCACATAGGTCCAATTAGGGTTTTCAAGGGAAAATCCTAGAGGGTGATAGTAGGTAGAGTTGGTGTTATAAGGTGTTTGGTCTAACCCACACCCGTAGGAGTTGGGTTTTTCATTAAGTGTATGTGTACAAGGAAATGGGTGTCGGGGTATGATAAGGAGCGTAGGAGTCTCAAGATATGGGACGGGCCCCCTTGGGAGAATAGCAGTAGAAGGTAGTTGACATGCATGTCAAGGGTGAAAAGCTTTATCTAATAAGGCACAAATAAGATACTAATAACTTAAAGAGTAAGATTGTTGAGCTGGGCCCAGACAGATCCACCGGCATAATAGTGGCTAGGTGCTGGGGTGCCTTGGAGACTGATCCACTAGCATAAAATAGTGGTTAGGTGCGTTCATCCCTATAAGTGACTGATCTATTGGCTATAATAGTGGAGGATTCCAAGCTCAAAAAACCAAACATTATGTTGCCAATGAATCATGGGAAAGCTACTAGTGAAACACCATGAGAGTCGGGGCCAAACCGATCCACCGGCATAATAGTGGCCAGGAGCGTTCTGCCCTGGAGACCGATCTACCGGCATAAAATAGTGGTTAGGTGCATTCTGCCCTATAAGTGACCGATCCACCGACTATAATAGTGGGGTTCCCACACTCACATGGATTGATAAAGTCTATGATGTGAATCGACTATATTTACTAAAGATCTAATGAATGAGTCCACTTGGTCCGTAGTCATCCTTTATCATCTATATTACTACATGTTGCTTATGTGATTATGCCATGTATGCTATGTTGTATGATTTGTATGTTTGGCCTTAGCGCATCTGTTACCTTACTTAGTACGTAGCGTAATGATCACTCATTTCATGGGTGCTACTCATTCCCACAAGCAGAAGACCCATCTGAGTTTGTGCAGGTAGGGGACGACGTCTTTGATGCCTACAACACCTATGAGGCATCGGGCGGGGTTGAGAGTTGAACCTAAACTTGACTTGGGGGTCGAGAGTGATTGGTCAGACTCTATCTTACTTTTGTGATGTATCATTTTACTCTGTCGTCCTGTGTTGATGTATTTGAAAAACTTATTTAACTACTCTTGGTTTGTAATCCTAAACCCCACTCTGATTTCTATATGACTTGTGTTTTTATTAATGATTTGTGGGACCTTGTTTAGCCTTAGCACTTAGTATTGGAACAGTAGGAGTGAATCGATCTGGTACTAAGTGTGGCGGTAATGCCCTCGAGTTTACTATTTTGTCATTTTGTGTTTGTAAAACCTTTTATTAACACAAAATTTTTCAGTAGTAAATTTGGGGGTGTTACATATGACCAGGCGTACTGTTGTGTCCCTAGGTTCTAGAGGAAGGGTATTGTGTTAGCTTCGTGCACCAATATGACTAGGTGTACTTTAGTGTCCCTTGGTTGATTATATGCCTCTAAATTAATTAAAAATGGAAGGAACTATATTGTAAAGATATAAAAAGAAATTGATTTGGATTTTTTTGCATGATAGTTGCCTTAATGCCCTAGCTTGATGTTTCACATTGTTTTGATGATTCAGATATAACTATTATATACTTCAAGTAGGTGTGAAATGATTTAGTATCATTAACTACTCAGCATGAGATTTTGTGGATATAAATATTATCCCATGATTATTATATATTATTATGTTCTTTGCATTTTAAGCATGATTTTTAGATGATTGTGTGATTATATGTTATATGGGTATGCCTCCTCTTGTTAGGTATTATGATTTACTTAGTATGAGGAAGTCTTATAGATAATACTTTTGTAGATGATTATGTGAAGGGAATGGAGTATTTTGAGGCGTATAATAAAGGCAAGGATAAGTGGCACCCTTAGGAAGAGGTATCATTCTTATAATGGGATTACTAGTCTAAGAGTTAGGGCAAATCGATGTTATACATTTAGGTAACAGTTTTGATATGACCAATTTTTCATAGGACTCTTATGTCCCTTGGTGTATTTTTTTTATACGGAGAATAGTATCTATAACTCATAATTTTATATTACCACTTAATTCGATTGTTTTATTCTAGTTATGTTTTGTTTTCAACCTTAGCACTTGACATAAGAAAGTTGAGAGAACTGGGCGTATACTAAGTGTAATGGTAACACCCATAGTTTTAAAAACCGGACCGGTCATCGAACCGGTCTCATCATTGGTTCACTCGTTTAGTGGTCGAACCAGTGGTTTGGACTGGTCGAACTAGTGGTACATTTTAAGTCAAAAAATATGAAATATATAGAAAATTAAACTCTACATAAATGTGACCGGCTCCCGACCGATTTTTGACCGGTTCTAAGACCGGTTTTTTGACCGGTTCACCGGTTTTCACTGGTCCGACCGGTTTTTGATCGGTTTTCACTGGTTCCGAGATCTTAAAAACCGGCATATGAAATTTAACTGGTGACCTGACCGGTTCGCCGGTTCACTGGTTGGACCGGCCGGTCCGGTCCGGTTTTTAATACTAGGGTAACACCCATTAATTTGGTAAATATTAAATTTTCAAAAACAAATTTTAAGTATTAAAAATAAGGGAGTTAAAATTTGGTATCAATTTTTTATAAAAAAATCCTCTCCTTTGTTATTTAAAGTTTTCGTTTCCTAAATGTTTTAAAACGTAATTTAGCTTTTTGATAATTGTGAGTTGGGAGTTTATCGTTGTATTGGTCTTAGTCCTTTAATTCATAACCTAGTTGAAACTATTTATTTTTGTGTCATACCTTGTTAAGTTGGGTGTCTAGATGGGGTTATATCCTCTGTGTTGTGGATGAACTATGGTATAGAAAAACAAGCTTGATCTTTATTAGAAGTTTCAGGGATTATTTTTTTAGAAATTGGGTTGATTTATGAGTTCCGAGTTGAGTTGAGTTGTTATGCCTTTGTAGGATTTCCTAGGATGTCTATTGAAGCAATAGGACTACCTATATCATGATTTTGGATGTCACCTAATAGGGACATTAGAGTTCATGTTAGGTGGCTTATTGGAAAGTTGAATTATATAGTGGATGTCGATCATTACATTGGGCCTTATATATTTTTATCCAACCACTTGTTGAGGACCCTTCCTATAGTGGAGTCATGTATTACAACAAGAGAGGTGCATAGAGATTTTTTTTTTGTAATGAGTGTCCCACATCCCAAGTTTATGGAGAGTGAACATTTTCTATTGCACTATGATTAGCTGGCGAATGAGTTGATGTAACACCCCAATTTACTGGCTGAAAATTTTAATTTTTATAAAAGTGTTAATTAATAAATTATCAGGTGTTACCGGCACATTTAGCATAATTCTAGCTCTTTGCCTTTTTATGCTAAGTGGTAAGGTAACTCAATTAGAGTAAATAAGCAAAAATATAAATAATACATAATAGATTTATGAATAAATGTTATAGTATAATAGTATAACCAAAGTACAATATAGGACTTAAGAGTTCAAAGGAAAACCAATGGTAACAAAAACCAGCTCCCAAAGGTACTATTCTAGTTGCCCTAACTCTTAGACCTAAATACCCATTCTAAAATTGGAACCTCTTCCCAAGGACCCCACTTATCTTGTCTATGCTTATAACCTTTATACCATTCAATGGCCCTCACATAATTATATGCAAAAGTAGTATTAGTATGGATCTCTCATATTGAGTAAATCATAATACCTTACAAGAGGCAGCATACCCACATTTCACGTAGCCACATAAAAATCAAATAGCATGTATAAGCATACGACATAAACTATACAAACAATACTCACGAAGAAACATATATCATGGTCTAAGTCTTAACTCAACAGTAAACATACCAAACCACTTCTCATCATTTTAGAGTGTAAAGTCATATTTGATTATTTAAATACATTCAAATCATAGTAGTAGGGCTCTAAGGTAACTGCCAAAACAACAATCCTAAACAACACCAAAGTAGGGCACTAAAAATTAAAGTATTTGTATGATATACATAAAAATTAAAAAAAAAACCTACTACAAGTAATAGCATGCTTATGTAAGATATATAGAATCATGTTCACACTAAATAATACTAAAAAGCATGCTAATGCAAGAAAAATGGAACATTAATTTAAAGACTGTTATTCATTACTATTCATGCCAAGCCCCTAAAATTTCTTCAAAGACTTAAAATAGAATAAATAATAATATTATGATAATGAAAAAGTATATAATAATATAATCCTGACATGCATATGAGGTCCATTGGTTATTCTCTTCCATTGTTATGTTATCACACAAACCACGATATATTTACTAATTTCACTTATACTAGATTTCACCATTAACTTATTCAACTTATATCGCTTATTTCTCATAATAACTTATCTAATCAATTCTAAATATACATATCACCAAATTCCATATTACATTTGCTAACTTGGTTTCATTTGATTTGAAATAATGCTTGTTTTACTTACAACATAAAAAACATTGGTCTATGACTTATACTATAATACCCTATTTCTAAACAACCTTAATTATAACCAGCAATTATGTGTACTAGTTATAATAATTATTTTAGGATATTCAATAATAAATATATTGCTAATATGTGTAATATTATTACAACTTATTGGTTATAAAATTTAATTAGGTTAAAATATGCGAGAGAGTGCATATTAAAATTTAAAACCTAGGATGGATCATAATGGGTATTTGTTTTTATCAAATAAACCTAGTCTAGTAACCTTAAACTCTATCAGATATTTTTACCCTAGATCTCTAGCTTTAATTTTACCCTAACCTATACTATATTTTCCCCTTGACCATTGCCCTACCCTCCTTACCCCCACACCTTACCTACAAACCTCACCTATCACTCTACACTATGAATCCCCTCTCTCCACATTTTCTCTCCTAGTTTCCTTCCTCTTTTTCTTGCATGAAACCCCCTACTTATAACACTTCATTTCCCTCCTATGTTATTCCAAAAATCCCTCAACTACTCTACAAATTCTACCTCACCTGAGCTCCCTTTCATGCACAAGAATTCCTCATTCTCCTCATCATAACTCCTTTCCTCTACCAGTTTTTATTCTACAACACCAACCCCCTCCAAGCTCCTTAGCAAACCACCGCCCACCACCACCGAATCCACATACCCTAAACCAGCCAACATCATAGAATCTACCTCTACACCCACGTATTAACACCCTGTAACCTCCCCTTTCTTGTGCACAATTTTCTCTCCTTTCTTACCTTCGACACCGCTTATCATTCCTATCCCATCTCCACTAGCGTCATTTTCTATTCCTCTACCTTTTCCTTCGACCATTATTGTCGTTCTTTCCCTCTACCATTTGGCCACAAACACCATAACACCACAATTCCCACCTTCGACCATTTTGGTCAAAGATCCACCATTTTCTATACCCATTTACACCGAAAAACTCCCCCCTCCTTTGACCATTTTGTGTTGCACTCTCTTTCTCCCTTTTGTTTGCACCAATATTGCTAATTATCCCCTCCCTAACTTTAACTATTTTCACCGTTTCTTGGTGTAATACCCTAAAATTTTAAAACCTAAAATTTAATAATTAATCCTCATTTTGTAACATTTAATTTTTAAATTAATTAATTTAATTACTTTATGGACTTTTGGGTGTTTAAAAATGGATATGATTATTTATTTAATTAAAATAAATATTTTTTATTTTATTTTATCATACTCATTTTATTTAAATAATTTTTAAAACCCATATTTTACAAAAAAAATGGATATTAAACTAATATCTTAAATTTTAAATAAATTAATTTATCTATCTAACGAATTAAATATCCTTATTATAAATATTATTTTAATTTTATTTTTCACCCTTTTCCTTTTTCTTTCTCCTTTTCCTTCCTTTTTCTTTTCTTCTTTCCTCCCTTCGGGCCACCAGCCAGCCTTCTTTTTCTCTCCATATTGGGTCGTCGGCCCTCTTCCTTCTTCTTCCCCCTCACGTCCAACCCCTCTATTCTTTATTTTCTTTCCTTTCCTCCCTTGGTTGGGCTAACCCAACCTCTTCCCCCTTATTTCCCTTTCGCATGCATAGGGCTGGCCTATTCCCCTTCTTTTCCTTTCCTCGCTCGACCAGCATGTAACCTCCCTTTCTCCTTTCTTCTTCCCTTCTCCTTCCTTCTTCAACCAAACACCCCTATGGCAGCTTGCAACCTCCTTGCTAACAAATTCCTTGCAGCCTTATCATTGTAGCCTGCCTCTCTATCTATCTATCTATCTATCTATCTATCTCTCTCTCTCTCTCTCCTCCATCCCTTTCCTTCCATATTTGTCCACAAAACCCTTACACCCCTACCCTGCATGCCCTCCTTTCCCCTTCTTCTTCTTCTTCTCCTTCTTTCCACCTATACGTCCGACCCCCTATAGCTACCTAATCGGCTATACCTACCCTATTTCCCTCTTCCTTTTCTTCCCCTTATATCCTCCTTCTCTACCCATTTTTGACCTCCCTCGACTTCTCTCAATTCCCTACAGATCCCCTCTTTTCTTCCTTCTTCCCTTCCCTTCTCCCTCCCTTATTTTTTCTTTACCAACTCAACCAGTGTTGTTGCTGCCTAGTTGACCACCACAGCTAACCCCTAGCACCCACTACTACTCCCTGCACCACCTAATAACCCCCACTCACCCTTACAGTCACATTTCCCCTTCTTTTTTTTGTCTTTCCCCCTTCTCGGCCTCCACCCTGCATAACCATTGTACATTGCCATTCTGCCTCTTCTGCTAGCCCCACGACCACCCATCAACTCCCTGGCACCTTTTCCACTACCCCTTGGCCGAAATTCCCCTACAACCTCTCCTTTCTTCTCTTATTTCCCCTTCCTTCTTCTCCTTTTCCCATCCTTACACCCATCTTTCTAGCCCTACAGCCACCATCTCTATGACCCTAAGCCACATACCTTCGACCCCCGACAACCACTTACACCCCTAATCTCTCCCTACACCCAACCACCACCGTCACTTTCCTCCACAAGCCCTCAACTCAACCTCCAAAACCCTTCCCTGAACCAACCCCTCCCTCTTTCTTCTATCCCCCTTCGACCCTCATTCTCCCTTCTTTGCTGCATGTAGTGAGTCTGTTGTATCTATTTAAGCCAAGTTTTGGTTAATTTTGAGGTATAAAAATAGTTAGTATTAGTATGTATTAATTAAGCTTTTGATAAAAAAATATTCTTTTTATTTTCTACTTCTATTATGCTAATTTTTTATATTAATTTTAGGTATTAATTTTTACTATTTAAAGCACAAACCTTCAACTAGGATACCGATAAGGTTTAATTATTGCTGAAAATTAGGTAACCATTATACCTTACTAAAATGTGTGGATACATTTATGCTAGCACATTAGGGTTTTTAATATGTTTATGTGCATGATGTATAATGCTAATTATAACATAATTTGTGGCATATATTGGTAGTTGAAATGAAAAGCTTCTTAATTTATGTGTCATGTGTAGAAACAAAAGTTAAGGAAGAAGCCTTAAGGTTAAAGATAATGTTAAGGAAGAAGCCTAAAAAGATAATGTTAAATGCTTATATATTACATTATAATGTAATGTGGCCATAGATAATGTTAATATAAGCCCAAGGGGCATTTTAGTAATTGTTCTTTTTAAAAAAGTGTAGCCTAAATAAGTATGTGTGGTAGGTGCTAATGAGTATTAATAATAAATAATAATAATTAGTGGTGTTAAATGAGGTATATGAACTATGGATGTTAATGTTTGATGCGGAAAGGGTATTTTAGTAAATTTGGCATAATAAGGGAAAAATGGTAATTTTATAAACATAAGAGGGTAAAATGGTAAATTAATAAGTAAGAAGGGTATTTTGGTAATTTGACACAAAGGAAGGGTAACTTGGTAATTTGATGAATAAAAGGGGTAAAATGGTAAAGTAATAAGTAAGAAAGGTATTTTGGTAATTTGGCACAAAAGAAGGGTAACTTGGTAATTTTGTAAGTAAAAAGGGGTAAAATGGTAAAGTAATAAGTAAGAAGGGTATTTTGGTAATTTGTCATAAAGGAAGGACGACTTTGTAATTTTGTAAGTAAAAGGGGGTATAGTGGTAATTTAATAAAGAAGAAGGGTATTTTGGTAATTTGGCACAAAGGAAGGGTAACTTGGTAATTTGGTGAATAAAAGGGGCAAAATGGTAATTTAGTAGGTAAGAGGGGTATTTTGGTAATTTGGCATGATAAGGGGTAATTTGGTAATTTAACTAATCAAAGGGTAATTTGATAATTGTAATAAGCGTGAAGGGTAATTTTGTAATTTTAACAAGTATAAATGGGAGTTTGGTAATTTAACCAACCAAAAGTATAATTTGGTAACTTAACAAATATGAGGGGTAAACTTGGTGACTTAATAAGTATGGAGGATAATTTGGTAATCTAACAAATACAAGGGGTATTTTGGTAACTATACAAGAATGAAGTGTAATATGGTAATTTGGCAAGTAAAAATGGGTAACATGATAACTTTATAAACAAGAGGGGTATTTTAGTAATTTGTAAGTATGAAGAGGTAAATCGGTAAATTACAAATAACAAGTCAATGAATTAAATAAGCCTCCATAATAAGACATAACATATATTAAATAAAAGAATAAGGGTTTGTGGCTTTAGGCACACTTGTCTAAGTATAACCTTGTATATTATAAGAATAAGGGTATTTTGGTAAATTAGTAAATATCATAAGGGCAATGCATGGTATAGGGTTGAATGGGTGATTACGGGTATGATATGTTGTTTATTTTATAATCATGCATGAGGTACTTGGTTTGCAAGTATGCATGAAAATTAGTGTTGGATATGTTAGAAGTATATGTTAGGATTTCATGTGTGTCATGATCCTTGATATAGAATACTTGATTATGGTCGGTATATCTTTGTATCTCTAGATTCATGACCCCCCTCAAATTATATAAATGGACCTATTGAATAAGACATGAATAAAATACTAATTACGTAAAGTGAAAAATTATTGAGATGGGCCTAGACCGGTTCATTGGCAAATAATAGTGGCCAGGTATAAGATGCTTTAGAGACCGGTCCACTGGCAAATAATAGTGGTCAGGTGTGTTCTACCTTGAAGTATTTTCTGGTCCACCAGTTATAATAATGGGGGATCCCGAGCTCAATAAACCAAACATTAGATGGTAATAAATTATGGAAAGACACTAATCATTTATAGTGGAACACCATGTGTGTCGGGCCTAGACTGATCCACAAGCGAGAATAGTGGCTAGATGTAGGGTGTCCTGGAGACCAATCCACCAGCGAATAATAGTAGTTAGGTGTGTTTTGTCCTGAAGTGTATTCCAACCCACCAGCTATAATAGTGGGGTTCCCACACTCATATGTATATAATTCGAGAGATGATGTTAAAAAATGTTAATTAATGGCTTATGACCAAAGGTATTGACTTTACATTTATGATCCATTGATATGGTATAAGTTGGCTTTGGTGCTTGTCCCTACTTTGGTATATGATGAAGCTGCTAGGTACAAGGACTTTATGTTATGCATTTCCTATTGTACGTGGTGTTGTATTGAGCATTAGTTCTTATGTCGATTTTGATTTTCCCTAACCCCGCATATGTTATCGTTTTTATATCGTTTAAGTATGATGTGTTGTATGCGGGCTCTGCCTTTTGGTTTGGTATAAAAGGTTACTTAATACCATAGTATTGAAGGGTTTTATTTGTGGGTCCCTACTTATTTAATGGGAGTGTCCCTTACAGGTTAATTATAGGTGCTATTCAAGTTGGTATCAAGTACGAGTGTAAAGATTATCTGAAATTTTTTTAGGGTTTCTCTTTAAATCTTACTATTTCCTTGTTTAAAGATTTTACTCTTGTAAACACTAATAGTGGGTTTTTATCTTTTGTAATGTCTTTACCGTGCTAATCTGACTTAAATGAAAGTTGAATTTGAGTAAATTATATTATGTTCCTTTTAGCCTTAGCACTTGGTATTGGAACAGTAGGAGAAAACTAGTCTAGTAATAAATGTAGTGGTAATATCCCCAAAATTTACGATTTTTTGCTTATGCTAATTCTTAAATAAAATTAATTTTTTCAATAGTGAATTTTGGGGGTGTTATACTTGGTCCCTTAAACACTAGCCATTTTCACTATTGCAACACTTACTCTTTTCGGTCAAAACTCCTCTATTGGTGTTACGTTTTTCCTTTGGCTTTCCTCTTTTTTATTTGACCGGTTGGTAGCCAAAATTATTTTAGTAATTGTGGATTATTATCATGTAATATTATATGCTAATATATGTATATGTTTGGATGTTAAATTCCTAGGTATCCCTTGAGATCTTTGGAGAAGACCTCTTTTATATAAGCTTAGGTTAGGTAAATCCAATCACTCATAGGATGGTAGAAATTATGTGCAAGCATGGTAGGTACTTTTAGACTTAGAATCATGCTAGGGTTTATGCTTTTTGAGAATTTTAGCATGCACAAAAAAATGATAATATGCTAAAAGGATGATATACATTATTATTAATAATTAAGTTGTATACATAGTAATACATTGAATGTTTTACGTCCACATGTCTAAGATTTTGTTAGGGATTCCATTATTATCAAGTTATGATTCAAATCCATGGTATATGCCTCATGAATGCTCATACATGGATATAGGGTTACGATAATTCACATGTACATACATATATATGTATGATTAGGGTTAGCTTATGATAAATCTTATTCTTATGGCTTAGGGTACATGTACTATGATTATAATATTCCTTCTTGAATTATGTTTTATGCTTTGAATATGTATGTATATGACACATGAAAGATGTGATACGTGATAGCGGTATTATTAAGGTTTTTGTGGGTGTGACCCACTAAATGCTTGAAAAGTAGAAAATACACTTAATCACCAAAATATAAAGATTACATATGTACTAAAATAATGTGCAATATTTTCTGGTTGCATGCTCATGACAAATCTCTTATAATAATAATGTTTGATACGAAATATGAATAAAATGCAAAAACTAGGGTTTTGAAGGGTATTTCAATATTTTGACTAAATGTATCATTTACAAATAAAGGAATGTTAGGATATCCTTAACCTTTTGATAGGTTTACCTTGGCTTTGACTTGACTTGGCATGGATCTATAACCTTAAGGTTTATCTAACTAATAGGAAATAAAAGGGAAAATGTTTAAGTATGGAAAATAAAAATTTATGTGTCATATGTAAATTATGTGATCACTTTATAAGATATTAATACTTAATGTGAAAGACCTTCAGTTGGGAATGGTTGCTCTCTAGGGGTTACTATCATGGAGGTGAGGTGTTAGGCCTCATGTTTGATTCACTTGTGTGCCATCATGTCGTAGTTTTTAAGACATTATTCTACTCTATAGGTGACCTATGGGCCCTATATAGGGTATCAATACTTAAGGACTATGTGGCCAAGGTTGGGAGGATACTGTGTTGCTTTTGAGGGCGGGTATGATTAGGCATACCATTGTGTCCCCGGGTTCAAGGTAAGGGCATTGTGTTGCTCTTGATTTCTAATATGACAAGGTGTAACACTATGTTCCTAGATTGATTTGTGTCCCTCTTTATTAAGGAAGTAAAAATGAAAATGTTTATAGTGTAATGAAAGGAATGTATTCTTGGTTCGGTGGTTACCTCAATGCCCTACCTTGGTATTACAATGGATTGTTTATTTGCTAGTTACCTTAGTGTCATATCTTGATTTGAGTTGAGTTGGATTTATTTGTTCGGTAGACACCTTAGTGCCCTACCTTGGTATTATTTTGAATTGTTGTTCCAATAGTTGTCGTAGTTCCCTACCAATATGATTGGAATATGTTTAACTAATTTAATATGACTTTGCACCTTGAAATGATGAGAAGTGGTTTGGTATTACTTTACCGTTGAGTTGAGACTTGGATATTAATATATGTTTCTCCATGAATATTATTTGTATGGTTCATGACTTATACTCAAGTATACATTTTGGTTTTTGTGTGACTATATGAAATGTGGGTATGCTACCTCTTATGAGGTATTGTGATTTACTCAGTACAAGAAAGTCATATTGATATTACTTTTGCATATGACTATGTAAGGGCCACAAAGTTTATAAGAACATACAAGACAAATGGGGTCCTTGGGAAGATGTTCTATTTTCATAATGGGCATTTGGGTCAAGGAGTTAGGATAAATTAGAGTTGTACTTTTAGGTGTTAGTTTTTGTTACAATTGGTTTTCCTTTGGACTCTTATGTCACATATTATATTTTAGTTATACTACTGAACTACGACATTTATTCATAAATTTATTATGTATTAATTTCATTTTTGTTGATTTGCTCTGATTGAGTTTTTTTTAACCTTATCACTTGGCAAAAGAAAGGCGGAGAGCTAGACTTATGCTATGTGTGGCAATAACACCCGGTAATTTAGTAATTAATGCTTTTGCATAAACAAAAATTTCATCTAGTAAAATAGGGGTGTTACATATACATAAATACATTTATCTCTTGTGCCTCATGAATATCATGTAACTATAACACAATAACCATTTATCTCTTATGTCTCTTGGACATCAAGTAACTTCCACTTTTAATTAGTGTATGAAGGAACAACCTATCGCTGGTGCTACAAGGGAATCTAGGATGATCCTTTCTAAAAGGGCTAAGAATCATACTGAATTAACTCCTATGCCAGAAAGGCATCAAGTAACTATCTCCTATGTCTCATGGACATAAGTTAACTATCTCTTATACTATGTGGGCATCATGTATTTTTTTTTTCAAAGTAAAAATAATACGTGGATCCTCTTACTATTCTAGTAGTGTAGCCAGAGTTGACATATAATTTAAACCCTCTTGTTGACAATTATAGTATTGGTAAATAAGGGTATCGTTCTATATCGGAGATTAAGAGGGCTCACTTTTATTTAACTAGCTCAAAAATAATAAAAATACAAACTCTAAACCACATAAAATAAATAAGTAAGAAAACACTAATGGGATTTTAAAATAGAAAATAATAAAAGTAAAAAATCAAATAATAAAAATAATGTATAACCGCAAATATGATAAATATTTTAGGGAAATCAAAAGCCCCCACTAGATCAGATCAAAATATAATAATAATTTTTAATTCATCATTTAATTATATAAGAAGATTGACCAAGTTATAAGCCAAAAGTAGGTCAATACACCTTATATTACTTCCTTAAAATAATTAACACGACAAAGTGCTAATATTAATCCTATTAAATACTAACAGTATAGTAGTAACAGACGCCTCCTATATTTAACTAGATTTAATGCATTTAGTATAGATGGAAGGATGTCAATCTAAGTACCCAAGCTAGTGCAATAAGCATTTCTAGTTATATTTCTCTCCATTGACCCACATGTATCTAAATGTTTCACTACTATAATTTATACTATGCATATAAATATTAGGTGAATCACAAAAATATTAGGTGAATTGTTATCTAACCTAACTATAATTTATGCATATAAATTCTAGCATATTTATATGACCACCTAGCAAGCAAATAATTCTACAGACTATCACTATGAAAAAGTTAAAACAAAGCATGCACCATATAAATTATACTTGATAGAATCATATATATATATATATATATATATATATATATATATATATATATATATATATATATATATATATCAAAGATAGTAATTAAAATAGAGTCAAAGAACAATCTCATGAAACACGAAAAAATATCATATCTCAAACTATAATTTAGGGTTCCAGTCTATTCCCAACAATAAATAATTAGCCAATCATAAGGATCAAATTAATTAAACAAAAATATTTATTAAAAAAAAATAGAGAAAGAAATAACCAGAATTAATTATAGATGAAAGTTTAAAAATTTATTTAGATGAAAAATTAATTAATTTCATCTGAAAAAAAAATTTGGTATCTTTTTCTCTTTTCTTTCTCCCGTTGTCCATATATTTTAGTGTAGTTTTTCTTTCTTTTATTTTTTCTTCTTTGTGGCACTAGCAGCTCTCTCTCTATTTTTTTTCTTCCATGCATGTGTTCTTCTCTCTTTTTGTTTATTTTTATGCTATCTGACTACTTCACCCTCTCTTCTTCTCTCATCTATAGCTAGCTCCCTCCTTTCTTTTCTAACTTCCTCTATAGCCTGCCTCTCTCTCACACACCTCTATGTCTGTCATCCTTTTTCTTTCTTTTTTTCTTCTTCTACTTCCTGTTTCTTCTACTACTATACTGTTAGCTTCTTTTTTTTTGTTCATTCCTCTACGACAGACTACAATTCTCCCCCTTTAGTTGCCATGCCTTCTTTCTTTTGTAAAAGAAAATTCAACCGCCTTTTGTTGCGCTAGGCTAGTGTCATTGATCCTTTGGGCCATTAGTCTAAAGTATCCACAAAATTTTCTTAACATATACAATATCATTAGAAAAAGTTGATAAATAATCTCATAATTTAAATTCATTTATTTTATATTATTATAGCTCAAATCCTAAAATATATAACATTATTATCACTTAGCACAAAATCATAATTGTTCACATAAATTACTCATATGAATTACTAGAAACTAAGATTATAAGGGTATAAAATATGTTAAAATATGAACTCATCATCTGGTCACCTTATCCTTACGTATTGATATCCCCTATAGAGTATATAAGTTACTTATAGGGTAGAGAGAAGCATAGTTAATGTTAATTGCTTTAGTATAATCTAAATCAATACTCGACGTCCAAACTGAGGTTGACTGTATAGCCTATACCTTATGGACTACAGGTGTGATCCTTGCTATAAGGGTAAATGATCCTATTAACTTTAAATAAAATCTTTCACTTTGACATTTTCCATTTTATTAGGTATAATATTAATTGATACCAAAAATAAGCTAACACACCAATTTTAGAAAAAGTTACTATTTATCAAAATACTATTCATCTATAATGGGATTTGTAGAAATATACTGAAATACCCCAAAATTCTAATTTAGAAATCATGACATAGTAAGAATTTATTAGAGAAGTTAGGTAAATAAATTATTTTATTAAAATAAAGAGGGAATTAATTAAGGTAAAATAAGGAAAAAATAATAAATAAATTATTTAGGCAAAATTTGGACATTTTACTAATTAATATGGAAGTTAAGGAAATTTGTCCAAAATAGTCAAATTAAGCTAAAAAGGAATTTAATTATTATTAATTTTAAATATTCAATAATACCAAAAATACCCTAAACACCCAACCAACCTATTTTTTTCCTTTTTCCTTTTTTTTCTCTCTTTTCCCTCCTTTTCCTTTTTTCTTTTTTCCTCCCCTTCCTCCTTTTTCTTTTCTTCTTCCTTCCCCAAAATAAGCCAGCCTGCCGGCCCAATTCCCTTCCCTTCCCTTCCTCCTTCAGTGTGGCCCATGCCCACGCGACTGCCCCCTTTTCCCCATCGCTCAGCCGCCTGGCCGAGCCGCCCTCTTTCTTTTTCTTTTCTTTCCCTTGGATTGCTCGGTGCACCCATTTCCCTTTCCTTCTTCTTCCCCATGCAGACTGCACCCCGACCTGCAGCCCTTCTTCTGCCGGCAGCCACCTGCTCCGTCCAACCATCCTTCCTCGCCTCTCCCCATCATTTTCTTTCCAATTTCAACCCAACCAATTCGTCCTCCCTCCTCACGAATACCTGTCATTCCTTTTTTTTTCCTTACCTCGACTAAACGTACCCTGCAATTTTGTAGGGCATGCGCCGCCTGCCACCTCCATTCGGTGACCTGCCTCACCTGCCTGCAGTTGTCCTCTTCTTCCTTTGTCATTTTCCCCTCAAATTAGCCTATAAATATCCCCATAGGCAGCCATAATCGGGTCTTTGTTTTCGCAGCCCAGAAATCCCCATTTTGCACCACGGCCCAAATAGTTCCTTATTCTGCTGCCATCAACGATCATCGCCGCCCACCAAAGCCTTCCCCGCACCACCCTATACAGATCTGAGTCATCCTCCTCCCTTGCCTTGCCCTACACGAGCCACCCTAGTCGTGCAAAATCACCATCCCGATCAGCTCACATCGACCTCTCGCCGCCCCTCGCACCACCGTCCGCCACAACTAACACCTCCTCCACCCTCCAAAACAACCAAGGGTCTTCACCCTACCTCCCCATACCTCCATCTCTCCCTGCCTCCCTTTCCTTCTCCCTTCTCCACCTTCCACCATCTTTGGCCACCACACCCATCGCCGTGCACCACCATTTCTAGCTGCACCACCACCTCCATTCCACCGCTCTCCACCTGAGACACCTTCCACCACCTCAACCACCCCTCATCCCCTCTCCTTTAGCCCATACCCCCATCTCTCCACCTCTCTTCCTCCTCCACGGCCGTCACCGATTCCGCCACCAACCCTAGGTGGTATTCTAATTTCTCCAGCCCTTAAACTATTTTTCTATAAGTGTTAATAATTTTTAGTAATATTAGTAGTATTACTCTTAATATTATTCCTATTATTATTCTTATTCTTATTATCATTAATGTTGTTGTTGTTGTTATTATTATTATTATTATGTTAGCACTCTTATTATCTAACCTAGCTTCAGAAATATTTATAACTATGGTATTATTATTTAAAAGGCTAAAACTTTAGTATTAATATAGCTACTACTACTACTACTACTACTACTACTACTACTACTACTACTACTAACTTGGCCATTATCACTTTTATTATTAGTGTAAATGTTGGGACTCTTATATTATTATTATCCTTTTTGATCATTATCATTATCATTATCATTATTATTATTATTATTATTATTATTATTATTATTAGGGTTTAGGGTTTATTATTATTATTATACTTGACCACATTACCACTAAGGCTACTACTAATATAATTTCTAGGACCTTCATTAGTATTATTCTTAAGATGAGAACTATTATTAATATTATCACTATTATTGTTGTTGTTGTTGTTATTTAATACTACTATAAATATTATCATTGTTAAATTGTCTTTTGTCAATATTTCATAATCACTAACCTATTATCACTACTGGAATTATTAATATAAAAATCATTATGTTCACTACTTCTATATTACTTATATCACTATTATTGTTCTTATTATTAGGGTTTGGGTCGATATTAGCATTATCACTAAAACTAATAATAATATTATTATTAGCAATATTAGAACTATTACCTTTAATACTTTGAATATCACTATGACTACTTTAACACAAACCATGTTGTCTACTAAGACTTATTTTGGTTAGCAGTGGCACAATTAATTATTTTGAGAATAACAATCTTACTTTTAATTATAAAAATACTATTATCATTATTAGACTTAATAGTAAAATATGATCAGAGTAGGGTAGAAATAATGGTAATCTTTGGTAAGAGGGAGATTAACCCATAGTATTTTCCTCTTATAGGTGAATCAAGTTAAAACCCTAAGGAGGCGTAGGAGCATGCTCCAAGCTCGGCGTCGCTTTAGGTAAATATTTAGCTAAGGCCCATGTGTGTTGTGTGACTTGTATGCCTTGAATGTTATGTATCATACTATGTCTTGTATCGTATGGTTATCATTAACTTGTCTTATGTGTAGCGCAGCTTTGAGTCGAGGTATGTTTATGTATTTCCTTATGGCATGAGTATGATATGTATATATGATGATTATGATGCGATATGCTATGACCCTCTAGAACATGTATGCTAGAATGATTGATAATATGATATAGGGATGAAAGGATAAAAAGAAAGAAAATGGGAAGTGAGTTCACTAAAGGAGATATGAAGTTGACCAAACTACTTTATGATCTATGAGAGGAAAATAAACAAGAAAAGGTGATCAAAATGAATGGGAGATAGGAACCATGCATGGGAATTCTAGGTTTTGCATGGAAACTTTGAGGGCTTGCATGGGGTGGCTGGAGTCTGTATAGGGACGAAATTTACGTATAAAAAGTTTCCTTGGGGTGTAAGTAAGCTAAGTGGAGAGTTCTGGAGTGATTAGAGACTTGGAATGAAAAATATTACATAGGTTGGTGTAAGAGTGTATAGGGGACCTAATTAGGGTTTTAGGAGGAAGCACTAATCTAGGGAAAAATGTGGAAGTAAAACAATTAAGGGGTAGTGGAGTACAGGTTAAGAGTGGAAATTTATTATATGAGGGGTGAGCATGGGTGCCATGGGAAAGAAGAGATATTAGGTGAAAAATAGGGAGGTTACTTATGAGGGAAGAAAGATACTAGGGTTTGAAGTGGCCAACTAGGGTTTTCTGATCACATGTGATATCGAGGAGTAAAGTGATATGATTTAAGATTGAATGTAAATGCGATAAGGTGTCGGGCGATAAAGAAAATAATGGTAGTGGAAGTGAGAGGAAGTTGGGCAACATAGGTCCAATTAGAGTTTCAAGGGAAAACCCTAAAGGGTGGTAGTAAGTGGAGTTGGATGTCACGAGGTGTTGGACCTTAACCCACACATTTAGGAGTTGGGATTTCATCATAAGTAATTTTAAGGGGGAATTGATATTGGAGTATGATAGGAGGTGCAGGAGTCTCAAGATATGATACGGGCCCTTATGGGGGGATAGAAGTAGAGGGTTGTTGACATGAATGTCAAGGGTGAAAGCTTTATTGAGAAGATACGAATAAGATACTAATCATTTAAAGAGGAAGATTGTTGAGCTGGGCCTAGACTGATCCACCGGCATAATAGTGGCCAGGTGCCGGGGTGCCCTAGAGACCGATCCACTAGCGTATAATAGTGGTTAGGTGCGTTCTATCCTATAAGTGACCGATCCACTATCTAAAATAGTGGGGGATCCCGAGCTCAACAAACCAAACACTAAGTTGCAAATGAATTATGGGAAAGATACTATATAATTACAATGGAACACTATAAGAGTTGGGGCCAGACCGATCCACCTACATAATAGTGGTCAGGAGCACCTTGCCTTGGAGACCGATCCACAGGCGAAAATAGTGGTCAGGAGTGTTCTACCCTGTATGTTTTCGATCCACCGGCTATAATAGTGGGTTCCCACACTCTCATGGATTGATAAAGACTATGATGTGAAACGAATATATTTACCAGAGATCTAAAGTATAAGTCTATCTGCATAGCCAGCCTTCATTATTTGTATTATTGTATGCTTCCTATATGATCATGTTGTGTATGTTATGTTGTATGTTTTGCATGTTTGGCCTTAGTGCATGATTACCTTACTCAGTACGTAGCGTACTGATCACCCGTTTCATGGGTGCCACTCATTCCCACGAGTAGAAGACCTGTATGAGTTTGTGCAGGTAGGGGATGATGTCTTTGATGCCTACGAAACCTAAAAGGCATCGGTTAGGGCTGAACATTAAGCCTAGACTTGACCTGGGGATCGAGAGCGACTCGGCCGGACTCTGTTTTTCCTCTTATTTTACCATGTTTCATTCTTATTCTAGTTATGTCATGTCGTACGGTATTTTATGTTTTTGGAAAACTTTAGTTACTCACTCTTTAGGTTGTAATTCTTAAATCACACTCTAATTTCTGTATGACTATGAGGGAGTCCTCTCATGAACTTTCATTGTTTTATTAATGACTCATGTTTGATTTTAACCCTACTTAGCCTTAGCACTTAGTATTAGAACAGTAGGAGTGAACCTGTCTGGTACTAAGTGTGGTGGTAATATCCCTAGAATTTACGGTTTTGTTATTTCACTTTTGTTAAAACCTTTTTATTCAAACAAAAATTTTTAGTAGTAAATTTTTGGGGTGTTACATATACCTAAAGGCTTATATTTAAAAACTAACAATTATTTATCAATAGAATTTACTATTTACATCATTTCACTATTCACATCAAATTACTATTCTGAAGGATACTATTTAATATATGGTTAATTTAACAAAATATCTCAACCTATTTATAGATATCTCAAAATATCTTACAATAACTCTTTGGTTTTTTGGGATCTAATAATAATTATAGGATCCATTTGATTATTAAGAACGAATTAACCAATGTGGAACATACCTCTTGGAGCATGATAAACGTTGGCAAATGTCACACATTTACTTATATCCACATGAACACACTGAATTCAAAACCAAGTGTGCTAGCACCAAGAAATTATTTCTCTCTCTCTCTCTCTCTCTAAGGTAGTTGAAGAAGAAATTAAAAAAATGATTTTCTAGTTCTTTATCTTTAATGTTGATCTCTCCCTCTATAAAGGGAGACAAGTCCACATATAACCATATACGATCTAGTATAGGATAGATCTGACAGGATGGGATAGATCAACATCTTAATCCACTTATATTAAATCTATCTCGTTCATGTATGTGACTCTATAGGTTCATCCAGCATTGATTGTGGGTCCAAAATAGCTTTTTGGCAAAAAAGTGATAAGCAACCCTCTACCAAGACATTATGGCCACCCAAGTTGTATAAATATCAGATGTTCGACACAACCTCTATGATCAATTCTTAAGACATATTTCCAACAATAACCAAAATATCTTATGTAATATCTTTTTTTTTTCTTTCAAAATGATCATTTTCCCCTCAAAATGCTTAAAACTTCTAAAATTAGGTTAAAATAGTAAACGTTCTCTTAAAATTATGAAATTAAATAATAAACACCCATGATCAATAATTAACATGATATAATACTAAAATTCAATGAACAATTTCATATTATAGGTAGGATGGCTATTATGACCCTAAAACAAAGAAAAATAGCTTAAATTTTAACATATGAAGATCTAGATCATGTAATTTTAAACACTATTCATTTAATTCTCTATGAACACATTAAAACTTAACAAAGTTTAGCCAATTTCCAGGGACCATGTAAATGGATAAAAATGTCCTTTTTCATGCTAAATCTTCATTAAATCATAAATTGAATTCTACAAACCCAAATCAAGACTTTAGCTATATGAAACCATATCTAAACAACCTAAAATATAAATTAGAACCAAATAAATTTTAGAAGCACAACAAAAAAATACAGAGATAGCTAGAGGTTAAAATTACCCTAAAAATACACCAAAACTTCATTAAAATTACGCATATCCTAAACATAGTCCATTACAAACACAATCTAAATCCAAAAATGACCTAAGAAACATAAATAACATGATCCCAAACTTTAAAATCATTCACACAACAATATCCGCATGAAACAACCAAAAAACCGAAAACCTTAAAAAAATAAACATGGTATAATCAACACTTATGATTATTCTAGAAACAAAATTCTATCTACTTCTAGTATAGTCATATTTATCATGATTCCAAATCTCCAACATAAGCTAGAGAAAATCCTCCCTTCAGAACCATACCTGAAATGCCCTAAAAATAATTATATTAAGATATATAATTAAATAAGGATTTATTAGGAAATTAATTTAATTAATTATTTTTAGAATATGAAGGAATTATTCAGGGTAAATTAAGAGGAAATTTACAATTATTTTTATAAGGAACAATTTGGGCTTTTTGTGAATTAAAAAGGAATTTAGGAATTGTTTTTAAAAAAATCCTAAATTAGCCTAAAAAGGAAATTTAATATTATTTTATTAAAATATTTTTATTCTAAATGCCTAAAATATTCTAATTAATTTAATTGACCCCAACCTACCTAAATTTTTCTTTTCCCTTTTTCCTTTTCTTTTTCCTTCTCCATTTTTCATTCTTTTCTTCCTTTTTCCTTCTTCCTTCTAATTGGGCCTGTTTGCAGCCCAATCTCTTTTTTTCTTTCTTCTCTTCGGTGGCCCATTCTTCGCTTCTTTTCTTTTCTTCCTTTGGCAGCCGGAGCACTACATATTGCTTCTTTTCCCATGGAACACTGCGTTCCATTTAAAAATTTGTATAACTGTTGCCGACCGACCCGATTCTCACTTCTTTTTCCTTTATTTCTTTTTCCCCCAGTCGGCCGATTCACCTTCTTCTTCCTCCTTCCTCCTCCGCTGTCGACCTGTAGCTTTGTCGCCTCCGAAAATGGCGCCACTAGCTATGCTTGACTTGACCGACCGTTTCTCCTCTCTTTCTCTTCCCCTTGAATCGCAGTTGACCTGACCCAACCCACTTTCCTTTTATTTCGTGCAAAATATTCCTTTTCCTGTGCAAAAAGTCGACCACGACCTAAATTTGTGCCGGCTACCCCAAACCCTACCTGCATTATTTTTCTGCTGATCCTCAGAACCCTATCTTCTCCTCCAAACTCTATAAATACCCCTTGTTTGGTTGATTTTGAAACTTTTTCCCCGCAACCCTAATAACCTACCTTGCGCACCACCACGACTTCAGACGATCTTTCCTCCACCGTTAGCCAACTACACCGCCTGCTCTGCCTGCCTAAGTCTTCCTTTCACTGCCCTCTAACTAACTGAGCCACCCATCTCCCTCAATTCTTCTTGCACGATCCACCACAACCGTGCAAAGTTCCCTACTCGACCATCCAAAATTTTATACCTGCAACCCTTCTCGCCACCGTCCACCACCACATCCGCCGCTATCACTACCTTCTGCACGACCCAAAAATTGCTACCAATCTTCCTCCACCTCTCCCTACCCTTCTTTTCTCTTTTCTCCTTCTCTTCCAATTCTTTCTTCTTTTCTTCATTTCGGATGCCACCTCTACTACTGTGCGCCACCGCCACTTACTGCGCCACCAGCCTCACTTTACTCCTCTCATTCTAGACTACCACCAACACCTCAACCTCCACCCTTATTCTCCACCTCTTCTTCTCAAACCTCAACTTTATCCTTTATTATCCTCTTTTTTGGCCACCGCTGCCATCAACGGTGCCATTCATCTCCACCAACCAAAGGTTAAACCCTAGACCCTCTTAGCCCTTCTCCCCTATTTATTTAAGCTTACCCTATTTTATTTCAATTTTTAACCTTTATTGATATTTGGTTCAAAATTAATGTTATTATTTCTTGGCAGGGTCGAGAGTTTATAGGAATTATTTAGGTTATTAGTACTACTACTACTACTACTACTACTCCTGCTGTTGTTGTTGTTGTTGACGCTGCTGCTACTGCTATTATCTATTATCTATTTATAGGGCCGAAACCCTATTTTATTTAAATAATTCAATTACTATTATTTCTATTAATAATAATATTATTATTATTACTATTTTTAGCATTATTATTATTATTATTATTATTATTATTACTATTAATATTATTATAAATGATATGTGTAATATTATTATTATTATTACTAATGGTACTTTTACTTTTTAAGGGTAGAGTTGAAAACCCTGCCTTATATTACTTTCGGATTAAGTCATTATTATTATTATTATTATTATTATTATTATTATTATTAATGCCCTAATGATATTATTAGCATTATTTTGGTGAAGGGTTGAAGCCCTTATCTCACCATCCGTTTTGAATCATATTAATATTATTACTAGTATTTTTAGTATTATTTTCTACAGTTATTATTATTATAGTATTATTTTATTAAAAATCCTAGTCTTAGGATAAGTTCGTAAATAATAGTATTTTTAGAAGAAGGGAATCTAATTCTAGTTTTCCCTCATAATAGGTGAGACCAGTCAAAGCCCTAAAGAGGCATAGGAGCATGCTCCAAGACCGGTGACATTTTAGGTAAGGGTGTATCTAATGCCGTTTGTGTGTATTTTATGTGTATTTTTATAACTATTATATGTGTAGTATGACGTGAAGTTGAGGTACGTTTCTGCGATATTTTATGGCATGTGTAAAGTATGAAAAGTTATGTTTTTATTGTGATATAGTGTGGCCATGAGACAAGCATGATAGGTTTGGTAATATAATGTTGAGAAGTGTAATAATGTGGAGTTAGGGTTTTGCATAGAGTTAGGGTTTGCATGGAAATTTAGGCTTTCACGGGTGAGCATAAGATTTTGCATGAAAAAGTTCGCACGTTTGCATGGGGATAAACTTTATGTATGAATAGTTATTTTGAGGTGTGATAAAGGTGATGAAAGGGTTGTTTGGGCATTTGAATGTGTTGTATGAAAAATAGTATGTGGGATAATATAAAGGTTTATAGTAGATAGATCTAGGGTTTTGTATGGTGGTTAGGGTTTAGTATGGTATTTGAGGTGTATGTGGTTGGGTGTGTGTTTGGTGAAGTAAAGTGTGTTACTAAAGAAGTAAATGGGTAGGTGGTCAAAAAGTAGTGGGCTTGGGTCCACACGTGGAGTTATGGACTCTAATGTAAGTTTGGTAAAGGGGGAAGAATGATGAGCTAAATTAGGGCTTTATGAGCCTATGAGTGAGACGGGTTCTTTTGGGGGAAATAAGCGTAAAGGAAGTTAGCCATGCATGTCTAGTGTTTAAATTTCTAAATAAGATATGTAAGACATTAATCATGTAAAGTGGAAGAGTATTGAGCCGGGTCCAGACCGATCCATCAGCATAATATTGGCCAGGTACTACAGTATCTTGGAGACTGATCTACTGATGTATAATAGTGGTAGGGTGCGTTACTCTAGTAACCTATCCACTCGCTAAAATAGTGGGGGATCCCGAGCTTAATAAACTAAACCCTACAGTTTGCTAAGATATGAAAAATACACTAATTACTTATAGTGGAACACCGTGCGAGAAAGGGGCCAGACCGATCCACCAGCATATAATAGTGGTAGGGCATGTACCCTAAGTAACCAATCCACCGGCTAAAATAGTGATCAGGAGCCGAAGTGCCCTGGAGACCAATCCATTATCTAAAATAGTGGGGTTTTCATACTCGTATGGACTTGATAAAGAGCATGGTGTAAAAATAAATTTGATAAAGGATTGATGAAGTAATTAATTTGGACTATATTGGATCTTGGCATTTTCACTTGAGCATTTATTTGCCTTTGTGATATTATGGTGGACTCTATGCTCTCTTATTATTATACATTGTTTGTGTGAATTTTGTATGTTGGCCTTAGTGCAGGGTTACCTTACTCAATACGTAGTGTACTAATCACCCTTTTCATGAGTGTTGCTCATTCCCACAAGTAGGAGGCCCATCTGAAGTGTTATAGGTTGGAGATGCCTTCTTTGATGATATTGATGTTTATGGGGCATCAAGCATGGGCGAGAGTTGATTATGAGCTAGATTAACCTTCAGAGTGGTGTGGCCGATTTCCCTTTCATATGTATTATTATCCTTATTACCTTTTCACTATGTTATGAGTTCCTGAAACAGTTTTAATGTCATGGACATCTTTCTACTTTAAGAAACTCTCTCTCATTTTTCGGTTATGTAATAATTCATGCATACTCTGATTATTGTTTTTTTTGAAACCTTGATTTATGTATTATTATGGTTTGATGGAAATATTTTCTTAGCCTTAGCACTTGGTATTGGAACAGTAGGAGTGAACTGGTCTAGTACTAAGTGTGGCGGTAGCATCCCCAAAATTTACGGTTTTTATATCTAGAAAATTGTGGAAAAATATAATAGTAAATTTTGGGGTGTTATAATACCTCTTCTTGATACTTATACACAAAAACCTACAAGAAGTAAAATTAATCAACTAACAAGAACAAAAGAAGGTTGAGGAAATAAAAATGGAAGAAAAAGGACCCAAAAGGCCATAAAAATGAGGAGGGGATAAAGAGGAAGAAGATGAATATTTTGGGGAGAGCTTGGATGAAATATGCAAGAATAAATTAGGTGGCAATAAGGTTGGAAGAATAAATAGTTTAGGGTAGATATTTTGTGGAAAAGGTAGTTAGAATTCAAAGCCGATTTGGTCACTTCAATGGTAGCTGATATGATCTAGTTGAGAGGCACAAGGGCCCTTCACCTTGCTTTAATAAAGTTTGATAAATGGGTAGCATTGGTTTGGTAAATTTTAGATAAGATTTTGAAGAAGAGAAATGCGATTTTGTGACTTATTTTGTTAGCAAATATCTAATTAAATAAAAAAATGGTAAAAATAATTATATAAGATTTTTAAATCATGTTATGCTCAATAACATTAAATATAACAATTTCCAAAGTTTTATAGATTTTAGATAGCTAAAAAGGATGTTTTAGGTGAATAAGGATAAAATGAGCAGTGAATAATACTTTTTCATTGGTGTCTTTGTTCAAAATTTTGAAAAAGGTTAGAATAAAAAAAAAAGCTAAGGAATCCAAATCTGAACAAATTAGAATAGCTTGGAAGAAGTTTAATAGTCAAAAGAGACTTAAAAATCTTATGAGACTCCAAAAAATAAGGAAAGACAAGATGGTGTGAACGAAATGTTTCAAAAATGTAAACATGGTTTATAAATTTTTAAAAGATGTAATAAATCATTTAAAATAATATACTTTTGTTTACACATAATGCAAATACTAATTAAATTAGGGGTTTAAAAAATAACGTGGCATTACCCCATCGGATGCCCTATTGATTAAAAAAAGAAGTTTCTTTTAAGTTTGAACCAACACAGCTAGCACAAGCATATTTCTAATCGTATGTTTAAATTTTTCTCATGAATTACTAATTAAAATTTGTTATTTTGTGCTCATTTATCTTCCAGATTCATGATATAATGAAGAGGGTTTATGTAATTGTTTAGTTATATATGTAAAATTACTATTAAAATCATTATTATAATCATTAATTACTCCGTTTATTTTACAATATACAAAAATATAGGCAATTAAATATTTTATTATCCATTTTGCCCATCCATTTTTGTTGGCAATTACTAATAAAGTTAAGAGTATTAATTAGAAAATCACAATCAATATAAGGATATAAAATTAGAGTAGGAGGCATTAATGCTAGCTAAGGTAAAAACAATTATTCACACTCAAACTTTGAAATAATGTGATGCAAATTATTTTTAGTTATAGACGAGTAACTTATGTTAATATAATATAACTCCATTCGATTCACAATATAAATTTTTTTTATCAATTTATTTCAAAATATATGTCATATTATAAAAACGCATATGAATTATATATCATCTTTCCTAATATACCATATATTATCTCATTCATTAATTAATCAAATTGTCAAGAGTATATATATGTGAAGATATATTAGTCATCTTAGACATTTTATTTCTGTAAACTTATTATTTCTTCATTAGTATGCCCAAACTAAAAGTGACAAACAAGGAGAGTAATAGTTGTTGATCTTTGTCCATCTTCATGAAGAACCATCAAACTGAGTAACTTCAGCATTAAAGAGTAGGCAAGCAAGTTGATTCGACGAGGGGAACATGCAATATTTCGTTTTCTATGTACATGTTCATCTCAATTGAAATTACTAAGTTACTGGCATTAAGGTGCATTATATTCATTTTCTTTGTACATGTAACTGTCGTAATAAAGTTCTTATGACGCCTAGGCAAGAAAATAACGACCATTTCAAACTCTTTATAGAAGATGGGTTAGTGGCTTGTGATGATGTTGCTCGGATAAATAAAATTTTACTTATCAACAAAATAAAATAAAATTGCATTATCATCCTGAAATCGCTTAGAAAATTTTACCTGTAAACTACAAGCTGAACATGGCCATATACGCATGCCGAAGTGTGGCTGTGATAAAGCCAGTACAAAGCTAATACAATAGCCACACATAATGCGCACACATATATGATACTTGGCTGGCTCCATCGTTGTCTCCGTCTCATTATATTTGCATTTGCATTCCATTAAGAAGGATTTACATATAAAGAACAGCTGCTCGTTACTTTCATCAGCCTCTTTGCACAGCGGATTTGTTCGATCCATATTAAAAAAATTGTGTATTACTAGCTAGCAATCCACCTTTAAGAGCTAGCAAGAGATTACAAATATACCTTTGTGCATTTTTACATTTCCATAATATATCATAATAGGTAGACTTGACAAAGTTGACCCAATCCGACTAACCTGAACCAAATAACCCTACCTAAAATCCGATCTAGACCAAAAAAATTAAGTCCTATCTCTACCCAAAAACCTAAAATAATCCGAACTTTAATTAATCTGATAGTGACCATATCTAGAATAACCCAAACTCAAATAAACTAACTCAAATAAACTCGACTTGAACCTAACCCATACTCGGATAAAAATCCGATAATAATCTAACTCGAACTTACCCAACCAAAAATCAACCGATACGAATTCAATCCATACCTAGACATAATTTTAAACTTAATACAAACTAAAGTAAAATTTTATCCACAAAGATAGTATTTTATCTTATATAAATTCATATATAGATATTAATAAACTATCTTATTAATAAAGTTTTATATAAATAAAAATATGCAACCTATATAACAACAAAAAAGACTATGTTCGTTCTCATTTTATTATAATACCATATTAGCGTAACACTCCTACTTTCAAAAAATACAATACTTACAAAATATTGCGGAAGTTGAATATAAATGAGGATATTAGTGTCACATCTAGTGCAAGTAGACAGTATTGTTCCACTTACACTAGATGTCAAGGTTAAAGCTTAAAATTTAAATATAAAAAAATTTCACATATAATAGGGCACCATAAAAAGGTGAAATAATAACACCGAAAGTAGTTAACGACATATCAATAAATTAAATAATTCCACTCTATTTAAAACCCATTGAAATCGAAACACTATCAAAAGATAGAACTTTGCAAGCCAAACTACTCTCTTAATTCTTCCTGCATGCATGCATACATCATCAAATATGGTCATAATTTACTTACACAAGACTATCTACTCACTATGTACATAATAGATCATCACAACCTCGTTTAAAATAACAAGAAGTTAGTTAGGGGAATGATGCAGAGCATCTCAAGCAATCCAAACTAAAGATAAGCTACTTATTAATTTTTCCAAAATTGAAGACTTCAAAATTCTTCTTATTTGGGTTAGTAAGTAACTAGATTATCTAGAAGCCATGCAAGCCATGCAAGCTCCACCACCCTACATAAATATGGCTCCATCTAGTGGATGCATGGCTCCACAAAATCCCACCCTCAACCAGCTACAATATGGCTCCACTTTTATTCAACCACCACCTTATCCACCTCCACGCTCTACTCATTTTGGCCGAATCAAGGCATAATTTGCCACCCATATTTTGTGCAAGAATTAGTGGCATCAGGAAGGTGATTATGGGAAGTTCAAGGCCCTCCAAAGCTGGCTTAATTTGTGGAGAAGTAACCATCCCAATCAGTAGAAACAAGTAGCCATCAATTGAGTAAGTTGAAACCTTTTCTTATCTCCTTTATTAGCTAAACTTGGTTAAAGTGTGATGTTTAGTTTTCCTAATATGTAATCTATGTTTCCTAAGCATTGTCATAGGTTTTATTGATAGCCATCTAGTGATGAATAGCTACTAGGATTTTGACACACAATCAGCATTAGCTGATTAGAGTTGTTAATTTTAGTCAACATAAGTAGGATCAACCAAGGATGAGGGTGTACTAAACAAGCCTACATAGTTAGCAACTTGTATTATAACCCTTAATAGTCAACTCTTACCTATTAAAAGGGAAAAGAGACTGCAAAAAAGGGAAGACTACTCTTGATTAAAAAAAAACCCTGATTATTCGACACTCACAAGGTTGTGGAGTGCTTGAGTTTGTCAGAAAATTTTGCACTATTTATGCTAAGTGTTGTAACCTTAGTTGGTTAATGCAAGTACTTAGGTTTGAAGGTCTCAAAACTAAGTTTCTCTTTAAATTCTTCCTCATCTCCATTATGTTTTTTGATTTTGTTGAAAGTTCTTCCTCACTTTAAACACTAGTACTTAGCTTGGTTCCATTTGTTTAGCATCATGCATCAAATTGATATCAAAGCTCAACGTTGGTAAATTTGGGGTCTCATTTCTTTTTCTTTATTGTTGACTCTTCTTTGATTCTTAACCATTTCGATCATCCATAAAAAAATTTCTTTTCTTGATCCATTTTTATCCACAAAAATCAAACCTTTAAACCACCTTATTCCTCTTGCATTCCTCTCAGATGAAGCAAACCTGTTGTGTGTAGTCTAAGATTAAGCCATGGAAAATCAACCAGTTTCAACGAGTTTAAGTCTTGAGGAGGCTCATAACTTGAGGAGTGATAGGATCATTGAAGCCTTGCAAACGGATACGAGGAGGCTGTTGGGCATGTTGGAGTCACTAGTACCTAATGTCCACCCT
Source organism: Tamarix austromongolica (assembly GCA_039764185.1). Lineage (NCBI taxonomy): Eukaryota > Viridiplantae > Streptophyta > Magnoliopsida > Caryophyllales > Tamaricaceae > Tamarix > Tamarix austromongolica. The sequence continues at coordinate 54,590,993 of CM077815.1, forward strand.
CGTCGAGCAAGGAGTTCATTACCTCAAGGAGAGGAAAGGGTTAATGGTATAGGGGATGAGCCAACTGATTATAGCTCATCTTCTAGCAATTCCCCTAGGTCCTTTCAAAGGAGGATAGGTAGAAGAAAGCATCTTAGCGACGTTAAGTTGAAAGTTCCGAAGTTTGATGGATCTCACAATTCAAAGGAGTTTTTAGAGTGGGAAATGAGATGCAATTGGTTGTCTGAGGTTAGGGTTTTAGATGATGAGAAGACTTTTAAGTTTGCACTCTTTTAGCTAAAGGGACATGTTTCCTTATGGTGGGAAAATATGGTGCAAACTAGTGGGAGGAAGGATAAATCTAAGGTGAGGAGTTGGGTGAAAATGAAGAAGTTGATGTGGGAATGATTCTTGCAACCTTCATATACTCAAGATCTATACAACAAAATGTCTTCATTAAGATAAGGGTCCTTAAGTGTGGAGGAATACATTTGCGAGTTTGAAACTCATCATAAGGCTTGGTTTGGAGGAGTTTGAGGAGCATACCATGTCTCAATTCATAGGAGGATTGCGGGGAGACATTGCTAGAAAAGTGAAGCTCTACAAGTATTATACCTTGGATGAGTTGTTCCACTTGGCCATCAAGGTGGAGAAACACAAAAAGGAGAAGAGAAGTTTGAGGGTTGGTGGGTTGAGGCTGAAAATTTACCCACCTAAAGGCGCCCCAAAGGCTAACCTTAATATCAAAACCTTTGACGTTAAGGGAAAAGGGAGGTTAAATGTGGGCGAGGCTAATAGAACCAAAGGTGTGTGTTACTTCAAGGGCCAAAGAATTGGACATTACTAAACATAAATGTCTAAACAAATGGGTCATGATCTTACTAGACCTACAAGAGGCTGAGATAGAGGAGGATGATACCGAGGGCTAAATGGCCATGGAGGGAAGAACTAGAGTGGAGGAAGTACCACCAGATGTAGGAGAGTTTGTAATGGTGAGAAGAGTGTTGCAAACTAGAGAGGCCATTGACGAAGAATCCAAAAGAGAGAAAATATTCCATACCAAGTGCACCATACTTGGTAAAATATACTCCCTCATTGTGGACAAGGGTAGTTGTGCAAATGTAGCTTCCACCACATTAGTGGAGAAGATAAATTTGCTGACCAAAATACATGGCAAGCCATATAACATACAATGGCTTGACAATAGTTCAATAGTTGAAGTTACTAGACAAACGATCATGCCATTCTCCACATGAAAAGCCTATCAAGATAGTGTTGTTTGTGATGTCATTCCCATGGATGGTTGTCATTTGTTGTTAGGTAGACCATGGTAATTTAATAGGGATGTAAAATATGATGGTAGGAAGAACACTTATACCTTGATCTATGCTAGCAAAAATATTGTACTCACACCCCTTTGCATTCGATCCTCACTTGTTAGGGAGGATAAGAAGTGTAAAAAAGGCTTTGTTTGTTAATGAGAAAGGGTTGGAAAGGGCCATAGGGAAAGGGAAGGTCTTGTATTTGTTATTACTACTCGAGCCTAATGAGAAAAGGCAAGAACTTGACCCTCGGGTCAAGCATCTACTAGGAAAATTTGGGGATAGTTTCCCAAATGACTTAGCTAGTGAATTGCCTCCAATAAGGGGTATAGAGTACCAAATCAATTTTATTCCTAATGCTACACTCCCAAACAAATTGGCTTATAGGTGTAATCTTAAGGAAGCCATGGAGTTACAAAGGCAAGTTGAGGAATTGCTACAAAAGGGTTAAATAAGAGAATCCCTTAGCCCTTGTGCAGTTCTAGCTCTCTTGGAACCCAAGAAGGATAGGAAAATGCACATGTGTGTGGATAGTAGACCTATCAACAACATTACTATTAAGTATAAGTACCCTATACCTAGGCTTGATAACATGTTGGATTGTTTGCATGGACCAAATATCTTTGAAAAAATTAATTTAAGGAGTGGATACTACCAAATTTGAATGAAGAAAGAGGACGAATGGAAGATAGCCTTCAATACCAAGTACTTTCATGAGGTTCATGGGCGAGATTCTTTGACCCTTTATTTCAAAAACTTTAGTTGTGTATTTTGATGATATTCTTGTATACTTTTCTAGTCGAGATGATCATGTAAGGCACTTAACACTTGTATTCTTAGCCCTTAGGAACAACAAATTGTAAGGTAAATTAGAAAAGTGTGACTTCTTTGTGCTAATACTCACCTTTCTAGGGTTTGTTGTATCTAAAAGTGGAATTTTCATGGAGGGGTCAAAGGTGAAGGTAATAAGAACATAACTTACACCCACATCTATCACTGAGGCTAGATCCTTTCATGAATTTGCATCTATCTATAGGAGGTTCATAAAGAGATTTAACACACTACTAGCACCTCTCACCAAGTGCCTTAAAAAGGGTTTCTTTTAATAGACCAAATCTCACAAGAAGCTTTCAACCTAATCAAAAGCAGGTTAAGTGAGGCTCCCATCTTACGACTAACTAACTTTGATAAAGTGTTCGAGGTCAAATGTGATGCAAGTGGAGTTGGACTTGGGGTTGTTTTGCTGCAAGAAGGAATGCCTGTAGCTTTCTTCAGTGAAAAGCTTAATGGCTTGAGGTCCAATTATAACACCTATAACAAGGAGTTTTATTCCATAGTTAGGGATTTAGATCGTTGGTCACATTATCTTTGACCATCACAATTTGTATTACATAGTGATCATATGTCCCTAAGGTACATAAATACAACTCTAGGCATGCTAGGTGGGTAGAATTTCTATAATCCTTTTGATTTATAGAAAAGAACAAGAGTGGCAAGACCAATGTTATGGTGGTTGCACTCTCAAGGAGATATTATATGTTGTTATTACTAGAGGCTAGAGTCCTAGAGTTTGGGTGTCTCAAAGAGTTGTACAAATTGGACGAAGACTTTGCTAGCTACATGGAGGATCAAGCCAATCCTCAAGGGCCATACTTAGTGCAGGATGGATTTCTCTTGAAGGGAAACAAGCTATGCATCCTAAAGTGCTCCATCCAAGAATTGATCAAGTGAGAACTACACGGAAAAGGTTAGGTAGGTCATTTTGGAATCAACAAAACATATGATGTGCTCCAAGAGCACTTCTTTTGGCCTTGAGTGGTGGGGGATGTACAATCCCTCATGGCCAAGTGCTAGAAATGCCAAAGGCTAAAGAGTCACTTCCACCAAGGACTATATATACCTTTGCCCATCCCACACCATCCTTGGGATCATGTAAGTATGGACATCATCATGGATTTGCCTAAGACTTAAAGGCAACATAAAGCCATTATGGTAGTCATCAACCAGTTCACTAAGATGACTCATTTTATCCCATATTATAAGATGAATGATGCCTCTTACATCGCCAATCTTTACTTTAAGAAAATAGTTTGGTGTATCTTAAAGACAATTATCTCTTATTGAGATAGCAAGTTTCTTAGCTATTTCTAGAAGACTTTGTGGAGGATACTCGGTACTCAACTTCTCTTTAGTACCACTTACCACCCACAAACTTATGATCAAATAGAAATCAGCAATCACATGATTACAATGCTTTTGAGGAAATTGGTCCATAAGTCCTTAAAAGATTGGGATATCAAGTTGATTCATGCAGAATTCACCTACAACCAAGCAATAAAATCGCGGTCGCGATTGCGGTTGCGGTTGCGGTGTCGCGGTATTGGAGTATCACGAACGATATTTTATATGCTGCGGTTGTTGCGGGGTGATTTTTTATTATTTTTTCACAATAAATATTAGTAAATACCAGTAAATATCGACAAATATCAGTAAATATCGGTAGAATATCGGCAAATATCGGTCGATAACCGATATATCGCCGATAAATATGTGAAATTCTAAATCCGTCGCGTATCGCCAATTTCGCGTATCGGCTGACCCAAAATCCGATAAATATCGGCCGATATTGCGTATCGGGACCGATATTTAATTGTATGCCTACAACATCTCTCCCACATATGCCACAAAGCACTCACCTTTTGAAGTGGTGTATAAGGTGAACGCCACTACTCCCATCAACCTCATTCCCCTGCCAATCTCGACACAAACCAGTTTTGAAGCAAATAAATAAGCCACTGAATTCAAGAAATTGCATGAACAAGTTAAGTTTAGAATTGAGAAATTCAATGACATGAATCAAAAGAAGGATAATAAGAACCGAAAAGAATAAGTTTATGAGTCGACGGATCTACTATGGTTACATCTTTGAAAAGAAAGATTCCCATCTCGAATAAAAAAACTAACTCATGACCCAAAGCAATGGTCCTTTCAAAATCCTTAAGAAAATGCAAAACCGTGCTTATTGGATTGAGCTTCCACATGATATGGGGAATTTTCCCCCTTCATTTAAAGTAGGAGACTAGCTCCCATATCTCCATGAATCACCGTATGAAGATGAGGAGATCACTTTTCAAGAGGGAGATGATGATGTAGAAGCATCCTAATCAATCCAAAATATGGATAATTTACTTATTAATTTTTCAAACATTGAAGAGTTAAAAATTCTGCTCATTTGGGTCAATAAGTAATAAAATTATCCAACAGTCATGCAAGTCATGCAAACTCCACCACCCTATGTAAATATGGATCAATCTAACTACTGCATGGATCTAAAAATTCCACCCACAATCGGCTACAATAGGGCTCCACCTTTATTCAACCTAGCCACAACTATATCCACCTCCATACTTTACTCATTTCGGCCATATAAAGGCATGATTTTTCACCTAAATTTTGTGAAAGAATTAGGGGCATTGGGAAGGTGAGCATGGGAAGTTCAAGGACCTCCAAATCTGGCTTAATTTGTGGAGAAGTGTTGGCCACATAGGTTAATCAATATTTATTTTGATGATAATAAACTCAATTATGAATTCGACTTATCTTGATAAGTGTACATGTGTATCATAGCAAAAAGTGAAGTATTCAATACTTAACTGAGTCAAGGAGTGCTAAGGAGATCAACTTTATAAATTATATCCCAAGCACAAGCCATAGATCCAAAAAGGAAAAAAGAACTCTAGCTTTAAGTACTTAAATTTCATATGCGTAATACATAAACCATGAAGGAATAAGAAAGTGTGCTCAAGATACTAAGAATTCGGCTTCAAAGAGTATGTTATACTTTTAGGTTTTATGTACATATGAATTATATATTGACCAATTAGATTTTTCAATGATTTGATATTTATAACCCTAATTAAAGTGATTTCATCCATACAAAATATTTTCAAAGTATTTGTGCAAAATGTTTTCTTAAATTGATTTTAAGTAGTTTTATATATGATCTAACTTGTAAAATTCACCATGAATTATATAGAAATTATTTTTAGGTGAATAATATTTCTTTGCAAAGCTTATAATGTCTACTTTATAGCAAAATAGACGACATATAATCTTGAGCTTTGCACATCATGTTGTCGTCTTTTCTGTAAATGTGTGCAATGCTAAAAACTATTCTATCAATTGACTGGTTTGCCAAATCCAGTCGACTGGTGTGGGTATTTCTGATATTTTCTACTCGTTGTAATTTGACCGTTAAAGTACTTTTTACACCCAATGGTTGGTGCTGATTTTTTTCCATCTTTCAACACTATAAATAAGAGTTGTTAGGTATTAATAAATATTAATCAAGCTAGCACAAGTCTTTTAAAATCATCTTTTTCACATCTTACAAAGAATCAAAAAGAGTTTTTATTTTACACTTTTAAATTCAAATCAGAATTTTCTAATATTCAATTTGTTCTTCATATTTAGCTAGAGTGCTCATACACTTGTAATCATTATTTCTCTAGTTAGATAAAAATCTTCACTAATAATTACCCACTTTCATATGCCATCCAGTGAAGATTCTCATTGTATTAATTCAAACTCATTATCTCAAATACAAATGAAGAGTGGTGTGTTGTCTAGCATTCCTAAGAGAGGTCATTAAGATTATAGTCTCATAAACCTAAAGAGGATAACTAGGCAAAGTGTAAATCCAAAACCATGAAAAGACTGATCATCATCAAACACACACTATAAATAAAGAGATATTCAAATCCAAAAGAAAAAGCCTTTTGGTAGTAGATGTAGATAAACTTTGTAAAGTTACTTGAAAAATAATAAATCCCGTGTTTATTGTTTTCCATCTTTCTACTTATTTCTCATAAAAATTTTATTTGACATTATTGTTACAAAATACTTTATTCACCCCTTCTAGAGTATCCATATAGTCTTTCAATTGGTATCAGAGCTTGGAAATTCATCAAGTTGATCTAGCAATCAAAATTTTAAGATCATCAAGTATGGGTAACTTCATGGATGAAGATATAACACCTTCAAAGCCTCTGTGGTTCATTGGAAGGCTTTGGAAAATGGCGATGAGAAGCTTCTTCAACATACAAAATCAAGACTTGTGGTTCATCATTCAACACAGTCCAACCAAGATTAAAAAACCCACCATCAATGGATTAATAGATAAACCAGATAAACCGGTTAAAGAATGGACAGATATCAACAAAGGGTCACCTTAAAGGACAAAGTTATCTTGATGCTCTATTGTGGCCTTAGAGAAAATGTATTTGAGCACATCTTATAATGTATCATTGCTAAAGAAATTTGAGAAATCTTGAATATCACTTATGGTGGTAGCAAGGAAGAAAAAATTCCGCATCATTGTTTCATCCCTATAAACGATGGCATATCAAGTAAAAAGGATGAGCTAACTAATTTCTCAACTAACTCTAATTAATTCATATAATATTGATGATCATTGCTTAAATAATTTTTTAATTATGGATTATCAAAATTTTGAGTTAAATAAAATATTTTACCACTTACTGTCAAAGCATATAAAATTGAAGAATAAAAATGAAGATTTTGAATCTATGGTTAAGAGCTTAAAAATTAATTGGATGCAAAACATCAAATGGTTGAAATTCAATCTTTAATAAACTATGAAAATCTTAGAAACAACCTCTATCAATACAAAATAAGGTTTCATTTCCCTTCTTTAAAAATGATTTGTATTCTAAATAATTGTATTGTTATTGATAATTCATTAAGGACTAACCCTTATGGTCCCAAAAAGATATGGGTACCAAAAGTATGTATTTGAAAATTTATTATAGGGAAGAAGAATAGGAGGAAGAGCTTGAAGAATTAAATAAAAATCACAACATTAATGCCTCTTCTACCTCTTCGTAAAAGAAAAAGGACTACATGTGAATTTTTCTAACTCCAAGTTAGTATTCTCTCTTTTTGTATTATGTTATCTTTAATGTGAGATATTACATGATTAGATGGCAAACATGTTTGCTAACTATCTTAGCTAAACTTAACTTACAAAAAGTGAACATTATTCACCCTTTAAATGGCATTGTTTGATGTATAAAAGTGATGTTAAAATCACGTTTGGATAGACTAGATAAATGTTGATTTGATTATGAATTAGCCTACATGATTTGGGCTTAAACTAAGTTTACAATGCATGATTAAATTCATGAATTGATTATCTTTCATGCCCATAATAAGTGTTTACAACCTGAAGAGACCAATCAACTAGTGATAAAACCAATTGATGTATTAAAGGGATTAGTCGCCACTTTCAACCAGTTGATGGATGTGAGCATTGTTTTTTAAAAATAGCGTAAGAACAATCGATGTTTTTTTTCAAATCGATAAACTAGTTTGTCTACGAAATATAAGGTTTTTTTTTTAAACAAAAAAATTCAATCTTGCTTTGATTTTCTTTAATAGGCCTCTTGAACCTAAACTACTTTTCTCTCCTCCTCTCCTCAATTCCTTTTTTTTCCACCAAATCTTACAGACTTCACCTCACCAAGGAACACACCCTTAACCACCATTTATTTTCATATATTTCTAAGCAACAAAATGGCTAAGTGGAATTAAGGAAAACAAACTTATCCTTAGATGTTGCATCATGTTTGAATCAATCAATTCTGTTTATCTTTTATGCAACATCTACATGACTCTCACATATTCCCACTAATCATCCTCAAAAATCCTCACTATCCCAAATTAGTCAAACTCTTCTAGAACAATCTACCATTCGATAAAAGAACCATAGTGATAACTTATTATGATAGAAGGGTTGAGATACACTTGAATAACACTAGGGTATTTGAGGTTCTTGGGATTCTATAGGAAGAAAATAATTAAGGGAAAAATGTATTAATTTTGACATTGGTTCTAACATTATCAAGATGCCCTTTTACGCATAATTTATTTGATCTTCACATTCATCCACTCTTTGAGATCTATAATCCTATCTACTTTGATATTATTGAACTTTTCTATGAGAATTTGATTGTTTATATGAATGGTTCCACTATCACCGCCAAATTCTTAAGTGTTCCCATTCGGGTCGATGAGACTAGACGTGTTAGGAGTCTAGACATTTAAGCGGTCACCTCTTATAGGGATTACATATAAGAATTGGAAAAGCATAAGGACACATGACATGGTCATGTAAGATGTGACTAGGTGTCATTATGTGATTCAAGGAACCATTAGCTCTTACTGTCTACAACCCTACATGAAAGTATTACATTATTCTAATTGCATATGTTGTTCCCTTATGCTACATCTAGGGATGATATGATTCCTAGAAATTAGTATGAGGTTGACCACATATTATCAGGATTTTCCATGTGCTTAAGGATTGTTATATCTCAAAACATGGCACACGTGGAGAGTCATACACACTCTGCTTTAGGGTATGGTCTCTCATCATAAGGATCTTAGAGGATTTCTAGGTCTAATTTGGAGATTTCAATTCCATTCCTCTCTATTTTAAGAATGGATTGGATATCTTTGATAAGATGACCATATGACCAATAAGATATAAGTTAAGCAAAGATGGTCAAAGTCTTATACTTACTACAAAGGCTAGAGCTTCATTGACATGCACTAGTAGGATACTAGCTACTTAGGCTCCTCATACTTATGATATAGATGATCAGGACATCCCTCTTACTACTCATGATCCACTCGCTAAACATCCCACAGTTCCGCTTGCTATATCATATACTTTATCCATATTCATTGCTCTCTTCCATTAACTCCTTAGGGTAGAACTATTGTTTAAGGTCAATAAGAATTTCCTATCATAGGTTTTCTAATAGTTGACTAGAGATTTACACGTATAAATTACACACAAGCTAAATTATGGTATTAGGCTTTCTAGTATTGAGAAACTTTTTCATTTCATTCATCCAACTACCTCTATTGAGGGTTCATTGGGCCTAAAGACTCATGTATATTCTCCTACAGTTGCTCCAACATATAATTAGGTATAAGAACATCAAGATCTACACGATTTACTATATATGAGGACAATATGGTTACTTCTATTACCATTACTAGTGATTAGAGTGTTATGGTTAATGGCACTAAGGAAGCTACACCTCCACTTTATACTAACGATCTAGAGTATGCATTGAGAACTCTAGATGGTGTTGACACTCAGTCAGTTTGATAGTGTAGATACAAAGAACTTAGAGGATATACTATTATATGATTCTCTTTACTCAAATCTAAATGTTCTTGTGATTTATCTCATCATTATTCCTCATCCATCTAGATCCACACATTTTGAGCCTATCTTTACATCTACATATAGTTAAGATCTAGGTACCACTAGTGCTCATCAAAGCTCTACATAGTCCATGGTCATATCAGTGTGTTGGTTATATTACTTATTTTGATGATATTTTTTTTATTGTACCCGTGCTCTCATTTTTGTCCCTGTATGATCTTTGTTGTCACATCTTCATAAAACACATTTTTCTAGGTTAATTTACTCATATATTAAGAAGAATTGCTCTTAAATAGTTTTGGCTCATATTTGGTTAATTAAATAAACTTTATTTAATTTCTTCATGCCCTAACGAATTGATGATTAATGACAATATGCTATGATGCACACTTAATGTTCTTATGCATCTACCACACTTTCATGCTTCTTGATAACTTATCTCACACATGAATAAGTTAACTCATGTGATGATTAATGACAATATGCTATGATGCACACTTAATGTTCTTATGCATCTACCACACTTTCATGCTTCTTGATAACTTATCTCACACATGAATAAGTTAACTCATCTAATGACATCTCTTATGCAAGTATGTTTTCAATGTTATATTTTAAAAAATTGACTAAAATATTATATCATTGAGACAATGCTTCACTTAAGTATATTTTTTTTAAATATACTCTTGACATTTTTGAGAAATTTCTACATTTAGTAAGACATTTAATCATCATAATAATTGTACTTTCCTATAATCAAATTGTCTTAATAAGTACTAAATCCATTAGAAAAGAAAAGTTTCTCTATTGCACTTGAGTATAGCTTACAAGTTGAATGGAATCTCCAAATTATACATTATATATACTCTTGTGATTACACCATAACCATTTAGCATGAGAGATTTTTGAGAGACTTTAGGAGATGAGTTCTATCTTGCTCACATTGGTTATCCATATCTGATAAACTCTAACCAAACAACTTGACATGCGTTAAACTATTTTATTTTATTTAGGTTGTTCACCCCGATGCCTAAACAAGTATAACTTATATGTTTTAAAGGGATATTTTATATTTTTCTCATTTGAGTCCATCTGATTTCTCAATAGGTATACTAGCTTGTGCGTGTAATATAATTATTAGATTCTCTATATTCGATGTTTGTTTATGATTGATTGGAAAATCTCATACTACTTATCTTTGTCAACATCATACCTTACTTTGCTTCATCTTTCTAAACATGCTTATGTTTGATTACTATTTAAAATTGTGTATACTTGTGATGACTTGATATATATAAGAACTCGGTGTTGTTATAGGTTACAATCAATATAAATGATTAGAAATTGTCTCTTCTCATAAGTGATATGCCTTGAATTGTTATATTTTCTCCACTAACTCTCTCTTATGATTATCTGAATATTAAATATGATGAGAGTTTGCATGATAGACCCTACTATAAGTATCATATATTGTATCCCTATTAACCACTATGGGTAATCTAAATAAAACAATAACACCACCACTACCACCACCGCCACCAATTATTATAATTAACATGATAATTATAATTATTATAACAATCATTATTATATACTAATATTTATAATTATATTTATAACAAAAATATAATAATAATACTAATAATGATAATTTATTATGATTATTATTATTATTATTATTATTATTATTATTATATATTTCATTATAACAATTTGTTATATCATTGCATATATTAAAATAAAAAATACCATGATAATCATAACAATAATAATAAATCACAAATTTTAATTTAATAATTATATTAAATTGATAATAATCAATGTTAATACAAATTTTAAATTGAATTAACTTAGTCCAAATTTGATACGACCTAGAGTTTATAATTGAGTTTATAGAGCCGAAACTACCCAATTCGACCTGAAATATACACACCTAAATCGAATCTGAACCCCAAGAAATCCGATAGATTAGACCTTAATCTGACCCAATATTCTTCTAAACTAAATTGACCCAACCCAATAGAAACCAGACCTAAATCACAATTACCCAAATTAAACCTGAACCTAAAGAAACCTGAACCCAAACCCGCCCCGATTGTATAGTAATTCGATTTTAACCCGACCCAAATTAACCCAATACAAACCTGAAGCATATGACCCGTTTGTCACTTCTAATAACAGGTCCATTTAGTACCTATGGTTCTATAAAATTCAGGCACGTAGTGATGAGAGCTTGTTAACCTTGGTCCATGAACTAAGTAAATTACCCATCTGCTTGTGGGCATCTAATTACCTTACTGGGTCACTCGAGTCTCACAAAAACTTCTCATGAAGTGTGATGTATCATGGTTGTCCTTCATGCCCTAAGTGTTTTCGGTTCACCCATTTGGTCCACAAGGTCTATTTCTCTTGCTAGATATGCCAAAAATACTTACATACTACAATACATAACAAAGTTTTATTCCTAACATGCATGTCCCTAAGCCCGAGCCTTCCTTTTTAGGTTTACAAAGTTCCACCCAAGCAATAACAGCATTCATCCCTTTACACACAAACACCCTGCACAACATAACAATCATTTGAATTTGGGCTACATTCCTCAGCCTCTAAGTCACTTAGGCACAACACATTCATTTGTACAACTTGGGTATTAGCAGTGAGACATAAGAAATGGGAAAATCTGTTGCCTTTGTTGTTAGATATGCATAGTGCTTTAGATCAAGGGAGAATCACCTACGACTATGATAGCTCACAACATCCTTGCAGGCACATGGAGTGGAGGAGCAAAGCTCCTTATTTAGTCATTGCCATATTATTTTAATGAAAGCTCTGTCACTTAGGGCATATTAATGATTTAGATTTTAAATGCCAACTCAATTGCAAGCACTCCATTAGTCATATTCATGAATCAAATTTGAGGGATGATGCCACTTAGACCAATGGGGTATAATTTTCTAGCAAGTATGTTCATTCCATCATGTTCTCAACAAACCAACCACATTGCACACAAAACCAAGTCAATTCCAAGAATTCACATCACTTGATATTAATATGGTTACTGTAATAATAAAACTTTGTACAAGTTGGGTATACCCATCAACTTCGAAATAAAAGTTGGCAGGGTTTACTTCTTATATTCCATAACAAAGTAACAATACTTTGAGTTACATCATATGAATTCTAATATGATAAATAAATGAAGACTTGCATTTATGGATTTACTAAGGAACGAAAAAAATAATAAAACGTTAGGACCAATTTATTTCACTTGGACTCAGTTTCAGAAATAATCTGAATTATTAAAAAAAGGGGGCGCTAATATAATATAGGGAGAAGCGTTTAGTACTAGGAACCTAATGCATCCAAGATCTTAGTGTTCATCATTGGGGTAAAACTTCATAGGTAAGATCTACAAAACATGACAAATTTCTCAAAAGAGTGTCTAGCATATGTTTCGCAAAGCTCAATCAAGGGCGATATTCATGTAAGAGTTGTTCAACTGTTTGGCTAGTGAAACTAACATTGGGAAGATAGAAACCTGATTCATACTCATCTTCACTAAAGTTAATTTGCCTTAGAACTTTCTTGTAAGTTGCAATTGCCATTCTTGGGCAGCCCCTAGCAATGGAAACCTACACCATGTCATGCACACATTAGGAAGTAGTGTAATGCATGGTATGGAGAGTTGTAAAATCCTAATAACTTCTAGATGATAAACACTTTGCATACTTTGCACAAAACAAATACAATGTAATTTATGCTAAAAATAATGTGCAAAAAAATTAATTCAAAATTTAATGTGATACATAGGGATTTCTATGGATCTACACCCATTTATTCTCTTGATACATGCCCTTTCAAGTATACAAAGGTTTATTTAGGAACTTAGATCCCCTCCAAGAACTAATAAACAGAAAAGATGCTAAGATCAGATTTTCATGACAGCAGATTGATAAAGAGATGCAACAAATCTGACAAATCAAAAAAAAAAAACAGGATAGGACCAAACATCTTGAAACAAAAGGTTTTATGAATTGTTGTCCAATTGATACCACAAAGTTGGATATCACATGGTCACAATTAAAACATTCACGTACGAAAATACCAATTTGACTCTTTAATCATTGTTAGGGTTAGCCAATTCCCATTCACTCACAAGATGCAACGCCTGGTGAGGTACATGTTAGCAGACTTGAGGAATAGGGGTGATCTAACAAAGAATACCCAGAAAGGAGACTTTGGATGAATGATTTACCACTAACCTACAATATGGCCTATTGCAGACTACATGAATCCCTAGTTGATAAAATAATAGGGTCATATGTTCCAAAACAGGACTGTCAAAAGTCCAACAAGAGAGAAGATGGGCAACTTCAGCATTAGTGAGCAAATGAGTAGCCTCATCCAGGCCAAGGAAATATCTAACTACATCCGCACCTAACTAATACAAGCACTATGATCCTTTAGGGTACTGTAAACTCTCTCTTCCATCAAAATGGCAACAGCACTTTATCATTTTCCATTTTTGCATAAGACAACGACTTCAAATACTCTGGTGAAGAAGAAACTGGGCAATAATAGCAATAAAACCAGAAAAGAAACTTACAAAATGCCTATTTCTCAGCTCCAAATGCCAAAATCGCCATTCCCGCAATACCTTTCCATCAACTCTAACGGATATATTAGTCCAATCAGTATGATGGAATTCAACCTGGTTTAACCTATATCCCACCCCACTCCCGATTGCCTTAACAAATGCTTCCTTTAGGCTCCAAAACCTGAATATAAGCCAGAACCGTTTGCATTCATAAAATTAAGAACTGAACAGCATTATCATTTGACACTAAAATTGATTGAATAGGATCCAGAGTTAACCACGGTGAACACATACCTGCACAGCGCGACAAAAACTTCATCACTAGAGCCAGCACGAGTTATCCTGTCCCACTCCTTAGTTGAAAAGTAAGATAAATAATTCTGGATAAAATCAGACGTTGTTCCTCTCAGTGGAGGGGTTGCAGAAATTATGTCCAAGCCCACCAGGCAGAGCGGTTCAGATGCGATTGCCACAAACTCACCATGGTGGCTCACATTAAAGTTGAAGTTTGGATAGTTTGATTGCAGCTTATCCAAATCCTGGAGTACAAAAATAGCTATAAACCATATTCATAGGTGCATTATCATGGAATTCTAAATTCCTAGTTCAAGAAAAGCCTGTAATGTATTCAGAATGTTCAATCGCATAACATGCTCAGCAACATCAGAATTGCAGCAACTAGAGGGTCAGGCTTATTATCACCAAAACCAGAGAATTCAATTTACACATACCACATAAGGCTTTCCCTCTGGAGTTCGTTTGATAAGTATCTGATCATACGGAATTTGCAGTAGTTGATGAACAAGTGCGTATTGAAGCAACCTACTCACAAATGCTCTCTTCCGATCTTCCATTTTCATGAACCTAACCAATTTATACGAAGAAATAAACAAAACTACATAAATTCACCATTGCAGAAATAGTCAATTACCAGATTATTTCTGTCGCTCTAAACTTCGGACCAAAGAGGAAAACATAAAATGGGTAAGCCTAAATTGCAAAATTACAGACCACCAAGGGCGAAAATGGGTTTCGCTTATTTTGTAGGAAAAGCAGAGGACATAATCGAATAGATGAAGCAGGATAATGTACCACCTTGTAATCGAGGGACGTTCGTGGTGGGGCAGAGATGAAATGGCAGAAGAGAGGGCCTCGGGAGAAGGATTCCACTCTGATATGTCAACGAGCCATCTCTGCACCCCTTTCTCCATCGTTAAATTATTTTGCCCAGTTGCTTGAAAGTTTCAATGTCGACTAGGTTAATTGGTTCCTCTTTAGGGCTTGTTTGCGTGAGTCTACTCAAGCAGATTGGTGTGTGCTGTTGGAATGAAGTTAGAAGAACTGGCTTTTCTGGCATAATGACGTGATACATCTGTAGAACCCGATATGATAGATTGATTGCAATGCAGATAGCACTGGAAAGCGAATTCACCATTTGATGGTAGAATCCAATTCTCTTTTGGTGGTCGACCTGGCCCTAGGCGAAAATATTTTAGAAGTAAATTCAATATATATAAAAATAAATACATAAAAATACATAGATTAAATTTTACTTGAATATCATAACATTTGATCAAATTTTATTATGTATCATGTATGTTGAGGAAAGGAAAAAAAATGGAGAATAGAGGGATTGAAGCAATAGAAAAAATAATTATATTAAGGATGCATAGTATAGAATTATAATAATTTATAAAGCTTTCTCATAACTAACTTTAACAAATAAGCTAATATATTAATTACTAACAACCAATGATGAGAAATATCTAATGTCCACTCTAAAAGTATTTGAACCATGTGGACATGTAAACATACTAACATCTACTTAAGTTGGAAATATATGATGATTTGATTCTCATTTGTATCAACATTTTACCATTTTTGGCATGAAAGAATTTAAAGGATCTTCCTTTAAAAAAAGTATGAACCACACCATATTTTAGGATCTATTATCAATGAGCTAGCTACTAGAATAACTAGTATGATTCATTATAAAGCTTATAAAACACTAGTAATCTATGTGGATAGCTTGAGATGGGGTTTTATGTTTTGATAGTTTATTTCTAATTGTACGTACACATTGCATATTTTAAAGTAATAAAAATTACTTAGTTACCAAAAAAAAATGTTAGAGACTGGGACAGAATGCCTAGTCCCAACTTAGATAGTAAGCTATGATGCTTAGTAGTGGATAGGGGTTTAATAAAGAAGTTAGGTGACTAATCATTGGTGTTTGTGAGAGTGTAATGAGACCTTAGAGCTTCTCATGAACAAAATGACATTTAGCTTCTATGTGTTTCATGCACTCATGAAACACTAGATTCTTGGCAATAAAAACAACAACTTGATTGTCGCAATTCAAGGGGTACAAGGGTAATGTTTGGCACCTCTAGTTCATGCAACATTTGGGATAACCATGCAAGCTCAGTAGTAGCATGATGCATGGAGTGATATTCAACTTCTATTGAAGAAAGGATTATAGTAGCATGTTATTGGCTTTCCAAGAAATGGGGAAAGCACCGAGATGAATAAATCATCTACTAACAGATTATCGTATCTTGGGATAAGATACTCAGTTTGAATCATAGAATGATTACAACTAAAAATTAAGCTTAGAAGAGATTAAAAGGCCTAAAGATGAAGAGGAATAGAGATACTTGAGGACATGATGTGCTACCTTAACATCATAAAGGCTGGGGGTTCTTGCATGAATTAACTAAGAAATTGAGTAGTAAAAGCCAAATATGAGCAAGTGTTAGTTGGGAAATTAATATTGCTAACCAAAGCTCTAGTAAAAACTAAGGATTAGACATAAATCACCCACTTCAATAGAGAGATTGGTGGTAGAGTCAAGTGGTGTAGTGGATGAATAAGAGAAAGTGTGATTAATTTCCTCTAGTAGATCTATAGTGAACTTTCTTTGAGTGAGGATGACATAATGAGGTTCCTATAATACTTCAATGACAATGAAGTAATGTAAGAAACCAATATCTCTAATGGAGAAAGTAATATCTAAAATGGCATTGAGGTAAGATATCTTAGTTTGATCTATTCTAGTAACCAACAAATCATCCACATAAATAAAAATAAAAACCATTGAGTTGTCCTTAAAAAATAAAAAATAATCATTTTTAGACACATTATAACCTTTTGACTTGAGAGCATATGTGAGTTTAGAAGGCTATTGATGAGAAGACAGTGTAAAAATGTACAAGGTCTTGACAAATTTGCAAACAGAGCTAGATAGAACATCTAGGCTAGGTGGAGGCTTCATATAGATGCCTTAATGTAAATTGCCATGCAAAAAAAACATTATTAACATTTAGCCAGTGCATATGCCAACCTTTTTTAACAACTATTGTAATGAGACTACAAATAATAGTCATTAAAACTACTAGGGCATAGGTATCAATGTAATTAATTTCTATCTTTGAGTAAAACCTCGAATAACAAAATTAACCTTAAATTTCTCGATGAAGCCATTGGTTTTGTGTAATTTTGTAAACCCATTTGCAAGAAATGGGATTCTTAACTTGAGGAAGTGATACTAAATCCCATGTATGATTAACCTCAAAGGCTTCAAACTCCTTTGATAAAACATCTTGTAAAGTAGAATCATAGCCTGCCTAAAGATAGTTAGTAAGATCGTACGCTTAAGATAATGAGGTAAAAATTTGTGGATTATTGTGTGAGAGAATAGAGAAATAAAATTTAGAGGGAGAAAGAGAGTAAGTGAGTGGGTGAGGGCAAGACTATGTCACTGTAGCATTACCATAGATAAAATTATTGAGATAGGATGGTAAATAGTGCGATCTTGTGACCCTTCTTATAATGAGATGAGAGTCTGGTGATGATGAAGGAATAATAGAATGAGGTGAAGTTTATGGTAATAAAGATGAGGTAGATGTGGATAGAGTTTGTAAAGGAGATAATTTTGCTATAAAAAAATCATGAGAAGTGTTAGGGGATGGAAATGAAAATGAATGAGTGGAAGAAAAAGAAACAAGTTTATATAAGAAAACATGTTCGTGAAACACAACATCTCATGTGATAGATACTTTATGTGATTCCAGGTTGTATACCTTGTAACATTTTGTACCCGAAGGATATCCAATGGACACGCAAGGTCTACTTTAGGAGAAATTTGGATTCAACTATGTTGAAGGGTAGAAACATAATATA
Source organism: Tamarix austromongolica (assembly GCA_039764185.1). NCBI lineage: Eukaryota > Viridiplantae > Streptophyta > Magnoliopsida > Caryophyllales > Tamaricaceae > Tamarix > Tamarix austromongolica. Next base: position 54,609,333 of record CM077815.1, read on the forward strand.
AATAAATAAAAGTACATGAGTGTAATACCCTACTTTTTAGGGTCTTTAATTTTTTTAATCTATGTATTTGATTGTGATATAAGTGTATGTAATCATGGTTTGGAGGATTGCTTAAGGTTGGTATGGTTTTTTTTGAGTTTTGATTTGATTTTAGAAGATAATTGATTTTATCGAAAAACCAAGTGATCCAATTGATTTGTTTGGGTTACCAATCGACCAGTTTGATTGAGCTGGTTGTTCTTCAAAATTGGTTTTCATAGCGGATATTTTTCCTAAAATTTTTATGGTATCTTGATTTTGTTATGAGTGGGTGCTTTATGATTTTACAAAGTATTTGAGCATGCCTAACTTATTTTACCGATTTATAATGGATTTGTGAAAGATAAATTATTAGAAGTCACGTTCATGATCTTATATTCTTTTTCCTCTTCTTATTCCTTTTCTCTCTCTTATACAAGATTCCTTAGTTAGTGATTCATCCATGCAACATTTGAAGATTTTCTCTTTTTGGTTCCCTCTCCTTATTGTGCTCATTCCCTTCTTGTGTTTGAAGTTTTTGATGCACATTACCTAGAACATTTTAGTTTTAACCATTGCTTAATGGAAAAAGGGTTAGCTTTAACCTATAAAATTTACACTTGGAAGCTTTAACTTGGGCTAGGTTTTGGGGTCTCGACTTATAAACCTCTTTACCCTTCCTTTTCTACCAAAATCCTTCAAGAATTTTAATCAAATCCCTTATTTTTCTCCCTTCTCCCTTAACCTCTGAACTTCCCCATTTTCTTCATGCTTTCTTTGCCCACATTTCCCCGCTATGGCCTTTGATTATAATCTTTCTTTTTTCTTCTAATACTTCGTTCTCTATATTGTAGCTCTAGGTTCTCTCTTTCTTCTTTGAGGAGGTAGTTTGTCTATGATTCTTCCCCTTAGTCTCTCATTTTATTCAATTTTGTATGATTTTGAGGGTTTTACTAAGTTTTAATCTCATTTCTTATAAGGTATTCATGTGGTGGAAGGGTTTAGATTTTTAAATATTTTTGCTTTTGGTGGCCTTACTAAGTTTTCTTGAGGTAAACCATTATTTTCCTTATTTTTTATGGAAAATGGTATGATCAGTGTAGTATATGCTCTATATTTAAGTGAATGAATGAGTATTAGAGATGAAAATGTGTTTAAACATGTTTTTTTATTGAATAAGTGGAAGATTGGTAGAAATTATAACTTGAGATTTTGTGTGCATAAGGCTCAAGGGTATGATTTGGATTTTGTGGTTAACCTTGGTATTTTGAGCATTTTGGTGAAATTAGCATGAGTAATATGTTGTATAAGTTGTTTTGCATGATGGCCTAACATGAATAGAATATGAATCATGATTTTCTAGCACTTTTATTTTATGAGTTACAAGCATGAGTTTGATGTGCTAGGGAGATTCTAAGCTAGTTTATGGTATTTTGCATGTTCAACCATGGATGTTGTTGTTTAGAACAATAAATGGCCTATGCTTGATGTATGGATTGATTGAGTTAATATTGTATAACTTGATTGTGTATAAGTGTGTTTAGTAGGGTTTATTGTCACTTAATCGATCGAATAATTTGGTAGATCCATCAACTAGTTACCTTGTAACTTCAATGTTCTTGATCTCAGGTTAAACCCATTAATTGATTTGACTAAACAAATCAATTGGTTTTTAGAATACTTAATCATTTGATCGAACAAATCAATTGGTTGGCTTTTGACCCTAGTAGTCTTAATATTTTCTTAGAACCATTAACTAGCTTAACCAAACCAATCAACTAGTACTTAGAAAAGTTAATTAGTGGCATTGACTAGTTGATTGGAATTCCACAACTATGAGGGTTTGCCATCACCCAAATTGATTGGCTAGTTAAAGAGACTGATCAATCGGTTACATGATATATTTACTAGTTCTTGGAACCCATTGGCTAAAATTGTATGTATTGCTTATTTATTTCTGAATGTGTTACTTGAGTTTACTTATGCATGGATGGTCATTTAAGATGCTAGTGAGTATAAGATTTCCTAGATTAAATTAGTTTAATGATGGATTAAAGTTAGTAATAATTGATCTTAGTTTGATCTTCACCTAACATTTATCCTTTCTCTTGACCATATAATGATTAGATGACTAAAAATGGACTTTTCCTCTACCTTGTATATAGGTAATGAATCATAATGATGGATAATAGATTTCCAATGACTTATATCATGGCCTTAAAATGTGGACTCTTGTAAGTTTAAATGACTTATCATGAATAGAAGAAAATAACATGGTCATATGATGGCCTTAATTTGATCTTATCTTGACCTCTTTTTGACTATATCTATACATTATGACCTTCAATCGACTACTTAAATGGATAAATAACATGAGTTAGGGTTGGATTCTTATTATCCTCTAATTGGACCTTTATCTTGGTCTTAGGGATTAACATGGAATATTCTTTAATGAATAGCATAACTATGATTAAATAATGAACTATGGCTTTAGCCTTAGCCCTAGTCTTTGACCTAGACTTAAATTATAAAGAAATAGAAATAAATGGAAATCAAATGTTGGCTTGGACATTTATGGTTGATATTGAAATGTTATAATTGCACCTTTTGGAATAATTGATTTAATAATGGGACGGTCATTTTAAAATACCCTTAATGGGAACATTGGATAATGTGAAAATCTTACATGTTTTTTTTTTAAATTGAAATGGTTTGTTATCTAGTATGATATTGTTTATTAACCTTTGTGTGTTATGAAATATTGATCTAGTAAGTTATTAATTACTTAAAGTGGAACGAACATCATTATGGGTTTGGATTATTTGATCTTCAATTAGCTATTGTGGGTTAGTTTGCCTTCATGCATTTTTCTTTTAGGTGCCTTTAGGTAGGATCCTAATATATCGAAGTGCTTTTTATACTCTATAGACTAATGGTGCACTAGGGGTATTGATACTAAAGGGTCTATTCACCATAGGAGAGTTACTTTGGCTCTAGTCGGACTTGTGTCCACTAGTTACTTTAGCTTTAGATGAACTTATGTCCAGTAAGTTATCTTGCCTTTACCTGAACATTATATCAGTTTATGTTTGACTTTCATGGGTATTAGGAAATCGTTAACACACCAAAAAATTTTCTTATGATCCTTAAATATTGCAAAACTTAAAAAGTTTCCCTGAACTCCAAATTATTGATGATGATTTATACGTTTCGGTGGGATGGTGGTTAAGATCTAACCTAATATCTTTAGCATTCTAAATAGAAATCTTCTATTTCCAAGTAGAAATCGCTCTATAACTCTCCAAGAACCTCACTTGAAGAAGAAGACACACCGTGTGTTAATTCTCTCTTGTTCGAAAGTTTCCATTTCATGTATTGTCCATATGCCGAGATCAAGTGTGTACAAGAGTAAGTATATATATATATATATATATATATATACATGTAAAATGTAGGCCCTTTCATTAATAATCCCATAATACTTGGATTTATTAATAAAAATAACCCATTTTCACTGCACAAGAATGTACATATTAATTACAATGACATTTTGCAAGTATTACAAAGTATACAACAAAATAACAAAGCTACATAAACTCTAAATGTGTAATACATAGATTTAACGAATGTAATCCAACTTTGTTTCTTGTAGCATTTTATTCCATGCAACTTTTTAAGTCTTGTAATGCCATTTTCTTATACATCAAAGATCTTCCATAACTTGAACATCTTGCAAACATATACGATACTTGTAATAGTTACTTAACAAAATATTAGAAGTATAAGAATTTTCAAGTACAATGGGTTCCATTTCCAAGTATGCTGATTCTTATTCTTCATCCCTTGAAAAATAAGTTTTAGAGTGAGCTTGAGATGCTCCTACATTATTCTCCCTTTGTAAAGAAGAATTTTCCCTTAAATTCGCAATACTATAGTAAGGAAATAAATCATCAATGTTAAAAGTCCTAGATATTTCTCCATAGTATTCAGGTTATTTAAGTTCATATGCATTATTTCCAAATTTTCTTAATATTTTAAATGGTCTATAATCTTTTGGCATAAATTTTTTTCTTCATATGTTTGGAAATATTATCCTTCTTAAATGCAACCATACTAAATCTCCTTGTTTAGATACTTGTTGAATTAAATTTTTATTTACTTGAGTTTTGTATTTTGCATTATATTTTTCTATTTTATCTTTAATTTTTTGATGAAGGCTTTTTTGAAGAATTTGATTCTTTCCTTGGAATCATAATTCTTAATATATCCTCTTTTTAATGACAACATATCAATGGGTAGATAAGGATTAACCCCATAGACAACTTCAAAAGAACTCAAATGAGTTGTACTAGAAGGAATCCTATTATATGTAAATTTAGCATGTGCAAGCTTTATATCCCAATCCTTAGTACTCTTATTGACTAATCCTTGTAGCAAAGTTCCTATAGTTCTATTAGTTAATTTAGTTTTACCATCAAATTGTGGATGATGAGAAGTACTAAACAACAACTTATTACCTAACATATGCTAAAGTATCTTCCAAAAGTAGCAAAAACAATTTAACATATTTATCCAACACTATAATTTTGGGAATTCCTTATAACCTTACTATTTCTTATAAATATAAATCTACTACATGTGTTGCATTATCAGTTTTGTTACAAGGTAGGAAATGTGCCATTTTAGAAAATTGATCTATGACCACTAGAATAGAATCCTTACTCCTTTGTGTCCTTGGTAAGCCTAAGATAAAATCCATGCTAACACTTTCTTAATGTTGATTAGGAACTAGTAAAGGAGTGTATAAACCCTTATGGAAGAAACTTTTACTTTTTTGATAAATCACACATCTTCCAATAATAGCTTGTACTAATTTTATTATTTGTGGCCAATAGAAGTTCTCTTGTAATATTTCCATGGTTTTATGAACTCTAAAATTACCAGTGATGCCCCCTCATGCACTTCTTTAATAAGTAAATAATACATACTAGAACAAGGTATACACAACTTATTAAGTTTAAAAAGAAAGTCGTCTTGTAGTTTATAATTACCACAACTATTATTCTTTTTACATGCATTATATATGTCAATAAAATCTTCATCTTTAGCATATAGTTCCTTTAATATCTTAAAGCCTAGTAATTTAACCTTTAAAATAACCAATATCATGGATCTTCTAGACAAAGAATCTGTCATGGCATTTTATTTACCATTAAAAGTTTTGACAGAAAACATGAAGGATTATAAGAAACTCACCCATTTGGCACGTCTAGGACTAATCTTATTTTGCTGGCCCATGTAAACATTTTAAAACTTTATGATTCGAATTCAAAATTAATGGTTTAGGTCTTAAGTAATGACTCCATGTTTCTAGACTTCTTATGATATCATAGAATTGTTTATCATATGTTGAGTAGTTCAGTTTGGACGCACTTACTTACTCACTAAAAATGCAATTGGTCATCTTTTTTGTGAGATTAAACCTCCTATCCTTACCCCACTTGCATCACATGTAAGCTCAAATAATTTATCAAAGTCGGGTAAAGCTAGCATTGGTGCATTATATAGCTTACTTTTCAAAGTTTAGAAAGCTTTAGTTATATCCTCACTCTAATTAGATTCAACCTTTACTACTTTAATAGGCATAAACGAATCTTTAATAGCCTTAACCTTTATTTGATCAAATTTAATTCCACTACTCCTCACAATATATCCAAGGAAAAAATACTCAAAAGCCAAAAAATCCATTTCTCCATTTTTTTATAGAGTTTTGTTTCCTCAACTTATCAAATAACTTTCTTAAATGAAGAAGACGATCATGCTCATCTTTAGTACACACAAGTATATCGTCTAAGTATACCACAATGACAATTCCATGAAAAGACCGAAGATAATCATTCATTAATCTAATATATGAACTAGGTACATTATATAAACCAAAAGGCATCACAATCCGTTAATAAAGACCATAATTTGTCTTAATTGCAGTTTTCCATTCATCCCCTTCTCTTATTATCACTTGATGATATCTACTTCTTAGATCAATTGTACAGAACACTTACGCTCCAAATAACTCATCTAACATGTCATCCAATCTTGGAATAGGAAATCTATATTTGACGGTTATATTGTTCATAGCTCTTGATTCAATACACATGTGCCAAGTACCATCATTTTTAGGGACAAGTAATGTAGGCACATAAAATGAACTCATGTTCTCCCTCATATACCCTTTTCCTATGAGTTCTTATATTTGTTTTTCTAACTCCTTAGCCTCGTTCAAATTAATCGATATGTAGGTCGATTAGGTAAAAGATAGACCAAGAATTAAATCATTGGCATGTTCTATTCCTCTCTTCGATAGCAACCTAGGTGGTAAATCATCAGAAAAAACATCATGATACTCATTAAGAAGTTTTTATAATTGAGTATTATCATTATTTCTCTCCCCTTTTAGGGATTCCTTTATAATCATAGTATAGAGACTTCCTTCTTCTTGAATATATTTGACCATAGTCTTTTTATGTGAGAATAAACTCTTTTTATTCTCGACTATGCTCTCATTATCACATTTATAAGGTTTAGTTTCTACCTTTTCTTATCCTTCTCAACTAGATATTCATTATTAATACCAATATAAATAAAATTTCTATCATATTGACATGGTCTACATAATAAGATTCCACATGCATCCATAGGTAAAACATCATATAGTCCATCATCATGATAATTATGAATTTTAAATGAGATTAGGGTTTGTTTAGCTACCTTAACTCCCTTGTCTTTGTTTAAACATTGAAGAGAACAAGGCTTTGGATGTGGTGTAGTCTTCAATCCCAAATCCTTCAACATCCTCTCACTAGATAAATTTTTACAAGATCCACTATCAATGATAATGTGACAAGCCATATCTCATACTTTTTCTTTTATTTTAGATATCTTTTCTCATTAAGTAGGTTACTCACTAGCTTGGACTTGAATCACTCTATCAAATACATAACAAGCATCTTCCTCCTCCTCTGATTCTCTATAAATTTCCTCAATAGGTTCAAATTTAGGATCTTTTTCACATGTCTCCATGTCTTTAATTTCTCACATGAATAATACCATTTGATTAGGACATTCGTGAGAAAAGTGTCTAAATCCTCAGCATTTGAAAAATTTCCTTGTAGAGACATCATTTACTTTATTCTTGACTTTCTCCTCTCTAACAATCTTTTAATTTTATCAACATTTGTAGAAGTTAAAGTACTCACTCCAAACTTTGTAGATTGAGTATTTGATTAGCACTTTATAGATGGAGTACTTTGATTGGCATAGGCTTAGTGGAATTAATTTATTTTTCAAATCTTAATGAAAGATTAATAATTTCATCTAAAGAATCATATAGACAAATCTAAACTTTGTTTTGAATCATCAAGTTAAGGTCATATAAATATCTAGCACATGTTTGATCATTCAATTCATAGATATCATATACAAGTGCCAACCTTTCAAACTCCCTAACATATTATTCAACAGTTAGAAGTTCTTATCTAAGAGTAGTCAATCTAATATAATTATCTTTCTCATACTCTTTAGGGATAAATTTATTTCTTATATGCTTTTTAAGTTTTTTCCAAGAGTTGATTTTTGATTTACCTTATCATTCCCTAGTCATCTTCAGATTATCATACCATGTCTTAGCAAACTTCTTAAACTTAAGAGTAACTAGTTTACATTTTTTCTCATCATGATAATCTTTAAATTCAAAGATAGCCTCCATTTCATGTAACCACTAAAGAAATTATTCTACACCAAGCTTACCATCAAAATCGGAAAGAACAATATTAATGCCTTTATCTTCTTTTTTATGATACTTTGGTTGATGGTCATGGAACTTTTGATTAATTCCACTATCTATAAGCTCTTCATCATGGTCTATTATTAAATTTAGATACCTTTCCCTAGTTGGATAGGTTGATTTTGTGGCACTTCCTACTTGGTCTCCATAGAGCTCCCTTTGGTCTTGGATGTTTTGGACCGATTCTTGTTCAGCAAACCTAGATTCTAACTTTTGTAATTAAGTTTGCATTATAGAATTTGTCTAAGTTGAGAGTTAGTGGAATAAAAATTGTTTGATATTTTTTTGAATAACTTCAAATATGGCTTAGAATTCCCCCCCTCTATGCCTCAACTACTATAACCCTAAAACACTTGGATTCCACTAGGTTTTTGTTTAGTTGATTACATTTAAGGAAACCCAACACCACAATATTGTTCTTATTCTAGTATTGCACAAATATTTGAGTTTAATGAATCAAACATACAATAATAATGTAAGTCTACTAATCACACAACAAAAAAATATTTATGCTTAAACACTTATCTTACCAAATTCTTAATATAGAATTTATTAAGTTTTAAAAACTCACTTCGAAAAACCCTAAAACTTCATGCATATATTCAAACACTTCAAGAACAAGTTCATTTAGGAAAAAAAACACCTTTTAATATGCAATAACTATACTTGATAAGGAAACACAATATTCAAACACCAAAATATCAAAACACATGATTAAACACACACACACACACTACTTGGTTAAACACTTCAACCAAGTAAGATTTTCACAAGTCATACACACTAGTTAAAGTGATGATCACCACATGTGATCAACTAGCATCAAATAAAACTTAATGAAAAAATACATATTAAAAATGTTTAAAAATCACATATATCACTCACAAAATCTATACCCACTACACGCACAAAATTTTGTCTAAACTTCTGTAGAGATTCTCATGCAAGATCAATCAAGATACTTCCAAGAATATTGAAATATTATGCTATCACATTCAACAAGTATGAAATGCAGGTTTCCTAAATATTCAAAATGAATTAAATCAAGAGAATCAAGATTCTTATAAGAACATTCTATGATGATTGGGTTGGAGTCAAAAAAATTAGTTAAATTCTGCACTTGATTTTTCGACACCAATAGCCTTGCTTTGATACCAAATTTGATGTGGAAGATCATCCACTAATAATATTCAACATTATACAAAATTTTCTTATGGTCCTCAAGTATTTCAAAGCTTCATTGAACTTGAAATTTTTTATGTTGATTTCTAATTTTTGGTGGGATGGTGGCTAAGATCTAACCTATGATCTTTAACCTTCTAAAGAAAAATATTCTATATCTTAATATAATGCACTCTACAACTCTCCAAGAACCTAAATTGAAGGAGAAGAAGAGAAGTGGAAGAAGAAAGTGCACCTTGTGTTAATTCTCTCTTGTTTGAAAGTTTTCATTTCATGTATTACCCATATATTGAGATCAAGTGTGCATGAGGGTATATACATACATACATACATGTACACATGCAAGCCGTTTCACTAATAAGCCTATAATACTCGACCTTATTAATAAAAATAATCCATTTGCATGTCACAAGCATATAAATATTAATTAAAATGACATTTTACTCGTATTACAAAGTATACAACAAAATAACAAAGCTACACAAACTCTTAATATATAATACATAGATGTTATATGTGTAATATAACTTTGTATTTTGTAGCCATGTATTCCATGCAACTTTGTAATTCTTATAATGCCATCATCTCGTACATCAAAGATCTTCCATAGCTTAAAATTCTTGAAAACATATAGAATACTTGTAAGAGTTTCTTAGCAAAGCATTAGAAGTAGAAGAATTTTCAAGCACAATGGGTTCCATCTCCAAGTATGCTAATTCTTATTCTTCATCCCTTGAAGAATAAGTTTTAAAGTGAGCTTGAGATGCTTCAGCATTACATAGGGAATAATATGACCTATTTCTCAATAGATTAGAATAAAGGAGTCATATGTTCACCTAATGCAAGATAATAACCATAATAAATAGTAAAGAGGTATTAAATTTGCATTAAATCATTTTATTATCAATCCTCATATGATTATTTTTAATAAAATGATACATGATTTTGTCTCATAAGTAATTAAGAACTCACACATTACTTAATTTATGAATATTTGTATAATCCTCTTCATTTGTTCATTAAACTAGTACAAAGGAATGTTATTCTCACCTTAACCATAGATAATATCCAATTGGTTATATGCTTATCATGTAACTACGTAACTTAAATGTCATATTTTTTTAAGTTTTCCTCCAAATGAATAATGTGGGACATCTATTATATATATATAAGCTTAATTATGTGTACTACCATATACTTCCCTAGAAAGCTCTATTTTTGCATGATTATATTAGTCAAGCATGATTCTATGAATTATTGCATGATCAAGTTTAAGTATAATTAGGATCCCCATACTATAAGAATCCATGGTTAAATAGTCATATATGTATATCTTCATGTGCATTACTCTACGAGATACACCCTCTAAACTATCATATGGATAATTTAAATGAATCATATTTCCTCAAGAATATGATACGTATGATATAGCATGTATATCCCCATATAATTATGATGAAGCATGTTTTGGTGGCTCTAAATATGTCTTGTATAACCTTATATGGTAGTACAAGATTGACATAGTAAGATTATTGCATGTAAATTTCTGTATGCCTCATTATGAACATGATATATAGGTCTTACCCGTACCGTGATCTACATTAGTGGTAGATTATTTTACTTTGTATGTATGCATAATAATTGGGTTGTTTTGTAATCCTCTACTCAATCCCAGGAATAGGAGATCATATACACATTTTTGAGGAAATCCAGTGAGTGGTCAATCATCTTCTTTAGCATAGTTGGGTTATTTGAGTGTAGGCCTTTCTAAAGACATTATTTTATGGTCCTTGAGTGACCAAGGCATCCTCCCTTGAAATTAATTTCCTCTAGTTATGTAACACCTCAAAAATTTACTTAGCCTAATCTTGTAATATTAATAATCTAATTTGATTCTAATCTCGAGAAAAACCTATTTTATCCTTAACCCAATTTCTTAATCCCAAAACTTTAACCAGATCTGAATCTTTGACCTAAATAAACCATATTTTGTAACCCAATCTCAAACCCGCTAAAATTACCACTAACCCTAACTATGTTGGCTAATCCAAAATCACCTAAACTAATCAATAATCTTTTTTACCTTTTCCTTTTTCTTTCTCCTTTTCTTTTCTTTCTTCTCCTTATCCCATCAACTTAGCTACAATAGTTGAATTTTGTTACAACTTACATTCCATCCTCTTACACTATCTCCCATCATCTCCTCTACATCCATCCATCATCCATCACCAGTCTTCTTCTTCTCTTATCCCTGCTGCCCGACCTGCACACACATGCACATCCTATGCCTTCTTATTTTTCTTTCTCATCATTACGCAACATACACACTCACCTTCATTTTCACCACAACACACAACCATTAGCTCCACTACCACCCCATGTGACTTGCACCACCCCCTACACTATTATTTGCATGCCTCCCCCTCTATTTTCCTTTCCCCATTTACATCACACACACATATGTGTATATATTTATACATACATACATACATACCAAACCCTCCTTTATTCCTTTATGTTTTGCCTCCACTCTGCCATTTTGGGTCCAAAAGCCTTTACACAAACTTCCCTTCTTTTCTTCTTCTTCTTCTTCCCTTCTCCTTTTCTACTTCTTGAAGAGGTTGTACCCTATTTTGCATGATTGAGCCACCTCCATCACCACTATACACCACCACATGCAACCCATCAATCGGTGGACTAACTGCCAATGTTTCCCTAACCATCCCTAAGACCGTTACCGACCATCACCATCGACCACTGCCTCTTTTTCCTTCTTATTTCTTTTTCCCATTGTGTTTTTGAGAAACACACAACCTATACATGGCCTCAAGCACAGTCGTGCAACACTAAAATTTCATATTGTATGCCTGTGTAACCCAACATAGCTTACCCTTTCACCCTTACATGCCTTGTGCATGGCCTTGATGCACACCCATACACATTTGTTCGACTTGCGACCAATTTACAATGATCGAGCAAGGCTGTGCCACTTTGAATTGCTTGGCCATGCCTGATCCTAACTCTCATCTAGGGTGTGTAGTGCTTGCAGTAGGACTATGCATCCCCTATTTTAGGCCGTGCACCCCTATTTTACTCCCAAACCTTATCCAAACACCACCAAATTTTTACCATAGCTCTACCATATATTCCACTACACATCCACACATCTCAAGCTTACATTTGACTACGATTATTTTTAGTTTTACCTCTTTACCTTAATTTCTCCCTTAGTTATACTCTTTGAGCCTAACTATGGATTTGGTTATTTTTTCGTAGGTGATATTCTAATAATATCGGAGGATGAAGTATAGGATTTACATGCGCCCGATGTCCTAGTTATCAAGAATACTAATTGATGTTTAGGTTTTTGTATTACTTGCTTATATGGTTATGTGTGTTTTTCATGATATTGTTGTTATATGATTTTAACGTATGATGTTGATGATATGTTGTGATAATATGGATTATATGTTTGAAAGAAAGTGAGAATAGGTAAGAAGTATGGATATGATATTGTTATGCTGATGACATATTTGTGGGAAATATATTATATGGCATGAAATATAAGCCAAATGAGCCATTATAAGTGGAATGTGTATATTTAAGGAGTATGATGATAAATAGTGGATTGGTAAAAATTAATTATTGTGGAAGATATAAGGTTTTATAAAATAAAAATTATTGGTTATCCTTAGGGGTATTTTTGTCATTATAGAATAATAAAGAAATTTTGGTATTTTATGTGTTAGGTGGATTAAAATATGATAATGGTATCCTAAGAAATGTCTAGAAGTATTGTTTGTTTTAGGTTCCTTCAATGGAATAATGGTTTAATCAGGGTATAATAACATAAACCGATAATGTTATCGTTCCATGTGAAAAATATAGAGGTTATTTAGATTTTGGATATGTTGGTAATGATTGGCCTTATGAGTATGTTGATTGAACTTAGTAATCATATGAGTCTCATGGGGTGCATTATGGCTAATATGTGAGATTAGGGTTTTTGGATATTTCTATGAGTAATACCTTCGGATAGGATTATTATTATATGCGTATGACATAGGAGTTACACCATGAATTATGGTATAATAATGATGATGATATCTGAGAGTGATATACTATAATTTGTGGTTGAATAATAATTATGGGAGGATGAATACTATAGAGTTTGTAATTAGGGTTTGAAGAGATTTAAGGACTTTAACCTATGTTATGTGTCTACTTGCTTTAATGTGTTTAATGCATAAGAATTTATCATAAATAAGATACTAATCACTTAAAGTGAGAGATCACATGAGTAGAGTTAAGGTGATGTTTTTATATTCCGTTCTACCAGAGAGAATAGTGGCTTGGGAGCATTTTCTCACAAGAAGGTGATGTTTTTAATATCTATTCCACTGGAAAAAATAGTGGATCAAGAGCATTCTGTACCGAGAAGGTGTTTTAGTCTGTTCCACTAGATTAAGAATAGTGGGGCCCCTACTCATCGTGAAGTGAAAATATAATAGTATAAACTATGGAAAAGACATTAATAATTTAAAGTGGAAGAGTTTGTGAGTCAAGACCAAGGTGATGTTTTTATATATATCTGTTCCATTAGAGAGAACAATGGTTTAGGAGCATTCTACCTCAAGAAGGTGATATTTTTATAACCATTCTACCAGATGATAATAGTGGCTTTGGTATGTTATCCCTGAGAAGGTGTTTCATATAATTCCACATATTTAAGAATAGCGGGGTTCCTGCACTAATGTATATAAAAGAATAAAAATGTTTATATCTAGTAAAGAAGCCCAAATTATTATTTATCTCATGAGATATTTCATTTATTTGACTATATATTTATCACCTGTTGGGAATGCATGTGCTAATTATATCTCTATTTCGTTATTATTGTTCCATTTCTCAGTATGTCTGCTCATTTCCAAGAGAAGGAAACCCTGATTCTTATGTGTAGTTCTCAGAAGATCATCTAGATGATTATGCTTCCTATGATGCACTATCTGGGGAGGAGTGACCTTATATGTACTAGTTGTTAGGTGAAGAGTAATGTTATCCAATAGTTGTATTTCCCTAGATACCCTTTTATACTCTTGATATTTTGTATTTTATTTATTGTAATTTGGTGTTAATCTCCAAACTCATTATTGTATTATAAATGCTTCTTTCGCTTATCATTTTCTTGTGTTACTATTGATGTTTTAGCCTTGTGATTGATTTAAAGAATGTTGAATAAACAAGACTTATGTTAATTATACATCAATTACAGTGATAACTCTTAATATTTTACTTATATACTTCCACTATAAAACAAAAATTTTTAATAGTAAAAGTTAGGGTGTTATAAGTTAAAAATTTTCTCTTAGAGTATCTTTTGTATGGATTTTAGGCTTAGATAGCCCCGGGTTTTACACATTGAATTTCATATCTTTAAGTTCTTGCACACTCTAATTTTTTCCTATGTTGATTGGTTGGATACTTATCCTTGTTTTTAACATGAGGTAGGCAGTAAGACATCTATCTTATGTTAGGTACTATTGTAACACCTTATATTTTTTTAAGAGTGTTTAAGTATTTCTACATTTTTAATTTTTTAAAAACACAATTTTTTTACAGAGAAAAGTGGGAGTGTTTGATGTGTGCTATTCACAAGTGCACAACTTTGTATTATACAAGGACTTTGTAAATAACTACCAGTCTTTGTCACTTTAGCATTCTAGATCACAATGGAATGAAGATATGAAAGTAGATAATGAACAAAAATGTAATGAATAACTAAATATAGATTCTAAAACGATAAATATATAGCCTAGGATTGAATTTTAGTCTCATCCCTGATACTCAATAATTAATTAAATTTATGTTGTAATATAGGTCAACGGGTTGTGAACAATCAATCTAATGTGATTTGCTAGACTCTTTCAAGGTCTAAGAATGTTTTTAACATAATTCATTGACTAATTTTGTTGTCTAAAAAATTATATTAAATCCATTAAGTGCCATCGATTCAATATTTCCTAAGAATCAAACGTCTACTTTTGTGATAATTTGAATTTCTATTCCTGTGTTAATTTCTGACATTGATTTTAACCTTTTAGCTATAATCAACATCTAAATAAGTCTAATTCCATCAAATTTGACTCATAACAATGATTCCTAACATTGGAAACAACACATAGGAACCATACATACAACATATACTTTAATTTATCATATTCATACTAAATCAAGCCTAATTTAATCCTAGAATAAGGAATTGCTCACTCATGGCTACAAGAAAATGTGAATAATAAAAATAAACCGCATACATATTAACATATAAATAATGAAAGAGAGAGTGGATATATTAAACCATGAATTAAAGATAAATTGAGTTCGATGCATAGTTGTAATACATGATCATCTACTTTAAATTTGGAAAGTAAAATTACATAAATTAAAATAGATTACATGGATTTTATGCTTAGGAAAAATGGTGGAAAAAATGATCTAAAAATTATCCTTAAATTATCAAAGAAAAATAGAAGAAGAAGTGCCAGAAATAGGCGTAACATCATGCTTAAAAGTGGTGTTAACCGCGGTTGTACGACTGTGCAAAGTTACACAGGCTGACCATGCAACAATTTTGCTTTCGGAACTAACTCCAATATTCTACACATCTATACAAGGTGGGTGTGTTGAGTTTGTGCAACACATCTACCTATAGCTAGGCTAGATCAAGGGTTTTACGGGTGTGCAGTTGGTTATGCTAAAGTTGTGCAACACCTTTTTCTTGTTCCTTTTTATTCCTTTCATCCTCTTTTCATCTCATTAACTTTCTTGACTTCTCCATAATCATTTGGGATTGATTATCTTCCAATGCATTTCACACTTTGTTTTTTCTCTAATTCCATGCACCACTTCCTTGGATTTGCACATTTTTATGCAAATTTCAAATAAATAGCTACCAAGAGAGCAGTAACACAAATAAGAGACTTGAAATATTATAATTTTCATGATTTATGTCAAACAAGATTACAAAGTGAACGAAAAATAAGATAAAAATATGGAAAATATTAGGTTTATCAATGTTACAATAAGTGATCATACAAAGGTGAAGTATTATAGATAAGTTAATGAGGAGTTTGGTCTCCAAGGAGTTTTGAGGGAAACCAATTAATTAAATATGTGGATGAGGATATAAGAGCCCTAAAACTTGAGAGGGATACTATATTTGGAAATGAGAGATCAATCAACCTCTAGTAAGTCATTATGTATGTGCTTTACGATACCATTTTGTTGGGGAGTGTAGATGCAACTATTTTGATGATTTATGCTTTAAGAAGTATATATACCTTTATCCTCTTTACTACATAATTAGAGGACAACATTAGAACTAATGGTTTGAATGGAAACATTGAATTGTGTTTTAGTGTACTAGCTAAGAGTTTTAAGAAGAGATAAATCATTAATTTTATGACTGATTATATGAGTCCATATAGATTTATTATAGACATCTACTATTGTAAACAAAAAATACTAAAGCCCATTATATGTGGGAACATTATAGGGCCCTCAAATGTTAATGTGAATTAACTAGAAAATGTGTGAAGTTGTAATAAGGAATGATAAGTTGTGTTCTTTGGCTCAAGGATATACATCACATGGGAACTAAAAACCTTTACTCACATTATAGTTAAATAAAGACAAATTTATGACTTTATAAAAGGGTAGATGGCCAAATTCCTTTTTCCATAGTGCAACTATGAGATTATTACAATACAATTAATGTGAGTTAAGATTGTGACAAGACATGACACCTACTAGACTGATGCTTGAATAAGTTGGTAATGTAGTCAGAACCTTAAAAGTTCATCCCATAATCTTTCTTCAAGTTCTCAGCATTTTATGTGCAAACATGGAAACCATCATGTTGATAGGGATTACCTTACTCAAAACATTGGTGATCTAAGAAATCACCATGTCATTACACCTTTTAGAATGTTTAAAATTTGAATATACTGAAAATGGATATGCACTAGTTCCATTAATAAAACATCATTTTTTTTCCATAGCATTTAATGCTATCTTCATGGACCTTCTCTATAATAATTTAAAAAATTTTAAATCTAGAATTTAATAAATAACCTTTTTGGGATAAATCAACTTTTAAATGTATTTAATTTAATTATTTTGTGAAATTTTTAGTATATAAAAATGGATATGAATATTTAATAAATTAAAATAAATATTTTGTTGTTTTATCATACTCATTTTATTTAAATAGTTTGGATTATTAAAATTAACCTTTTTAAATGAATATATTAAATTATAATAAATTAATTTATCTATCAAAAATATTAAGTTCTATTATTCCATAAAATTATTTTATTTTATTCTTCCCCATTTTCCATTTTTCTTTTTCCTTTTTCTTTCTCCTTTTTGTTCTTTTCCTTCTTTTTCTCCTTTGGGTTGCTAGGCCTTCGACGAATCTTTCCTCCCTACGTTGGGCCGCTACCCAACCCACTTCCTCCTCTCCTTTTCCCTTCCTCGCACCGTCCACCCCAGCCCATGTCCCTTCTTTCTTTTCTTTCATTCTTTCCCCCTCGGCCGGGCTAGCCCAATCTTTCTTTTCTTTTCTCCCCCTCCCCCTCGCACGCGGGTGGGCCTACTCTGCCTTCTTTCTGCCTCACCCGACAGACTTGCCTTCTTCCCCTTCTTCTTTTTCCCTCCTTCCCCCACCATCAACCTCGTGTGCCATGACAGCCTACACACCACCTATAATTACCACTTGCCTCTCTCTACAACCCTACTCTCACTCTACCTCTCTCCTCTATTTTTTTCTTCCCCTTTTCGAACTAAATAAGCCCCTACAACCTTTGTCACATGCCCTATTTTTCCTTCTTCTTCTCCTCTTCCTACCCCCATGTGCTGCCCTCGTACACCCTACCTAATTGGCCATATCTACCCTCTCCCACCCTTCCTTTTCCTCTCCTTAACCTCCCTTCTCTTCCTATTTTTTGAGCCTCCCTCCTCTCAGTTGAGCCTTCTTCTCTCTTCCTTTCCCTCTTCTCCCCTTCCCCTATTTTTGCTTTGCTCCCTCAACCTCCACCCCTGCTGCTCAGCTGACCACCTGCACCACCTCTTGCCACCCCCTACTACCTCCTTACACAACCAAGCCCCCACATGCCCCCTGTAGCCATCCTTCTTCTTCTTCCTTTTCTTTCCCTCTTCTCGGCCTCCACCCTACACTACCATCGTTTATCGTTGTTCTGTCTCTTTCACCACCACCAAAGCCACCAATCCACTCCTTGTAACCTCCCCTACCACACCCTTGCCTCCCTTGGCTACAGCCTAACCATGCAGCCCCTCCCTTTTCCTTCTTCTTTTCCTTTCTTCCTTCAGCTCTGCCACCCTTGCAGCCATTTTTGTAGCCCTACAGCCACCGCCTTCGTTTCCCTTAGCTGCCAATTATCCACCCCTGACTACCACCTACACCTCCACTCCATCCCTGCACCCAACCTCCACCCTAACTCCCCTCCACAAGCCCCTTATTTAAATCCCAACTCCCCATTCGAACCAATCCCTTCCTTCTCTTCTTCCCTTCTTCAACCCCCTTTCTTCCTTCCCTTGTGCATCCAGTTCATGTTGCATGAGTAGCGTAAGACCTGCCTTCTAGTTGGACCTTGTTTGGTTTAATTTTTGAGGTATAAAAATGGTAAAAATTAGTATGTCATTAATTAATTTTTTGATAAAGTTTTATCCTTTTGGTTATGATGAGTATAGGTATTATTTTTAGGTATTGATTTTACTAATCAAAGCTTGAACCTTTAATTGGGGTGTCGGCAAGGTTTGATTATTGTAGAAAAGTAGGAAATTGTTATACCCTACTAAAACATATAGATATACGTATGCTAGAACATTATGATTTTTAATATGTTTATATGCATGATATATGTTGTTAAGTATAATGTATTTAGTTGCATGTATTTATTGAGAAAAAGGAAAGAATATTAATTTATGTGTCATGCATAAAGTAATGTGTAAAGAAGGAGCTTTGTTGATAATAATAATGTCAAGTGCATAAGTGTGATATGATATGCTAATGTGTCCATTTGGTGCTTAAGAAGTGTTAATATGAGCCTTAGGGGAATTTTGGTAAATTTACTTGTGTTAAAGTTGTGGCCTAAGTAAGTGGGTGTGGTAGGTGCTAATAAGTATTATAAAAAAAATAGTTGATAGAGTTGGATGATAGGTATGGAGCATGAATATTAATATTTTATATAGTGAGTGTACTTTAAAAGTAGTATAATAAGGGAAAAATAGTAAATTATAAGAGTAAAGGGGGTAAAATGGTAAATGGACAAGGAAGGAGGGCATTTTAGTAATTTTACATGGAAAGGGGATAATTTGGTAATTTTTGGGTGTAAGAAAGTATTTTGGTGAATTAAATATAATGAAAAGGGTATTATAGTAATTTTACAAAGTAAAGGGGTAAAATAGTAATTTAATAAAGTAGAAGGGTAAAATGGTAATTTGGCATGAAGGAAGGGTATTTTGGTAATCTTGTAAGTAAAATGGTAATTATGTAAAGTAAAAGGGTAAAATGGTAATTTAGTGTAAAGGAAGGGTGTAATCCCTCAAAATTTTAAAAACCTATAATTTAATAAATAGCTTTTATTTGAGATAAATTAACTTTTAAATTTATTTAATTTAATTATTTTATGGGTTTTTGAGCATATAAAATTAGATAGGAATATTTAATAAATTAAAATAAATATTTTATTATTTTATCATGCTCATTTTATTTGAATAAATTCTCAAACCAATATTTTTCCTAAAATTAACCATTTAAACCCTTAAATTAAATTAAAAAAAATATTACATCCTATTTTTCCATATATTATTTTATCTCTTTTCCCATTATTTTTTCCTTTTCCTTTTTCCCTTTTTCCTTTTCTTTCTCCTTTCTTTCTTTTTCCTTTTTCCTTCTCTTCAGGCTGCCAGGCTAGCCTTTCCCTCCCCATGCACGCCTGGGTCGCAAGCCCATTCTTCTCCCTCCTCTCTTTCTTCTCCTATCGACCAGCCCAACCCCCTTCTCTTTTCTTTCCTTCTTCCCCCTACCTGGGCTGGCTTAATCCCTCTTTTTTTTTCCCTAACTGACCTATTGCTTCCACTTCCTTTCTTTCTTCTTCTACCTCTTGCCCCAATCTATCTTTGTCACCCATGCCTACCACCCTGAGCACCATGCCCAGCCACCGGAGCCTACAACCACCTGCCACCACCTACCTCTCCCTCTCTCCCTCTCTCTCCCTCTCTCTCCCCTATCCTTTTCTTCCCCATTTCAAACCCAACCAACCCTACACCCCCATCATGCATGCCTTTTCTTTCCTCATCTTCCCTCTCCTCTCCCTGCCACCCAACCACCCTTACCACCCTACAGCTGCTCAACCAACCACACCTACGCCCCTCTACTCCCTCTTCTTTTTCTTCTTCCTTTCTTACTTCATCCTGCCCAATCTTTTGAATTATCTTCGCTTCCCTAATTCCTTTCTCTCCACTTCCTTCTCCTTCATCCTCTCCTCCCTATTTTTGCACCACTGACCCCTCTGCCACTTCCTCCACCTCACCAGCCACTTGCAACACCTTCTACATCCTTCTACTACCACCCTACACCACCCCGCACCACCTCCTCGATCCCCCTACAGTCCCTTCTTCTTCCCCTCTCCTTTTTCTCTTCTTTTTCTTCCTTCTCGACAACCTTTCTACACCTCCTCCTTTTTTCATCGTGCCGCCTCCTCTACCACCACTTGAGCCACCAAACCACTCCTTGCAACCTCCCCTACCACCCCATGCCTCCTTTAGCTGAAACCAACCCTTGCAACCCCTCATTTTCCCCTCCCTTTTCCTTCCTTCTTAGCCCCCTCCACCTCGGTAGCCACCTTCACAGCCTTGCTACCACTGCCACTGTCTTCCTTTGCCTCCAAAAACCTATCCCTGACCACCACCTACACCTACACCCCCACTCCACCCCTACACCTATCCCTTGCCCTAACTCTCCTCCACCTGCCCTCCTCTTGGTCCCCAAGACCCCAACCTGAACCACCACCACCTCCCTTCTGTCTCCCTACCTTCGACCCTTTCCTCCCTTATAATCTACATGTGGCTCACGCTGCTCATTATTTTGGGAGTTTTTTTGTTTAATTATTGAGGTATATTAATGGAAAGTAAAGTGTGATATTAATTAAGTTTTTACAAAGTTTTATCCCTTTTAGTTTTATTACTTCTAATATGATAATTATGGGTATTATTCTTAGGTAGTGGTTTTCTAATCAAAGTTTGAATCTTTAACAGGGATACCGGTAAGGTTCGATTTTTGTGGGAATTAAGGTAATCCTTAAAGCCCACTCAAACGCATGGATAAATGTATGCTAGTACATTAGGGTTTTAATATGCTATTTTGCATGATATATATTGTTTAATATATTATATGTAGTTGCTTATATTGATTGATAAAAAGGAAAGCATGTTAATTTATATGTTATGTGTGAAAATATTGCTTAAGGAAAGAGTTTGGTTATTAATGAAAATGTTGAGTACTTATCCATGTTATAATATCATTATGAGCCTTAGGGGCATTTTAGTAATATGTCTTGTGTAAGAGTATGGTCTAATATGTGTGGATATTAATGAGTATATTGTTGAAGTATAATACTTGGTGGAATTGGATGATGAGAATGGAGTATTGATATTAATATTCATGTAGTGATGATAACTTAATAAAAGAGGTGTAATAAAAGGCCAAAATGATAAATTGTAAGTAAAAGGCGTATTATGGTAATTTTGTAAGTAAAAAGGGGGTATTATGGTAATTTTGGAAGCAAAGGGCAAAATGGTAATTTATAAGTGAAACGGGTAAAATGATAATTTTGGAAGTAAAGGGGAAAATGGTAATTTTGTAAGTAAAGGGCGAAATGGTAATTTTATAAGTAAAGGGTGAAATAGTAATTCTGGAAGTAAAGGGCAAATGGTAATTTTATAAGTAAAAGGGTATTATGGTAATTTTGGAAGCAAAGGACAAAATCATAATTTGTAAGTGAAAAGGGTAAAAAAAAATGGTAATTTTGTAAGTAAAGTGTGAAATGGTAATTCTAGAAGTAAAGGGCAAATGGTAATTTTGGAAGTAAAAGGGGATTACGGTAATTTTGGAAGTAAAGGGGTAAAATGGTAATTTTGGACGTAAAGGGGTAAAATGGTAATTTTGTAAGTAAAGGAAAAAATGGTAATTTTGGATGTAAAGGGTAAAATGGTAATTTTGTAAGTAAATGGGTATCATGGTAATTTTGGAAGTAAAGGGGTAAAATGGTATTTTGGAAGTAAAGGGGTAAAAGGGTAATTTTGGAAATAAAGGGTAAAATGGTAATTTGGAAGTAAAAGGGTATTATGGTAATTTTAACAATGGAGAAGGGTAATGTAGTAATTATAATAATGAAGAAGGACAATTTGGTAATTTTAACCAACTAAAGGGTAAATTGGTAATTATGATAATGGAGAAGGATAATTTGGTAATTTGACCAACTAAAGGGCAATTTGGTAATTATAATAAAGGAGAAGGGTAATTGGTAATCTAACCAATCAAATGGAAATATGATAAGTGTAACATTTATGAAAGGCGATTGGTGACCTAATAAGTATGGGAGATAACTTGGTAACTCAAACCGAGCAAGGGGTAATTTGGTAATTATAAACATGAAGGGTAATATGGTAAATTGGCAAGTAAGGAAGGGATGGCTTAATAATTATTCAAGCAAAGGGTAAATTAGTAACTGGTATCAAATATGTCGTTGTGATAACGAAATTCGTAATAAAACTTGAGTAAGACTAAATAGTACGATAATGGTATTTGACAATTAGTAAGTATTACAAGAACAAATCCTGAATCCGAATTGGATGAGGTTATGATGACCTTAATGATTCATCTATGTTATTTTGGATAACCGTTTGAATAAAAAATAACTAATGATATCAGAACAATTGAAAGTGAATAAGTATCTAATTATTGCACTTTTTGTGATCACCTTAATTAAGACACTAATACTTAAAGTGAAAGACCTCGAGATCGGGAATGGTGGCTCTTTAGGGGTCACAACCTTAAAGACGTGGTTTAGCCCATGATTATTATGGTATTTGCTGGTGTGCCTTTGTGCCCTAGTCAGGCCCTATATCTTACTCTATCTAACTCTATGGACCTATTTAGGGGTTATGCATACTTATGGATTAGGTGTTCTTGTCGGTAGGGTACTGACTAGCTGTATGCACCAGTACGACCAGGGTACTTTTGCATCCTTGAGTTGATGGTTGAAGGGTACTGAGTAGCTTATATGCTATAGTACAATCGGTGTACCTTTTGTGTCCTGAGATATTGATCTCCCGTCTAAGGCAAATAAATGGAATTATTGTGCCGATTAAAAAGGGAAAACACTAATCATGAAAGTGAAAGACAAATAAGTCGGGCCTAGTGGATTATATTATGAGTACCAGTCCACTAGATATAATAGTGGCCCAGGAGCCTTTTGTCTTGCATGATGTTTATGAGTATCGGTATGCCGGATATAGTAGTGGCCCAAGAGTGTTTTGCCCTAGAAGATGTTTATGAGTATCGGTCCATTAGATATAATAGTGGCCAAGAGTATGTTGCCTTGGATGTGTATATATATATATTCCGTTCTACTAGCTATAATAGTTGGGGATCTCGAGTTCAATAAATCTAATCTAGTTGTTAATAAATTATAGAAAAATACTAATCATTTATAGTGGAATACCATGTGAGTCGGGGCCAGATCGATCCATCGACAAATAATAGTGGCTAGGAGCATCATGCTCTGAAGACCGGTCCACCGATGAATAATAGTGGTTAGGAGTGTTTTGCCCTATATGTATTCCGGTCCACTGACTATAATAGTGGGGTTTTTGCACTCACATGTATATATAATCCGAGATGATTGAATAATGATGGACTAATAGCTTAAGGCCCAGAAGTATTGATTGTACATTATGACTTATTAATATTTGATGGACTTGTTAAATATGTGATTGTGGTGTATGCATTTCTTATTATATATATATAGTTCTGTTTTATGTGTTGCATTGCGACCCTGCCTTTAAGTGTGTTTTAAAGGATTACTCAATACCATAGTACTAAAGGGTTCCATTTGTGGGACCTCTACCTATTCATTGGGTAGTGTCCCTTGCAGGTCCTTTTCATATACTATTCAAGTGGGCAACAGGAAGAGCGTAAGGAACTATTCGAAAAGTCGTAGGGTTGTACTCTTTCTCTTTTTAGCCTTAGCACTTGGTACTAGAACGATAGGAGTGAACCGGTCTGGTACTAAGTGTGGCGCTAATATCCCTAGAATTTATAATTTTGTTATCTCACTTCCACTAATTATTTTAATAAAACAAAAAATTTTAGTAGTGAATTTTGGGGGTTTTACAAAGGGTATTTTTGTAATTATGTAAAGTAAAAGGGTAAAATGATAATTTGGTATAAAGGAATGACATTTTGTAAAGTAAAAGGGTAAAATGATAATTTGGTATAAAGGAATGGCATTTTGTAAAGTAAAAAGGTAAAATGGTAATTTGGTGTAAAGGAAGGGTATTTTGGTAATTATGTAATGTAAAAGGATAAAATGGTAATTTGGTATAAAGTATAATTATGTAATGTAAGAGGGTAAAATGGTAATTTGGTATAAAGGAAGGGCATTTTGGTAGTTATATAAAGTAAAGGGGGTAAAATGGTAATTTGGTATTAATGAAAGGGTAGTTTGGTAATTTGTAGAAAGAGGGGCAAATGGTAATTATAATAATGAAAAAGCGTAATTTGGTAATTTTAATAATGAAGAGGGACAATTTGGTAATTTAACCAACTAAGAGGGCAATTTGGTAATTTGAATAAATAAGAAGGGTAATTTGGCAATATGATCATTCGAAAGGGCAACTTGGTAAATTTAATAAGTATGAGGGACAATTTGGCAATCTAACTAACCAAATGGGCATTCTGGCAAGTGTAACATGTATGAAGGGTGATTTGGTAACTTAATAAACCTAAGAGGCAATTTAGTAATTTTGATAAGTATAAAGGGTAATATGGTAATTTAACCCACTAGATGGGTAAATTGGTAACTTAGCAAGTATGAGGGGGTAAAGTTGATGATTTAATAAGTATAGAGGATAATTTGGTAATCTAACACACATAAGGGGCAATTTGGTAATTATGCTACATGGAGGGTGATATGGTAAATTGGCAAATAAAAAGGGGTGACTCGGTAGTTTTACAAAGAAGGGACATTTCAGTAATTTTGCAAGGATCATGGGGTAAATTAGTAACCTGTGTTTGACACGTCAATGGATTAAATGAGTTTCATAATAAGACACAAGTCATATTGAATAATAAGATAAGAGTATTTGATAAGTATGGAGGATCATAAGAACATGTCATGACTTAGGGTTAACTGGATAATTAGGGAGGGGTAGGATGGTATTATATCATAATTATGTAAGAGGTGCCTAGTTTGTAAATATACATGGAAATGTGTGTTAGATATGTTTGAAGTACGTGTTAGGGTTTTGTGTATGCTATGATCCTTGATACGGAATACTTGATTCTATGGCCAATATATCTTTGTGTCTCTAGATTTGTGACATTTCCCCCTTCCCTTGAATTCAATAAATGGACCTTTGAATTTGTGACATGGAAATGTGTGTTAGATATTTATATGGAAATGCCGCTCTCCCCCTTCCTTTTTCCCTTCCCGAGCTTGGAAGACCGTACAAATTCATAGGCCTATACTAGCCGTGTGCCGCAGACCTCCCTCTTCCCCCTTTGTTATTCCCCCTCACCTATGGCCTATAAATACCCTTTCAACCACCCCTATTCAACTTTTTTTTCACAACCCAAAATTCTACACCCTCTTATCACTACTGCTTGTTCAACCGCCTGCTATGCCGCTGCTGTCTGGCATCACCGCCCAAACTACCACCCAAATTTCTCTCTACACAACCCTCCACTGAGCTACATCCCTCACCACCCTCAATCCTCCCTGCACAAGCCGCCTTGGCTGTGCAAACTTGGCCATTCGACCAACCTTAATCCAGCCACCGACCCCCTTTGTGACGTTTTCCACCGCCACTCCCGTCGCAACCACCACTCCCTCTACCCTTTAAAATCACTAGCATAACTTCCTCTACCTTTCCCTACCTCCCTCTCCTCCTCCCTTCCTCCCTCTCCACCACCCTTAACCACCCTTTGGCTGTGTTACCACCATTAGTCCAACCCTCTCAACCTAGGCATCCTCCATCACCTCAAATCCCTATCTCAATCCCCCTCTGCTACCTTAAACACCCTACTTTCCACCGTTTCTCCCTCTTTCCCTACCACTATCGCCACTACCGTACTCCGCCATCAATGCTGCCAATCACCACCAAGCCAAGTGGTACCCTAACCCCTCTTAATCCTTAAATCCTAATTATGCAAACATTATCCTTTTTATTTGTATTTATATTACTACTACTACTATTATTATTTATTATCATATTTATTATTATTATTTACAACCTCATGATATTAATTCTATTATTATTGTGAAGGGTGGAAACCCTATTATTATTATTATCATTATTGTTATCATTATTATTATTATTATTATTATTATCAACATTATTATTATTATTAGCAACATTATTATTATTATTATTATTATTATTATTATTATTATTATTATTATTATATCATGACTATTATTTTTACCATTATTATTACTAAATATAGCCTCGGGATATTTATCTTATTATTATTTAAAGAAGTTAAACCATATTTTAATAAATATTATGATTATCCTTATTTCTATCACCATTAATATCATTATTACTTTTATTATTATTATTATTATTATTATTATTATTATTATTATTATTATTATTATTATTATTATTATTAGTGCTATCCTTAGTATATTACTATTATTACTTTTGTAAAAATTTGAAACCTTGCCCATATAAATATCATTATTTCGAATATTATTTTTATTAGTATTATCCTTAGCAATATTATTATTATTTGTTAATATTCCTATTATTATATTATTATTTTTATTACTAACCCTATTATAAGCCTTAACCTTGATAATACTAGGGTTTCTATTGAGTATTATTATTGTTATTGTTATTATTAAGATTACTATTTTTGCTACAACTAGTATTATTACTATTATTAGAAGTAATAAAGCTATTAGCTTTAATAATATATATATGGCTATAAATACTTATCATAAACCTATTTTAACTAGTAATAACCTAGTAGGCTAACTTGAGAATAAAAACCCTATTTTTACTTGTAAAGTTTCTTTTAATAATAGTAACCCTAATATTAGAATAAAGTAAGAAATAATAGTATTTTTTGTAGGAAGAAAATTAATCCTAAGTTTTTTCCTTGTACTAGTAAACCTAGTTAAAACCCTAAGGAGGCGTAGGAGCGTGCTCCAAGACTGATATCGTGTTAGGTAAGGATGTAGCTAAGGCCCTATGTGTGTTATGTGCCTTGTATACCTTGTATGCCATGTACCGTGTTGTGTTGTGTATCTTATGATTATCATTATAATTGTTTTATGCGTAGCACAACTTGAAGTTGAGTTATGCTCATATGTTCTCTTATGGCATGTATATAATTTGTATATGTTGTGATTATGATATTATGTGATGTGGCCCTTTAGGACATGCATGCTAGGATATTTAATGTAATGATATGGGATGAAAGGATGATAAAAGAAAATTAAGGAAGTGAGTTGACCAAGGGGAAATGATTTGACCAAGGGATATAGGATTGACCTAAATATCTCATGATCCATGAAAGGAAAAATAACAGGAGTCTATGAACAAAATAAAAGAGTGGGTGAACATTGCATAGGAATTCTAAGGTTCGCATGGGAGATTCTAGGGTTTGCATGGGAATTCTAGGGTTTTGCATGGAAATTTAGAGGGTTTGTATAGGGTGGATGGAGCCTACACGGGGATGAACTTTACGTGTAAAAAGTTTTCTTGAGATGTAAGTAAGGTAAGGGAAGAGTTGTTTGGATAATTGGAGGCTTGGGGTGAAAAATAGTACATAGGTTAGTATAAGGGTGCATAGGAGACCTAGCTAGGGTTTGGGAGGAAAAGCATAATTTAATATGGTTGTGAAAGTAAAAATAATTGAGGGTAAGTGGAGTATGAGATGAGGATGGAGGAATGTCATGTGTAGAGTGATTATAGGTATCATGGGAAAGTAAGAGTGGAAGGTGAGAAATTGAAGGGTGTCATGTGGAAAAGAAGGATGCTAGGGTTTGGTATGGCCACCTAGGGTTTCATTGTCACACATGTACTTGGGGGAGCAAAGTGAAAGGATGAGGGTTGAATCTAAGGGAGGATATGTGTGGGGTATTGAAACAACTTTGGTTGTGTGAGGTAGAGAAGGGTGGGCCACATAGGCCCACAATTTGGGTTTTAGGAGAAAACCCTAGGGTAAGGCTGTGATTGGACTTAGAGGTGTAAGGTAGTGGGCCTTGACCCACACAATTAGGAGTTGGACCTCTAGTGTGAGTAAGAGGAAGGAGGTAAGGATGCTAAGGTGTGTTAGGACGGGCAGGGTCTCAAGATATGGGACATACCCCTCTTGGGAGAATAAAAGTAGATGGTGTGTGGCATGCATGTTTTGGGTAAAAACTTTTCGAATAAGATACGAATAAGATACTAACTATTTAAAGAAGAAGACTATTGAGGAGGGCCCAAACATGTCCACTGGCGAATAATAGCAGCTAGGTGCCGGGGTACCCTAGAGATTGATCCACCGACAATAATAGTGGTTAGGAGCATTATGCCCTATATGTTTCCAGTCCATTGGCTATAATAGTGAGGGATTCCATGACTCAACGAACCAAACATAATTATTATAAGGCATGGGAAAGACACTAAGTATTTATAGTGAAACACTATGAGAGTTGGGGCTAGACCGGTCCATGACAAATAATAGTGGCAAGGAGCACTTTGCCTCGAAGACCAATCTACCGGCAATAATAGTGGTCAGGAGCATTCTGCCCTGTATGTTTTTGGTCCATCGGCTAAAATAGTGGGGTTCCCATACTCGCATGGATTGATAATGAGCATGGTGTAATATTAGTGTTGATGAGAGAATTAAATAATCAATTCTTGTATAGCCTTTATTTATCTATAATGGTCGTATGCTATTATGTGTCCATGCTTGTATTATATGCCTTTGTGTGTTGGGCTTAGTTGCATGGTTACCTTACGCAATATGTAGTTTACTGACCACCTGTTTTATGGGTGCTACTCATTCCCACGAGTAGAAGGCCCCTTTGAGTTTGTATAGGTTGGTGATACTGTTTTGAATGCCCTTAATGCCTATGAGGCATTTGGCGGGGCTGAGAGTTGAGTATGGACTTGGCTTGGAGATCGGGAGTGACATGGCCTGATTTACTTTTTATGTTTCTTTATTTTGTACTAGTTTACTCAAACTTATTTTTTATTTTACGGTAGCCTTTATTCCCTTTGAGAAATTTTAATTATGTACGCTGGATTGTAAACTCTTTTCTGCGTACTCTGATTTTTATCTTAAGAATGTTTCAATGCTTTTATGAAGCCTTGTTTTGAGTTGGAATTATGATGGTTGTTAATTCTTCTTTATCCTTGTGGTGAGTACGAAGGCCGGACTGGTACTGATCATGGCGTTAATATCCCTAAAATTCACAAGTTTTGATTTACTTGCTTCCA
Organism: Tamarix austromongolica; assembly: GCA_039764185.1. Classification (NCBI taxonomy): domain Eukaryota; kingdom Viridiplantae; phylum Streptophyta; class Magnoliopsida; order Caryophyllales; family Tamaricaceae; genus Tamarix; species Tamarix austromongolica. The sequence goes on from CM077815.1 coordinate 54,639,178, forward strand.
TTGAACCTTCTATTAAAATGAAAACTTTTAGTGAATTTTGGGAGTGTTACGAAAGTACTAATTATGTAAAATGAAAGATTATTGAGCTGGGCCTAGACCGGTCCACCGATAAATAATAGTGGTTAGGTGTGTTCTGCCCTGTATGTTTCTAGTCCACCGACTATAATAGTGGGGGATCCCGAGCTCAATAAACCAAACATTGGATATTAATAAATTATGTGAAAGTACTAATCACTTAAAGTGGAGCACCATGTGAGTCGGGGCTAGATCGATCCATCGGTGTATAATAGTGGTTAGGTGAAGGGAGCCCTGGAGACTGATCCACCAACGAAGAATAGTGGTCAATTGCATGTTGCCCTATATGTTTTCGGTCCACTGGCTATAACAGTGGGGTTTCCGGACTTACATGGATATAATTCAAATACAATAATTGAATAATGATTAATTAATGGCTTATAATCAAAAGTACTGATTTCACGTTATGATCTATTGATATGACATGAACTTGGCTTTAGTGCTTGTCCCTGCTTGGGTATGTGATGGAATTGCTAAGTACGTGGATGTTGTGTCTATATGTTATCATTTTATACTATTTATACATGATGTGTTGCATGTAGGTCTGCTTTTTAGTTTGTTTTAAAAGGGTTACTTAGTATCATAGTACTGAAGAATTTCATTCGTGGGCTCCTGCCTATTCAATGGATAGTGTTCCTTGTAGGTCCATTGTAGGTGCTATTCAAGTGGGCAACAGGAAAGAGTGTAAGGATTATCCAGGAACCTTTAGGGTTTCACACTTTCACCATCCCTTTTGTTATTTAAATTTAGTCCTTATTTTTGTAACCACCATAAGTGGGTTTAATCCTGATAACGTCTTTAATGAGCTACTCTAGTTTAAATGAAAATGAATTTTTTTGAATCATATAGTGTTTCTTTTAGCCTTCCAGTTTGGTACTAAGTGTGGCGGTAATATCCCTAAAATTCATGGTATTTGTTTGTTTTTTTGCTCTCGCTAAATTTTAATTAAAATAAAATTTTTTAATAGTAAATTTTGAGGGTGTTATATTCTCTAAGAAACATCACCAAAACCTTCAAACCAATTTGATATAAGTAGAAGATTAGAACGGCCCAAAGGGTGTAAACATAGGTAATGATCAATATTAGAGGAAAAAGATCAACTCTAAGTAAGAGGTGCAGTTGATTGAGATTCTCATTAGTATTCATGACTGGATATTGAATGATGGATGAACTTGGGAAGTGATTGATTAAATTGATAGGAGATTGAAGCTTTGATAACATGTGGAGGAAAAAAAAATATGGAGACCAGAGATAATGTCATGATAAAAAGAATGATTATATTAACTAAGAATCCATAGTACATAATTATAATGATTTATGTAGCTTTATCATAACCAAATCTAACAAATTAGCTCTAACAACTTAGGAAATATATTAACAACTAACAACTAATGGTAAGAAATATCTAATGTCCACTATATAACTATCCAAACAATGCAAACGTGTAAATGTATACACTTCTAGTTTTTGTTAATTTAATACTATTGCATATTTTTTTATCTGAGATAAATAAAATAAAATAAAATAAAATAAATTTACTATTGTGTCATTTCTAATTCAACTTGATAATATTTCAATCTTTTGATAATTATATTGGAATTTTTATTCTCTATTAAAAATTTAAAATATTTATTTTCTTATAAAAGCTTTAAAAAATGTACAAGAAAAATAAAATAATCATGATCAAACAAAAAAATACTTTAAAACTATGAAAACATGAGATATAACAAAATATTTTACAATTTTAGTAATTTAAAAACAAGGTATGAAAAATTATTATCTTTACAAATATATGTAAATACACACATGTGAAATGAAAACCAAATAATATTATAAATTAGTGTAATGTTGAGTATAATACTAGGGAGTTTTGTTAAAACATAAATAAAAAAGCATACTATCAGTGTACTAAATTTGTATGTATGATGACTAAAGTGTTGTTACAATATATAATAATAAGGTCACTAACTACTAGTGTAAAATTGTAAAAGGTGGATTTGAACTCAAACATTTTCACATCAACAGCCTAGAACCAATAAGCCATCACTCTAAAGTTTCTTTTTTTTTCTTATACACATTTGTATATAATACCAATGCTTAAAGACTATAATAGGCCCTAAGATTGAGCCTAGTTCACTTAAGCCTTGAGTTGGGCTTGGTGTTTTATTTTATTAATGGCCCTAGTTATAAAATCCTAAATTTTATCTAACTCTAATATTAAATAATTAATATTTTAATCTAATCTTAATTTTGGGTAATTAATATTTTAACCTAACACTAAACTCAAATTATTAATAAATTAATTTTACCCTAATTACCTAATCTTGAATTTAAACCTAATTCCAATCCTTAAACCTTTCCCCCTTTCCCCTTTTCCCTTTTTCTTTATCCCTTTTCTATTTTCTTTTACCTTTTCCATTTTCTTTTTGCCGATTCCCCATCCTAATCTCCTCTCCCTTTCTTCCCCTTTTAGCCATGAAATATCCTTCCTCACATGGCTTTATTTCTTTCCCTTGCAAGCCTCTACACCCTAGCTGCACCAGCTAATACACCCCATCCCTTCCTTCTCTAGTCTGTGTCACATAAAAGAACCAAATAATGCCCAATCCTTACACCATTTTGCTCATGCATCTCACCGTTATTCCATCTATAAATATCCCTCCTCTCTATTATTACTTCATTTTACATCTCACAAACTTTCCCCATACTCCTTCTCCCTTTGCTCAACTCCTATGCATTTCATTCATTGTTTGTTCACCATTTTCATCCAATATAGTTTTAAATAGTCAATACAACCTCATATAACCCTACCTTTGCATCATCAAAGCCTCCCGCTACTCAAGTCCCCCTATGTGACAATCTGACCCTCAATACCTCTTGTTGCATGAAATAGTAACACAAATCACCCACCACAACCTCATGCTGCAACCACCCTAAATACACCACAACTTTATTTCACTCTACCCCCACCAACATCAAGCCTTTACACTACTTTGCCCCACTAATGTCAAGACTTCATACCACACACCCCACCAACGTCACCTTTCATGATGCACCTTTTATCATTGTGAGGAGCTCAAACAACACCACCTAGCTACATGATTATTGGATGTTTCACCCCCACTGTTGCACCAAGTACTTTTGCTGCTAGTTCAAGCTTTATGTAACTCTATTTTCTTCTATTTTTCTCCATGTTCCATCCTCCTTTATACTATATTTTACTTATTTTTTTTTATAATTTCTAAATATGTATTAACCTTGATTCTAAGGTTATTTTGTGGTGGTTTTAGAGGAGTTATATTAGGGTTATACATAATTAGAGGCTGTAGATATTTTTTTGATAATGACACATGCCATAGTTAGGGTTTTTATATATTTGATAGGTGCATATTCTATAAAATTATTTGTCATATTTTGACCCAAATTTTTAGATTTATTATGACAATTTAACCCTTTCTCGAGTTTTTTCCTATTATCCTAGTTTTGAAGAAAAAGATAAAATTAAGCTAATTTAGGCTAAGAACGAAGAAAAATATGCACAATATGAAATTCAAGCTTGGAGTCATGTAAATATGGATGTACCATAATGAAAGACCTTAAAAAAGATGTCATGTGAAAAAAATAAAGAGAAGATGATGAGTAAATAGTAAATATAGGGCCCTATAGTTATGCAAATACTGCTCGTATTTTCTTGGTTCTCCTCTCACACGCTCCATTAATTCTTCCCATAAGTGTGGCATTAAAGAAAAAATATGGGTGCATCATATTTACTAATATGTACTGTATTTTTTCCATAATTTGAATTTGATTTTTATGACCTTTTGTCCATATATATAACATATATTAGGTCAAATAGAACATTGAAGAGCATTTTCGTCAAAACTTCGACTTCATTTTTATTTTTCTAAACCATTAGGGTTTCTTTAGTTAGATTTGGTTAGTTAATTACTATATTCGAAGGATTGGAGATCATACAATATTTTTCATTCTGCAATATTCTAAGTTCTTTCTTTCCTTTTTTTCCATTTATTTGTTTTGTACTTATTATTGTGTTTAATGAAATTTTGTTACTAGTTTAATTAATTGAGTTTGTGATTTAGTTTAGTTTAATTTAATCTTTGTTACTTTTTTTCTTTATATTTATTAAAGTTATGATTTTTATGTGTTCAAAATATGCTTTTTTAGGTTTTAATAATATGATAGGCTTGATTAGTATAGGGTAGGAGGATAATTGAAGCTTACGGGCTAATTAATCATGAGATATAAATTGAAATTAATTATTATTAGATTAATAAATTGAGTTTAATGATCACCAATCTAAGATTAGGACTTTATATAGATTGGACACCTGATTACTTTGAGTACTAATTAGATGCTAGGATAGTATAAATAATATATAATTGTCAACATATACATCCCCTATTAGCAAATAGGTTGGTTAATTTCTAAAGAAAGATATTAATTTAATCTATGTTTATTAATCTTTATAATTACATAATTCGAGCATACTATAATTATGGTTCTAGTTAGCTACTCCCTAATTATTAATGCAACCATTAATTAAATGTAGATATCTTATCCTAGGTTATTAATTGGTTAGGCAATAAATCATAAGCAAACATTGGTTTGTTTGCATAAAAGGATGCTAGGAAGTAGACTTCTGTGAGCTTTTATAAGTTAACATTAGAAATACTTCATAACCATTTTATTTGATGATCGATTGATATCATTATGTTGAATATGTCCTCTAACCTCTATTATCTCATTATTATTAGTTAGTTATTATTTTAATTGCTAGTTTTAATTGTTTTAATTATTAGTTATTTTTTTTCCTAATTTCATAAATAGGGGAATTTATATGATGATAGAAATATACCAATTACATTAGAGTCTTCATAGGATTGACCCTTACTTACTACTTACTATTTACATGTATGTTGAGGGTTTCATTAGGCTTGTTTATGACTAAAAATGAAAATTTGGCACCATTATCTGCAATTGGCAACTTTAGTTCATATTTTTATTATCTTTTTTTTTTAAATTATCTCTTTTTCTAACTATAACTCAATTTTCTTCTTCTTCTGGATGTCCAATAGGAAGCCACATTTGAAAGTATTTGTTAGTGAAAACAATCATAAACTTATTCAATCAGTGGATCCTAATTCTTCCTCTTCGGTGGTGAACAAAACTCGAAGGCAATTGAAATACATTTATACTATTCATTTTCCTTTCAGTGAAAGCTTATCATCATTTGAAGATAGCATCAAAGATAATTGGGATAAAATTATTAAATAATTGATGGCGAACCAAATTTTGAAGGAGTTTGTAGCTCCCACTTTTAATCCTGATATTCTTTAGATTAATTATCTTGATGAACATCATGAGTATGAGACTAGACTTGGAATAATATGTGTGCTTCCCATTTTTACAGGTTTTCAAGATATTAGCTCTTCTAGATCAAGCTACATTATTGATCCGAACAAATTTCTCAAGGATTTTCATATAGCTTGTTTTGGTATAAACCAATAAGAGAAAGTGTAGATCAACTTAAAATAAAAGCTTTTCCTTTTTCTTTAAATGATTTTACAAAGGAGTGGTTATATGATTTACCTAATGGATTTGTTAACATTTGGGTTCACATGCAAAAATTATTTCTAGAAAGTACCTTCCATCATCTAGGGCTATGAATATTAGAAAAGAAATATATGGTTATGTAAAAGATAGTGGAGAGCCTTAACACAAATATTGGGAAAGATTTAAGGAAATATGTGGTAGTTGTTCTATCCATAAACTTATCAACTAATTATTAATATAATATTTTTCTATGAAGGATTAATACCCATAGACCATAATATGATAAATGTTGCCAGTGGCGGAGCATTTGTAAATAAGACCCTAATTGAGGTTAGGATGCTAATATCTAATATGGTGTCTAATTCCCTATACTTTTGTACTAGACATAATACCTCTTCATGTACCATGTAAAGGAGATAAGCATAATATAACTTAATGAAAAATTAAACAATTTGACTTCCTTAGTAGAAAATGTGGTGAAAAGGGGAGTATTTGCTCAAGTATGTGGAATTTATTCATATGTAACTTATGCTACTGATGCATGTACCACTTTGCAAGATGAGGAACACGTTAATTCCATAGGTGGACTTCAAAGGAAACCCTAAGTATGATCCCTATGCCCTAACTTATAACCAAGGATGGAGGGATCATCCTAACCTAAGATATGGGAATAATCAAAGACCACCATTATACCAAAATGAAAAAGGGCATACCTAATCCCTTAGATTCTATCCTACTCCTCAAAATCGACAAAACTCATCATTTGTTTAGGGTCCTCAACCACTAGTATCAAAGCCATATATTGAAATAATATTAGAGGATATAGTTAAATCTTTAGCCACTAACACCCTTCAATTTCAACAAGAAACAAGAAATCGGCTAAAGAACTTAGAAAGTCGGATAAGTAAGTTGGCAAATTTTGTAGGTAAATTACTAGCACAAAGTTCATCAAAGTTATCCATCTAAATATAGAGGAATCTAAGATAAAATGTGAGTGCTATAAACATTAGAAGTGGAAAACAATTAGGTGATCCAAAGCTATTTAAAGATTATCAAGGGTTAAACTAAGAAGAGAAAGAATCAAAGAATGTATCAGGAGTGATCAAAGAAAAACCTTCTAAGGTAACTATAACAAATTCTCCTAACCCTTATAAACCCATTGCACCTTTTCCTAGCTAGTTAGCTATGGGTAAGAAATAAGAACATGAAAAGGAGACATTAGAAATTTTTAAGAAGGTGGAGGTAAACATTCTCTTGATAGATGCAATAAAAAAGCGCCTAGGTATAAAATTTTTAAAAATATTTGTGCACTAACAAGAAATAATTGAGAGGGAATGAAAAAGTTAGTGTGAGGAGTATACGTCTACAATTTTACAAGGGAAAATCCTACCTAAGTGCAAGGATCTTGGTATTTTTACTAATCCTAATAAAATTGGAAACATAAGTCATGAAAAATGCATTCTAGACTTAGGAGACTCCATACATTTCATAGCTTCATCTATTTTTAATTCCCTAAGTCCAGGACCCCTTAAAGAGACTCATGTAATGATCCAATGAGCTGATAGATCTACCGTATATCCTAATAGGGTGATAGAGGATGTTATAATTCATGTGAATGAACTTATTTTTTATGTTGATTTTTATGTTATAAACATGCAAGATGATGGATCCCCTAACCCTTCTCCTATTCTATTAGGAAGACCATTTCTAAAAACTTCTCAAACTAAAACTAATATGTATAATGGGGTTCTTACTATGGAATTTTATGGGAAAACAATTTGTTTTAATATTGTTAACTTCATGAGGTATACTAATAATTGTGAATATGTTTCTAAGGTGGATGTAACTAACACTTTGTCTGTACAATTTGTTGAATTAACAAGTAGTGATCTAGTAAATTGTTCTTACATATCTATTAGAAATAGATTTTTATGAGGATTTAAAAGGAAATTTTGATTTTAATAAGGAAATATAGAAATGTGCTTACACTTCTAGATCTTATTCAAATAACATAGGGGAGTATGTTGAATTACCTATTATGAAACACAAACCCCTTCCATCTCTAGACAAGGATCCAGAAGGGGAGTAGAAACCCTTACTCAATGTTATGAAATATGCATTTTTAGGGGATAGTCAAACTCTTCTTGTCATCATTGCCAATGAAATTATATCTTTATAGGAATATAATATTATTCGAGATCTAAAAGAATATAAAGCTACGCTACATCATTACTTTATTATCTCAAAAGTGTTAAGGCATGCCAAAAATTAATGGGCACCAACTCAAAATGTTATATAGAGAACATTAAGTGGAGGATTTTGAAGTATGATTTTAAATTTGACACTTACAATCCCTCTTGCCCTCATCCCTAATAAGCCCTACCCTTCCTCTGCTTTTTATTTCTATGATCCACTTATTGAGGATAATGCCTATTCTAAGCACAGGGGAGGTACTATATTTATTTTGTTTATGTTTTGCCACTTTATCATTTTATTCTCTTTTTTTACATTATTTTATATTATTTATTTTTAAGAGTGCATGATATTTATTTTATTATTTTTTAGTGTACTTTTATTTTTTAGTGACATCATTTTATTTTTATTAGAAAAAAAGTAATAAAAAGCCTAAGAGATGACACCTTGAGAATAGAAAATGAAAGAAATCTCTATTTGATAGCCTTAGTATACATGTGTAGCTGGGGATAATTTTGTCACAATATGCTTTTATAAAAGAGAAAAAAGATTTTAATATTTTAGTTGCATCTCACTATTGAAGAACTTAAACATGAAAAATTGATAGTAATCATTAAAATGAAAAAGAAATTAACCTAAGAGAAATAAAAGTTGGTGAACTTTTGAGCCTTATTGATGGATATAATTTTTATCTAGTATAATTTTCATTCTTATGCACAATTATTTATTAGTGTGTGAAACTAGAACTTTTCATTATTCTCATCAAGGCTATATGAAACTATTGTTGACATTAAGATGATAAACGAAAAATTTTCTTCTTGTTAACTGCTTAGCCAAATAGCCTACCTGTTATAATTTTTCCTTTACACAATCTAATTGAGCTTTTAATCCTATTTTCTTAATATTTGAACTGCACACATAGCTAATTTTCTATATCATATCTTATCCCTCAGTGTATGGTTAATGGAGCTGTATTTGGTAATGAGCTATTTATGTAGTTGAACTCAAGATTTTGTGTGTGTGTGTATCTCTCTCTCTCTCTCTCTCTCTTGCTATATTTATATATATATATATAGATAGATAGATAGATAGACACACCCACACACTTGAGGTACCGATGTGGAAAGCAAGTGGTAGATTTTGAAATCACTAAATCCTTGTGCTAAGTAGGACAGAGTGTAAAACGCACCTACTAAGTGAAACATAACTCAAGTGAAGAAAACAAAAGAATAAATGAATAAATTTCTAGTAGATTCTAGTAGTATAGGAGGTGATGATTGGAGGCATAAAATTCATTAAAGAGAAGGTGAAGTTGAAAATCATAAAGAGTTGAAATTGTGAAATTTGTGTGCTGCACTAGCAATAGACCTTGCGCTATAATCCTAAAATTTACCCTACCTGTGACATTATCCCCGTTACAACCAAAGAAAATTCCTCTTGATTTTTATATGCTTCAATTTATAAGTATAGGTGAACAAAAAAAATGAGAAGTCTATTTGATAAATTAAAATTTTTCCATATTTTTTTTATCCTGCTTTCCCTACACTTTTGTTGTCTTATTTGATCTCTTGTTTGCGTTATTGTTTTCTTGATAGTGGATTTCAAGAAATTCTAGTACAAACACAAGGATTTAATGGAATAATTCATGGATTCAAGAGAATAATCAATTATGGAGAGCCTTGAGTGAAGAAAATAAACCCTACATATCATTGGAGAAGTATAGAGGGTTAAAGAGTCGAAAAGAGAAGCAAAGGAAGCAAGAGAAAGAAGATTGGGGTGTTACATAACCAACCAGTGCAACAACCTTTCACATCTATGCTAGTCCAAATACCTTAATTGCCCAAAAAACAAAAGTTGCACAACCATGCAGTGTAGCTATGCACACCCATGCAACTATTAAATAAAACTTGCATAGCAATATGCCGAGATTTGGAAAGCTACACGGCTAGTTGGTGCAGCCTTACACAGCCGTGCGATAGATAGTTATTACCATTTTACATGATTTCTTAAACATGACCTCCTAATATTTGATACACATATACAAAGGGGCATAAAAAGGGGGAAGCACAAAAGATTTTAGGGAGGAGGGATGATTCTTTTGTATGATCCTCAAGTAAAAACAATTTTTTATAAACTAGATTTAATTTATATGTAATTTATGTTCTTCAATTAAGATTTTGAAGTGTGCATCTTGATTATGCGATCACTAATTTTATCTTCAACCTACTATTTGATCTTTCCATTATTTATTAATTCTATAATATGCATATCAATTACTTTTTTTAACGACATTTTATTCAAGTCATGGGTGAGTAATCATCTTCTTCTAGGGTTGAATTAGGCTCTATTTGGTATGATTAAGATGAGTTAAATTACATGTAATGCGTATGGTTTATAATAGCTATTTCATATATCAAAAATTAATGATATAGGTCAAATTTGAAAGAATGTGTGTGTGTGTGTGTTGATTATGAATCAAAGGTTGAATTTAATATCAAAAACATTAATATATGAATGGGAATCCAACTAATCCTGAGAGTAGGCAATTAATTCTTAGGGATAGTTTAAATTAGTGGTGTTTAATGGGTTTAATCTAATCTATTAGTCATGAAGGTAGTCAATGGATTAAACTAGGCACATTTATAGACCTTGAAAGAAGTTAGTGAATTAAAATTGACTGATTGTTCATAACAATCTTGAAATATACCACGACATATTAATAATTCATTTTTCTTATACCTAAAATGAGACCAAAATTCAATCCTATGTTCACATCTATAGTCTAATCATCTATAATTTGTTGGTTATTTTACTATTTACTTCCATGTTTCCTTTTATAGAAAATCTAGATAGCTAAAATAATGAAATTTGATAATTAATTGTGAAGTCCTTATAGATACAACCTTAACATGCTACAATGTAGCTGTGAGCTTGCAAAACAGGGTCTATCAAGTTTTTGGCACCGTTGCCAAGGAATTCGGTGAATTAATATGGATTCCTTTGTTATTAAGTTAGAATAGATTTTTCTTTAATTAATTTCCTTATTTCCATGATTTTATTTCTTTCCTTGATCATTTGTTGTTTTTTGTCTTCAGGTGTTGTATATGCAAAAATCTATCCATTAAGAACTTAGGTATGTGAGATGAAAGCAAGCACAAGTTCTATTGGGATGGCTAACACAGATGGAGGAGATAAGCATGATCGCTCTCTTAGGGAGTTTGCATCTCCTAATGCCTATGGAATGCAGTCAAGTATTAGAAATCCAAATTTTGTTGCTAACAACTTCAAGTTGAAGATTGCAATTCTTAATATGGTGTAGCAAAATCAATTTGGTGGTAGCTCGATGGAAGATCCAAATCTGCATATTTCAATCTTTCTAGAATATTGTTATACATTGAAGATGAATAGAGTATAGGATGATGCAATCAAGCTAAGGTTATTTGCTTTCTCATTACAAGACAATGCAAGGGCTTGGTTGCAGCCACTCCCTCCTGACTCCATCACTACTTAGGATCAACTCTCACAAGTTTTCCTCACCAAGTATTTCTCTACAAGCAAAATGACTTAGTTGAGGAACCAAATAACAACCTTTATGCAGAATGAAGGGGAATCATTGTATGATGCTTGAGAGAGGTACAAAGGCCTCTTAAAGATGTGCCTGCATCATGGACTGGAGAGCTGGCTAATTTTCCATACATTCTATAAAGGTATTCTTTCCAACATAAGAATGACTAATGATGCTATAGTTGGAGGCTAACTTAATGAACAAACATGTTCGAGAGGCATGATAACTCATTAAAGATATGGCCCAAAATCATTTCCAATGTCAGATGAACGCTCTTTACCCAAAAGGAGTGTAAGGTATGATCTAGATGCACTAGATCATTTTGCATCCAAGGTAGACACTTTCTTTCATAGATTCGATAAATTAAATGTCAATACCATATCATCTCATCCTAACCAAACATTGTGTGAAATATGTGGAATTACTGGTCATGCTACCATAGAGTGTCAAGTTGGAACATTAGTATCCCTTCAATTAAGAGTTAATAAGCATGCTAATTACATGAAAAAATTTAATAAAAAAGGGGACCCCTTTTCCAAAACATATAACCCCGAGTGTAGGAATCATCTAAATCTGTCCTATAGAAATCCTCCTCAAAATCCTATGCCTCAATCTAATTATATCCCTCTAGGTTTTTAGAATCAAAGGCCTCCCTACCCTCCTCCCCAAAAGTCTAACTTGGAAACAATGATTGAGAACTTTTTAATGTTGCAAACCAAATATAAATAAGAGTTTAAGAAACAAATAGATGAGTTTAGACACCAGAATAGATCCATGAATGATGCCATTAAATTATAGCTTCTAGGGTTGATTCATTAGCTACACAAAACAAGATGCTAGAAACTAAAATCACACAAATAGCCCAACAATCTAGCTCATGAAAAGATTAGGCAATAAAGTTGAACGATGCTCTATAAGCTTATATGTATTATTATTACTACTACTACTACTACTACTATTATTATTATTACTATTATTATTATTATTATTATTATTATTATATGTATTATTTTTAATATTATAAGTAATATATGTTATTAATATTATTATTACTATTAGTGAATAGTACTTTTATTATTTGGAGGTCAGGTTAAAAATCCCACCTTGTAATTTTAGGCTTATATTATTATTATTATTATTATTATTTCTATTATTATTATTATTATTACTATTATTATTATCTTTACTAATATTATTTTGGTGAAGGGTAGAAGCCCTTATATCACCATTCATTTTAAATTACATCAGTATTATTATTAGTATTTTTAGTAGTAATTTTAGAGTAGTATTATTTTAATTAAAAACCAAGTCTTAGGATAAGTTTGTAAATAATAATATTTTTAGGAGGGAACCTAATTCTAGTATTTTCCCCATAATAGGTGAGCCTGGTCAAAGCCCTCAAGAGGTATAGGAGAGTGCTCCAAGACCGGTGACATTTTAGGTAAGGGAGTACTAAGGCCATTTGTGTTATTATATTTTTATATGCCATGCATGCCATGTGATGTGAATTATAATGTATTTTATGTGTATTTGTATATCTATCATATGTGCAACACGATATGGAGTTAAGGTGAGATCGTACATTAAGTTGTGGCATGTGTATTATATGTTGGAGTTGTGATATTATTGTATGGTGTGGCCCATAAGACATGCATGATAGGATTTGTAAAAATATGATGGGAGTGTCTTAATGGTTGCATGGTCGTATTAGGGTTGCATGGTGCTATTAATAGTTGTATGGTGGTATTAGGGTTTGCATGGTGGTATTAGGGTTCGCATGGCGGTATTAGGGTTTTGCATGGAGGTATTAGAGTTTGCATGGTGGTATTAGGGTTGCATGGTGGTATTAATGGTTGCATGGTGGTATTAGGGTTGCATGGTGGTATTAATGGTTGCATGGTGGTATTAGGGTTTGCATGGTCGTGTTAGGTTTTGCATGGTGGTTTTTATGGTTGCATGGGAGTTAGGGTTTACGTGGAAGTTAGGGTTGGTGATGGTTTCCATGGCATGGTCTGGTTAACTAGGGTTTGGAGAATAAGAATAGTGGGAGTTAGTCATGCATGTCTGGGCGAAAGTTTTGAATAAAATACTTAAGACATTAATCACTTAAAGTGAAAGATTATTGAGCCGGGTCTAGCCGATCCACCAGTTAGGAATAGTGGTGTGGACTATTGTCCCGTAAGTGACCGATCCACTGGCGAAAAATAGTGGTGTGGACTTTGTCCTATAAGTGACCGGCCTACCAGTAATAAAAGTGGGGTGACTTGAGCTCAATAAACACAAACCATAGTTGCTAAGGCACTTAAAAGATATTAATTACTTATAGTGGAACACCATGTGAGCAAGAACCAGCCTATCAACCGATTAGGAATAGTTGTGTGGACTATTGTCCCATAAGTGACCGATCTACCAGCGATTAATAGTGGTGTGGACTATTGTCCCGCAAGTGACTGACCCACCGACAATAATAGTGGGGTATTCTTGTACTTACATGGATTTGATAAAAGGCATGGTGTGATTTGACTTTCGATGAAAGATTAATTACATAAATTAATCTGGACTAATTGGGCCTTTATGTGTGGGCTTGATCATTTCTTTTACGTTGTATAAATCTCTTCATGACCTTATATACTATATATGTGAGTTTGAAAGTGTAAGTTGAATATTATCTTGCATGATATTATATGCTTATGTGTTGGCCTTAGTATACGGTTACCTTCCTCAGTACGAAGTGTTCTGATCACCATTTTCATGGGTGCTGCTCATTCCCATGAGCAGAAGGCCCGTTAGGCATGTTGCTGGTAGGGGATGCTTATTTTGATGCTATTGATGTCTATAGGACATCAGGTAGGGCAGAGTGATGATTGGGTTGGATTCAATATCCTAGGAGTGGCATGGGTGATCTTTCCTTTGAGATTATTTCTCGTGTTATCTTTTAATAATGTTTGATCCTGCAAAAATAATTTTATTGTTATTTTTATTTTTATTCCCTAAAAGACAATAGCCAGTATTTCGAGTTATGTAAAGACTTATGCGTACTCTGATTTCCTTATTTATGAATTTGGATTATTAATAATGTTATATATAGTGTTTTCTTAGCCTTATCACTTCATACTGAAACAGTAGGAGTGAACTAATCTGGTACTAAGTGTGGCGGCAGCATCCCCAGAATTTACTATTTTAATTTATAAGTATTATTTCAAAAAAAAATAAATGTGTAAATTTTGGGGGTGTTACAAGTTGGTATTAGAGCGGTTGGTCCTGTTGGCCACGCTCATTTTCAAAAATAAAGTTGATTTCTAGAGTCTTATTTGGATTTTAAAAGGATTTCTTACTTTAATTAAAAATCGTTTGGTTTTAAAATTTTGGAGCCCAGCCACGGTGAGGAGTACAAGGGTAGATTAGGGTTTTTCCTTGGAAATAGGAAATTTTGTTAATATAATTTCGAACCAGTGGGTTCGTTTCTAAAGTGTTTCTTTTTGTGCAGCTAGATGGCAAACTATGGAAGAATTAATTGGTTAGAGGAGGCCGTCACCACCTTTTTGGAGTTCACCTAGCGCTCTCAAAACGTTGGGGAAGACTGGCTTAGGAGGGTTACTGAACATCACCCTCCAATGTATTCCGGGGAGGAAAACTCAGTGGTCCTAGAGGGGTGGATCCGTGATCTGGATTGCACCTTTGAGGTTGTGGATTGCCCACCCAACCGATGACCCAACATTGCAGCATTCTTCCTCCGGGGTGTAGCAGACACCTGGTGGGAGGATTTTTGCACCAGAGAAGGTCCTCCGGCTACCTAGGAGGCATTTAATACCACCCTCCGCACTAGATTCTATCATGAGAGCCACAAGAGGGATAAGCTTCGGGAGTTCATGCAGCTGATGCAGGAGCCGATGACAGTTTGTTAGTATCACATCTGGCTTATTGAGTTGCTACGGTTTGCTCCAGGGATCACCTCCAATGAGTCCACGATGGTCTTTTAGTTCGAGTAGGGACTAAGTTTCAGCATCCACCGGATGATGGGTGCGGTGCCCTTCACAGATCTAGCATCCCTGTATGAGCGTGCTTGTATAACAAACACACTGGTTCATGAGTAGACCGCCATCTATGGGAAGAGGAAGCCAGAGGTTTAGAGTTCTGGGAGCAGGACCTAGCCAAGGGTTGGAGAGTCTAGGAGGCCACCACCGAGAGGTCACAACGGATGCCAAGGGCCCCCGAGAGGCCCAATTTGCAAGAGATGTAGCCGAGTCCATCTAGGTAGGAACTGTGAAGGAAAGGTGGTTACTTGCCTAAATTATGGGAAGGCAAGTTACTGAGTGGTGGCGTGTTGGAGGCCACCTAGATTTCAGCAGATTCATAACTGATCATATCATAAGGGAGGAGCGCTGATGCCCGAGCAACAGGGGTACCAACAGTACCGCTAGAATTCGTCCTAGCAGTATTATTAGAGAGCACCTGCTCCATCTAGTGCCCCGGTTTGAGAGATAGGATGAAGACCATAGGGATCTAAGACTCGTCCTCAGAAGGGAGGCTAGTTAGGAGGGCGACTGAACGCTATCAGTCAGGCTGAGGCAGATCGACAGTTGGACGTCAATACTGGTATGTTCACCATTTATTCATTACCAGCATATGTTCTATTTGATTTGGGCACCATGTTGTCTTTCATTTCCTCTGCATTTGCTGCTAAGGCTGGATTGTCACCATCTTCTAGAGTAGAGCTATCTGTTATGCTTCCGTTGAGTGACAGGATGGAGTGTAGTCGGATCTTTCTGACGTGGCCTTAGATATAGGAGGGGTAGACTTCCTAGTAGATCTGGTCGAGATGGATCTAAAAGATTTTGATGTGATTCTAGGCATGGATATGCTGGGGAAGTACAAAGTGGTTATTGATTGTGCCTAGGAGCGAGTGATATTGCGAGGCCTGAAGGGGACTAGGGTTTCATACTAGACACTTAGCCCGAGACGACCACTAAGGTCGTGTCAGCGGTTACATTACACGCTTTGATCCAAAAGGGGTATCCTCTATATTTATGCTGTATGCAGTAGCTAAATAGGGATGTGACAGCATTGGATAATATTCCGATAGTTGAAGAATTTCCGGACGTGTTCCCAAAAGAAATACCAGGTATGCCTCCGGTTCGGGAAATTGAATTCAAGATCAAGTTAGTGCCAAGAACCGAGTTTGTTTCCAAAGCACCATACAGAATGGCACTAGTTGAATTGAAAGAGTTGAAGGCCTAGTTGGAGGAATTATTAAAGCATGGGTACATCTGGCCGAGTGTATCACCATGGGGAGCACATGTATTGTTTGTGAAGAAGGATGGTAGTCTCCGTCTCTGTATTGACTACCAGGGGTTGAATCAATTGACAATAAAGAACTGGTATTTGCTTCCGAGAATAGATGATTTATTTGATTAGCTGAAGGGTGCTACAGTGTTCTCCAAGATTGACCTAAGGTTTGGGTACCAACTTATAATACCCCCAAAATTCACTACTGAAAAATTTAGTTAATTAAAAGCAAATTAGAAGAAGTAAATTAATAAACTGTGAACTTTGGGGATATTAGCGCCACACTTAGTACCAGACCGGTTCACGCATACCGTTCCAGTACCAAGTGCTAAGGCTAAAAGATTAAAATACAATTTACGAGAACTCAGGCGTATTTAAATCAGAGTAGCGCAAGTAACATTTGTGAAAATATAATCCAACACTGATGATTACAAATCCACAATACATTGAAACAAGAATTTAAAAGAAAACGAGGTCAACCTAAGACTTTACGGATAGATCCTTACACTCTTTTCCGAGGCCCACTTGAAGGCACTAAGCATGACCTGCAAGGAGCACTGCCCATTGAAAAGGTAGGGGCCCCACAAAGGGAACCTTTTAGTACTACGGTACTGAGTAACCCTTTAAAGACACACTTACAAGTAGGCACACAATGTAACACATAAAATACTACTATATTTGTGCATAGCGATAAGTCAATCAGATATTTGTAGTGTATACTTAACATTCACTTTCGTACATTCTCATATTTCACAAGTCAACAAATATCAACGGGCTATAATTATCAATCGATACTTTTCGGGCCTTAAGGCCATTAGTCCATCATTAATCAATCATCTCGGATTATACATGCCGTGTGAGTGCGGGAACCCCACTATTATAGCTGGTGGAACGGTCACGAGGGTACATGCCCTGCCACTATTTTAGTCGGTGGAACGGTTGTGAGGGTAACATACCCTGCCACTATTATTGGCCGACGGACTGGTCTGGCCCCAACTCACAAGGCGTTCCATCGTAAGTAATTAGTATCTTCCCCGTATCTTATCTATGTTTGGTTTGTTGAGCACAGAATCCCCCACTATTATAGCCGGTGGAATGGTCATGAGGGCACATGCCCTGCCACTATTATTTGCTGGTGGACCGGTCATGTAGGGCACCCCGGCCCTAGCCACAATTATTCGCCGATGGATCGGTCTGGGTCCGACTCAACATCTTTTTCTTTAAGTGATTAGTGTCTTAAACATATCTTATTCGAAAGTATTTTACCCTTGACATGTATGTTCTAGAGGGCCACATCACATCACATCATAACTTATGGCATATCTATATTATCACATACAAAAGAGGACACATGAACACATCTCGGTTCCAAGCCACGCCACACATGAAACAATTAAAATAATAGCATGTGGAACTCGACATAAAAATTATATAGGGCATCCAAGGCATGTGGGACATATAGCACACATTCAATCTTAGCTACACCCTTACTCGGTTTAGGTTACCGAGCTATTTCCCACACTTGTTAGGCCACTAATCACCCTTCGTAATTATTACACTTAATATAATTCCCATTTGGTTGATTAGATTACCAATTTGCCCATTTCCTTTATTATAGTTAATAAATTGCTCTTTGGTTGGTCAAATTACCCTTGGTCAATATCCTAATTATCAATTTACCCCTTTAGTTGGTTAAATTACCAAATTGCCCTTCACATTTATCATATTTACCATTTTACCCTTCTCCATTATTAAATTATCATTTTACCCTTCTCGTTTATTAAATTATCATTTTACCCTTCTCAATTATTATAATTACCAAGTTACTCCTTTCCAATGTCCACTTTTATCCCTTTTATTTATAAAATTACTATTTTTCCCGTTTATTATAAAATTACCAATTTGTCCCTTTATTACAAAATTACCAAATTACCCTTTTATGACAAAATTACCAAATTACCCTTTTATTACAAAATTACCAATTTGCCCTTTTATTACAAAATTTCCAAATTTCCCTTTTATCATAAAATTACCAAATTGTCCTTTTATTATAAAATTACCAATTTACTCTTTTATTACAAAATTACCAGTTTATCCTTCCACTTACAAATTTACCATCTTACCCCTTATTACTCCATTTATATTAAATTATTATTATTACTATATAAAATATTAATATTAATACCTCATCCACAACTCTTATAATTAATATAACATTATCAGCACCCATATATATATTAGGCCATACTCTTGTACAAGATACCTTACTAAATCCCCTAAGGCTCCCAAAATATTAATCATGCATTAAGGATCACAGTAGCATAATATAACATGGTTGATACTTAACATTTTCATTAACAACCAAAGTCTTATCCTAAATAATATTTCCATACCTAGCAATAATCTATCATACTTCTTTTTTCATCAATCAATACAAGAACCACATATATCATATTAAACAACATGAACCAAGCATAATAATATATTAAAAATCCTAATGTACTAACATATGTTACTCCATGCATTTAAGTGGAATTTAACGATTACCTCAATTCCTGTAAAAACAAACCTTACTGGTATTCCGGTTAAAGGTTCAAGCTTTGATTATCAAAACCAATACCTAAAAATAATACCAAGACTTATTACATTAAAAATAATAAAATCAAAGTACAAAACTTTATAACACTTAATTAATCAAATAATTAAATTAAAATATAATTATACCTTAAAATTATTAAATAAATAGATCAAGAAATCCAGAAACTCATGTTGCTAATGCAGCATGAGCTGCATGCAAAGAATGAGGAGGAGGGGGGCTCGAAGGTGGTGAAGAGAGGAAAAATGGGCAATTTCGGGTTAAGGTTTTTAGGCTAGGAAAAGAGGCATGTGGGGGAGGATTTAAAGCAAGGGAAGGATGTAGAGGTGGGGAGGGGGTGTAAGTGGTGGTCGGGGATGGGTTGACGACAACTAAAGGTGGAGGCGGAGGTGGCAGAGAGGCTGCCGAGAGGGGGTCGAGATGGAGGCTAGTGAGGAAGGAAAATGGGGAGGGAAAAATGGAGGCTTTTGGGTGACGGTTTCAACCAAAGGAGGATGGGGGGTGGTATAGGGGGTTACAAGGAGTAATGTGGTGGCTCATTTGGCAGCAGAAATGGTAGAAAGGCGGCAGAATATGGCGGTGTTGGGTGGTTACCGAGAAGGGAGGAAGATAAGAGAAAAAGAGGAGAGGAGGAAGAATGGGGGCTACGAGGTGGCTTGATGGGGTTGTGATGGCTTGAGGGTGAGGTAGAGGGTGGCAGGAGGTGGTGCAAGTGGTGTTTAAGGCAGAAGAAGTGGCAGAGCTAGGTGGCGAAACAAAAACAGGGGAGAAAGGGGAGGAGAAGAAAGGGAGAAAAGAAAAGGCTCGGGTAAGGAATAAGGTTCGAAAAAAAATTCCTGAATGCAATGGGAAGTGAAGAAGAAAAAGAATAAGGAGAGAGAGGAGGGGATAGGGAGCTCGGGGATGGTGTTAGGGTGGTAGAGGAATGGCCATGGGAGGGAGTAGGGAAGGAGAATAGTGGGGCCGGTATGGGGCAGAGAATGGCGGGAGAGAGAGAGAGAGTTAGGGAGGTCAATAGGGGAGAGGGGTTATAGGTTGGAATGGTAGAGATGGTAGAGAATGGTCGGGATTCTCGCCGATGATGGAGGAAGAAGACAAAGGGAAGAAGAAAGAAGGAGAATTGGGGAAGGGGCTGAGTGCGCGACGGGCGGCTGAAGAAGAAGAGACGCGGGTCAGCCCGGTTGAGCAAGAAAGGAAGAAAGAAAGAGGGGGCGGCTGGTTCACGTGGGAGAAGGCAGGGGGAAGAGTGGGCCTGCGGCCCGACGTAGGAAGGGAGAAGGGGTAGGCTGGCCAACCAACGGCCAAAAGAAGGAAAATGAAAAAAGAAAGAAAAGGGAAAAAGAAGGAAAGAGGGAAAAAGGAAAAATGGTTTTAATTAAAATAATTTAATTTATAAATAATAAAGTAAAATATTTTTGGGTAATAAATTTATTTAATAATTTAATTTAATATAATTAAAATATAAAGGTTTAAAAGAATAATTTAGTAAAATAATGGTTTGGAAAATTATTCAATAAAAAGGGCATGATAAAATAATAAAATATTTATTTTAATTTATTAAATATTTATACCTAATTTTATTTACTCAAAAATCCATAAAATAATTAAAATAAATAGATTTAAAGGCTAATTTATCCCAAATAAAATGTATTTATTAAATTATAGGCTTTTAAAAATTCGGGGGATTACATACCATCAGTTGAGGATCGCTGATGTTGATATTATGAAGACTGCATTCTGTACCTGGTATGGGAATTATGAATTTACAGTGATGGCTTTTGGAGTTACAAATACCCCCGCAGTGTTCATGGATTTGATGATGAGGATATTCAGACCTTTCTTAGACTAGTTTGTGGTGGTGTTTATTGATGATATTCTGGTGTATTCCTAGGAAAATGAGGAGCACGAACAACATCTACGCACCATTTTGAGCACATTGAGAGAACATCATCTACATGTGAAGCTGTCAAAGTGTGGGTTTTGTCTCTAGGAGGTAGCCTTCCTTGGTCACATTGTATTAGCTAAGGGAGTGGTTGTGGACCCAGCTAAGATTATGACCATCACAGAGTGGAAGCCCCCTATGAACATATCGAAGAATCAAAGTATTCTGGGTTTAGCTGGTTATTATACATGATTTGTGCAGAACTTTTCCAAGATCGCCAGACTGTTGACTAATCTCCTAAAGAAGACTACGAAGTTCCAGTGGGATGAAGCTTGTGAAGAAGCTTTCCGAGAGTTGAAGAAAAGGTTGACTTCTACACCGGTGTTAACTTTACCCAAGGGGACTGAGGATTTTGAGGTCTACAGTGATGCATCCAAGCATGGGTTGGGATGCATGTTGATGTAGAAAGGTAAAGTGGTAGCTTATGCCTCATGACAATTGAAGAAACATGAGCAGAACTATCCCACACATGATCTCGAGTTAGCTACTGTTGTGTTCGCCTTAAAGATTTGGAGACATTATCTATATGGGGCAAAGTGTAAATTCTTTACAGATCACAAGAGTCTCAAGTATATTTTCACGTAGAAGGAACTCAAATTGAGGTAGAGAAGATGGTTGGAGCTTGTGAATGATTATGATATTGAGTTGACCTACCATGAGCGTAAGGCCAACATAGTTGCCGATGCACTAAGTAGGAAGACTGCACATTCTATGCTGTGTTGTGTGGTTTCTGATTGGACGATAAGGGAGTTATCAGATCTGGAGATTGAGATGATTCAGTAGGAAGACCTCGAAGCCCATATGAACGCCTTGACACTCACTCCAACTATATTTGAATAGATTCGAGCTGGACAGGTTAGAGATATTAAGCTGGAAAGAATCAGATTGAAGATGTATGAAGGCAAAGTAGAGGGGTTCAGAATCCATAGGGATGGAAATATTCGATTTAGGGGTCGTTGGTATGTGCCATAGAGTTGTCTGAAGCTTAAGCGTTGTATTATGGAGGAAGGACATTAGAATCCCTATTCGGTTCACCTAAGAGGATCTAAGCTATATAAGGACCTCAAAAAGGTGTATTGGTGGCCACATATGAAGCGAGAAGTAGTTGATTTTGTATCCTGGTGTCTTGTGAGTCAGAAGGTCAAGATTGAACATCGGAGACCAGCGGGGTTACTTCCATCTTTGGAGGTGCCGAGGTGGAAATGGGACTCCATTTCTATGAACTTTGTGAGTGGTTTACCGAGGACCCGAAGCGGCTTTGATACTATCTGGGTTATTGTTGATAGATTGACCAATTCAGTTGTGTTCATACCTATGAAGTCCACGTGGAGTATGGAATAGTAGGCAAGCGCTTATATGAAGTTTGTGGTTAGCCGTCATGGGGTTCCAAAGGATATTTTTTTAGATCGAGATTTGAGGTTCCTCTCTCACTTTTGGGGGAAGCTGTAGGAAGTTTTGGGGACCAAATTGAAGATGAGCACAACTTTTCACCCTACCACGGACAGACAGACAGAGCGGACTATTCAGACCTTGGAGGATATGTTAAGGGCTTGCGTGCTGGATTTCCAGGGATGTTGGGAGGAGCGCTTGCATGTAGTAGAGTTCTCATATAATAACAGTTATCATGCCAGTATTGAGATGGCTCCCTTTGAAGCATTCTATGGACGGAAGAGCAGGACTACTTTGTGTTGGAGCGACATCAGCAAGACGATTGTGTTGGGACCAGAAATGATCAAATATATGACTCATCAGGTCCGATAGATCTAGGGCTGAATGAAAGAAGCTTAGAGCCAAAAAAAAGTTATGTCGATCAGAGGCCTAGTGATGGAGATTTTGAGTTTGGAGACAAAGTGTTGCTGAGAGTTTCGCCTACTAAAGGGGTACAAAGGTTCGGAAGGAAAGGGAAGTTGAGCCCTAGGTATATTGGTCCTTATGAGATATTGGAGTGAGTAGGTGAAGTTGCTTAAAGATTGGCTCTTCCTCCAGAGTTGGCATGAGTGCATAACGTGATCCACATTTCCTAGCTGCGGAAGTATGTTGCCGATCCCTCGCATGTAATCCAACCAAATGAAATTGAATTAGATAATTCGCTGACTTATGAGGAGCGACCGGTGCGGATTCTCAACACTAAGCTAAGGAATACTCGTACGAGTTCAGTCCCTCTTGTTAAGATCTTATAGAGTCAACATGGATCCGAGGAAGCTACTTGGGAGACCAAGAAAGATATGCAAGAAGCATATCCAGAGCTTTTCGCTGTAGGTTAGATTCTTTTTATCTAGTTTGTCCTTAAAGGGGTAGTTAATTTAAGTGTAGTTAGTAATGTGTTATTCTAGATGCTTAGAATTCCCTAACCCTAACCCTAGAGAGCTGTAGGAGACTTCGGGGACAAAGTCTGTTTTTAAGGAGGTCGTTATGAAATGCCCCAAAAATATTTATTTTAAGAAATATAATTAAATAAGAATTTATTAGGAAATTAATTAATTAATTAATTAATTTGGAATGGGAAGGATTTATTTAGGAAAAATTAATAAGGAATTTATAAATATATTTTATAAGGGAAAAATTGGTATTTTTTCTAATTAAAAAGGAATTTAGGAAAAGTCTTTTAAAAATCCTAAATTAGCATAAAAAGGAAATTTAATATTATTTTATTTAAAAATTTTTATTTCAAATACCCAAAATATTCTAATTAATTTATTTAACCCCAAACCACTTAAAATTTCCTTTTTCTTTTTCTTCCCTCCTTTTCCTTTCTTTTTCTTTCTTTTCTTCTTTTTCTTTTTTTTTTCTCTCGCGCCACCCAATCCTTCTTCTTTTCCTTCCTTCTCCTGCGGCCTAGTGCCGCTCCTTCTTTTTCTTTCTTCTGCAGTTGAGACGCTGCATTTTGTTTTTTATTTCCTTGGGACACTACGTTTTATTGAAGAAACTTATAACCAACACCGACCGGCCCGGTTCTTCTCTTTTTCCTAATTTCTCCCTCTTGTCGGTCACCTTACTCAGTACCAAGTGTACTGATCACCCTTTTCATGGGTGCTTCTCATTCCCTTGAGCAGAGGCCTATTTGATGTGTTGCTGGTAGGGGACACTTATTTTGATGCTATTAATGTCTATGGGACATCAAGTGGGGCCGAATGATGATTGGGATGGATTCAATATCCTAGGAGTGGTGTGGCCGATCTTTCCTTTGAGATTATTTCTCGTGTTATCTTTTAATTATGTTTGAGCCTGCAGAAATAATTTTATTATTATTTTTATTTTTATTCCCTGAAAGACAACAACCAGAATTTTGAGTTATGTGAAGACTTATACTTACTCTGATTTCCGTATTTATGAATTTTGATTATTAATAATATTATATGTAGTGTTTTCTTAGCCTTAGCACTTGGTACTAGAACGGTAGGAGTGAACCGGTCTGGTACTAAGTGTGGCGGTAACATCCATTTTACTATTTTAATTTATAAGTATTGTTTAAAAAAATGTGTAAATTTTGGGGTGTTACACTATAAGACATTGATTAGAATGACACCCTTCTGGTTAGTATGTGGAAAATCCTATCATCTACCCATTGAAGTTGAGCATAAGGCATTTTGGGTAATAAAAATGATTTATTATGATTTGAAAGCTACCGAAGAAAGGAGGAAGCTTGAACTAAATGAGCTTGACAAGTTATACAAATATACAAGGAGAGAACCAATGAGTGGCATGATAGGCATATTGTTTAAAAAGAATTTCATGAAGGAGATTCTGTACTCTTTTAATTCACACCACAAGCTTTTCCCTAGAAAGCTTTGTTCTAGATGGTCGGGGCCATTCCATGTTCGCAAGGTATATGCATTTGAGGCTATGGATATTTAGAGCGAGCGCACTGGCATTTTCAAAGTTAATGGTCAAATATTGAAGCCTTACCTTACCGATTCTCTGATAGAAAAAGTGAGTAAACGTGGTCAAGCTAAATACCTTAAACAAGCACTTGTTGGGAGGCAACCCAAGTTTTTATGTTCTCTCTCTTTCATTTCCATCTTTATTTTTCTTTTGTCTTCATTTTACTTTTCATTTTTTTCCTTTCTGTTGCGATGTTTCAGTAGTACTTTTTATGCTATGAGTTAGGGAGAAGAAAGTCCAAGAAATATAGCAAGTTTGGGGTAAAGTAGGCCAAAAATAAGCTAAAATGGGTGTTGGACAGCCTAGGAACGCCTTGACGCACGCTCATGCAACCCCTGGGGAAGGAAAATCTCAAACAATAGTATCTAATGGCCTAGGCATAACCTAACTAATGGCCATGTGACATTCTTCCCTAATTTTTGTGAGACTAGGAATCACACTTGGATGGGGCATGCCAATCAAGCACGACTGTGCTTCTATGCCTAAACTTTTTCTGCAATAATAAACATCTTGCACAGCCTGGCTATTGTTAATTAGCACACCCGTGTCACTCCATTTCCACACTTTATGAGACCAAAAGTGACGCATTGCCGAGCCATGTAGTTTTACACGCCCGTGCAAATTGCTTATATATATATGCACGCCCCGATCTTCCCTCGTGCATGCATTTTCTTTGCCTCCAATTCATTACACTTGAAATTTCCAAGCCCTAACCACCTAAATCAAAGCACCACCAACACTTTCCTCCACCTCTACTATAGCTTGCACTATCGTCCACCACAACCCCTATAGTTCACACACCCTATATGACCACCACACCACTGTAGGAACCCTACACCTCTACACACCCTCAAAGACCACTGCATCACTGTGCACATCTGTACAAACACACTACACAACCACACTATACACCCTCAACACCCTGCACACTTCGGCATACCCTACACAACTTCTACCGTGCACCACTATCACAACCATTGCAACATCTTCACCATTCACCCGTGCATTGCATAAATTGAGTTTCATTGTGGTTCGATTTCCTTTCTCCCCTAATTAGTTGGATAAATCATTTTTTATTTATCTTTATTATATATTTGATACTTATAAGACCATTTTTATTAAATTCCTTTTGATCTTTGGTCTTTTAATTTCAGATTTGTAGGTTTTTCTTGCATATGGCCTTGAAAAAGCATACCAATTCTACCATTGTAGGAGCCGAAGGAGAATCATCATGAATACTGTAACGATTACCTTGAAGATAAGGTAGATCCTCAAATACTTGACCATTGAATCCCTATGGCATCATATTTGCCTGCTTGGTCCACCAAGAGCATTAGGAGGCCATATCTTCTTGAAACATAATGTCCACTCAATATATCAATTGAACGTATCTCGAGAAGTTAGGGATTTAAGATAATTTTGAGTATTTGATTACTATAGGTAGTCTCTCCCTCTTCTTTACTCATTTTGAACATACGAGCAAGGGACTCACCCTTGAGTTCCTTAGCTCCTTTACTTTCAAGCAAATCAGGAATCTGTGTCTTTTAGATTCATTAATGACTCTCATGCTATGTCACTGTCACAATTCTTTAAATTACTTTATTTCCCTACTATAAGGCTAAGACTTTATCGTAGGATTGCTAATTCTATGATCTTTAGGCTTTTTAGGCCCAAATATCCATGCCAAAGTGGGGTTGTGCTGCTAGGCCTTACAATCGATAGCACACTAAGGCCTCTATGATCTACAACCTTGCATTAAGGTATGTCCAATGGCTATTGGCCGGGACTAGATGAGAGCCAAGGGAATGTATGAAAACTCGAACTATGGGCTATCAATTATATGATCTGGAATGGTGCCATCTATGGAGGGTATTATCTGGTGGATCACCTCAGTAATGTTAGCACTAACATTATCAGTTATATCATACATTTCTCGAAGGCTTGGATACAACATCGAGCATATCCTAGTTAACCTCCTAAATACATATCTAGGGATAAGGAATTGCATAAACATGAAGCTCACTGTGCAAGACTGGTTGCAATATCACCTTTACTATATCTAGGAAGCATTGTATCCATTACCAAATAGAGCCCTTACCACTCTAATTGATAACGGAGATGCCAACTAGTTACCTTCTCCAACTACACCCCACCTAATTCAACACCCCCCCTCCTTAGGAAGAGCAACCAAATGCCAAAGATGAATCCCCTTCTTCTTCTTCCTTACTTCCTCTTCCTCCACCCCTATCCTTTGTCATGGATCTAGACCCTTCTACTTCTTATAGCACATCTTATGATGCCCAATTTTAGTGTATCAATGCACACTTCATTATGCTAGAGGCCTAAATTGCCAATCCTATGATACAACAAATGTATCAATGGAATCTTGAGCACAGTTTCCACCCCCATTGCCCCCACAGTGAGTTCCCTTCTCTCTCCTTCCCCTTTTTACCCTCACATTGAGGATAATATATTATCTAAGCATAAGGGGATTCTTGTTAGCTTTTTTTCTTGCCTTTTTCATTGCTTTTATCATTTTACTTTTCTCTTTTTGTTTGGTGTTCCCTTGGAAGAAAAGATAAAAAAATGGAGATTTGGGAAATGTTTAGTTGATGATGGAAAATTGATATAACTTTCTACATAACTTAATTATGTACTAGTGAGACATATAGATTGCAAGAAAGTATAAGGAAAAATGTTTTGAAATGTTTTTAAGCATTAACTCATTGATTGATAGGCTCTTAAACCATTTAATACATTAACATTCTAGAGGTTCATCTTATTTGATTTACCAATCTAAACCGAGACATAGGAATTAGAATTAGTAGCAAAAGAACTAGTGAGATCTTGGTCCTTATAAACTATCCATCACTTTTACCATCTTACTGATCCTTTACTGTGTGTATTCTCCCCTGATATGTGAAACTAGAACTTGCATGAATTCTCTTCAAGGTCACATATGATCTATGTATTCATTAAGATGATTAAGGGAATTTTTTCTTTTCTTAGCTACATTAGCCAAACAACCTACCAAATGGTATTTAATCCCTTTTCTTAACCTCTTTGAGCCTTTGGCCTTATTATTTAATCAAAAACCTACATTGGTGACCTTATTTCTGAGTTATTACCTAGTTCTTGTCTAAAAACTAAGGAACAATAACTCTTTAATGTATTTGAATGTAGGAAGGTCAAGTATATGAATGGGAGGGTAATGAAGAAGAAGTTAGTAGATTTTTATGGTTAGAAAATGACTAGAAATGAAGCTCCCTTTTTCTTGTATTTCTCTCTTTTTAAAAAAAGGAAAAAGAGAGAGAAGGAAGAAGTAAGAGAATTTAAAAAGAAGAGTGAACGAGAGAAAGAGAGATAGAGAGGGATAGAGGATTAAGAAAATAATAAAAGAGTTGACATTGAGTTATGAGCAATTTAATTATATGATTTATGTAGGAAGGGATGGATTAATGATAGAGGTCTTGTTAGTTTACTTTGGGGTATGGTGACAAATCACTAATCTTAGAGCTTGGGATATATTTTTCTTCTTACTATCGCTCCATTTGTTTTTGGGCCTTTAGCTACAATCCTAGACTTACCCTACCTTTTACCCAATCCCCATTACACCTTTTATAAGACCTTATGATTTTTGTATTGCATAGCAATTTTTTCGAGTGGTAGAGAATGAAAGTACATGCAATCCTATGGTCGATCATGATCAGATGAGAGAATTTTGAGATAAACCTATACACATGAGTATAGAGAGTTTATACTTACCTAATGTGATAAAGTCTACTACCTTATTAATCCTTGTCATATAAGGATAAGCATCTAAGTGATCCCAAATCTTCTTAGAGTGTTATACTTATACTGATTTGGGAGTTAGGATTTAATAAGTTTTCACAACATTATGATCATTTTCTTACTATTAACACTCGCAATATGGGTTGATCTGGCTTTTTTGTTTTGTTTTACCTATATAGTAAGTTATATCATCTGAGGCTTTGGTCCCATTCCCTTCTATCTTTCTTTCCACTTTTGTTGTTTGGTGTTTTGCTTGAGGACAAGAAAAGATAAAGCATGGAGGAGTTGATAAACTAAAATTTTTATCCTACTTTTTCTACACTTTTGTTGTCTTATTTAGTCTCTTGTTTGTGTTATTGTTTTCTTGAGAGTGGATTTCAAGAAATTATTGCACAAACATAAGGATTCAATGGAATAATGTATGGAGTGAAGAGAATTATGAATTATGGAGGGCCTTGAATAAAGAAAATCAACCTTAAATATCATTAGAGAAGTAAAGCGGGTTAAAGAGTTGAAAAGAGAAGCAAAGGAAGAAAGAGAAAGAAGATTTTAGGTGTTGCACAACTAGCCAATGCAACCTTACACACCCGTGCTAGCCCAAATACCTTAGTTGCTGAGAAAAAAAGGTTGCATGGCCAGGTAGTGTAGCTTTACACAGCCGTGAAACTTTCGACAAATCTCTCACAATAATATGCCGAGAGTTAAAAAGCGGCAAGGCTAAGTCGAAAAGCTGTGCGGCTAGACAGTGCAGCCTCACAAAGCCATGTAATAGACAATTATTACCATTTTGCATGATTTATTTCACACGACCTCCCACTATTTAATATGGAAATATAAGGGGGTATAAAAAGGGGAAGCACAATAGATTTCGAGGAGGAGGGATGATTCCTTTGTATGATCCTCAAGAAAAAATAATATATTATAATCTATATTTAATTTATATGTAATTTAAGTTCTTTAATCAAAATTTTGGAGGGTGTATCTCAATTCTACGGATCATTAATTTTATCTTCAACCTATGGTTTAATCCTTTTATTTTTCTCTTCTATTATTTATTAATTCTATAATATGCATATCAATTACTTTTATTATCTACATTTTATTCAAGTTATGAGTGATTAATCATCTTCCTTTAGGATTGAATAAGGCTCTATTTGGTATGAATAAGATGAGTTAAATTACATGTCGTATGTATGGTTCATAACAGCTATTTCTTATATTAGAAATTAATGATATACGTCAAATTTGAAAGAATATATAGATGTTGATTATGACTGAAAAGTTGAATTCAATATAAAAAAATTCATATACGAGTGGGAATCTAGTTGATCATGAGAGTAAACAATTAACTCTTAGGGACAGTTTAAATCAGTGGCATTTAATAGGTTTAATCTAATCTATTAGTCAT
Organism: Tamarix austromongolica; assembly: GCA_039764185.1. Classification (NCBI taxonomy): domain Eukaryota; kingdom Viridiplantae; phylum Streptophyta; class Magnoliopsida; order Caryophyllales; family Tamaricaceae; genus Tamarix; species Tamarix austromongolica. The sequence continues at coordinate 54,669,491 of CM077815.1, forward strand.
AAATGTAGTCAATGGATTATATTAGACACATTCTTGGACCTTTAAAGAGGATAGTGAATTAAAATTGACTGATTGTTCACAACAATCTTGAACTATACTAAAACACATTAATAATTCATTTTCATAAACAAAATGAGATCGAAATTCAATCCTAGGTTTACATCTATAGCCTAATCATCTGTAATTTATTGGACAGTTTACTATTTACTTCCATCATTATTTTTATAGCAAATCTAGATAGCTAAAATAACAAAAAAAATTAATTAATTGCGAAGTCCATATAGATATGACCTTGAAATGCTATAACACAACCATACACTTGCGGAATAGCGTATATCTCTATTGTCGATCATTATCATTGGTAAAATTTTTTGAGAGTAAATATAAACTACAACACATGAGAGTAGAGTGCTTCCATATACCTAAGGTTATAATCTAGTAGCCTAATTCTTCATATTAGTTCACATTGATGATGTAAAAGTTATATTAGATGGTGACTTGGTTGTGATGTATGTAACCTCAAATGAATTTGAAAATGATTTTTTGTATGCTCAATTTTCATTTTTTTGATTGTCAATGAAACAAGTGCATTTGGTAGGTCAATTATTAATTTTCTTTTATTATCTAATGGAAGTCTGGATTATGTGTTTCTTGATCATTAGGATTTCTTATACTTTTATTGGTTGTGTTCCATGAGGGCAAGAAATGGTTCAGGCATGGGGGTATTTGATAGGTCCATATTCTATTGAATTATTTGGCATATCTTGACCTAACTTTCTATATTTATTATGATAATTTAACCTTTTTTTATTGAGTTTTCTTTATTGGCTTAGTTTTATAAAAAATAAATTAAAGTAACTAGGGCTAATAAGTAAAGAAAATATGCACAATATAAAATCAAGCTTGGAGTCATGGAAATATGTATGTATTTTTATGTATGACCTAAAAAGAGAATTCATGTGAAAAAATGAAGAGAGGATGATGAGCATATAGTAAATATGAGCATATAGATAGTGTTAGGGTAAAAATATAAGTGCCCTATATTTAGTAATATAGAATTTTATTCGTATAATGTGGAGTTGATTTGTACGACCTTCTTTCTATATATATATAGAAAGAAGGTCGTACAAATATATATTAGGTCAAATAGAATATTAAAGGGCATTGATGTTGTAACTTTGACTTCATTTTCATTATTTATAAACCATTAGGGTTCTTTAGTTAGATTTACTTAGTTAATTTCTCTAATTGAAGGATTGGAGATTATATTATATTTTTTGTTCTACAATATCATCAGTTCTTTCATTCCTTTATTTCATTTATTTGTCTTGTACTTATTATTGTTTTTAATACATATTTTGTTATTAGTTTAATTAGTTGAGTTTGTGATTTTGTTTAGTTTAATTTAATATTTATTACTTTTTCTCTCTCTATATATATTAAAGTTATAATTTTTGTGCATTTAAAATTTACATTTTAGGTTTTATTAATATTTTAGGCTGGATTAGTATAGGCTAGGTAGATAATTGAAGGTTATGAGATAATTAATCATGAGGTGCTAATTGGACTTAATTTTTATATATATATTTTTAGTTGAATAAATTGAGTTTAATGATCACCCATCCAAGATTAGAGCTTTATAATCTAAATTGGACACCTACTTAATTTTTTTACTAGTTAAATGCTAGGATAATATAGCTAATATATAAGTATTAACGTATAAATCTGCATATAGTAAATAGGTTGGTTAATTTCTAAAGAAAGATATTAATTTAATATATGTTTATTAATCTTTAGAATTACATAAATCGACCATACTTTAATTACAGTTCTAGTTAGCCACTCCCTAATCATTAATGCTACTTTAATTAAATCTAGAGATCTTATCCTATGTTATTAATTGGTTATACAATAAATCATAAGCAAACATTGGTTTATTTGCTTAAAAGGATGCTAGGGAAGCAGATATATGCAAGCTTTATAGGTTAACATTAGAGATATTTCGTAACCATTTTATTCGTTGATCGGTTAATATCCTTATACTAAGTATTTCCTTTAACCCCTATTATCCCATTATTGTTAATCAGGTATTGTGTTAATTACCATTTTTTCTTTTTCTTTTTAGTTATTAATTTTCCTTATTTAATAACTAGGGGAATTTATGTGATAATAGAAATATATGATTTAGATTAAAGTTTTCATGGGATTAACCCCTACTTACTACTTACTATTTGTGTGTTTTTGTTTAGGGTTTATTTTGACATGCCTGCAACACCAAATCTATAATGTGAAATTTTATATGAAATCTCATGTTTGGTATCGTTATATGGATTAGGTCATGATGATAATGTCATTGTGTAATTTGTTGTGTTGTATTAAGGAAAAATGAGTAATATATGAAAGCATGATTTTATAAGTATCATTTAGTTTAGCTGGTTTTGTAAGTTGAGCAATTGGCATGAATCACCATCTAAGTTGGGTTATGATTGTGTGTGTGTGTGTGTGTGTTGGTTAAGTGTTTCCATGATAAGATGTGTTGGTTGTCAAAAATCATTCATATTAGGGCTTATAGGTTTTTTTATGAAAATATATGTGTTTTGGCTATCTTAGGGATAATTTGTTCAATATGGGTTAAATATGGAATATTTGGTATTTTAATGTGATAATTTTTTTCAAAATATGCTAAATATATTATGCTAGATATTTGGAGTAAATATAAATGACCTTAGTCAACTAAAATGAGAAAATGGCTTAAATTGAGATTAATAACCTCGGAGAATGGGTCATTAAGGCATGTGTAAAACATTAAAGGTAGAAATTTTTTTTGGATATGATTCTAACAATTATATTTTTAGAATTTATATTAAATTTGGCAGTTATGTGAGTCTTATGGGAGAATTTATGATGAATTTGTGAAATTAGGGTTTTGTAGGGATGGTGAATTGTAATGCTAGAGGTTGGGCTATTATGGCATGTGTAAATTTTTGAAGTTAGACCATAATTTTTTGTATATATCATTAATAATAATATTTTAGGGATGTGTACTAAATTTAGTTTTAAAATGATTATTATGGAAGAAGTTATATTTATCTTGTAAAATTCGGGTTTCTTAGGAGAATATGGGTTTTTTCCCTTAAAGGATGTCCCAATATTTATATGGTTGTATTTTACATTCTTTGAATAATTATTCCTTACATTCCCATATGTGTGTTTGCATGATGATCTTGATATAAATAGCAATGAATATGATATTAATCACTTAAAATGAAATATCACATGAGTTATTACTGTTGTACCTATCCATTTCACCAGATGATAATAATAGATAATAATAGATACGAGTTATGGTTTGCCAATCCATTGCACTAGATAACAATAGTGGTCAGGAGTATTTGACCTAGGGTTTTACCACAAAATAATAATAGTGGCCATAAGCATTTTTCTTTGGGGTTGTATATTATTGATATCATATCACCAATTGTAAATTGTGGGGCCTTTAAACTCAACCTAATTAAAAAATGGATTATAAGTATACCTATAATGGAACTATTTTAGTTCCTCTCTTAAGTCATCTCTTGATATGTTTTCTATACATATCTATAATGGGTTTTATCTTGTTTTAAGTTTTAATTATTTTGCACTATATTCGATATCAGGAAGGTTTGGTAAGCTAAATTTGTGTCGTATATGATGATCACACCTAATAATGTTATTATTATGCTTCTACTAAAGAAAAATATTTCATTAATAAATTTTAGAGTATTATGATAGTATCATCGTCTACTAGAAATTTATGGGAATTAATGACATGAGCAAAGTCGTTCTCTAATCAAAGTTGTGGTTTATTATATCTCCATGCTGATAATGTGACTAGAACTTTTGGAGCTTCTAATTTATCATGTAATTTTTGATGGATCATCATCTTAATGTATTGGAGATTTGATTATACATGATAGTTGTAATAGTAAACCTTTTTGCTAATGCATAAATTCTTTTATCTATTAGTACTTTTAAGCAAACTCTTTTTATGGTATAAAAATATATGCTACCAAAGATATCCTTTCAGTTCCTAGGTTTATTAGCATGCAAAAGAATGGAAAATTTGTGATTTTCTTAGTAAACATGTCCAAGTAGTTCCTAATTTCATAATATATCTACCCATCTGGGTAAATACTCCACTAATATATTATTCTCATCCTTTTTCTTTGCAAAAAAAGAAGAGTCCCACTAAAAACCAAAATAAAATTACACGGGCTTCACTTTTGAAATTTTGAAACTTAAAACAAGTATTTATATAATTTTTACCATACACAAATTTTAATTATTTATAATAGTTGATGTTTGAAAATTCCTATTTTCTATCTCCTTCCTAGATCCCTAAATTTCTAGATCTTTTTCTCTATATGACCTCAAAGATAGGATAATTTCCTTTGATGCATTGTTTGAAAATCAACATCCTTCCAATTAGTGGAAGGCCAATCTCAATTTAATTATTTAATTATGGAGGTTAGTGTACTTTCATTTATATTATTTTTTAAATACTAATTTCTAGTTATATATGTATTCAATTAAAAAAAATAACCCAAATGTAATATTTTTGAAACATTTTTAGACTATAAATTCATCATTTCTTAAATCTTGATTAAAATTTTATAATCAAGCCTAAGATAATTTCTTTGCCCAAAAATAACATTTTCAAATTTTCATTTTTAGAAATAATTTTTTAATGGAATTTAATTTTTGTGTAAAATGAAAATTTAAGCAATTAATTTTGGTAAAAAAGGAACTATCATTTTCATGAGATTTAGTTGTAGTTTTCATTATAAAAAAAACTTGGTTAATGTTTTTATCTAACATTTTTTAACACCACATTAAACAATTGCCATAAATGTGTAAATATAATAGTGTATTCAATTCATATTGAGTGTTATTTTAGTTTCATACACGTAAATTAAGAAACAAAGCCAGTGACTAATTGTAATACCTTCATATATCACTACAATTTTTTATTTTAAAATATTTACGGAAGTGGAAATAAAAAAAATGCTCCCGAGGAAAAATGAGGTATTACTACCACATCTAACATAGGATCCATTGTCTATCCTATGTTAGATACAAGGCTATGTATCCAACTAAACAAAACACAAGAAACATAGTGTGCAAAATATTTAGCATAAAGGTAGCAAGAGTTAGAGTTTACAAAACAATACCACACCTTGTCCAACACTAACTAAAATTCATAAAAGGGATGAATTGGAAAATAGGGAAAGTTTGTAACATTCCCAATTTTTGGACTAGAAACTTTAGTTTTTAAGATAATGAGGAAGTGATTGAAAAAAAAAAGAATTTTACCGCCACAACAACCATGAGAGAGGTATGATCATCAACTAACCCATGCCTAATGCAAGGCAAAATAGAAGAAGGAACAAAATAATATATGATTATAATAATAATATAACAATACAATATAATAAAGACTAGAATAATATCATAGATAGAATACAAGAATCCGAGCCAAGGGTTTAAATAACCAAAAATACAAAAACATTCCAACGCAGTGGGAAAAATACTAATAAGTGGTTAGCTAAACTCTTAGGCACAATTATAAACCTTGAACCCGAAGTAATTGTCCACTAATGACTCGCGTCAATACCCTTAGCATACTCTAATTGATAGTCGTAAACGTGTAAATCATTATATTCTCCCCGGACTAGAAGCTAGATCATCATAGTGACCACACAAGTATAGTATTAGTACAATAAAATACTAGTAAAACATACTACCTAAAACATAAAAGGCTCATACAACACATTGAAGTCTGTTAACAACATGGTGATAATATAACGAAATAAATCAAGTATAACATGACATGCTTGCATAGAAATAATGGAAGTATAGCAATATATTAATACATGCGATGTATAAAATGTAAACCATATTAGAATTTTTCCTTTAGTGACCACACAAGTTTTTGTTAGTAAGATAGTGCATTCGACGACACCCAGTTTACCACTATGAACAAAAGTTATGGTAGCACAAGATAAACACAATGGGATACCACACCCATCACACAAGGCCAGGATACATCGAAGGGGATTTCTTTGGGGATACCATACCCACCACACGTGGTCAAAGTACACTAAGGGGTCTTGTACTAGGATACCTCACCCATCATACCTTGAATGTCTCCACCACAATGGCTAAAAAGTTAGGATATGGCACCCGCTTACACAATGGACAATACGAAGTTCTAGCGGGCTTGTACTAGGATACCTCACCCACCTACACTAGACATCAATGCCATGCTGACCTGCCACATTATAATCTTATACCTCAAAGATATGAGCATACCCCTTATAAATCACAACCTGGTAGAGAAGGAAATAGGTACCGAGTGAAAGATATATAACCAAGGGCGACCCACCCACTAACTCCCGCTGGCTGCCCTAAGGGCCAAAGAAAAAGGTTTGAATAAAATCTTAACTGATTAATTTATGCATAAGTGATATCATAAAATCACAACAAAGTTCACACATAACCAAATTGGGTGCTTCCAAGGGATAATACCAAACATAATTAAAATCTATTAGTTAACCAAATTGGGTGTTTCTAAGTGATAACACCCAACACATCATAAGGTATTTAAGCCACCATTTGAGTGTTTAGAGATGACACCAAACTCATCCATAAGGCATAAAAGCCACCAATTGGGTGTTTAGAGATAAAACCAAACTTAACCAAAAATCAAGGCTGAAATACCATCATGGTGATTCATATTAAATTAGGCTAATCATAGTTGAAATCATAATTAAAATATTATAAATACATGGAAGTATCAACAAAAAAGGTCTGAGAGAAACACAAAAATTTATAACAACCCAATCGGCTTCCAGTTGGATAAGTTAATTAGTCCTTCAAACCAGTTGACTGGTCTAGTCATACCAGACCTAGACCAAAACAACACTAGAGCACTAGTTAACTGGTTAGCCTCACTAATCAACTATTCATGTGACCCAATTGACTAGTTTGGTCCAATCAATCGATGGATCTAAGTTGATACCAACCCATTTTGGCCTATAAAAAATAATAAATGGTTTAACCAACTCATTGATTGGTCATTGTAACCAGTCGACTAGTTTGGTCCAATTGGTCAATGGGCCTAAATAGATACCAAACCACTTATGTCTGTAGGAGCACTAATTGATGGGTTTAACCAGTCAATAAACTATTCATCGAAACCAATCAAATTTTTAACTAAACCAATCAAGTGATCTTGCAACTAACTAATCTAAAACTCTATACCATTCGACTGCTTGCAACACCAGTTGATGGGTTCGAGGAACCAATAAACTAGTATGGTTAAAACACAACTTAGACTTGTGAAACACACACTAAGTTTTACAACACTTTACCATATTTAATCCTAGCATGATTCTATGTCAAAACACTCATAAAAATACATGCTTCACAAATAGAACCATATTGATAAATGGTAATATACACAATTAAACAAACCATGCTCAAACAACCCATTTTATGCTTAAAATCAAAGAATCTCAATAATACTTACTTGAGGATAATTATACCACATGATCATAACATGGAACATAATTAGATCATACTCATATAAGCACTAACATATGGAACCCCAAAATATCACAAAAATCTAATTATGTTAAAGATAATAATGCCTTAACTTGAAGTAATTCTTCAAGCACAAAACTCCTACTGGATAGCCAATCTAGCATAACTTCAATTTCTAAGAGAATAAAAGAAAAAATAATTAAAATAATCTTCCAAAAATTCATTAAAAACTAATAAAATAAGAACAAAACACCACCTTTAACTTAAAATAAAATAAGGTGTCAAAAGAAAAGCTAAAATCTCCAACTTTTCTTAGCCTTAGTTCTTAATTACTTAAAGAAAGAAAGAGAGAAATAAAATTGATATTAGAAGAATATAAAGGAACACAATGCTTATAAGATAAAAAATGAAAGATAGAGAGAACTCTATTTTTCTCAATAGAATGAAAAGGAGGAGAAAATGGAAGGGTGCTTAATACTTAGTAAAATTTCTATAAGGAGAAGGGAGAAGATAGAAATAACACAATTGAGGAATGATAATGGATTGGTAAATGAGAAGTAGTATTGGAGCAAGTTGGTTGACATTATTAGGGAAAAGGGGGATGAGACTAGTGAGGTTGACTTGATGGAGTGGTGGAGGGTTAAGTACAACTAGAGATTGGAATGGTAGTGGGATGGTTATTCAAGTAAGGTTGGATAAAGCCAAGATCGCATCCCCTTTTGCTAGAAAAGAAGGGGAGAGGTAAGGGAGAAGAAAAAGGAGAGGCTTACCTCCTAAAGTGTTTTTTGGAAAAAATTTGCTAATTAAAATGATTTAATAATCTAATTAATGTGAAAATAATTCCAGAGCACTAAACACATGATTATTAGCATAATTAAACTCAAATAAGAATTTTTTATGATCTTTAGAGAGAAACATAAATCAAAATTAGAAATAGATCAAAAATTGCAAGCAAACCACTCGATCACTTTGGGCAAACCAATCGAAAAGTTTGTCGAAGATAAGAATATAAATTTCTTTAGTGCACCAATCAATTAGTTATGTAAAGTTGATTGGTATGCTTGAATCCACACTTTTATTATAATTTCAAGCCTATTTTAAAACGAAAACTCATTTCTTTTATATCAACATAATTCTAAATATAATTTGAAGGATTTTGGGATGGGTATTATAGAAGCTATAAAATTTAGGTTTCATAAGGACCAATGAAAGAATAGTCCACCATAAGTCCATGTTATAATTTATAATCCCCAAAAACATAATATTCTTCTCAATCACGTCTAGTCCAAACATAATCGCTTCATTAATATCACTCTAACACAAGGAAATATGTCACTTCCTTCCATACTAGGCTCAAAAGGTGCCATCTTGATACTCATATAATAAATAATGTTAAATGAGAATATGATCAAGTGTAGATGATTATCTCAATAGCCTCCAAAGTCCATCATGTAAACCTAAAACATATCTTCTGAGGTCTAAATGGTCCTCTATATTTGATCATTTGTAGTTGGGTGAAAGTTAGTACTAATCTTCCATTGGTTCACAAAGGTGGCCTATAACTTCTACCAAAAGTGTGATAGGAACTTGGAGTCCCAATTAGATATAATGTCTCTAGGCACTCTATGTAATATAACCAAGTGCTTTTTATAATCATTAACCATCTACTTAATGCTCCAAGTCAACTTCATTAGTAAAAACAATATCGACATAGTCAAATGATCAACCATAGCATATATGGACTCAGAACCACTACAAGTCCTTAGCAAATCAACAAAAAAAATTCTTAGATATATTATCCTATTTTTGTTTTGAAACATCTAGCGGTTGAACTAACCCTATTGGTCTCTTATGCTTGATCTTGACATTTTGACATGTCAAGCATCTAGCTACAAATTATGTTACCTCCCATTTTATATGGGGCTATCGATATACCTTTTTAAATTCCTTCTATAACGTAGCCCTTCTAAGATGGATGGAATAAGGAGTATAATACACCTTATCAAATATCTTTCTCTTTCACTCATCACATCCTTCAGTTACACACCACCTACCCTTATATCTTATACTTCTATCTTCATGATCAAGAATCCTTTAACCTTATTCTCAAGAACAACATGTCTGATCCTTTTAAAAAGGGTATCACTAGATTCACTAGCTAGAATATCATCAAATACGAAAGGTGCAACACATTAAAATTTTAGGTATTCAGCACCGAACCTTATAACTTTGACTTAAATACTTTTATCAATCCTTAATCCATAACCTAGATAAATTCTTTAAAAAATTACCCTAATTATTTTATCTTACTCTAACTTCTTAGCCATTAATTTAAACCCAATTTTAATCATAACCATAAATTTCTTCTTATTTTCCCTTATCACATGTCTTCATTAACCAACCTACTTCTTTCTTTTTTAAGCCATGCAATCGTTCATGCATGGACACTCCTCCTTTTCCTTCTCTCCACTTACCCCTATAAATGCCTTTGTTTTTCCTTAGAACCCAAACAATGCGTATAACCCTACATTTATATGCTTTCCCTTGTTGTATACCCACACCACACCCTCTTTATGTAAAATTCGTCAATTAATTGCATATGCACTCCGCTACTCCCCTCCATTTTTAGTGTAAACCATCCATCACCACCCAATCTCCTATATTCCTTTCTTTATCTTCCTTCATCTATGCCCTATTCTGTTGGCTTCCTTCCTTCCTTCCCTCCTTCCCTCCTCCCTCTCTTCCTTCCTTCCTTCCTCTTCCTCTTCCTCTTCTTAAATAGTGTTACTACTTTAGGAATAAAATTTAGTAGAGGACTCTTAATATAGTGGGAATTGGGGATAAAGAATTAATTCTATTGGTACTCATGATGGACTAATGGTAAGAATTGCAAATCCTTTCTTTAAATTATAATGAAATATCCTATAAATAATTTCTAAAGTGGGAAATTATGATTCTTTTTTATTTCTTTCTAAATCCTAACGAGGATATTGAATGGATTTGTTAAAAACGGTCAAGTATTTGGCTTAAAAAATCCAAAGAATGTCACCATCAAATTATTTGACTAAATATGGATGACCTAAAGTTTTAATCTTAAAAATTTAAAGTATGTAAACTATGCTACTTCCCTAGAACATCAAGGAGTGGTTCTTTGATTGTAATTATTAGAGATGTGTTTCCATCTCTTTTCTCTATTTCTTAAATTCATTTTGGATTTTCCATGAGGGGCCTTATTTTGTTTTGTGATCTTACATTACTCAATATTGAAATAAAACTTTTTTTTATTTAATAGAAAGTTTAGTAATTTGTTATTCAAAACTTTTGAGTGTTGATGTTGGTCATTCTAGACTTTTATCAATGTCCATAGTGTATTGAAATAAAGGATTTGTATACTAATGGTTAGACATCTTATGTAGCCATAATTTATTGTTTCAGCATGGAAGTTCCACAACTTCAATTTTATATTAATATAATCAACATTTGATGCTTTAATTACTTATAAAATCTTATCTAAATAGTATTGATTTGATTTGGTATTAGGTTTAAAAACTTTACATATATTGGTTGTTGAAGAATTGAAGTCAATAAAAAATTTGGTAGTAGCTTGTATGAACAACACCTTATTTTTTATATTCTTTTATTACACTATTAGGTTTTTGATGTTTTTATTTATAATTATTCTTTTTCATCACACTTTTTTTTATTTTAATAAAACAAAATTAGAAGATTGAAATTTTCTTTGTAGATACTTCTTATTTTTTGAATACTATTATTTGTTTTGTTATTGTGTGTAATAAAATCAAAATTTAATTCTTTTAATATAGATTTATTTTTTATCTATTATTAAAATTTTGGATTAAATTGCTTCAACTATATGTATAGCTTACAAAATTAGATTATTTCATTACATTATTAGTCTTATAGGTGATTTTATTGCTCCTATTACCAAGTTTCTTTGTTTTCTTTTTTGATATTCATATATAAATTGTGACTATGTCACAATTAATATATTAATATTTTTTTCTTCTAAACAAAGATGAATATAAACACATTTAATACCTTCTACTACATGTAAAAATATAGAAGAAGCTAATAACATTGTTGCTAAAGTTTAAGAAAAAGAGTCATGTAATGAGGAAAGGAAACAAGGTATTATATTTTGTAGTGGTGAAGATGAAGATGTTGAGAATTATGCCATAAAGAAAAAAGAATGAAAGAAAACGATGGTTATATGGTAAAACTTCAAAGAAGTTGTATTAAAAGATGGAATAAAGAAGACATAGTGTAATCCTTGCCATGACAAGATTTCCATTGTTGCTGGTCTTACTACCTCTCATTTGGAAAGGCACATGTCTACTTGTGCACTTAGTAAGGTAAGACTTTAGCAATATTTGTCTTTAATGAACTTGTTTGAGGCTATGTTATATTACATACTTTAGATTTGATCATGCAAAGTGAAGAGAGGCTTGGGCTAAATATGTTTTCATCTATGAGTACCTATTCAATATGAATGAACACAAAATATTCATTCCTCATTACAAAAAAGTTTCTAGTGATATGGTAAAATCATATTATTTTGTTTTTTATGATCATTGAGAGAAAAAAATGAAGAATTATTTGGATAGTACACAAAACATTAGTATTAATACTGATTTGTAAAAGTTTTATGCTAAAAAATTATATTTTATAGTTGTGAATGCACATTTTATTGATGATGATTAGGTTTTGATTAAATATATCTTTATTTTTTTTTCCAAATTAGCCCTTCCTTGTACTAGTTTGAAAATTTTTATAGCCTTGTATAGATGTTTTATGGATTGAGGAATTAAGTATAAAATATATAGTCTTAGTGTTGATAATGCAACTGCTAATGATATAGTTGTCAAGATAGCAAGAGATAACTTTGCATCTAAGAATAAGCTTTATTTTGATGGGAAAATATTTTATGTGAGTTGTTGTGCTTATATAATAAATTTGATGGTATAATATGGGCTTAAATGTATTGAGCATATTACTATGAATGTAAGAGAAAGTGTGAAGAATTTAGTGGAATCTGAAGCCCATTCAAAATTTATTTAATGAGATTCCTAAGTAAGTGGGTTTGTCAAAAAAAATAATTAATTTTTTATGTTAAAACAAGATGGAATACAACTTAGGCAATGTTTTCCACATCTTTAGAGTTTAAAAATGTGTTTTCTAGATATGCCGAATAAGATATGAGATACCAATAGTTACCAGATCCTAAAGAGTAGAAACAAGTATAAGGTGTGTGTAGATTTCTTGCTATTTTTAATGATATCACAAAAGTTATCATAGGAATTGAATATACTACATCAAATTTGTATCTTTCAGAGATATTGGTGATAAATAAGGCACTTGAGAAAGTAAATGATGGTGACATTTTTATTGTCCCTATGATGATGAGAAAATATGAGTGCCTATTGTGTTCCCTTCATAATTATACCTAAAAATGATGGAACTTGGTGCATATGTATAGATTCAAGAATTGTTAACAATATAAACATAAAATATCATTTCCATATATCTAGGTTAGATGACATTCTTGATGGTTTAATTGGAACATATATGTTTTATAAGTTATACTTATGTAGTGGATATCATCAAATGCTCATTAGTGAAGGGGAGGAATGGAAAATGACCTTTAATACTAAATATGGTCTATATGAATTGATGATTATGCCTTTTGGGTTATGTAATGCACCTATTTCCTTTATGAGACTAATAAATGATGTCCTTCATCCTTTTCTTAGAAAAATTATTATGGTCTACTTAGATGATATTCTTGTGTATAGAGAAAATGGATATGATCATATTATACCAAATTATTTTAAAGGTTATGTTATACCAAAATTTATAGAAAATTAGAGAAGTGTGATTTCATGATTCATAGTTTTATATTTTTTGGTTATATTGTGATTGGAAAAGTGATAAGGCTGATCCCTCTAAAATTAAAGCTATTCAAGAGTAGCCTATTCCTATGGAATTTCATGATGTGGGAAGTTTCTTAGATTAATTAGTTTTTATAGATGCTTCATTAAAGTCTTCTTAACCATAACAACGCTTATGACTCAAATTATGAAAAAAGGAGAATTTAAATGGGGAGATATAACCATGAAACCTTTTGAGACTCTTCAAGCTAAATTTTACTCCAGTCTTATCTTTACCCAATTTTTATTTACAGATTGAACTAACTTGTGATGTAAGTGGAGTAGGGATTGAGGGAACAATTTCATAAGAAAATAAGCCTATTATGCATTTTAGTGAAAAATTAAATAGGGGCAAAGTCGAACTATTCTACTTATGATATAGAATTATATGCCATTATACATAGCATAGAGACATGATGTTATTATTTGAGACATAAACCCTTTATGTTATATCCAGACCATGAAAGTATAAAACACTTACACAAACAAAAGAAAGCTATTCCTAGACATGCAAAGTGGGTAAGTTTCTTATAATCTTTCATGTTCTTTGTCAAATATTTGGATGATAATGAAAATGTCATAGCTAATTTTATCTAGGAATTCTACACTATTAGTCATGATGGTTTCTAAGTTACTTGGATTTGAAATGGTAAAAGACTTGTATCTAATAGATGATGATTTCTATGATATTTATGGAGCATGTGAGAAAAATAGATTTCATGGTAACTATATATGCATGATATATTTTTATTAAAGCTTAATAACATTTTTAGACCTAAATAAAGTACAAGAGAATTAATTATAAAATAGGTACATGGAGGATTATTAATTGGACATTTTGGTACTCATACAACCTTGAAAATGCTATAAGAAAATTTCAATTGGCCACACATATAAAAGGTGTAAAAAAGTAAAAGCTTCTTTCATAAGGTTTTGTACATTTCACTACCCATTCCTAGTTAACCATGGAAAGTGGTTATCATGGACTACATCTTAGGTTTTCCTAGAACTCAACGTGGTAAATACTCTACAATGGTGGTAGTAGATAGATTTTCTACAATGGCTCATTTTATGCCAAATTATAAAATTGATGATGCTACGCATGCTGTAGATTTTTTTAAGTGAGTATAGTATTATAGATTATATAATCAAAATAAAAGCAAATCCCAATAAAAACTATCCATCAAAGGTTCTATCATATTAACCTAAAACTTGGAATTTAGAAGCTTGACTAGCCTCTTATACGACTCGCTCTAGTTTCTACTTTCAATACAACTTGCTAACACTGTAATGACATCTCTTATGATATGAGGTGACAATATGCTCTCCTTATTATAAAATTAATGATTTCATTCTATCCATAGATTATATGTGGTAGAAGAAAACATATGTCTCAATACTTGAGATCTACATGGAGCTCCCTACCTCCTCTTCGCATCCATCAAAAATTCTTGGGAGGTTAGCCTGGTGAGTGCACCCAAAGCTTTCAAAGAGAAATTTACAAACATGTTTAAAATAGTTACACTCAAAAAGTTGATGGTGAATGGATTCCTCCTGCAACATGCATAATGGACATGTAGGTTCGATCATGATACCTATACAAGTTAATCTATCATGTGCATATGAATGTTAATGAGCAATAAACCATAGGTGGATCTGGTACCACTGGAGAGAGAGTGGGTTTCAAACTACCTTCCACCAGCTTACTATCTCATTTCATGGCCTTTTGACATCATAATATTTTACAACACAGAAGTGACCTTGGACACATAATTCGTATCCCTGTAGATAATGAAAAGCTGAGTAGAAAACATGCCTAATGCTTAGCAATCTTCTCAAATGCCAGGTGACAATAGTAGTACCTTGGATCTCCTATAAAGATCTATCTTTAATAAAGTAAGAGTGTTCCCATTTCGCCCATGATATATACTTCTTCATATGCAAATTCCACAATAGTTTACCCAAGGTCGCTATATTTCACCATTCTGGATTAATAACTCCTATCCCTTCTTCATGTTTCAAATTACACGCTTGATGCTAAGCTATATAGATTTTTTTACTATAATTATGACTAGACCATAAATACACATGACACATAGAATTAATAGTGTGGATGGCTTATTTAGGGAGAAAATATTTTATTAATTGAAGCCTCCTTGCATAAGTCAAAAGTTTATTCTACGAAGTTGTTATTCTATCCATGAATTTATCCCTAAAAGGTTAATATTATGTAGTTCTCAAATTTTATTACATTAAAGGAAGTCCTAAGCATTTCACAAGAAGGATTCCTTTAGGTATGTGAATCGGTATTGAACTTGAATTCTTTTCTCCTTTATCACTTCCCCTCTATAGAATATGTTAATCTTTACTACATTAAGTTATAAGCCAGATATAGCAGAGAAAGTGGATAATAGATTGAGTAAGGGCCAAATGGATCTAATATCTTCTTAACAACCAAAAAAATAGATCATTAAAAAAATAAAAGAGAAAATGAATGGATTTTCTTACATTTGGGGTGAGGTCTAAAATAAGGTTTCTCCAAAATTGAGCATAGTAGTCCGTCTAAGTACTCCATAACAAGGAAAAAGAGATAAGGTGAGATGGTATCACCTTGTCTCAAGCCTTTCTTATATTGAAAAGATTGGTTTAGTGGCCCATTAAGGACTAAGGAATAACTAAAAATAGTGAAACAACTCATGAGAAGCTTAAAAAACTAGAGAGGGAAATTAAGGGCCAATAACACCTGTTCTAAGAAACTCCAACTTATTGAGCTATAAGCCTTCTTTATATGTAGATTAATCATGCATATATGTGAAAAATGGTTTTGGTTTCATCCATTAAACAATTTAGCAGCCATTAAGATGTTATCACTTATGTGTCTACCTGGCACAAAAGCAACTTGAGCCTCCCCCACAATAGTTGATAGGTAAGGTTGAATCCTATTAGCAAGGACCTTAGTAATAATTTTTTATATTGTATTGATACAAGCAATTGGTTTGTAGTCACCAAGCTAATAAATATTTGCTACCATGGGTATTAGATTTATAGTTGTGATATTCCAACTCTAAGGTAATTCACCTATAATAACAAAATCTCTAACTTCAATCCATACCTCATTTCCAATTAGATGCCATGTTGTCCAGAAAAAATATACGTGATACCCATCGAGGATTATGGATTTATCATTTCCCATAATGAATTAAGTTGTCCTAACTTCTTCCTTAGTTATAGGTGCTAGCAAGGAATATTTAGATTTATCTGGAACTTTACACCCTATTTTCAACATATCATTGGAAAAAAATTTGCCTAGAGTAATTTTAGTAGAGCCTTGGAAATTCTTTTTGAATTGGGAAAACCCCTCCAAAATGTCTTGTGTGGTATCTTTTATGAATACTTTAGTATACCTTATAGTAATAATTATGTTTGTATTAATTCTACCCTTAACCAATGCATGAAAGTATTTAGTATTTGCATCTCCACCTCTCATCCACTAAATTATAGTTTTTTGTTGATAAAACCTCTCCTCACACTAGGATAGGTGTTCTAAGAGTTTAATCTACTATTACTCCTTATTGAGAAGGTTAATATCATCTAGCCTATTATCCAGATATAGTTATATTTTTCTAAGTTCATTTGTGGCTCTCTATACTCTATTAGGGATATTGCATAGTGCTTCACATTTATTTCTTTTAGGGGAGTTTTTAGAAACTTCAATTTTGCTATGATAATTTCTAATTTAGTTCCATTGTAATTATCAATCCATACTCTTAGAACAATACTTTGGAACCTTGCATCCTCCACCCACATGTTATAAAACTTAAAAGGTTTAGGTCTAAAATTAAAATTTTATTTCAAGGTCACTAACATTTTAGAATGATTAGAGATAAGAGGAGGGAAGAATTGAGCATGAAAATGTCTAAGAGGTTTAAACTAGTCCTAGTTACATATAATTCAATTTAGTTATCATGTTACTCTACTAACTCCTTATTGTTTATTGGACCAAGTAAAGCGAACACAAGAATATTTCATATCATCTACTTATAGTCCCTAAACACATTTTTTTTAAATCTTCCATATCATGCTAGTGCAAGATACCTTAGAATTTACTTGAACCATAAATAATGATATTAAAATTCCCCAATAGGAGCTAAGGTTGATGATGTGGTTTAATTATGAGTAACCACCTCCATAGATCCCCTCTACTTCGTCAGTATTATGAGCATGTGCATAAGTGATATAACATGCTAAATTTTAGGTTGAATTGACTACCTCTATATGTAAGCCTTGATCACAAGAGGTAAGCAAATTAACTATCCACATTATATGGCTCCAGTCAAACAAAACCAAACACAACCATTTTAATGGTGATCATAGTTATTAAACCAGTGCTAGTCTCCCATTAGGGCTTTCCAAATTTTTTTAGCTTTATTTTCTTTCACACGAGCCTTAGGAAAAAATTCCTTACAGTGCACCTGTAAAACCCTCATTTTTACTACTTAAAAATTTGGTTTTATGGAAGCGTAGAATACCAAATTACTAGTTATTAGCGTTGCACTTAGCATAAGGCCCCTCACTTTTCTTATGCCAAATATTATGGTTAAAAACAAAACAAAAATAAAATAAAATAACAAAAATGAAAGATAATATAGAAAGATGAGTTACAGATAATATAAACTGTACAACAATGAAAATCAAAATACACCAAAGGATATAATATTCCAAAGGAAAATCAATTACATCAAAATAGGTACTCGAAGGTACAACACTAGTCTACCCTAACTCTTAGAATCAAAAATGCATTCTAAGAATGGGACCTCATCCCAAAGTTTCTACTTATCCTTGCCTCTATTTTATGCCTCAAACCATTCCATGCCCTTCATATAGTCATGTTAAAAAATAGAATCAATATACTTTTCTCAGATTAAGTAAATCACAATACCTCACAAGAAGTAGGATTCCTAAATTACACATAATCACACAACAATCCAAAAATCATGATCAAGCAAAAGAACAGGCCATAACAATAAGTAATAATCATAGGAAAATGTATAAGACATCACAATCTCATGCTTAGAAATCAATCATACAAAGTCCCTTTACATCATCACAATGTATATATTACCCATGTATGATAAAATGAATCAATCCCAAACATAAAGGTAGGGCACTAAGGCAAGTGCTAAACCCACAATCTAGAACAATTAAAATTGCTAAAGCTAGGGCTCTAAGTCCACTCCTTGGGAAACAAATCTTTTTTTTTCATATACCTGCACAATATTTTTTTTTTCATTTTTAATTACTCAAGGGGGATACAATCAACCCGAGGAAATTGAGGTTCACTCGATCATATTGGTGTGGTAATGTAACATAATACCCTTACCCTAAAGCCCAAGGACACATTGGTATGCCTAGTTATACTAGTGTACAAAGGAATTAAAGTAACCTCCAACCTTGGCCACCTAATCCTTAACTACCGATACCCCTATAGGGCTCATATATGGGTCTACATAGTAGATTAGGGCCTTACTAGAACACAATGACACACCAAAAAAAATAAAACCAAATAAGGGCTACATCTCGTCTCTTCCATAGCTAATCCTAGAGATAAATCACTCTCATCTTGAGGTCTTTCACTTTAAGTATTTATATTTTATAAGGTGATTATAATTGTTACATACTATATAATAGTTCCCATTTCCATACATTAAAAATTTCCCTTTTACTTCAAATTATTAAAGTAAACCATATGGTCATTGGTCTAGTTTAAGCAAAACTCCACACTAAGGTCAACTTATCAAAAGTTTAAGGCTATCATAATATCCTGTTAGTCAAAAAAGATACATTTAGTAAAAAATTACCAAAATTCCCTCAAATCCCTAATTTATTCAATTTATCTAATCTTGTAACTAACTTTATTATTACGTGAAATTTTTCATGAAAAGGATAAAAGAAAATAATTCACATTATTTTAGCATGTAGGTAATCTTGTGATTTAGCGATTGATTACATTTTTGAATTTTCATGCATTTAGTAAGTTGCAATCACAAACCTTAATCATGCAATTATAATATGTCTTAAATTCCATGTATCATGTACATACATTTTATAGTATGATACATAATTTAATAGGGAAATTAACATCAAGGTGCCTGTAAGGAAATATTTTTAATCCTAGAACATGCAAATGATAATTATCGTAGTATAACCCTAATCATTCATGAATGTTCTATGCTATTTATATCAACTCTAGCTACCATAAAATAATGATTATGATATATTCATCATGGCATTTAAATCATAATGTTAAAAGGTGTCTAACCCTAACAAAACCCTAGAAATGCATACATAAGCCATTTAACATAGTACACATGCATATAGCTTCACTTAACAACAATTGTACATGCCATTAATTTAACATTTTATCATTTTATCTTGCATGTCATCATACTTGAAAGATAAAAAAATCTTACATGATTCAAAATATAAACAATAATAAAATGCTTCCACATAGTTTTTACCTTCTCCTGAGTGATTAGATTTATCTAATTCTAGGCTTACATAAAAGTACAAAAACCATATTCTCTAAGATCCTTAGGGATTACCTATAAAATTAACAGCTAATAACACATATATTAGTATATAAGAAAACACAACAATAACTAAAATATTAATCAAAACTACTATGAAAAATTTTAGAAACTAACTGGCCAAACAAGGCACAACAACAACCCATGAAACAAAGGGAGGAGGTAATAGTGGTAGGTGTTAAAGAAACGGGTGAGCTACTACACCTTTGGCCATTACTAGGGGGAGTGACTAAAAGAAATGGCTAAATCCAATGAGTGAGGCTGTGGTGGATTTTACTAAAGCTAAGGAGGAGGGTAATGATACACATGGCCAAAGGAGAAGGGATGTGATTGGTGGGTTTTACCGAAGGGTGTTGGGATGCTTTGATGGGTTTAGGCATTGGTTGGGGGATTTCTTTGCCAAGGGTTTTTAATGGTGGGGTTGAGGGAGAGGTGGAAGTGGAAGTGGATATTGCAAGGGGTGGGAACTAGTAGTGATGGACATTGTTAAGGAAGAAGAAGTAGTAGTGGCGTGCATTACAAATAAAAAGATAGTGAAGATGAAGGACACAAAATTCACTTCAGGCTAATAAATGGCATAAAAATGGGATAGTAGAGGGCTTTAGAGGATGGTGGCATGAAGTGAAGAGTTGAGAAATACATAGGAGAGGGAAACATTGGGGGGGGGAGTGTAGAGGGGTATAACATTAGGAAAGGTCACTAAAGGGTTGAGGGAGTAGGGTATGGTTAGAATCTAGTATATTTTAGGGTAATAATTTAGGAAGATTAATTAGGGTAAAAACATCTGGTTACTGAAATTAGTGTTACTTGATGTCACTTGGAGTCTAAACTAGGATTAAATTTAGTAACATAAATTCTATCATATTTTAACATAATTTAATTTATATCTAATATGTCGTAATAATACATATATCAATAACATATTCAATATAAAATAACTAAAAATAATTATTACAACCAATTAAACATAATTACCAATTTATTATTAGGGTTTCTAAAAATGGGGTTTTAGATTACTACTCTCTTAAAAGAGACTTCATTCCCAAAGTTAAGTAAAATAAACCTAACTTGCTACAACCTTGGGTGGGGGTCACTACACCCTTAAAAGATATAAAACCTAATTAAGCACATAATTAACATAAACGTCAATCAATTAAACATATGTATGAGCTATTAACAAAGATATCTAAATAATAAAAAGTAGATAAGTATAATGGTGGTGGTGTCTAGAAATCCACGAGCCTGCGCATCACTAATCACATTTTGAATGTTCAACATCAGAATCCTTAGATACCTCTAATACCAAAAGTATGATCTACACTACTCTGCTGGTATGGTTGAAAAGCAAGCCCTTTGCCATTAACACTTACAATCTAGATAATACTAGTGGCATATAAGTTAATAAGAAAGACTTTCGTTGATAGGTGGTCTCACCACTAGGCTATACCTAACGATGCTAAACTCCAACACTAGAAGGTAACACTCAAATCCTATATTTCCCATCTTTCACACTTGTGAGACTCTATTCATCTACCTTTTAAGCCCTTACCTAGGTGGTTCTCTCTAAAAATATTGTCATGATAGCGTCTTAGGGGCCATTTGTTCCTAAATAGCACTCTAGAAAATTATGAAGATCAACCACCATTATGCCAGCTTTGATGAACACTCATCTAAACTCTCTTGTCACCTCCATGATGCTGAAAACTCTCTATTAGCCCCTTAGTCAACTAAGGGCCTTCTTTGCCTCATGAATCTATAGAACAAAACCTCTCATAAACCATGAGTACATCAATCATAACCTCTCCTCTAAAAAATTTATGAGTTCATAGATCTAAACCTTTCTCAAAGTAATGAATAACCATCTCCTTGCTACCATCTAGCTCTAGTACAAAAGTTGTAATACTTTGATTTTTATTTGGAATTATGATTGGGTTTGAAGTAAAGTTGTATTTCCATGAGGTTGAGGAACTAAATTAAGTTTTTTATAGACCAATCAATTGGTTCATTATTTTCGGTAAATGATTGGGGAATTGATTGAATGGCCTGTAAAATAGTCGATTGATAGGCCAAACCAATCAATTGGTTTGTCAAGCTCAGGGCATTTTCTAAACTCAATTTTTTTGGGAAAGTTTCTTTTAATAAAATGGAACCTTTATAACCCATTCTAAATTATTCCTAAAATATTATTAACCATTCTTATGATACATTTGGCTTGAAATAGTGCCTCAAATTGATTGGAGGATTCAATTTGGATAATTAAGGGGGGAAGATGACCTCGGCTTTGTCTTCTTCCACCTCTCTCCTTTACACACTTCTAGGATAATTTATTTAGCTTAATACTTTATTCTACTTAGCTGGGATATTCCTTCCATGCCAACCTACCATTTCCCCTCCTTTAGTTTGCCTTTCTGGACTAATTAACCTTCACTTTTCCAAAATCACCATTTGGGCTCAAGAGGATAGGTTAGCATATATTAGATGAACTATACTTGTTAAAATCAAATTCAAACATTGAGAATTAGGATTTTTGACCTTTTTCTAACCACACTTATGATTTGTATTGATTTATTGGCTATAAATAGCCATAATCGCCTCTTCTATTCACATTTATTTTCAGCCACCAAAAATACTTTATCTCTTGAGCATTCACCTTCTCCCTCTCCACTTTGATCAGTATATTCAAACTCTTTTTCTCTTCAAATCCTTTCTCTAACTCTATCTTGTTTTAAATATTAAGAAAAAAGAGTTAGATTTATGAGAATGTTGAGTTGTTCAATATAATCTTCCTCTATATTTATATTAGGTATGGTATGTTAGTTTTTCCATTTTTATTTCAATTTTGGATTTGGAAAAGTTATTCAATGATTTCTGATTTAAACATGTGGTTTTTAAGGTTTTGGAATGTTAAGGATTTCCATAGGTTGAGTTTTCTTATTTGAAGAAATTTTTTCCTATAGCAAGTAAGTCATTCATACTTAACGTGTTATGATTAAGCTTGCATGTTTTAGAACCCTCAAAGTTTGATGTTATTTGTTGGTATAAGTATATAGCTTTTTAGAATTGGTAAATATGCACCTTGAGAGAAAAACATGATTTTTTGAGGAAAAATTAGGTTGTGATGATTAATGGTGAAATATTCAAATATTTTAAGCTAACAATATAATATATGATGTTAGTCCATGTTTCAATTTGGTATCATAAAGAATTATAAGCATGATTTGCATAAAAAATGCTTATTTTGTGCTATTAGAGGGCAAACCAATCTACTAGTTAGGTCTGTAGGGACCTTGGCCTTACTCACTACTTAAACCCATTGATTGGTTGGGAAGAACCAATCAACTATTTTATAAATAGTTGACTAGTTTGTCCAAATTGATTGAGTGATTTGAGAAAATTCTTGTTTGGTCTAGCCAAACCAATCGACTAGTCAAACCAAACTGATTGACTAGTTGGTATAATAAATCGACTAGTTGGGCCTGACTGATCAACTGGTTCAGCTAGTTTGTGTGCTTTTGTTTTCTTGGCTTGGATATCCTTTAAGATTGTACATGAGACTTTTATATGATTATTTAATGGGTAAATACATATGGTATCATGCATCAATGACCTAATGAATGGATTTTATGAGCCATGATTTACGACATGCTCAAATGAGTGTTTTAAAGGCCTTAATGGGTAAACCCCAAATAATATGTGATGGTTTTGAGAAAAGGGTACTGAAATATGAATTGTATTTTGGATGGACTAATATAATGGATATGGTTAATATTGAGCAAGCATGAATAGAAATCACACACA